>OY747711.1:47876413-48476413 GCA_963556495.2 Valencia hispanica
GCAGGTTTATTATTAAATTTTCAAATAAGTAACCAGGAAAGTAGAATATTTTGAACTTTGTTTTCATAACATTTAGCTTTAAATTTATTTAAAATATCTTCATCTTTATGTTGTAAAGAATTTTTGTGTTTCATTTTTGAAAATATATTGCAATAGATATCATTACCCCACAAGTTTCAGATTATATTGGAATATAGATTTGAGGCTATATTGCCCAGCCCTAATTTCAGTTTTTCTGCAAATTAATAAGAATGTTTATCTTCTTTTTAACAAATTTCCTGTTGTTAAAACCTTGAAAACAATTAGACTTTGGCCATAGAGAGAAGTTTAATGTATATTGGAATACAGGGGCAGGGGTCATCTCCTTATTTGACTGTTTTTCTGGGGCATTCTTTTTAGAACAGTGACAGAAAAATCTGGAGGCATTCATTTTGACAGCTTAGTATTCATACCCGTGACCACTTGATGAGCAGACATTTCTTAAGTTTAACCATGGAGTATAGTTAGCTAAGTAAATAATAAAAAAAGAAATTCCCATTAGAGCTTTTGTGCATCATCTCATTGCATATCGCTGTCAGTTACAGGTTTTGGAGCGGTCACTGTTATGCTCTAAAGAGCCAGGTGTAGTTCCAACCACCTGTACAGAAGTGCCGTGTGATACGGGATTTCCTCCTGCTGAAGCAATAGCTTGGATCTTTTTGACTTCTGATTACTTCAGTAGGAGAAATTTCCCGCTTTCAAAGCTATGGCTGAAGTGATGCTTGTTCATATGACCAACCGCTTTGATGTTTTTCAGTCTGGTTTTCGTGCTCACCACAGCACTGAGACTGTCCTCATCAAAGTTTTCAATGACATCCGCATAAATACAGGCTGTGGTAGAACCACAGTGCTGGTTCTGTTGGACCTCAGTGCAGCATTTGACACTGTTGATCATGATATTTTATTGGAACGACTGGAGAGCTGGGTTGGACTATCCGGTACAGTACTTGGCTGGTTTGAGTCTTACCTAAAGAACAGGGACTTCTTTGTTTCAATAGGAAACTTTTCATCAGAACGAATAGAAATCACATGTGGGGTGCCCCAGGGCTCCATCCTGGGGCCCCTCTTATTTAATATCTACATGCTCCCACTAGGCAAGATTATAGCAACCAATAACATTAGCTACCATAACTATGCAGATGATACTCAGCTTTACATTACAATGTCGCCAGGTGACTTTGAACCAATTCAAACCCTAAGTAAATGCATCGAACAAATCAATGAATGGATGTGCCATCACTTTCTCCAGCTGAATTGAAACAAAACATAAGTAATTATTTTTGGACCTAAAGAGGAACGATCAAGAGTCAGCACACAGCTTCAGTTAATACAGCTAGAAAATACTGATCAGGTTTGAAATCTAGGTGTAGTAATGGACTCAGACCTGAACCTCCAGGGTCACATAAAGGTAATAACAAGTTCAGCCTTCTATCACCTGAAGAACATCTCTAGGATTAAAGGACTGATGTCGCAACAGGACCTCGAAAAACTCATCCATGCGTTTATCTTTAGTCGGATTGATTACTGCAACAGCGTCTTTGCAGGTCTGCCTAAAAAGTCAATCAGACAGCTGCAGCTGATCCAGAATGCTGCTGCTTGTGTTCCTCACTAGAACCAGGAAAGTAGAGCACATCACCCCAGTTCTAAAGTCCTTACACTGGCTCCCTGTAGCACAGAGAATAGACTTCAAAATACTTCAACTAGTTTATAAATCATTGAAGGGCTTAGCACCAAAGTATGTTGAAGATCTGCTGTTACTATACCAACCCACCAGACCACTCAGGTCCTCTAATTCCAGTCTACTCAACATCCCTAGAATTAGAACCGAACACGGAGAAGCAGTTTTCAGTTTGCTCCTCTAATCTGGAACAAACTTCCAGAAAACTGCAAAGCTGCTGAAACACTGAGTTCTTTTAAGTCAGAACTAAAAACGTATCTGTTTAGAGCTGCATTTGAGTAATGTTTTCATGCATCTTGTTTTGTTTATGCTTCTTGCTGTTTCTACATTATATACTTTGTAATGCCTTGAAGTATTTATGTGTACTTCTTCTTTTATTGCTGTTTTTCCTTTATATGTTATGTCTGTGTTTTAATGCTGTTTTTATTTTACCCCTAATAATGTAATGCACCTTGAATCACCTTGTTGATGAAAGTGTGCTATACAAGTAAATTGCCTTGACTTGCCTTGCAATTCAGTTTTCAGTGTGGGAGCAGAGCATAGACTTCAGTTTTCAGAACATCTTAACCCCATGAGAAGTCATCAGTCTAAAGGCAAAAGTCCAAAACCTTAAGACAATAACCTTTGCGCATTTCTGCTCCTTTGGGATAGAGGAAGTTGTGAGATAGGCCACAGTAGGTGAACTGTTCATTTTTTACATTTAGATGGACGTTTTTAAATTGTTAATGTGTAGTTACTGGGGCCACAATCAGTGGTTGTCACTGTGAAGAAAATAAAATTACATCATCTGCTTGATGTGTGATTTGGATTCTATGTTCACCTTGAATATTAATTAAATGAAAAAATAATAAATACTATGGAATATGTCTATTATCATTTTAAACATGTGAGTAAAAATGGATTATAACAAGGGGTTTTGTGCCTGTCGGTCACCTCTGATGGAAAGTATCCCTGCTTTTCTTACTGATGAGCCATGCAACTGATCTGTAATACAGATGATCACAAAATACACAACACAATCCTCATGGGATTGACAAACTCTCATTTTACACATTAACTCGAGATGATAATCTAACAAATGGTTTAAACGATCTACATTCTTTTTAGTGATTCAATACACTGATCATTTCAAAGAGAAACCTTAGTTCATCAATAAACTGTGGTAAATTTTGCAATGCATCTACAGGTCCTCAAAAAATTAGCATATTGTGATAGTTCCTACTTTTCCACAATGTAATGATAAAAATTAAACTTTCATAAATTTTAGATTCATTGCACACCAAGTGAAATATTTCAGGACTTTTATTGTTTTAAAACTGATGATTTTGGCATACAGCTCATGAAAACCCAAAATTCCTATCTCAAAAATTAGCATATTTCATCCGACCAATAAAATAAAAGTGTTTTTAATACAAAAAAAGTCAACCTTCAAATAATTATGTTCAGTTATGCACTCAATACTTGGTCGGGAATCCTTTTGCAGAAATGACTGCTTCAATGCGGCGTGGCATGGAGGCAATCAGCCTGTGGCACTGCTGAGGTGTTATGGAGGCCCAGGATGCTTCGATAGCGGCCTTAAGCTCATCCAGAGTGTTGGGTCTTGCGTCTCTCAACTTCCTCTTCACAATATCCCACAGATTCTCTATGGGCTTCAGGTCAGGAGAGTTGGCAGGCCAATTGAGCACAGTAATACCATGGTCAGTAAACCATTTACCAGTGGTTTTGGCACTGTGAGCAGGTGCCAGGTCGTGCTGAAAAATGAAATCTTCATCTCCATAAAGCTTTTCAGCAAATGGAAGCATGAAGTGCTCCAAAATCTCCTGATAACTAGCTGCATTGACCCTGCTCTTGATAAAACACAGTGGACCAACACCAGCAGCTGACATGGCACCCCAGACCATCACTGACTGTGGGTACTTGACACTGGACTTCAGGCATTTTGGCATTTCCTTCTCCCCAGTCTTCCTCCAGACTCTGGCACCTTGATTTCCGAATGACATGCAAAATTTGCTTTCATCCGAAAAAAAGTACTTAGGACCACTGAGCAACAGTCCAGTGCTGCTTCTCTGTAGCCCAGGTCAGGCGCTTCTGCCGCTGTTTCTGGTTCAAAAGTGGCTTGACCTGGGGAATGCGGCACCTGTAGCCCATTTCCTGCACGCGCCTGTGCACGGTGGCTCTGGATGTTTCTACTCCAGACTCAGTCCACTGCTTCCGCAGGTCCCCCAAGTTCTGGAATCGGTCCTTCTCCACAATCTTCCTCAGGGTCCGGTCACCTCTTCTCGTTGTGGAGCGTTTTCTGCCACACTTTTTCCTTCCCACAGACTTCCCACTGAGGTGCCTTGATACAGCACTCTGGGAACAGCCTATTCGTTCAGAAATGTCTTTCTGTGTCTTACCCTCTTGCTTGAGGGTGTCAATGATGGCCTTCTGGGCAGCAGTCAGGTCGGCAGTCTTACCCATGATTGCGGTTTTGAGTAATGAACCAGGCTGGGAGTTTTTAAAAGCCTCAGGAATCTTTTGCAGGTGTTTAGAGTGAATTAGTTGATTCAGATGATTAGGTTAATAGCTCGTTTAGAGAACCTTTTCATGATATGCTAATTTTTTTAGATAGGAATTTGCGGTTTTCATGAGCTGTATGCCAAAATCATCAGTTTTAAAACAATAAAAGACCTGAAATATTTCAGTTGGTGTGCAATGAATCTAAAATATATGAAAGCTTAATTTTTATCATTACATTATGGAAAATAATGAACTTTATCACAATATGCTAATTTTTTGAGAAGGACCTGTATATATATATATATATATATATATATATATATATATATATATATATATATATATATATATATATATATATATATATATATATATATATATACATACACTACCGTTCAAAAGTTTGGGGTCACCCAAACAATTTTGTGTTTTCCATGAAAAGTCACACTTATTCACCACCATACGTTGTGAAATGAATAGAAAATAGAGTCAAGACATTGACAAGGTTAGAAATAATGATTTGTATTTGAAATAAGATTTTTTTTACATCAAACTTTGCTTTCGTCAAACAATCCTCCATTTGCAGCAATTACAGCATGGCAGACCTTTGGCATTCTAGCTGTTAATTTGTTGAGGTAATCTGGAGAAATTGCACCCCACGCTTCTAGAAGCAGCTCCCACAATTTGGATTGGTTGGATGGGCGCTTCTTGCGTACCATACGGTCAAGCTGCTCCCACAACAGCTCAATGGGGTTCAAATCTGGTGACTGCGCTGGCCACTCCATTACCCATAGAATACCAGGAGCCTGCTTCTTCTCTAAATAGTTCTTGCACAATTTGGAGGTGTGTTTTGGGTCATTGTCCTGTTGTAGGATGAAATTGGCTCCAATCAAGCGCTGTCCACTGGGTATAGCATGGCGTTGCAAAATGGAGTGATAGCCTTTCTTATTCAGAATCCCTTTTACCCTGTACAAATCTCCCACCTTACCAGCACCAAAGCAACCCCAGACCATCACATTACCTCCACCATGCTTAACAGATGGCGTCAGTCATTCTTCCAGCATCTTTTCAGTTGTTCTGCGTCTCACAAACGTTCTTCTTTGTGATCCAAACACCTCAAACTTGGATTCATCCGTCCACAGCACTTTTTTCCAGTCTTCCTCTGTCCAATGTCTGTGTTCTTTTGCCCATCTTAATCTTTTTCTTTTATTGGCCAGTCTCAGATATGGCTTTTTCTTTGCCACTCTGCCCTGAAGCCCAGAATCCCGCAGCCGCCTCTTCACTGTAGATGTTGACACTGGTGTTTTGCGGTTACTATTTAATGAAGATGCCAGTTGGGGACCTGTGAGGCGTCTGTTTCTCAAACTAGAGACTCTAATGTACTTATCTTCTTGCTCAGTTGTGCAACGCGGCCTCCCACTTCTTTTTCTACTCTGGTTAGAGCCTGTTTGTGCTGTCTTCTGAAGGGAGTAGTACACACCGTTGTAGGAAATCTTCAATTTCTTAGCAATTTCTCGCATGGAATAGCCTTCATTTCTAAGAACAAGAATAGACTGTCGAGTTTCAGATGAATGTTCTCTTTTTCTGGCCATTTTGAGCGTTTAATTGACCCCACAAATGTGATGCTCCAGAAACTCAATCTGCTCAAAGGAAGGTCAGTTTTGTAGCTTCTGTACGGAGCTAAACTGTTTTCAGATGTGTGAACATGATTGCACAAGGGTTTTCTAATCATCAATTAGCCTTCTGAGCCAATGAGCAAACACATTGTACCATTAGAACACTGGAGTGATAGTTGCTGGAAATGGGCCTCTATACACCTATGTAGATATTGCACCAAAAACCAGACATTTGCAGCTAGAATAGTCATTTACCACATTAGCAATGTATAGAGTGTATTTCTTTAAAGTTAAGACTAAGTTTAAAGTTATCTTCATTGAAAAGTACAGTGCTTTTCCTTCAAAAATAAGGACATTTCAATGTGACCCCAAACTTTTGAACGGTAGTGTATATATATATCCAAATACTCTTAAGTGATATAAAAGCTAAATCACATACCTGATAGTTTGGGTGCATACTTTAGTAATCAGTTTTTATTTATACATTATATGATTGACTGTATTCTCTGTAAGAATAAAAGTTGTTAATCTGACACAAAGGTCATGGTAATTCAGAATTTATTGTGAAAAATGAAATAAATTAAAATAATTTTTTTTATAAAAAAAATCTGTTTACAGTCTTTAGATTTAAAACACTATTATACACAATGCTACCACATTATTTACATTGGTGACATGAATATGTGTAGTATTTCAGACTTACTGTGGTTTGGTTTAGAGCAGTGGTGTTAAATGTTGGTTATCAATGCCAGTATCCTGCATGTATTAGTTTATCTAAATCAAATTATGGTTCATTAGAAGTACCTCTGCAAAACATTGACTTGCTGAGGTTTCAATCAGCTGTGTTGAAGCAGAAACACATCTAAAATGTCAGAACAGCAGACTTTGAGGACTGGAGCTGGACACTCATGGAACACTTTATAGAAGTTTTGTCATCAGATCCTTGTGATCAACAAAGGCAATGTTATAACCGCGGAGCAGCTCCCCTCTTTCCTTTTGACACCAACCAGCAAAGATTATTGATGGAATGTATGCCTCAGTAACAGTGTTATAACATTTAAAAACATCCCTAAAAACAACCTTTCCTACCAGTGTCCAGTTGTGCTGCTTAGTCAACTGAGAAAAGATTTAGGTGCACCAAAATCCCTGAACTTCCAGTTCTAGAATACAGAATCCTATCCCATTCTGTCTTGTAAATGTGTTTAAGTCCTGCAAGTACAGGTCCAAATGTGTGTTCGGATAACACATCAGCAGACAAGACAGAGAAGAAAGACAGAACTAAAACAAAAACTCAGTTTAGGTAGGCCTGCACACCTGTGACTCACTTTATAAATAATTTTCCTTATTGTTAAAGTAAGATTAGAATTAACTGCTAAAATACCTTATGCACAGATTATTAAACAGAAAAAGTTATTAATAAAAGCTGTGAAATTTGGACGAATGTTTTTTTTCTTGGTATGAGAAAATCTTACAAGCATTTCATACTGAGGAACAAAAGACAGAAAAGGTGAACCACCAAAGAAAAAGGTGTTGTGCAGTTTTATGGAGTTGCTGAGCAAATATTAGTTCTGAATTCAGTTAAAGAAATCAATTCACAAGAAGTCATCCTAATGCCCTTAAGACAAAAAACTACCTTGAATTTAACTTATGGTTGACAATTCATTCATGACAATTACTAAACCAAAGTATTTAGTTAAATTCATTTTATGTATATAATACTTATTCACAACAAATGTAATCTCCAGGCACTTAACAACATTTTGAAAATACTTTGAAGAGAGTCACATTTTAAACAGAAGTCATGGAGGCCATAAAAAAGGATATTTGAATTCTATGAATGAAGTTGGAAACTTATACCAGAAGCACAAATTTTCTGTTACTGCTGGAGAACGAAAGGAACAGCATCAGCTTCTCTAGCTCCTGGATTATCTCTAAGGTCTCATCAACTCCACATTAAAACATAAAGAAAAATATTCAATGATGCATTTTGTTGAAAAGACTTTTTTAATCATTAAGAAATAAACAGAAACATTAAGACAACTGAAGTAATTCTACAATGTGGAAAATAGGTTAAAGGAGTCATAAGCTAGTATTACCTTGGATACCCACGCTCTATTATAGTCTTTCAGGCCCTTCTAAAAAAAAAGTTGAAAAAAATCAACACAGAGCTCCTCTGACCCTTATTTCTGAAGGCATTATTGTCTCGCGAGATCTGATGCGATACTTTGGCTGTCGAGGACGGGCATTGTAATAATGTAAATGAGGGGCGCGTTGATTGGTGACAGGAAGGAGAGGGGTTGACACCGCAGGTAACGCTTAACCCATATCTACTACTCCCGCTAGCATACAATAGCCAGATTAGCAGTTAGCTGCTGTTTGTTACACACAGCAGAGCAATAAAAACACAGCCTTACCGTTTCAATTGCAGGTAAGTCTCTGATTGTTGGAATGACCCCTTTTTCCAAATGGAGCTTCGATGCTAACTTCGGCTGATATTGTCCCAAATTCATAAAGGATTCCGGCGTAAAAAAATAGAAAAAATATTTCCATGTTGATTCTGGCAGTCAACAACAGAGCAACTCACTTGTGCACTACGTTTCTGGCAGAAATGGTTTTAGCTGAATTAACTGATTAAAATAAAAGGCTGACACGAGTATGTCTTCTTCGTGCATGATTGCTTTTAGAAACTTTCTGCATCTTTCACAGTCGAGTTCGTACTTCGAATCGGTGATGTGTCGGTCGCGAACGAACCGGCTCTAAGAGTTAACTCTTTGAAGTGAACGATGGGAGCCAGCTCGTCATTGAGAGCCATTTTTTTATTTTTTCATTCCCCCCTGCTTGTTTTGGTACATTTGGTAAACATCGTTTTGCATTGAAATTGGTAATAAATACACTTTAAGCAACAGAAAATCTGAGGAGCCACTTTCGAGCCGAAAGAGCCAGCTCTTTATGGTGAGCCAAGCCAAAAGAACTGGCTCTCCAAAAAGAGCTGGAATTCCCATCACTAGAATTCAGCAATGGCGGCGCTCGACTGAATATGAGGGGGAGAGGAACGAGGGGGAGAAGGGAGAGAGGGAGGGCGGGCGTCCTGCAGCATAGGTAGGTCTGCGATGTCTATATATGGTATATCCTGCGCCAACTTGATGTCAAGTCAGCCAGAAATTAAAATCACGTATTTGAGTGCGCGTGCACATGGGCTGGTTGACGAACCCAGGGGTAAACAAACGCTTCACTTTTAAATATCGGCTTCCCGGCCAGTGTATAATCGTTAGGCAATCATAACATAAATTTTTTCTCGTGGAAAAGTGAAAATTACAGGTCATGACTCCTATAAACTATCCTTGAGCAATCCATATTCTTTATGAACCCTAACGGTCTGCAAAAACCAGGCCACATTTTTACAAGCGTGCGGAGCTAATGTATGTAGCAATAGCCATTAGGTTTAGCATAGCACCAAAGAACAAAGGAAAAACTCCGATCGGATAGAGTAATTCATGTTGCATGATTCAAAAAGACTACCAGTCAATAAACTTTGAAAAAACACTGCTTATATCCAAACAATTGAAAAATGAAACCTTGCAAATGCTGCAAAACACAGTGAAATAGACAATCAACCAATCCTTGGATTGTTTTTACCCTAAGCTAATTTATCCCCGCCCAGACACAACCTTATTTGAAAACACTTAGATCTCCAGTAAAGGGTGAATCCGTTGTCTAGGATATCAGTGTTAAAAGAAAGAAACTAGCCATTAGCTGGTCAGTTAACAGCAGCTGAGTGGGGCACCGCCAGTAGTCAGTCCTTGTGGGTGCGTGACTAGCAAGCCACTGTTAGCTCGGAACATCGTCATCCTGTCAGTGCGGCTCTGTTCAGCTCAGCAATCTTCTTCCACAGACTGGTCCCTTTCCACAAGCAGCCTTTAGCTCAGCTGCATTGGGGGAGCAGCTTGGCTCGTGCAGCAGGGCAGCAACAACGAGAGGCTCTCCCTGTCTCTGGTGTAGCCTGTAATTCAAATATTCTTTCTGCAGGGTTTGAACAAGTCAGGTTCAGGACTTATTCCATCAGCCATATACAGTTTACCTGATCGATCAACAGGCTGTAAAAGTATTTTGGATCCAGTGAGTTTCTTCCAGAAACTCGCTTCCTTTCTTGCCAGCCAAGGAAGTTTAAAGCGTGCGCCTGTCCTTTGCGTTTGCCCGTGGACAAAAAGGCCTGAGTTCAGGCCAGGACCTAGTTTATTTGGGGTTTACAACTCCTCCTCTTCCTGTTGAAACCAAGAGTGCATTGTGTGATTAGCACTCCCACCAGCTGGAGGTCTGTGTTTTGGTCCAGTAATCACAGCTGTTGTTCAACAATACTCTCCCTTAGAAGAGTCGCTGGCCATGACATCTGCTAGCAGGAGGCCACACCAACTTTGTTTACAGAGTTGTATGTGTTACTGACTAAATGCAACGGAGTTATGCTTCCATGCCGAAACTCAGTAGGGCACAGGGGTACCGAAAGATTCCAAACCGAAAATACGGATACATGTACCGTTACACCCCTAGTATTTATATGAAGACTTCCAGACTTCCTTTACTATCCTTTTACAGTAAGGATATAAATGTGAATATAAAGGTTTGCAGCCAGATATTTAAACTGATCAGACTTTAAAGAGCACCTTATCCCCAATTCAACTTTTTTTGCAGATAAACTGTATAAATGAGTGTCTAATAGTGCTGTTCACATGTTTGGTCATTATTTTTGGTATTTTAGTCCATTTTAATTAAAATATACATTTTCTACCAAAAAAAAGGTTAAAACTTTACACTGCACTGTAATTTGAATTGTGAATTGCAATTTACTCAGTGATGACGGCTGACGTCAGCCGGTGAGACATCCTGCCGCCGTGGGGTTTAAAACTAGACGAGACTCCGCCCACGCCTCTCCTCAGAACCTCCCTCCCTTTCCTCTCTTTCTTCTGATGAAGGAGGTGGAGAGAAATCAGTCTACCTCGGAAAGATCGCTACAGGACAGAAAAGCTCTCCATCTTTCTTGCTGTCTGTGCCACTGCAGTAGCGCTGATGTCAACATATCAGTCACAGTGCAAACCATGCCCATCCTTCTCCCCCTGAGCGTTCACTGGTCCACCAGGCAACACCTCCTTTTAGCACATTTTTCAAACAGGAAATGTGGGAGGAGATGGACTCTGGTAAGGGGGTGAGTTGCTCTTAAAATATCAAATTGGCTAACGGTGTGTTCACACCAAAGTGTCAAAAATGCACCGCACGCCGAAGTTGGACGCTTGAACATTCGCACCTCGCCGTGCGTCCAAAGCTAATTGGATATATTGGAAATACACCATTTTTACGTGCGTCAAGCCAGAAATACGCAACTTGTGGGAGGAGCTAGTGCCAGACTGTGTTTTTGCAAGATGGCAGCTGTCAATCTAGCGTTAGAAGAGGGAGTCTCTATTCTGTATTTACTGTGGAGAGTACCCTGCGCAGGTTTGCAGGGTCAGTAACATGAAAACTTTCACAAGTGAAATGACCTTACCAGGTTGCCCTATGTTTACGCTTACATTCCTCCAAGCGAGGTCCTTTTTATTCCTGTCTCTGTAGAGAAAGCAGCTGGTGTCGTATAGCCACGGCCGTTAATCAGTATTTCTTCCTTGTTGAATGAATGAATTTTGCTGGACCTGACCCCGTGAACTGGGTCACAGCATCACGTGACACCACGTCACCAGACTCATGATTGGTTGACGTGGTGCGAATTGACACCAAAGTTCAGATTTTTCAACTTCAGCGGCAGACGCAAAAAGGCGTGTCACGGGCGAATGCACAAAATGCACCACATAAGAGTAATCTGACGCGCAACACAAATCTGCTTCCGACACGACGCAGAAACCCTGACGCACGTCAGGGTGCTTCTGCATTGCCTTTACATGTCAACCTGACACCCATGACGCTTCAAAAGCATTAGGTGTGAAAGGACCGTAAAACCACGGATTGTAAGAAACTGTAAGGATAGACATTAAGATGGATGGCAGACCCCTTTTCATAAATATATAATACTATTAGTCTGGTTGGTGTAACATCTTTTTAAATTTGTACACTGTAAACAATAAGACAAGAAATAATCTCTAAGTACAAATATTTTTACAAACATTTTTCTTCTCTTTTTCATCTTTCACCTATGCTGAGTTGGAAATAACAAATTCCATGTGGTTTGAAACTCTTTTAGACTGTGTATGGAATTTGTAACAATGTGTCATATTCTGGTTTTAGTGAGGACCCAAATGCAGCGTTAAAATAAGAATCCTTTAATAATAACAAAAACAAGGACTTAAAGAATTCAGGGGATCAAACAGCGACGGAAAAACAGGACGGGAAAGGTAGACAACGAACCAGCGGGTAGTGAGTGAGTGAGAGCAGAATTTATACTGAGGAGGAAGTGACAGAGAAAAGGTTGAGGACCAATTAAGAGAAACAGTTGCAGGTGAGAGAGAGACAGCACGTGAAACAATCAGCACCTGGGAAGGAATGCAGAATGGAGGAATGAGTGGACAGAAGATGAAACAGAGAATAATGCTACATAAGAATAAACTATAAAGAAACTAAGAATCTAGGTGAAAACTCAAGAGAATGCTGGTGAGCAAGAGGAAACCAAAACTGGAGGAATAAGCAAGTTAACAAAGATTACTTAACTAGGGAAACACAAATGAAAAGATGGACACAGAAGCAAAGGGGTGAAAATATCTAAGAGCAAGAAGAAATACAGAAACAAGAAAGTGCCAGAAATAACTAATAAAGAGAAGGAATAACCTAACATGATAATAAAACTAAATAAGGAAAAGAACTAACAAAAACACAAACACCTAACATCATGACACAATGACATCATTTGTTATTTATGCCTTGTCCACACATAGAGTATCTCACAAAATGAAGATATTTTTCTACGGTTTGGCCTGTCATCGACACGAAAACACAGATTTACGGCACCGAAAACAAATCTTTCTAAAAAATCAGGCCAAAGTGAAGATTATAGAAAGTTACTCTGAGTGGATAGGATTTGGGGGAACTACTGCCCCCTACAGGTTTGGCATGTCTATGAATGTGCTTAACAACACACTTATGCGGTTAGGTGTGGACGAAGATTTTTTTTTTAAACGAGGTGATGAGGATATTCGTTTTTTAACACTAGAACTCCCAGTATTTTCTGATCCTCAGCTGCTCTACCAGAGCCCGGTCAAATGACCGCTTGGTTTGAAAACAATGACTGAATCACTGACAATTAGCTGCCTTTCATTTGTAAATGTAGCTAGCCAGTGGAATGTGCTTGAGTGTTGGGGGTTGAAAAACAAACGCACAACTTCACACTGTGTACACTGCTACAAGTATACTTGCGGAAGATGCAGAAAGGACTTTGAGTGGGAGTGCCAGAGATGTGCCAATGAGAACTGAAACAGTGAAAAATGGGTCACTTCTTCACACACACACACACACACACACACACACACACACACACACACACACACACACACACACACACACACACACACACACAATGGATATTTGTATATTTTTATTGTTTGTATACTTTATTTTTGATCTGTTTACCTGAATATGAAAATAAACATTTTTGGATCATGAAATGTTTGATTCTTTGAATGAATAGTCACTAAACTGCTGATTCACAAGTAAGGGAGACCAGGGACAGTTGCAAAAATTGTTGATTGTGTTATTTTAAAATTATTATATTTGTATATTTTATATTATTTTTTTTTAATCAAAATTTAAATATATTGTATTTGTAACATGTTGCAACCATCCCCGAACAGTGTTGCAACTGCACCCGGGCCCAGGGACAATTGCAACACTGGAGAGCTTTCATTTTAATGCAAATTTAGAAGTCATCTTTAAATAGTTTTAACTGTTAACAGAGGGATGAAAGTATATTGTATAAAAATCCAGTTTGTCTCATTCACAAGGTTTTTGAGTAATGGAGCCAAATGCAAAACTTGTTGCAACTGTCCCCAATCTCCCCTAATTGCCACATTTACAGAACAAAGGCACCTATTCACAAGTGATTAACAAATCAAATCAAACTTTATTTATAAAGCGCTTTTCATACAAGAAGTTGCATCACAAAGTGCTTTACAGATTAAAATGACCCCCACATAAAACCACCTTCCCTTCCCTCCCCCACAGATTTAAAGGCATGGTCACAGTTATACCCCCCTCCCCCCAACCCATCTCCCATACACACACACAGTTAAAAGAAAAAGTTAAAAGGACATTGGGCCGAGTGTAGATGAACCATGCAAGGAAACGCCATCAGAGGAGCCATCTGCCCCGACAGCAGTAGATTAACAGCGGGGCAGAGGGCTCCCACAGAGGAAACACTGGAACGGGGATTAAGCTAAATTAAAGTATAAAAAGAAACAGTAAATTAATGTGCTAAGATTAAATAGTAAAACTGATAAAAATATAATCATATAAAACATGCAGAGCAATTAAATAAACAGTGATAAATAACAATCAGTTAAAAGCTAAGCTAAAAAGGTGAGTCTTGAGCCTGCTCTTAAAAACATGAACGTTCTCTGAAGCCCTGAGGTCCTCTGGCAGCCTGTTCCAGAGGTGAGGGCCATAAAACTGGAAAGACGCCTCGCCATGCGTGTGTGTCCTGACTTTTGGGGTGACAAGGAGACAGCTGCCAGAGGAGCGCAGAGACCGCGAAGGTTTATATGGTAAAAGCAGTTCAGAGAGATAAGAAGGCCCAAGATCATTAAGACACTTAAAAACCATTAAAAAAACCTTAAAGTCGATCCTGAAATGTACGGGGAGCCAATGCAATGATTTTAAGACCGGTGTAATGTGCTCCCGCCTCCTGGTCTTCGTCAGGACACGTGCTGCTGAATTTTGTAGTAGTTGTAAACCTGATATACTCTTTTTGGGAAGACCAGAAAGCAGGGCATTACAGTAATCAATCCTACTGGTGATAAAAGCATGCATCATTGTCTCCGTATTGGCCCGAGAGAGAATGGGGCGGACTCTGGCGATGTTTTTTAGTTGATAAAAACCTATTTTAGTGATATTTTTTATGTGAGGAGTAAAAGTCAGCTCCAAGTCAAAAATCACGCCCAGGTTCTTCACTTGTAAAGAGGGATTAAAAGACAGTGATTGTAGTTTTGGTAAAAGTTTCTCTCTCTGAGCCTCAGGACCGATGATAAAACTTCAGTTTATTTCCTGGTTGAGCTGGAGAAAGTTTTCTGCCATCCAGGATTTAATGTCTAAAATGCAGTTAAAAAGTGCATCCATTGGCCGTGTGTCATCGGGAGACATGGAGATGTATAACTGTGTATCATCAGCATAACTGTGAAAGTTAACTCCATGTCTCCTGATGACGCTGCCAAGAGGGAGCATATAAAGGTTAAAAAGCACTGGGCCTAAAATTGAACCCTGGGGCACACCACATGTAATCCTGTGGACCCTAGAAGAGCAGAAGTCCTGTCTGTGAGATAGGATGTAAACCATTTGTGAACATTGTGTAACAGTCCTAGATAACAACAGCCCTGTCAAATGACTGCTCTGTGGTAGAGTGGTGGGGATCCAGTCAAATGGCTGGTCTCTGGTAGTTCTAGTGTTAAAAACCCCGGCTACGTGTGTACGTGGCTTTAGTCTACTAAATTTTTTCAGATCCTTGCTTCTCTACCTGCTGCTTACGTTTAAGAATGTCAAGAAACATAAATGGGTTCAGGGTCCTTTACTTTAGTATTGAAACTAAATTAAAAATGTAGGGCAGCACAAAAGATGAACCAACAAAAGCACAAGTAAACACACAAAAGGGTAAGTGATTAGCTTGAGACCCATTAAGTTTATTTGTTTTATTTATTTTTTTATCAATGCGTGTTTAATGACAGGTTTGTGGTGTGGCATGTCATTTAGCACAGTAAGACCTGTAGTCATTCTTATGAAATATTTATTTTTTGGACAGATGAACTCTATTCACTGTTTAGGTGATGTCGATAATTTGTGACACTGGATTTTATTTAGTGGCTTTAAAATAAAATGTGATTAAAAGGGGACTGAATACATACGATTTGCTGATGTGGTAAAAAAAAAAAGAAAGAAAAAAGCATTAAAGGTAGTAGATGTAATTATTCAAGATGTGAAAACAGTCCAAAGACTGATTAATTTTGTCAGGCTTTGTTCTTAAACCAGCATTAAACAAATTGTGCTTTTGGGAAAATGTTTGGAGCATAAGCTACAAATCCTACTTCAAAGCGTTTATGGAGGATTTCTCTGTTTCTGAGACATCATGCCACAGTGAGGAACGGTTGCTGTTTTGCATGGAATACAAATACATTAGATCCACACAAATAAACATGTTGCGATGTATTTTAAAGTTGCTGTTGCTGGTAACTTTAAGGATAACAGAGCTTCACCTACAACAAAGCACAAATCTTTTTTTTCGTCTGGTTCCAACATCTTGCACTTCAAACATTCTAAAGGAAAGCTTAGTTTGGTAACATCATAGTTTATCTTTTAAAGAGGAAGCCCGCACGGAATGAAAGAAACCAACAGGGTATGATATTGGTTGTTTTAAAAGAAATCAAACACGTTTGAAAACCTAAAAAAATGGTTCTGTCCACCTGTTAAGAAATTTTGGTGCCAGATATGTAAGAAGTTATCAAAGTGGCTGAAATGTAACGTTCCACCATCTCCCTCAGTTTGCCTGTTAGGAAATTTAAATGATGTCACCATGGACACAAAGTCAGTTCTAATGGTTCACATTGCCTTATGCATCGCTAAGAAAACTATCCTCCTGAACTTGAAAAATAAAAAGGCTCTTAATATTAATCAGTATAGAAATCTCTTGTTAGGACCATATTGGTCTTGAGACGGCCTCTGGCTCCATATCTGAACAATCTCTCTGGGCTCCTTTGATCGGCTCCATCACCTAGTAGGGGTGGGGGGCACTTGGTTTTGTCATTTGGGATACTGTTGCTGATGTGGGGGTTTTTGGGGTTGGGGGTGTCTGGGGGGGGGATCCCTGGGGGTGGGATCACTGGGCGGATGGGGCTGGACGCTGTGGCCCCAACCTGGGGTTGGGCTTTGGTGGCTTTGGGTGGTGACTCCTGATGGCTGCATGCGGTGCCTTAGGGGGGTTGCACTGACGGACATGGGTTACTGGCCTGGTGGCCGTGCTGCGCCTGGGTAGGGTCTGGGGTGGGCCTGGGGATCCGGGGCTCTGGGGCACCGCACGCCCTAGCTGTGGTCCTGGCTGGGGGTTGGCCGGCGTGGGGTCTCTGTTGCCTGTGGGGGTTGGGGCCGGCCAACGGCCGGCATCTGCAGCCGCCTCTCTCTTTTTCTCTGGACCGATTGTCATCGCCGGTCCCTGTATGGCGTCTCGCCTTGTTTGCTGGTTGGGGTGCCTGGCTGCTGGTCGTGGCGGCTGGGTGGCATTTCTGGGCCTGATCAGTCCTTTTTCGCACTGGACTTAGCTCCTGGGTCTTGGTCTTTGTGTGCTGCAGGGCGCTGGGGTCGGGCGTTTGGCAGGGTTCGGTCGGACTTGCGGGTGGACTGGCCGGGTAGTGGGTGTGCAGGGCAGGTGGGTGGGGCGCTGGGTTTGGTCGCCTGCCGGGCCTTTGAGGAGCAGCTGTCGCTGATAAAGGGAATGGGGCTGGTGGATGTCGGCCTGCTGGGTCGGCCGCCCAGTTCATCGGTTTGCTCCTGGTCTGGGCAGGTACGTCGCCGGGGTTTGGGCTGCGGGGGCCTCCGGTGTGCAGGTGGCCCTGGGGGCCTCCTTTGCTGGTGGGGAGGCTATTGCTAACTAGTGACAGGTGCTCTCCCCCTACGAGGGCAATTGGACGGGGGGAGGGGTGTAAGGGAGGGGGGGGCCCAACTCAACCTGGGTGTCTAATGTCTTTTGTGTTCTGATAGTAGAGCGAATGTCAGGGTGGGTTTAGTTCTCCTTCTGGGATGGGGCTGGGGGGACTGCCTTGGGGTCCGTGGGGCTTCGTGGTGCTGTGGCCGTGGGCCCCAGTGTGGCTGCCTTCCCCACATCCCACCCCTCTGTTTTAAATGCACATTATAACAACACGCATCAACACCATACTCGAGCGGGAGGATGGAGGCTAGGGGTCTTCTCACACCCCTGTTCGCTACAGGCCATCAGGGGTTGGGGTCCGGAGGAGGAACAGGTGGTCTGGTTGGGGTCCTAGGCGGTCTGCTTGTCTCCGTCCTAGAAGGTAGGGGGTCAATCTCCCGGGTCCAGGGGCTGGTTGCTCTACTGGGGCATCGGTCCTGGACCTGGGAGCATAAAGTGTGTATGGGGTGTGTGAGTGAGGGTACAGCGTCATTTCTTGGATGTCTTGGTGAGTTAGTGAGAATGTATGTGTTTAAGAGGGAGAGAACGTATGACTGTCTGTATGTCTTTGTCTGCCTGTCAGGTTGGGTCTTGGGCTGCCCTCTCGCCTGGCGCACCTCAGGCCTTACATTTAATGGGGGGCCTATTTCCCCTCCGTCACTCCCCGCTAGTGAGGGATGTCCCTGCCTACTGGTGCGTCGGTGGTCAGTCCGGTTCGGACCTGGTGCGTGCCGGGCCGGGCCTGGAGGGGGCGGTGTGTCGGTCGGCCGATGCGCTGGGCCGATATCTTCCCTTGGTTGGTTGGGGCACCTCTTTTAGGGGTGCCAGGTTCGGGCTTGTTGGGTGGTGCCTGCTCGGTGGCTCTGCGGGATACACATCCAGCGTCTCTGCTCGTTCAATCACCTGTTCTGTGCGCACCGTGCGTGGTCGGTTCATTGGCAGGTTGGACCGACCCTGGCCTTTGTTGGATGCCTGGTCTCGGCGCTCTGCGTTGCGCGGGATCAGGACTCGGGAGCTGGTACAACTTGGTGTCCAGGTGCTGGCTGAGCTTGGCCTGGGGATGCCGTCTGTCCCCTGCGGCTATCTTTGGGGCGCCCCGACGTGGGGCAGGGGTGGGGCGCTAGGATGTTGGCGGTGGGGATTGGCCTAGGGTGGTGGTGGCGCGTGGGGGCCGGGGGCCCCTCGTCAGCCGGTCCCTTGTTGGGTCCCTGCTGGGGGGTGGGCGTCCCTGGGCCCCGGCTCTCCCGGTCCATGGACAGGCCCGCCCTGGCGCTGCTGGTTGCTGGCGGGGCCTGTGGGCTTGTCACTTCTGTTATCATTACTAGATCTTGATTAATCGGTACCATGAGTTTTTCTGTGGCATTGTTGTTGTACTTTTATATCCTTTTTTGTGTGATGTGGTTGTGTAGTTCTTAGTTCACAATGTTTGGTTTGTTTTGTCGATGTTCCTTTTTTGTTTTGTTTTTTCCCCTCTCTCTGCTGTCCTTTGGTTATGGAGGCAGACTTCAATGTTTTCCTGTGTTTTCTTTGTTCCCTTTCCACTTGTATTTTCAACTCACCCTCTTTCTTGACTTTTTGTTTCCTACCTCTCTTCTTCATCTTCTTTCTTTCTTCCCCTTAATTTTCCATCTCCATAACATCAGGAAATAAACCCCCCAGAAATTCATAATAAAGATTTTTCACACATATATCAAGTGGAGTACTATAGCACTAAAGCTGTAGTGCTCCGCTTGTGAAAGTAAATCTGTTGGGCTTCTACTTGGTACTCAGACACTAATTCTGAGCTCCACACTGCCAAACAGGACACTTAAAAAAAAAGAAAAAAAAGAAAAGAAAAAGAAAACCTAACAAATTAACTATCAGCTGTCTGTTGACAAACCTAAGCTAATTACATTACGCTATTTTTAGTTGATCAGCAAGATTGGAATAAATATGCTTTAATTTACCTTACATCAAGAGTTTACATTTACTTTATTGTTTAGAGAGGCATGGGCTAAAATGCAATGGGGGTCTCACATTTTTTTCTTTACCACAATTCACCATAGGTATTGATCAATTATTTAACAAGGACATATTCTTACATATTTTGAAAAAAATTATGATTTTGACTGCATGGCCTGAGTGTTCTTGATGAAATATGTTAAGCCACCTTTAAACATAATTGTACCAGAAGAGCATTAGAAAGCAGAAATCGAACATGGAGATAATCTCTAAAATTGTGTACCAGTTGCAACCAGAATACAGGTAAAACTCAACAAATTTGAATATCTTGCAAAAGTTTATTTATTTCAGTAATCCAACTTAAAATGTGAAACTAATTTATGATATAGACTCATTAACATGCAAAGCAAGATATTTCAAGCCTTTATCTGTTATAATTTTGATGATTATTGCCTACAGCTAATGAAAACCCCAAATTCCGAATCTCAGAAAATTCGAATATTGTGAAAAGGTTCAATATTTTAGGCTCAACGTGTCACACTCTAATCAGCTAATTAATCCAAAACACATACAAAGGGTTCCTGAGCCTTTAAATGGTCTCTCAGTCTGGTTCAGTAGGAATCAAGTCAAACACTTCCGTTTCCATCATGGGAGAAGAAGTGGAGGTGGTTAAGGAGTATAAATACCTCAGAGTTCACCTTGATAACAGACTGGACAGGAGGCGGAACAGTGAAACTGTCTACAAGAAGGGACAGAGAAGACTGTACTTCTTGAGGATGCTTAGGTCCTTCAAGGTTGTACTGCAGATCTTCTACAAGTCTGTTGTGGAGAGTGTAACCTCTTCAGCCGTCATCTGTTGGGGTAGCAGCATCAGAGCCAGGGATTTAAAAAGGCTAAACAACCTGATAAAGAAGGCTGGTTCTGTTCTTGGGACAACTGTGGAACATCTAGAGATGATAATGCAAAGAAGGATTCTTCATAAAATCAAATTATGGACAACCCTGAGCATCCTCTTCATGAGACTGTCATACAACAACAGAGCGTCTTCACTCAGAGGCTTCTTCAGTTTTGCTGCAATACAGACTGCTACAGGAAATCCTTCCTGCCCACAGCCATCATCATCTACAACAACTCCTTAAAGAATTAATTATATGAGCTATACCAACACTTAATTTCCCTCTGGGATTAATAAAGTATTTTTGAATTGAATTGAATTGAATTGAATCACAATCATGGGGAAGACTACTGATCTGACAGTTGTGCAGAAAACCATGATTGACCCCCTCCATAAGGAGGGAAAGCCTTAAAAGGTTCTCCCTGTTGGTGACTGATGCCTCTACCCACCGGTGCGTTGGTGGCTCTCTGTGTCCGGGGCTTGGTGTTTGGGTGGCATGCCGGTTCATCCCTGTTGCCTGCCTGGATGGACCTGGGTGTCGGTCGGCCGCCGCGGACATTGTTTGATGGTAGCTGTCAGGTGTCTCGGCGGGGTCGGGTCCGGTGTTTTCACTTGGTCTCCTGTTCTGTATGTTTCGTGCTTGGTCAGTTCATTGGTGGGTTCAGATGACCTTGGTTGGATGCTTGGTCTTGGTGCTCTGCGATCTATCTCCTCGGGTCTTGTAACCTGTTCGGGGAACCATCACGAGGTTCTGACCTGAGGACCTTAGAATGGGAACAAAAACTTGGGGCTGGATCAGGCCAACAATATATTTAGGAGCCTGTCCAAGAAGGACTCTGAATGTCATATCTAAAATTTTAACATTCACCCCAAAAGCAACAGGGAGCCAATATAAAGACTTATACCGGATGGATATGTGCTCTCCTGTAGTGGTTAGGAAAACCCCCATCTAAAACACAAAAACGGCTTGGGGACTGAGAGAACGTTAATGCTTCAAGCTGGGCGTACACAGTACAATCCTTTTCCCATTTTCAGCCAATTTTCTAGTCGTGCGACAATTTTTTGCGATCAGGCTGATTTTCAGCCTAACTATGTGTCGTGCGTTGTGTGGTATACAGGCGGGAACAAGAAGCAATTAACACCTCACGACCAGCCCCCGATCAGCAATCATACGGTTGCACAAAAGTCCAACTTGTTTGAAATTCTGGTTTCCTCTTGTGAGGATATCACACTGTTGTGGAATTTACCAGAACCTCTCACACTCACAAGTCACTCACTGAAATGCTACTCAAGAAAGTATATAATTAACCTGGCGTACTGTAACTAAGCACGACAAGCAACAGAACACATTAATATTCTAATGAAATGTTGCTTGCATGAAAGTAGACCTGTTGGTAAAAAAGACAGAAATTTGAATATTGAAGTTTATAAACTTCAAATGGCTTCAAAGCCACATAAATATAGACATTGGTTTTCCAAGCATTTCTCCTTGGATATTTAAGAAAACTATGGTGAGAATCAACTATGTGAACAAAGGAGTGTGTGTAATGTAACATGCTTGACTGAACAACCAGAGAACAAGGAACTGGCAAGGTGACTCTAAATCCCATCATTCACAGCATTTCACATCTGGCAGTGACATAAACTCATTGGTCAAAGGAGCACTTAGGAAGGAGGAACTCTCTGTGACCTAATTGAGCTATAAAAGCACAGCTCATAGACTAGAAGGTGCTTTCCGGTAATCCCTGGTCTTGCAAAGTCCGTTCTAGTTAGATAATTGTTCTGAAATTGTTGGGTAAGTGAAAGACTTCCATCTCTTCACAGAACTTTGGATCCAAACCTTTGATCAGCCGTGTAACCAGCAATCTTGGTAATTGCTGTAAGATCTGAACCCAAACATATGTTGACGTTTTTTTTCCTGTCTTTTTTCCTGTCCTTAGTGCGACTGAATTTAGACTTTTAAAATGCATGCACACACCTTAGTCTGGCTAAAGAACTAGCCTACTCCTAATCGAACTAAGACCCCCAGATAATGCGGTTAGAAAACGTTAAGTCCTCTGCATGTTAACGATTGGCCTTGGGACTCCCCCTTCCGGAAGTGATGAGACCACGGAAGTGGGAATAACAACACCAGTAGATGTCAGGGGTGTGTGTGGAGTATGGACCCAAACGCACATGGTGAAGGAAGGTGAAGGATGTTTATTAAAGGAGGAGGTGATGATGGTGGTGGTGTAGAGGACGACGGCAGGAACGGAGAGGCAGGAAGACGACCCACCATGGAGTGGAAGACAACAATACTAGTAGTAGTAGTAGTATGATCCGGCCTGGAGTGAAAGGAAGTGATGGGTCTTAAAGGCAGGTGGTGTGTAGGATCAGGTGTGGTTGATTGGACAGACAGGTGAAGACAATTAGGCGTGAATAGGGCAGCGTGACAGTAGAGCAACAACAAATGTAACACAATCAAACAGTACAGTACAGTACGTACGAAATGTACTGTGCAACAGCGATGTCGTCCATTTGTTCGCTCATTGTGCATATCCTGCTTTTACGCCATCTGCATATTTATATATGCTTTAATTATATAGCTGATTCAAATTTGAGTTAGATTTACCCATTTAATAACTTAATTGAGAAATAAATCGAGTCCTTACAATATACAGATATATGTAATATAATGGTTTATTTGATGTATCTGTTGCAACTTTGGATGTTTGCCTCTTTAAGCTTTCTAAAGGAGGAATTTACTCTGATTCCAGACTTTTTAAATACAGTTTGTGATTTTTTTGATTTTTTTTAAATCTTCTTTTGTATATGTATATATATATATATATATATATATACATATATATATATATATACACATATACATATACAAAAGAAGATTTAAAAAAAATAAAAAAATCACAAACTGTATTTAAAAAGTCTGGAATCAGAGTAAATATATTTATATATATATATTTTTTTTCTTTTTTCTTTTTTTTTTTACAGTTTGTGATTTATAAGCGGGAGGCATTTTTAGCATTGATTAAATGGACTGTAAAACCGATGATATACTGTAACTGCTTGGGGTTAAAAGTTCCTATTCCCTTCTTTCTCTCCTTTTTCGGGATAAACAGCAAAATAATTAGTTGGTTTTCATCCTGAGACTTGGGTGCTTGCCTATGACTGCATTGTACTCAGACCATAATTGAATACTGACGTATGAACAGTGTCCACCATTAATTTTTATCTGTATTGCAGTAGTCCTACACTTTCATGGATCATATCACCACAAATGAACAATATTACCACAGTCCTTCATCCACCATCCAGAGGCGTATTTATGGAGCAATAAAAGCTGATGAAACAGTCTTCATACACACATCAGGCCACACTCAAAGTCAGGCTCAAGTAGACATTAAATCCATCCAAGTGTACAGCTCCGCGGAGCCGTCTCCCTCCCCAACACACTGGAGACAGGTGTTATCTGTGATATTACATCTGTTCCTTCAACGCATACAAATCTCAAAGACACATGCAAAAAAAAAAAAAAAAAATCCTGTTGGGAAGGACACTAACACATTTTTCCATTGGAACAAGGGGTGATGTTTCAGTCCAAGACTGTACAACATATCCTGACTGCTGGCTCTGTCGGAGTGACGAAGAGAGAGAAATGCAGAGTGGTGATAAAAGGAGAGAAAAAAGACAAAGATGAAGAGCAAAACACAGAGGGAGGAATTGTGTTTGTCTGTTTCTGTGATCGGGACACTTACATGAACAGTCCAATTACTTTTTGGGAGCTTCAGCCAAAATGGATGGAGGGATGACGAGCTGGCGAGCTGCTTCAAGGACTCTTTGGCTGGCATGCTGCATGGAAGGATGGATTGCTGGTTGGATAGATGAGTGCCCTTTTCAAGGCTTTTAATCCCCCTCAGCACTGTTCCTTGCCACTTTGTGACTTGGGCTGCAGCAGCACATAATTCACTTTGCATTTTAAACATTACTGACTGCTTTAACATGTTACAGGCAGAATAAGTACTAATAATGATCAGATGCTTAACAATGTGTTATTTACCAGCCCTTTTAAATCTTTTTGTAAAAGTTAGCCATGCAGGAAGATGACCTTGGGTTTGAATCCTGACCTGGGGTCTTTCTGCATGGAGTTTGCCTGTTTTCTGTGGGTTCTCCGACTTCCTCCCGTCGTTGTGATATACAACTGTTGTGTTAATTGATCTCTAAATTGTCCTTTGTGTGAGTGTGTGGGCATGGTTGTTTGTTCTGTGTGTCTCAGTGTTGCACTGTGATGGACTGGCGACCTGTCTAGGGTGTACCCCGCCTCTCGCCCAATGAGCTCAGGAGATAGGCACCAGGCCCCTGTGACCCTGCAAGGATGAGAGGGAATGGACAATGGTTAGATGGATATTATTATTATTTTTTAGAACTTTATAAGATTCCCACTATACACACATACACACAAAAACCCATTATACAGAAGAGAAAATAAAAGAACTGGGGAAAAAAAGAGCAAAAGTAGCAGAGAATTTTTGCTGTGATGCGGTAACTCCGTACCTACGTTTTTCTTAAGTTAGGAGTGAAAGCATTTTCTTTAACCACTGTGAGAAGGATGGAGCTTCATCTGACTTTCAATGAAGCGAACGCAATAGCAGTTTCTTGAAAATTTGTCATATTGAACTTTGATGGGACAACACCGAAAATCCCTATGCAAAAATCTAGAGGAAGATAATGTCCACTTGTACGAGACAACAGTTCAAAGATGTGTCACCAGTAGTTATTGAGACTGGAACAGGTCCCAAACATGCGACCTATTGTGGCCGCTCTATGACCACACCTTGGAATCAAGTTGGATCCACCTCGGTGAATATTTTTTAATCGTTTTTCCTTGGAGTAATGAAGACGGATATCATTAATAACCTTTGTTAATAAAATGAAAAAAGTAAAATATTTCAGAACTAGAGCCCAATTACAAACATGACTAATTTCAACAAGGGTGCGAACAATTTAGAGAGGTTCTGTAAACCACATTCATTTAATAAAACGCAATTTATTAAATTGGAGAAAAAGAAAAAAAACTATCCCTATTCTCAATTTTGTATTTTAACCTGGGGAAAAAAAGCTTTAGAAACAAGGACTTCAGTTCTCTTGAGCTGAACGTTTAGATTATAGATGCTTTTCATAGCGGCTGTGGCTAAAAGCAGCAGTGACAATCAAGCCGTCAGTCACAGCATTTTAAAATCTCTTCCACTTCCCCTCCCCTCAGCCCACCACATGTCAGTTTTAGCATGCATCATGCCTTTACAAGCAAGTACATGAACAAATGCTCACAAAGACCCCCTTCCTCTCTCGCCCCCCCCCCTGCTCTGCCACCCCTGACAAGCACTTTGCATTTTAACTTCAAAATAGGCCTTTTTTTGTGGAGCTGTCACCAAGTCATCACTTGCTGGTTTATTCAGAAACTGAGAAATAGATTGAGAAAAGGGGGTAGAGGGGGTATTGACACACAGAGTGAGTAAGAGTGAAACAGCGTGACAGGGAGTAGTGTCACCCACGCTCCTTTGCTCTGTCTGAACAAGACGCATGGCATCTACCGACTGAGTCTGCTCCCACGTTCAACTTTAAAAAAAACACAACGACCTTAGACTCTTTTTTTTCACTTGTTAAAAGGCTTTCAGGGTCTTTGTAGACTTTTGGTAAAAGGCAACAGCAGAGCAGAGGTGTGTGCAGCTTCCCAGTGGAGAGAAACAGTAATTCGTGTTTCTGGGGTACCGCTGCTGCTCTACTGAAATGAATTCTTGTTACTGGTGAACCGTGTGAACCGTGCTGGTTTGTATTTCAGACTTTGACATTGTATTATTTCTTCTATGTGACTCAACTCCACTGGCGAAGCTAATTGTTGAAAGAAAAGTTCTCTGTACTATTTTGTCTAATACAATGTGAATACATCATCCTTCCCAGTGATTCATGCCCCTGTTGAAGACTTGTAAAAAGCCTTAACATACATTCATTTTTATTGCAGAATCATGATCCTACGAGAGAATTTATGCTGGCATATTGATAAACATGTTACTTTGGTCTAGATGTGAGCACTTTAAACCAGGATAAGTTAAATCTTCATTGAAAAAAATGCAGGTAACTCATTGCCCTACACTTTTTAAAATGAGAAAGGTTTTATTACCATATGTGTGAACAGGTTCACAACATTAGGAAATTGCTGCAGTACTGCTGCAGTGCTGCAAACATAAGATCAACACTTGAAAAATTAAATGGGGTAAACAAGGTAATATATACATGAGTGCAAGTTATGATCAGTGCAAATCAGACAGGTGCAAAAACACAACACAGGGTCATGTGACTGAAACAGAGCGGTTGGTGGGAACCGTCTTAGGGTTACTGTTCATGAGTCCAACAGCAAAAGGGAAGAAACTGTTCTCATGTCGAGAGGTTCTGGTCGGAATGGACCGAAGCCTCCTGCCTGAGGGGAGCAGGTCAAAAAGTCTGTGTCCAGGGTGAGAAGGGTCGACTGTGATCCGACCTGAACGCCCAAGTGTCCTGGAGGTGTTCAGGTCCTGTAGAGATGAGGGTCTACAGCCAATCACCTTCTCAGCAGAGCGCACAACACGCTGCAGTCTCTGTTTGTCCCTGATGGTAGCTCCAGCATACCACACGGTGATGGAGGAGGTGAGGATGGACTCAGGAAGTACATCCTCTGATGGGGGTGTCAGTCAGGACGATGGAGGGGAGTGGGGCTGTGTACTTCCTAAAGTCCACAATAATATCCACTGTTTTCTGGGCGTTCAGCACCAGGTTGTTGTGGCTGTACCAGGACAGCAGACCTTCAGCCTCCATCCTGTAGACAAACTCATCCCCGTCCAAGATGAGTCCAATAACGGTGGTGTCGTCTGCAAACTTAATTAGCATGACAGACTGGTGGTCAGAGGTGCAGCAGTTGGTGTACAGGGAGAAGGGCAGAGGAGAAAGAACACAGACCTGAGGGGAGCCGGTGCTGGTGGTCCAGGAGTCCGAGTCATTATTCCCCAGTCTCACATGCTGCTTCCTGTCAGTCAGGAAGTCAGTAAGTAATGAAGCAGTAGTTGACCAAGTGCAGTGGACTATGTTCAAAGTACTCGTGCCCCTAATGCAATGCAAGTTTTAAGATGAATATACTAATAAAAGAGTGCACACCTGGTGCAAAGAAGGAACTGGTACTGTTCATCTGTAACCTCCATGTTTTAATAGGTAGTGTTTAAATAGCTGTGCCCTCTTCCCACTAAAAAAACTACAATATTTATACTTCCGCTCCCTCTTTGGCTAGGTAAGGACACAATACGTATTCTAAGAAAAAAGTACAGTTAACAGCTGTGACACTTCCGAAAAGAACTATTTCAACTATTTCAACTGCAGTGGGTTTGGAATCAATGATGACACCAGAGTTTGAACAACAGAAATGTATTTTAAAGAGCTCAACCACCGGTGGGTCAATCCAACAGATTTTCAGGTCACTCAAACATGCCGCTAAGCCCCTTGGGAAAGATATGTAAACAGACCACCCCCAGGTACTGCTACAATATGTTACTAGTGCTAACGTTACATATAGCTAACGTTAGCAAAGAAAGTGTGAGGTGAAGTAAGCCGGTAACTACCTTGCTAACTTATTATTAATTAGATTCATTACTTCGGTCAACATGCCACCAGTGTAGGTCTTAATTTATTGTGTTGTGACTGAACTGTGTTCATTCAATCATTTGGGTAAATTGCTTCTTTTAATGCAGCTCACAAGGTTCAGAGCTCATCAATGCCCCTCTTTTAAAACCGGTATAAACTAGATATTTGTCTGGTGCTAAATGCAAACTTGATAATATTCAATACAGTTTATTTACATTGCACTAATTCATAAAACATGTCCTCTCAAGACAGTTTACAAGATAAATAATTTCAATCCAATCGTAGACACATTCCAGTTAATCCTTCAGTTCATTATTTCAACCAGTTTCAAAATTTCCTATCAAAAGACTCCAGCAGATCGCATCAAGTCATTGACTGGGGGTTTGAGAAGCCAGAGCAGAAACACAGAAAGAACAAAAGAACTGATGTTGTCCTCTGTTGCTGTTAAAGAAAGTCCCCAATGAAATGTTCCCAATGTTACATACAATATTTTTTTCTTTTTACAAAAAAAAGACCAATTTAAATTGAAGTAATGAATAACACAAACTCATTTTCTAAATATTAGGAATTCTTCTGGTCAATTTAGCATTATAAAACGTGAAATGTATGTATTGTAGTTATCTCTGAGGCCGTTTACTACAAGTAAGAACTTTTAGACTGTCTTAACGCGCTCATTACTGTTTACACGGTTAACGAATAACGGTGCTTTCATAAACAAGAAAACCTTGTGCATGGAAGCAGGGGAACTTAGTCATGGGAATCAACCTACAGGAGGGAAGCGTGAGCAACTATGCAGTAGAGAGAGTTGATAGCATTACATTCCTCAGACTGCAGATGTCAAATGACCTTACCTAGTCGAAGAACACCACTGGGATCATGAAAGGGGCTCCGGAGAGTGCAGTATACAAAACATACAGCTTTGACCTTCACAAGCAAGAACTGCTTTCCTCTAAGGCCATCTCATCATACAGATCTTTTAGATTAAGCCACAACACTGTTTTATCAAAAGCAGATAAATCTTAATACTGGAATATGTTTAAGACTTGAACATGTCATATACTTGGAAGAATTTCTCTGAATATTGGTCAGTACATCCCAGACTTTATATTGTATGAATAATCTTATTTTAAAAATGTAGAAATTCAGAAAGTGATTTATAATAATTCTGAATTAATTCATGATTGATAGTAACTATAAATCCTGATTAACGTATGGAATGTAAACCTGTACTTTTATACAACAGAATAATAATATTCTTGGTTACGCTCTTGTCCAAAGATGTAATCTACCTCTCATTGGTTGATCAGCACTAACTCCTTCCCTAGATAATCCGAATGCCGTAAACTAAGCCGATCTGGCTTCTAACTTGGTCAAAAGAGACAAAAAAAATCCCTAAACAAGATTTACAAAAGGCACATTTCCACTATTGGAACTTCAGGGTAATTTGAGCGGACCTTCTCCAGTTCATCGGGCAGGGCCGAGAGGGCCGTTTCGGGGGCCATTTCGGGAAACAACTAGGTACCTAAATGGGGGTATGTACTCGGAATGGCCCAATCGAGTTGCTGGGCGAGAGCTGTGGTTGTGTTACACTGACTGGTTGTAATTCAGGGGAAATGAGCAAAAGTTGCCAAACAGCCGGCTTTGTAATAATAATAATAAGAGTTGTTGGCGAAGCAGTTTATAACAAGAGCAAACAAAAACGCAACAACAAGCCCTGTTTCTTCCTTGTTGATCTCTGGGTGCCTTTTTGTGCTGATCAGTGATGCTACTCGCTGCTGAAACAGTCGTGAAATGCTGATATCTTTAGCTGATTCCTTAAAAGGCCGATTGTGTATGGAGACATTGGAGACACAGCGGCTGAGAGGAGCGGGCCGACAAATTACCCTGTCAGAAAAAAGATCTGGTTAAATTACCCTGAAGTTCCGCTCGTGGAATCGCGCCTAATAGTGAGCTAAAAAAAGCCTATTTACCTTGCTGAGTTGCTGTAGCGAATGCTTTTATGCTTTGTAATCTTCGTCTAATGGTGTAAAGCTTCCTGCAAGATTTTTGTTTCATTTTGACTTTTTTCAATGAGATCAGAATCCAAAGCGAGGAACCCTTTTAGATATCCAAAAAGAATAGAATGGATACTTTATTCTCCCAATAGGGAAAATTTGCTCAGTGAGTCAACATATAACACAGGCAATTCACATCATTACAACTTAGGCCTATAAACAAACAAAATATAATCAAGTAAGACACCCAATCTCCATCAACCACACTGAACTGCAAACAAGGTAAAAACAGAATCACCGTACATCTTCTGCAACTCATGGCTTCTCTATATACTAATTAATTATGAACCAGGATATCCCATTTCTGAAAGAAAATTACAATAAATCCATAGTTGATTAAAATATGTACTCATAAAAGAAACAACGATCTACCAGTCCAGATCTGCTGACTATGAAAGACAAAAAAAAAACCTATTGCCTCAATGTGTAATAATAACAATAATAATAATAATACATTTTATTTAAAGGCGCCTTTCTAATCACTCAAGGTCACGGTACAGAATAGTACAGTAGAATACTGTAGGTAAAAAAGGAATAGCTTTTGGAACAGTTTTTGAAAGGACAGGGTTTGCTTTACTCTACCTGAGAACAGCTGTTTAAAAGCAATAAAAAGTGGTTCTGATCAGCCAGAACACGTTTGACCTGTTTAAGTTCTCTTTCTTTGTAGATGTGTCCTAAGTTATCCCAACTAATGCCCAGCAGCTTATACTGCTAGCAGTGGTCACTATAATCCTCAGTGTGTTTGTTCATGCCAGCGTCAGTCACTGCAGGCGCCACAGAGCAGCGCCATGTCCCCCTAAACCAGTGGTTCTCAATTATTTTCTGTCATTGTTTACCTCAGCAATAAAACACGTCTCATAGAGACCTGGAAACAGTAAATCCTTATGCTCACTTCCATAATGATCAGGACCTTTGTTCATTTTGATTTCCACTGACAGACGTGACATATCAGTGTTTTAGTGTTTAGCTCTTATGTTGCTGCAGACCTTGCACCCCCTGAGCTGACAGAATTTATAGAAGCGTTGTTCTCCCGATTCATAAACATAGCTAGCCCTGACCCTGGTGCTAAGCTTCGAGTAAAAAATAAATAAATATATATATATATTTAGAGGACGTTAGAGTTTTAGTTAGTTTTTTTGTCATGGCTGGCCGATTTAGTTTGTCTGTGTGGAGAGGAGGGCCAACCCAACCCCCGCCCAACCAGGTAACAGGTACGGGAACTACAGCCACTCAAACACTACAGAAACAGCGTTTTATTGTGTATTCCATTTTGGTTGTTAAATTCCGCGATTCCAACCACCTTTCCAACATTGCGAACATTGCATTGCAGTGTGTACACCGGTGTGTCTGTGTACTGTAGACTTCTTCTGCTGGGTTGAACGGGCACCATGTTGATTAGTTTGAGCACTGCTGCCACCTAGTGATTGGAGGCTTGTATATTGTTCTTCAAGCATGAATAAAGACAAAAGAACTCCTGCCTCCCACTGTTTGAAAAGAACTGTCCTAAACTAAGCTAGAATAAATAGCCTCTTGACCAGGAAGACTTCTCTTTGGTCTAAGATTTTCCTGTCAGCCGAGAAAAGATACAGGAGTATGGTAACTGGACACCTGGTGTTTCCTGTTTCTGCTCCATCCCAAGATGTTTGGTGTCAGAAGCTGATGTAGCTAAAATGATTCAAAAACTTTAACTTACTTTTAGTTTTTTCCTAACTTTTCCAACATTAGGCTCAAATGGCTTTCTTTAAACTCCTGAGAATACTTTTTCTTCAAATAAAGTTTGATATTTTGAACACTCAGTGTCTTATTCCTAAAATTTTACTTTTTAGCTCTTGCATACGAGGATTGTTGAGTAGCTTAGCAATAGCATTTGTAGGATGTTCTTTATATTAGTTTATTTTTCAGGGTTTGTTTAAATAGACCTTAGAGCGATTAATAAAATATATTCTTGATTACATTAATTACCCATTCCCATTGTTTTTCTTACACTCGTTAATCAAAGTGTCATTTTGAAAATTGCTAAATAAATCCTTACCTAAGAATATAAACAATGTTGCTTCACTTAATTTGTGATAGTACACTGTTCAGAAGGATAGGGGGGTAAAATATACAGACAATGTAAATTATGAGGGTGATTACGAAACTAATTTACTTACTTACTTGAATGTATCCTTAGAAAAAATACTTTTCAGCACTGCAAGAGAATGCAGTTCTGGTCAAATCTAAAGAAACAAACATGGCATCTTTCATGCTCATCTCCTGTTGTCCAAAAAACCCACAGTAAAAGCCATACTATATATATATATATATATATATATATATATATATATATATATATATATATAGTCAAACGATAACATTTTTTTATCTAATTAATCACAGGTTAGCTGTAAATTAATCATGATTAATTAACATTCCCAAATATGACCGAAAAAGTAAAATTTTTGGTGTAAATAAAGGACGAAACCGGAAGCTGTTGCTCTTTTTTTTGAGGAAATACAGGAGAGATGCATGGAACTTTTGTTTTGAATCCCACAATCACATTTACACGTGGAGCAATTTACCTATTAATCTTTTAGCCAGTTGCTGAGGCAAACTAACTGGTTAACATTTTCTGAATGTAAAGCTGACATTTTTTTATTCAATTTTGGACAACCCTGAGCATCCTCTTCATTGGACAATCCTACAACAACGGTGTCTTCGGACAGAGGCTTCTGCAGTTTTGCTGCGACACAGACTGTTACAGGAGATCATTCCTGCTTACAGCCATCAGGATCTACAATAACTCCTTGAAAAATTAAATAATATGAGCTACAATAACACTTAATTTCTCTCTGGGAGGAATTAAGTATTTTTTTATTGAAATTTTCTGACTAATAGAGGGATCCTTTGTTTATCAACACCGAACCTTTACATTACTCCCTGGTTCCCACTGTTATATTTGCAGTTATCAAAAAGTTGTAATTCTGTTTACGTGACAAGCGAGCACTGAAAGCAGTGCGGGTTTAATTGTGGGGTAAACAGGGCAGGTCATTCTGTGCATGCGTTAATTGCATTAAATAAATTATTTTTATATACTATTTATTTTTAATTTTTTTACTGCGCCAATTCACAACACGTGTAATCTAAAGGCACTTTACAAGAAAAGTCATTTCAATTCAATCATACATACATTCCAATTAAACCTTCAGTTCATTATTCCGATCAGTTTAAATGTTTTCTTTCCAAGGATCTGCCAAAATCCACTGGGGGTTTAAGAAGACAGAGCAGAGACACAAAAAGAATAGAAGAACTAATGTAAGAGTAAGTTCTATGTTAAAGAAAGTAAAAAGTTGATAATAGGACACAGAGAATGTTCAATTACTGGGAGTATCATCCCAGCCGATGCCCCCCTCCAAAAACGCGTCACAGCTGAGCAAAGTGGCAGGCCAGGTGTAGGTTTTATAAGGATAAAAACACTGAGAAATAAATAAAGTTCAGTCAAAACTAGAAAAGCACTTGGAGAGCGCAGACCTCCGCCAAGGCAGCTCAGTCCCCGCCCCCCAGACAGTGATCCAGATCATCCCCAAAATCTAATCACTTGTTCCTGGTCCCACTACGGACATTTCATGAAAATTTCATCAAAATCCATCTAGATCTTTGTAAGTTATATTGTTCAACAGCTCAATCCCAGTTGCCAGTAAAACAACACTTGCCTGACTGTGTTATGCAATGTTTAAAATTCACCACAGAGGGGATTATGGTGTAGGGCTGTATTTCAGCTCAGGTTGTTAGCTTCAGCGAAAAGAACTCTTAATCCTTCAGCAAAACTGGGTAACTTTGCAAGAAAAGTTAGAAATGGTCCCTTCCTGATCCAGCACTAGTTCACAAAGCAAGGTCCATAAAGACATGGACGAGCGAGATTGCTGTGGAAGAACTTGACAGGTCTTGAAGTCATGACCTCAGCCAGATGGAACAGCTTTGGAATGAATTAGAGTGGAGACCTCACCAGGCTGTCTTATCCAACATAAGTGTCTGACCTCATAACATCAGCACTTCTAGAAGAATGGTAAAAAAAAAATCCCCAAAACACACACCTAAAACTTGTGGAATGGCTTCTCAGAAGAAGTGAATCTGTTAAAGCCGCAGAAGGGCAATATCACATCCAACCTATTGGATCAAGAATGTAATATTATTCAGTTCATATGTATATTAAGGCAGACAAGTGAATACTTTTGGTTACATAGTGTCAGTATGATCTACAAGGAGCTGGCATGTCTAGAACAGGCGTCAGTGAACGCTGGCATTACAAGTGGAGAGTTGCTGTTACAGGCAGTTGCCTGAAAATCTGACCGTTGGTTAAAGATAGATACTGAAGCTTACCCAACAGAGATGAAACTGAGACAGTAGGAATGTGAAGATTAACTTATTTGTACTGGTCCATGTGTAATATGCTAGTGCATTAAATAGCAGCTATAATTAGATGTCGTTTTTGGATGTAATCAAGAGGGATCACTTTTTAAACGTTTGCATCGTTAAAAACCAATCTCTTTAGATGTAAAATTACAGTTTCATTCGTGAATTAGGTTGTGTTGGGCTCCCCTTGTGCTACTCTTCTTGGTAAAGAGTGGTGTTATTTTTCTTACCACAGCTGAGCTATTCTATAGTTATTTTGTTAATAGCAAGATACATTTTTGAAAACATTATGTTTTCTTCTATTTTTAAAAGTTATAAAGACCCCATTTTAAATGTTTACTTATTATATATTTGAATTGATCTAGAACAAAGGGTTTTGTATGGAGGACCATCCCTGCCAAAATTGACAATAAATATTATTTATTTATTCTTTTGTTTTATTTCTACATTTATTTATTTTTTTCCAAATGTATTTAATTAAAACATTTATTTATTTATTCCCTGAAGTGTATTATAATGATGTGGACGTCTGCCACTGGCCTACACCATGATTGGGTAGCTACAAGAACCAGTGTCAACCAATCAGCTCTCTAGGTATCTAAACAAACACTTTGGCTCTGCCCTGCCTTAGCCTTCTAAGGTAGTACTGGCCTCACTAAGGCCTTCTCTAAAGGACTTAGTGCATGGGCTAAAACATATTTACAAATTGATTCATAATAATTAAGTCAGTGAAGACTATATTATTTCGAGTACACACTGTGACTGACAGGATGATGATACTAGCTGCACACACAGACACAGAAGGTGATCCTTTCATTTTGGAGCTAAGCAATCATGGTGTAGGTCAGATGCCCACCTCATTATCGTACACTTCAGGGAATACATAAATAAATGTTTTAATAAATAAATAAATAAATGTGTAAATAAATAAGTACATAAATGTGTAAATGATTAAATAAATGTAGAAAGGAATAAATAAATGTGGACATAAATAATTAATAAATGTGGAAATACATAACTGTGGAAATACATAAATAAATATGGAAATAAATATAGCAATAAATAAATAAATGTTGAAATAAATATAGCAATAAATAAATATATAAATGTGCAAATAAATATAGCAATAAATAAATGTGGAAATAAAATTAAATCGGAGTTAAATGTGGAAATACATAATTAAATGCATGTGGAAATAAATATAGCAATGAATAAATAAATGTGGAAATAAATAAGTAAATGTGGAAATAAATTATTACATTTGGAATTAAATATAGCAATAAATAATTAATTGTGGAAATAAATAAATAACTTAAATAATTAAAGGGTAAATACAATTTAGAATAAATAAATATATCTGGGAATAAATAACATTTAATCATACATTTCCACATTTATTTATTTATTATTTTATTTTATTTCCACATTTATTTATTTTTTTCCACATTTATTAAGTATTCCCTGAAGTGTATTATTATGATGTGGGTACACTTCAGGCAATATATAAATAAATGTGTTAATAAATAAATAAATATGGAGACAAATAAATTAATGTGGAAGGAAAATAAAATATTAAATAATGAAATAAATGAGGAAATACATAATACATTTTTATATTTATTACCACATATATTTATTTATTTTCAATTGTATTAACCCATTTATCTCCACATTTCTTTATTTATTGCTATATTCATTGCTATATTTATTTATTTACAGATGTGTTTTCAATTTTATTTATTTATTTCTATATTTATTTACAAATTTATTTATGTATTTCTATATTTATTTATTTACAAATTTATTCCCAATTTAATTTATCTATTTCCACATTTATGTAGCTATTTATTTATTTCCTCATTTATTTATTTCCACATTTATTTATTGTCAATTTTGGCACTATGTCTGTTTCCACTGTGTTACTGACTGCTAAGCACATCTGTTGGATAGCCAGGTTTTTCGTATTGCACTAAGGCACATAGTACATTATTTTTGCCAAATAAAAATAAAAGTGTGACTTGTATTTAAATGTAGCTCCCTTTTATCTAATTCCCCTAAAGAAATCAAGTGGAACTGACTTCCATCAGAACTAATTTGTAAATAGGGTCCAACTGAATGTAACCTAATCTGAGTATAAATCCAGCTGTTCAACCAATGCCTCAAAGGTTTGTTGCCAACAGTTAGTGAACATACAGTGTCATGAAGACCAAAGAACACAACAGAGCAGAAAGGGAAAAAGTTGGGGAGGCATTTAAAGCAGTGGTTAAATTAAAAAAACAATATCCCAAGATCTAAACATCTCACAGAGCTCTGTTAAATCCATAATCTGAAAATGGAAACTGTATGGTAAAACTGCGAACCAAATGAGGATGGGTGTCCACTGAAACTAAAAGGTCAGAAAAGTAGAGCAGTAACTCTGAAGGAGCGGTTGAAATCTGCTGTTCATGTGGGAGATTTTCTCAACAGGGCTAATTTTAGCAGTTATTACACAAATCTGTGTGGCAAGAAGAATGTCCTTATGATGACAAAACTATAAGAAACTCAGTTGACAGTTAGGTACAACAATATTATTGTTTTGCGACCATTTTCAACTAATCTAATAATAGTGCATGTACACCCTGAATTAAAAAATCCCAACAATTATCTGACTAAAATCAAGTTTATATATGAAGCTATATCATGGTCATAAACCTGTCTGTTAATTCCATATATTTCTTAGTGTTCCTTGCTAACTATGCTAGCAATAGATGTGGCTCTGCACCATGCAGGTTATTTAAAATAATTTAAATGTTCTCATTAAATGATTTAGGATATATTTTATTTAAACTTCAACATTCCTCCAATAAAGTGAACTGAGCAGATTCTACTTGTAGGAGCCATCAGCACTCTGTCATGCTCACTCCTGTCTCATCATTGTTTGCACCCGTCTCCCATCTGTCACACCTGATCCTCCTTCCCCTCTGTCTATTTAAACCACTTCCTCACACTCCAGTTCGGATCATTGATGTCTACCCATGCTGTGTCTCACCCTGGTGTCTCCTTCCTGAAAGTTCATGTTCGTCTGGTGTCCTGTCTCATCGTTCCTGCCATCACCATCCTCATTCCAATAAAGAACTTTGCATCCTACCTTCGGCTGTGTTTGGGTGCTGCATCCAGAGACACGCTATGACAGAATGATCTGACCCCAAGGCGGACCCAGCAAAGAAGTCGTCTCCCCGGATGCTGGCACAAGGCTGGTGTACTGTTCACCAGGAGGAGGTGAACAGGAGCTGGACTACCTCTCTCCGAGATCCTCTTGCTGCCAAAGACCTGGCCCTCGCAGTTAGCCCTGTTCTTCCCCAGAGTGGTCTGGACGCTGCCTCTGTCTTCTTCCCTGGGGCCTCTGAACTCGTTCCTCACCGTGGCTTCCAGGCCACAGGATCAACTCCTTGTCACAGCTTCCAGGCTGCAGAGCTGGCACCTCTACGAGCCAGCGCAGCAGTCAGTGCATGTCGTTCTCTGGCTGCGCTGGTTGCACCCTTCTCTGAATTGTCTGAGATGGAGGATGAGGAGGAGAGAGCGGACTCTTACCAGCCCATCTACATTATTCCATACTCCACCATCAGCTACATCTCCACTCTCCCTGTCGAATCCGACGCCAGGGATCACCTGAAGCAGGGGGCTTGCTAGAGAAGCACAATGCTGGCGTTCTGTCCTCTTGGTACTGGGCCACGGAGGAATGACCCTTCTCCACCGCCTCGCAGCAGATGACAGCTGCAGTCGAGGCAAGCCTGCTTTCGGGGTGGAGGAGCGTGTTGACGGCATGGCACCAGCAGCTCTTGTTCCAGTCTACTCGCCACTGGCTTCTCCCACTCATGCCTGTCGTTCATCCACTCCTGTTGTTGCTGCCCCAGTCAACCTGCCAACCTGCCAGTCTCTGCTTCAGTCAGCTCAGTCATCCTGCAAGATTCTGTCTGTCCATCAGTTGCAGCTCCGGCCACCATCATGGCTGCCTGGTACCCAGAGCCTGACCCCCTAGAGGCGGTTGAGATCAACCCACCTCTGTCATCAGAGCCAGTGCTCCCGGAGCGGGTGAAGATCGACCTGCATCTTTCTCCAGTGCTAGCACCTCGCCTGGGTCTCCGGGCCCCGATGCCTGACCCTCATCTTATCCATTGGGTCCTGACACCAGCACCTCGCCTCTGGGCCCTGAAATCAGAGCTCCCGGAGGGGGTCGAGGACGACTCGCCTCTGTCTCCAGTGCCCGACGTCAAGTTTCTGTGGCGGCAACCTCTTCCTGTCAAGTCCCTTCGTTGCCGGCCTCATTCAGCCAAGCTCCTCGATCACCAGTCAGCCAGAGGCCGACCACCGTGCCATCCGTCTGATCGTCACCCTGTCAGGCGATGCCCTACAGTCGTCTGCCCAACCTCCAGAGGCATACCTACTAAGACTCAGGCCCTTCTTTCGTGTGCCCCCTCCACCCACCCTTGGAAGGGTGCTTCTTCTTTTTTTTCTCCAGGTTGTCTGGAATCCGCCCTTAAAGGGAGGGGTCCTGTCAGAGCCATCAACACTCTGTCCTGCTCTCTACTGTTTAATTATGGTCTGCACTTGTCTCCAATCTGCAGCTAGTGTGCAGAGTGGCAGAAGAAAGATAGCATTCTTTACTGCTGAGCAATATAACTACAAAGAATGGGATTTTATATCTGTTTTCTGCTTTAACATAGACGGATCCCCACAGTTTGTTGTACTGGGACTAAGCTGTAAAATACCTCTTAACCACAACAATATCCTTCTTTGTTTTCATTTTGTCTAACATAACCATTGCCTTCGGTATATTTTATCAGCTGGATCGCTATTTAGCGCAATTTGTTGACAACTCAAGGCTACTAACAACAGTGGTCAGCGCAGTGCGCAGTCTTTTTGCCCTCCAGCCAGAATTGGGGAGGAGCTTGCGCATATGCTTTTTTTCATCCAGACTCTTTGGTTGAAAGAGGGAGACATGCACGGAAAACAAACAAGCATGCAAATAAAATTATCGTGGCTGGAATAAAAGCTCATTTGAATTTATCATTTGATTTATCGTGACAGGTCTAGTGACAGCAGTGACCACAAGGTGGTGGCACCATCATGCTCTGGGGTGTTTTCTTATGCAGGGACAAGGAAAGTGGTCAGGTATGATGCGTGAAAGGTGGTGCTGGAAATTATTGACTCAGAGGATTTTAAACAGTACACACAACACTTTTCAGATCTACCTCTAAAAGCTTTGGAAAAACACATAATTTTCCTTTCCCTTCATCAATATGTGTTACACTCTGTTGATCGATCAAATAAAATCTTTAAAAAAAATACACTAAGGTTTGTGGTTGTAGTGTGACAAGATGTAGAAAAGATCTACTGATGTGAATACTTTTGCAAGGCCTTGTTGAAATAACTAAATGGTAATACATGCAATTGCAATATCTCCCGCTGACTGAATGCTTATAAAAGAGGCGGAGCTCTGTTTTAAAATTCAGCACATCTCTCCAGACTGTCACCCACACACACGTTATGTATGACTACTCCCTTCTAAAATCCTGCTTTTAGCCGTCATCTAGGCGCAATTTCATCCATCATAGCTGTGCTGCTCTGAAATAAAACGATGCTTGTTGAGGTCCCCCTCACAGGCACACATAAAAACACATCATTTTGTTTGTTACTCTGCACAGAATGGTAAAAAAAAAAAAAAAACTTGGCTTCAACCGTCATAAGAATTGCTCAAGACAGTGTTTAAGAGGCATGGTAATTACAGGAGTGTGCAGAATTTAACTAGCAGTTTACCCCAGTCCAGTGCTTGATTTATGTAAATGATGTCAGTTTCTATTTTCCCATTACAAAACTTGGGAAATAATATAGTGAACATCCTGAATGGAATTCAAATGCAAGGTGAAAAGGAAAGCCTTCCGTACCATCCAGGAGTGAGTATACTAGAAATTATTAAAGCAGGTCCTAGATTTCCCAGTAAGGAGCCACTGTGACCTCTCATACCGATTTTACCCAGCTGGCAGTGTGGGATAAACTGGAATGCTAACAAGAAAACAAGAATTTTTCTATGAAGCAGCCTCAATGTTTCTGTGCTGTCTAATATACAGCATCATGGAGAAGAGAGAACATGACAAGCTAAAACTTCAACTTGCATGCTGGACCCAATCCCAACCAAATTATTTAAAGAAGCGTTCCCTTTGATTACTGCCCCCATTTTAGAAATGATTAATCCATCCTTATTAAATGGAGATGTAAGGATTTTATGGTTTAAAGTTTTTTTAAGAAACCTTCTCTTGATCAAGAGGACTTAATAAATCATGGACCTATATCCAACCTTCCATCCTTATCTACAATGCTTGAGAAAATAGTTGTTTATCTACTAATCTAATCTTCTAATCTGTGAGCAACTAAGCAGTAAAGAACTGTTGAAAGAGTTTCAGTCAAGTTTTAGAGCTCATCATAGCACTGAAACAGCACTGGTGAATGTTACTAATTATATTCTCATGGCCTCAGATAATGGACTTGTGTCCTTGTTTTGTTAGATCACAGTACTGTTTTTGACACAGTCAATCATAATATTCTCTTAGAAAGGCTTGAACAGCACTAGGCTGGTTAAAATCATATTTGTCTGACAGATTCCAGTTTGTTCATGTAAATGATAAATCTTCACACCCAAGGGTTACTTGTGGAGTACCACATGGTTCTGTGCTTGGACCAATTAGTTTATATATATATATATATATATATATATATACACATATATATATATATATATACACACACATATATATATATATATACACATATATACACATATATATATACACATATATACACATATACATATATACATATATACACATATATATATACATATATATATATATATATATATATATATATATATACAAAAGAAAATTAAAAAAAAAAAAAAATCACAAACTGTATTTCAAAAGTCTGGAATCAGAGTAAATTCCTCCTTTAGAAAGCTAAAAGAGGCAAACATCCAAAGTTGCAACAGATACATCAGCTTCCAATTATTAGACAGCATGAGATAAATTTCCACAGTTATGCCGATGATACGCAACTATATTTATCCATAAATCCTGATGGATACAATCAGTTAGGTAGATTACAGGCATGTCTGGAAGACATAAAAACCTGGATGCTGAGAAACTAGTCCATGCATTTGTTACCTCAAGGCTGAACTACTGTAAGTCTTTACTATCAGGAAGTCTACAAAATGTAATTAAAAGCCTTCAGTTGATCCAAAATACAGCAGCAAGAGTTCTGATGAATATTAAAAGGGCTGTATGCAGTTTTCTGAAATTTAAACTCGCGACTGACACCTGTGGCCAAAAAACGGAACTGCTCTTCCTTTCTGCTCAATCTCGCAGCGCGCTCGTACGCCGGTCGCTCTCAATCTTCGATCTTTTTCGGGCACTTGTCAGGGGCTTAACTTTTTTAGTCTTATGTGGAGTTACTGTTGGTGTCAAAGTTGTCCTTGGTCTCTTCTGTGTATTCGCACAATTCAATTCAGTTTCAATTCAGTTTATTTATATAGCTCCAATTCACAACAGATGTCATCTCAAGGCATTTAACAAGAAGTCATTTCAATACATTTATACAAACATTCCAATCAGTTAAAAAGTTTTCTATTTAAGGAATCCGAGCAGATTGTGTCAGTCATTGGCGTGAGGTTCCATTGAACTGCTTGCGAGTGCTGACTAGCGGTGGTGGCAGAGTGATCTGAAACATTTAACATGAACGCGCTTGACGTCACATCCGCAGACAGCGTGGGAAAATCCGACCCGACAGAAAACAGAAAAAAATGGATACAGGCTTATGGGTGCACCCACTGTGAGCTGACAAGGTGTCAGTATGCTCATCAGGAGATGTTTGAGTCATAAAGGGTCAAATAAAAAGGCTATTGTTACCTTTATTTTGGGGGAAAAGTTGCATTTAGCCCCTTTAAAAAGAGAGATAGCATTTCTCCTGTTCTAGCTTCCTTTCATTGGCTCCCTGTTAAATCCAGAATAGAATTTAAGATCCTCCTTGTTACATATAAAGACCTTAATAATCAAGCTCCATCATACATCAGAGATCTGATTGTTTCATATGTTCCCAATAGAGCACTTCGCTCTCAGACTGCAGGTTTACTGATGGTTTTCTCAGATTTCTAAAAGTAGAATGGGAGGCAGATCTTAGATATCAGGCTCCTCTCCTGTGGAACCAGCTCCCAGGTTTAGTCCGTGAGGCAGAAACTCTGTTTACTTTTAAGTCCAGGCTTAAAACTTTCCTTTTTTATAGTTAAAAACGGAATGATGTTAGCCAGTCGTGGGATGAATGGTGGAGTGGGGTAGGATAAGTAGACCTCTGGGCCTCTCCGATGTCTCACTCTAGACTCACTCGCCAACACAGACTGAACACTTTTCTTCACTCTGCTACTTTCTTCTTCTACTACTCTCCAATTGCAATCGCTGTTATTTCAACTGTTAACTCTGTTTTCTCTCAGCATTTTTCTTTCCATAAAAGCTACACCTGGTCTGGCGCTTTGCTCAGCTGTGATGCCTTGTTGGAGGGAGGCATTGGCTGGGATGATACTCCCAGTAATTGAATGTTCTCCGTGTCCTGTTATCAACTTTTAACTTTCTTTAACATAGAAAGTCATCTTACATCATTTGATGCCAGCTACTGATCTGATTATTGAGTGGCCAGCACTGGTAAATGAGAACATGACTACTACCTTGTGTTCGCCTTAAAGTAGGCTAGTTACTAGCATCTCCATACCAACCCCTGGATCCTTCTGTCAGACCACTGCATGTCAGAGCTCTGCTGGATTCTCACCAACTCCACAGTTGTCCACTGCAGCTCTCTAGTCTCCTCTCCTGCATGGCCTCTCTCTGTAAGCTGAGAGAGCAGGTAGCACTCTTGAGTGCACCTCCTTCTGAAACTCTTCTCCTCCTTTTGATATCTACATCCACAACCCACTACCTGGATTTCCTCCCTCAACTCCTCCTTCATCCTTTTAAACAAGAAAGCCATTTCACTAATCCTTCCTAGATTAATCTCAGTATCTGTTCTTTGCTACATCTGACTGTTCCTCTTCCCTTCCAGTCGTTGCTGAACCTCGGACTCTGAAGCAGAGTAATGAGCAGAGAAATCTGTAACTGTCATATTAATGATGGTCACATTTCCTGAATCCCAACATGGAATCCTGGTATGTAATATGTGTTGATATTGTTGGGATTCTGTGACAGTAGGCTGGAGAGTGGGTGTGTCTCTCTCCTCTTACCTTTTCTGCAGGGTGGACAGGCAGCAGCTCCAGGTGCTTCCCATTAACCTCATCAGTATCCAGCTTAAAAGGGGATCGGATCCTGGAGGCTTGCGCCAGTTGGTTCTCGCTCCTAGCGTGGTATTTGGCCAAAAATTAGTCTAAAGAAATCTTTGTTGAAATACTCCCTATACCAGTTCCAGTGCTCACCGTTTGCTCTCCTTGCAGATCATTTTTGGAAATCCTGTGACCTCTCTCCGAGTACCTTTGCAAGAACATCCCCCTCAGTCTGGGTTCCTCCCTGGTCAGCCTCTGCACCGCTTCCCCACTGGTACTCTTCACCATATCCGCTCTCTCAACCGTCGCCTCTCCCAGCTGCTTGCCTGTCCGCCCTGGAGACATTAATACTGATTACTGTGAAGCTACCTCCTCCGTCGTCGCTCCCTGTCATCCTCCGGACTCCATCCATCGCCAGCCAGCCATTGCTCACGGATTCCACTTACCCTTCTCTTCACCTTTGCCTTCCAGAAACCCAGTAAGATCCTCCTTAGTATTTTTCCTGTTTTCACAGTTACGCCAAGACATCTCTAACCTTTACCTGTGCCCTCTCCTAGCCCAACGCTCATTTCCTGGTTCCTCCCGAGACGACCCTCCGGTTCCCTTCGCACTCCTTTTAATAAATAATTTCCTCACCACAACTTGGTGTTTTGCTGACTGGAGTTGTTACCTATAAGAGTCATAAAACCTGAACATGTCAGATATAGTGAAAGTTGTACGAACAGGAGCAATTTCTTTGTTAAAAAAAACAATGAAGTTTGAAAAGCTGTCAGTAGGTAGTGTGCACAAGAAGAATTCCGTCATTGAAATACAATGTAAAAATGAAAACCTGACGAAAGTTGCATAAAACTTAAATCGGGATTTTAGAAAAACCGAAGCAGATCTGAAAAAAAACAATCATTTGAAGATGGCCTAAAGCCTTGTGACCAGTTTAAAGTTTGAATTGAGTTTCTAGCTAAAAGTATGCGGACTGCCGAATAGCACTTCGGATTTATTATGAAGAATTTTCAAAATTTTCCATGTATTTCAATAGGCCAAAAATTGCTAGAAAAACCTTAAACGTTGAAAGTCTGAATACAAAAAGACATAGCTGCAAAGAGCAGAAAGACTTGAATATTTAAAAAGTTGATTGGTCAAAATAGCACATAAATCATAGAAGGAGACATGCGGAAAACCTAAAAGGAACAACAGGATCTCAATAATGTGAATGCCTACAGCATTCGGACAACAAGCTCAGACTCTTTAGGGTTAAAACACTGTAGGCCTGATTCATCAATATTCCAAATAAAGACTGCAAAATTGCTTGCACCACAAAAAAAAATCACACAAAGGGCGTGTTCTTGATTTGGGGGTGATCTACTAAGAATGTTTGCGCAAATCATAACAGGCCCAAAGAGCAGTATTCAAATGAGGACTTTACATCCGCTGCTGTGTGTGCCAGCTTTTCTCCCCCATGCACTGTGCCACAGCCAGAGAGAGCAGGAATAGTGGATTCATAAAGCATCTTATTTTGGATTTTAACACTAGAACTTTTCCGATCCCCCTAGCTCAACCGGAGCTTAGCTAAATGGCTGCTTGGTTTGAAAACAATGACCAAATCACTGAAGGTTAGCTGCGTTTCATTTGTAAATGTAGCCAGCCACAGATGATGGGCCAGTGGAATGTGCCTGGGTGTCGGGGGTTGTTCGTCTTTCAGGTTGTCTTTGTCTCTCTTCTTTGTCTTGAATCTGGTCAATTGAACTTGTCCACCCAATGAGAAAAAACCCCACTCAGTATAAGCATTAAAATAATTCTCATTATCTTAGAATCATTCAAGGTTCCTGGTCATGCCTTGATCACTGAAAACTGCGCTAATGCTCACTTGTCTTCGTAATTAAACTTGCTAAACTGTAAACCTCCAGCTTACAAGTTAGTTTTTACATCTAAGATTTGCTTGCAAGAACTTTTGGTGATGCTTTGACTTTCTATAAAATATTACTGCAGTAAACTTCTGTTTTAATTCCCACTGTCCACAAACACAAAAATGAGGAAATCACACACATTATATTTTGATGCTGTATAATGTTTTTAACTGCTGTTTGCTACATCATGTAGCCCTCCTTAGCACTAGCTATATTTGTTTCCAATTTAACAGCAGATCTACAGAGGAAATACTATTATTTCTGTTTTATTAGATGCTGTTATGGCCGGTATCGATGCAGGGCTTGCACACACGCACACACACACGCACAAGCACACACACACACACACACACACACACACACACACACACACACACACACACACACACACACGCACAAACAATGGATCTTACATATTTGTGAACATTTTTATATTTTTCTGAGTGGTAGATTTGTATGTATATTTTATTTTTGATCTTTTGACCTGAAAATGAAAAAAAACATTTTGGATCTTGAAACATTTGAATCTTTGAATGAATTGTCACTACACCACTGATTCACAAGTAATTGCCACATTTACAGAACAAAGGCAACCATCCACAAGTGATTAAGGATCCTGAAGACAGGATTCATGGGATGCTGGACGGAGCCGATTACCGCGCCATTAAAGACTACAACGGCAGGAGCGGGTCGAGCAGAAAAATGTGGAGATGGTTAGACCAGAGGGATCCAATTTACGGCAATCTACCGGCCGGTAATGGAAGAGAAACCGCCCTGGACACAGCAACCGCCCTGCTGCATTCCATTACTGATGACAGTAAGTTAGTTTTTTGTTTTTTTTTCAACTTTAAGCATGGTCGCATTTGTGGTTCTGTTCTTTGTTCACTCTTTGTTCTGTAACTATAGGTATTTGTGTGCTGAGGTTTTATTTTATTCTTCCAGACACTGTTCTGACGGGCAAGGGGATTCAACATGTTGACTCTCCAAACTCTCCGAGTCCGGACTCCACCCCTGGACTGTCAGCGGCCTCCACGCCGGTCAGATCGTCCTCTCAGCCCAGCACCGCAGAGGCTGCGACGCAGCACACCGTTGGCCGTGGTATGTTCCGTGTACATTTTTCTCCATCGGTTACCCATAGAGCAATACATTCAGGCTTTAACTTTTTGGTACGCTGTGAATGTTTAATTTTGTGTAAATATGCTCGCTCTCACGTAAATGTTAAGACAGTAGGGGAGATTTGTATTTCTATTCCCCTACATTAAATTTTGTAACTGCATGTTGTTATGTGGACTGCAAGCTTAGCATTCAAATCAGCACAACCAGAATCACAACATTGAGCACATGAACACTGAAGCACTCGTTTTGAGGCTCCAATAATTTGATCTTTTTTTTTCTAGGGAAGAGGAAGAGGGTCTCAACTGACAACGCATTAGTTGCAGTGCTGCAAGAAGAAAATGAGAAGAACCGGGCTCAGCGTGAAAATCACCTTTGTCATCTTGTCAATGATGCACGGGAGGCAAGAGAGCAGGAAGCTACCCTGAGAAGAGAAGAGCTGGCACAGAACGCGGCCTTCAACCAAGCCTTCCTTGGAGTGCTGGGCGAAATAGCACACTCATTGAACAGACCTGTCTGATGTTTTTTTTTAAATGTTTATCTAGACTGTAGATAAAAAAGGAATATATGAATATACTTGCATTATGGTTGATATTTTTATCTTGGCTGTGATTTACATTGGAATTTATAGCAGCATCTTTGGATTATAGTAGATCTGATTACGCTAAACACATTTTCTTAAATCTACAGAATGAAATGAATATCCTGGAGGCTGAAATCAATATTTGATTATATAGCATAGTGCCACAGCTTGCAAATCCACGATAAAAATAAAATTCAGGGGTAAAAACAGCTACAGGTTCAGTAAACCTATATGTATTCTCTCTGTATGGTTTTGGTCATTTAAACTATATAACTTAAACTATAATAGTCTTAATTAGAAAAAATTGGAGACATTTTCAAAGCCCACATCTTAATTAGAAAAAATGCAGTGATAATTTTTATAACATCTGGTTAGAAGGTTAGATAATCAAAAATTACATCTGAGTGTTGTCATGGAGGTGCTGCTTTGCAGAGCAGGTGCGACTTTGCAGAGGAGTCATCTGAAACACTCACACACAATATTACTAAAGCTATCTTGTGAACATTTATTTTACACTATATGTAAATATGCTATATTTATTGTATAAATATAGCATATTTACATGCCACCACAGCAGGCTAATGTTGGCACAAGCTTACCCTCGCAAGATGTCGTATCGTGTCCGTAACTTCATACTCCTGCAGGGCTTCCCACACTCTCTTGTACTTCTCCACCGTGTTTTCGCTTGCATCACGCAGCTTTTTCATGGTCTTTAGTCTTCGATGACTAACATAAAGCTGCAGGCTTAGCAGAAAGTTCAAAATCGCTACGGTGGCCGACATTGTTGTGTTGAAATGCCTTCCCGCTACGTTCTCTTTGTTTTTATTGCGTTGCGCAGCTATGCCCTCTGGGGCCGCCCACCATACGACGCACCCACCCACTTGAGATGGTCTTGTCTTGCAATAGAAAGGCAACCCGGGCCGAGTAGGTACTAGTGAAAAAACATCAATAGTAACCTTTGTTTCTGTGGTCCCAGCTCTCTTCTTGTCATTGACCAGTCCCCCCCCCGTGTAGTTCAGGGCTGTTTCTTCACCATTCTCATAATCATGTGTACTCCACAAGGTGAGATCTTGTATGGAGCCCCAGGTCGAGGGAGATATTCATTGATCTTGAATTTATTCCATTTTCTAATAATTGCTCCAACAGTTGATCTCTTCTTACCAAGCTGCTTGCCTTTGTAGATTGGCTCGTCCCAGTCTTGTGCAGGTGTAAAATCTTTTCCCTGGTTTCTTTGGACAGCTCTCTGGTCTTGACCAATATGGAGGTTGCAGTCTGACTGTTTTGAATGTGTGGACAGGTGTCTTTTATACAGATAAGTTCAAATAGATGCCATTAATACAGGTAACAAGTGGAGGATAGAAGAGCATTTAAAAAAAGAGCTGTGAGGTCCAGAATTCTTGTCGGTGCTAAATACTTATCTTCTGCAACATTATACAAATGAACTGCTACATCCTCTGTCAGCTCCAGCCAATGAAATGAAACAAGCGAAGAAATTAGGCCAATTAGAAAAGCTTGTCAGTTTGACGTGGAAGTGATTCGTTACTTATTACTATTCATGAGCTCTCCCACTTGAGACGCGCCCACAGAATTCGTGTAGCTCAGTGAGTTTTCCTATACAGCAAAGATGGCTGAATGTCAATAGGCTTGTGCCCTATGCAAGAATAGAAGTTCAACAATGCAAATGTTGCTCAAGAACCAAGAGTGGAGGATGAAATGGCTTCAGTTCATTTTTGGAACAATGCCAAAACAGGATCATACGAATGTAGTTATCTGTTCAACACATTTTGGAGAGGGAGACATCTTCAACTTTGGGGAGTACAGCAAAGGCTTCGCGACACGTTTGAGGTTGAAGCATGGAGCAATACCATCGCATCAGTCTACAGCAAATGCACAGCCCGTAAGTAAAACTGTATTGTCAGCTCAAGAACATGCTATGTTATACAGGTTTAATGCACTCGCTAGCCTAGCAGGTTTTATTTTAATTTGGACAATGCAAGCACTCGCTAGCCAAGCTAAGTTCATGCCATAAAGCTAAAATCATTTAATAACAGCTGTTGCCAAGCTGTCAACACATTTTGGAGAGGGAGACATCTTCAACTTTGGGGAGTACAGCAAAGGCTTCGCGACACGGTTGAGGTTGAAGCCTGGAGCAATACCATCGCATCAGTCTACAGCAAATGCACAGCCCGTAAGTAAAACTGTATTGTCAGCTCAAGAACATGCTATGTTATACAGGTTTAATGCACTCGCTAGCCTAGCAGGTTTTATTTTAATTTGGACAATGCAAGCACTCGCTAGCCAAGCTAAGTTCATGCCATAAAGCTAAAATCATTTAATAACAGCTGTTGCCAAGCTGTCATGTTATGGAGGAAACCGACGCAAACAGGGCCGGATTATGTTAGCAGAGGCCCCTGGGCACAACATGTTCAAAGGGCCCCCTCGCCTATACCTGAAGAAGCCATTTCTGCCACGATTCCAGAAGATAGTAAACAAAGTTCCTCTAGCCTACTTGTTGCGCTGGGTGAAGGAATAGCCATGCTCTCATATCCTAGCGATTAGCCAATCGGAGTCAAGCAGCTTAGCTCATTGAATATTAATGAGAACTGGCGCAAATCGAGCTGAGTCTTCCTGCAGGCTTTGATGCTAGAAGCTAGAATGGCTTGAAACAAGGTAACCAAGGCATTTTTTCCACAAAAAATGTTACAGAGTCCATGGTAAACTTCAGAAATTACCACAAAAGTAATGAAATACGTGTGGCAGGGCACCTTTAAACAAATCATACAATGTGATTTCCTGGATCTTTCTTTTCATTCTGTCTCTCACAGTTGAAGTGTACCTATGATGAAAATTACAGACCTCTCTCATATTTTATGTTGGACAACTTCCACAATCGGTGACTGCCAAATACTTCTGTGCCCCATTTCACATGACAAGTTTTTGGCTGTTAGAGAGTTAATTACAATTAGGCTAGAATGTTTGCTTAGCCCGAAGAGGTAACATGGGCCCCCCTTCCCATGAGCTCACCACCTGTGGGAGGGGCCATAGGGGTCGGGTGCTGTGCAGGATGGGCGGCGGCCAAAGGCAGGGAACTTGGCGGTCCGATCCTCGGCTGCAGAAGCTGGCTCTCGGGACGTGGAACGTCACCACTCTGGTGGGGAAGGAGCTGGAGCTGGTTGAGAGGTTCCGACTGGACATCGTCGGACTCACCTCGGCGCACGGCTCTGGCTCTGGAACCCGTCTCCTCGAGAGGGGTTGGACTCTCTTCCACTCTGGGGTTGCCCCCGCTGAGAGGCGCCGAGCTGGGGTGGGCATACTTGTTGCCCCCCATCTCGGCGCCTGTACGTTGGGGTTTACCCCGGTGAACGAGAGGGTAGCCTCCCTCCGCCTTCGGGTGGGGGGACAGGTCCTGACTGTTGTTTGTGCTTACGCGCCAAACAGCAGATTAGATTACCCACCCTTCTTGGAGTCTTTGGAGGGGGTGCTGGAGAGTGCTCCTCCTGGGGACTCCCTTGTTCTGCTGGGGGACTTCAACGCTCACGTGGGCAATGACAGTGAGACCTGGAGGGGTGTGGTTGGGCGGAATGCCCCCCCCCGATCTAAACCCGAGTGGTGTCTTGTTATTGGACTTCTGTGCTTGTCATGGATTGTCCATAACAAACACCATGTTCAAGCATAAAGGTGTCCATATGTGCACTTGGCACCAGGACACCTTAGGCCGCAGCTCAATGATCGACTTGGTTGTCGTCTCATCTGATCTGCGGCCGCATGTTTTGGACACTCGGGTGAAGAGAGGGGCAGAGCTGTCCACTGACCACTACCTGGTGGTGAGTCGGCTCCGATGGTGAGGGAGGACGCCGGACAGACCTGGAAGGCCCAAACGTGTTGTTAGGGTCTGCTGGGAACGTCTGGCAGAGTCTCCTGTCAGAAGGAGCTTTAACTCGCACCTCCGGCAGAACTTTGAACACGTCCCGGGGGAGGCGGGGGACATCGAGTCCGAGTGGACCATGTTCCGCGCCTCCATTGCCGAGGTGGCTGACCGAAGCTGTGGCCGCAAGGTGGTCGGTGCCTGTCGCAGCGGCAACCCCCGAACCCGCTGGTGGACACCGGCGGTAAGGGATGCTGTCAGGCTGAAGAAGGAGTCCTACCGGGTCTTTTTGGCTTGTGGGACCCCTGAAGCAGCTGATAGGTACCGACAGGCCAAGCGGGATGCGGCTCGGATGGTTGCTGAGGCAAAAACTCGGGCGTGGGAGGAGTTTGGAGAGACCATGGAAAACGACTTCCGTACGGCTTCGAAGCGATTCTGGTCCACCATCCGGCGTCTCAGGGGGGGAAAGCGGTCTGCCACCAACACTGTTTACAGTGGGGATGGTGTGCTGCTGACCTCGACGCGGGACGTTTTGGGTCGGTGGATGGAATACTTCGAAGACCTCCTCAATCCCACCAGCACGCCTTCCAATCTGGAAGCAGGGTTTGGGGACTTGGGGTCGGGCTCTCCAATCTCTGGTGCTGAGGTCACCGAGGTCGTTAAAAAGCTCCTCGGTGGCAAGGCTCCGGGGGTGGATGAGATTCGACCGGAGTTCCTCAAGGCTCTGGATGTTGTGGCGCTGTGTTGGTTAACGCGGCTCTGCAATATTGCGTGGACATCGGGGGCAGTTCCCTTGGATTGGCAGACCGGGGTGGTGGTCCCCCTGTTTAAAAAGGGGGACCACAGGGTGTGTTCCAACTACAGGGGGATCACACTTCTGAGCCTCCCTGGTAAGGTCTATTCAGGGGTTCTGGAGAGGAGGGTCCGACGGATAGTCGAACCTCGGATCCAGGAGGAACAATGCGGTTTTCGTCCTGGCCGTGGAACACTGGACCAGCTCTACACCCTCAGCACGGTCCTGGAGGGTGCGTGGGAGTTCGCCCAACCGGTCTACATGTGTTTTGTGGACTTGGAGAAGGCGTTCGACCGTGTCCCTCGGGGGGCCCTGTGGGGGGTGCTCCGGGAGTATGGGGTACCGGGCCCCTTGATACGGGCTGTTAGGTCCCTGTACGACCGGTGCCAGAGTTTGGTTCGCATTGCCGGCAGTAAGTCGGGCTTGTTTCCAGTGAGAGTTGGACTCCGCCAAGGTTGCCCTTTGTCACTGATCCTGTTCCTAACTTTTATGGACAGGATCTCTAGGCGCAGCCAAGGCGTTGAGGGGATCCGTTTTGGTGCCCTCAGGATCGGGTCTCTGCTTTTTGCAGATGATGTGGTCCTGTTGGCTTCATCGGAGCGTGATCTACAGCTTTCGCTGGAGCTGTTCGCAGCCGAGTGTGAAGTGGCTGGGATGAGAATCAGCACCTCCAAATCCGAGGCCATGGTCTTGAGCCGGAAAAGGGTGGGGTGCCTCCTCCGGGTCGGGGATGGGGTCCTTCCCCAAGTGGAGGAGTTTAAGTATCTGGGGGTCTTGTTCACGAATGAGGGAAAAATGTAGCGGGAGATCGATAGACGGATTGGTGGGGCATCTGCAGTTATGCGGGCGCTCTACCGGTCTGTCATGGTGAAGAGAGAGCTGAGCCAAAAGGCGAAGCTCTCGATTTACCGGTCGATCTACGTTCCTACCCTCATCTATGGTCACGAACTCTGGGTGGTGACCGAAAGAACGAGATCACGGATACAAGCGGCTGAAATGAGTTTCCTCCGCAGAGTGTCTGGGCTCTCCCTTAGAGATAGGGTGAGAAGCTCAGTCATCCGGAGGGGGCTCAGAGTAGAGCCGCTGCTTCTCCACATCGAGAGGAGTCAGTTGAGGTGGCTCGGGCATCTGGTCAGGATGCCTCCTGGACGCCTCCCTGGTGAGGTGTTTCAGGCACGTCTCACCGGGAGGAGGCCCAGGGGAAGGCCCAGGACACGCTGGAGGGACTATGTTTCTCAGCTGGCCTGGGAGCGCCTTGGGTTTCCTCCCGAGGAGCTGGAACAAGTGGCTGGGGAGAGGGAAGTCTGGGTCTCTTTGCTTAGGCTGCTGCCCCCGCGACCCGACCTCGGATAAGCAGAAGAAAATGGATGGATGGATGGATGTTTGTGAATTCTATTTTTTGTTTGTCTTTAATAAACTTAATGCGTGCAGTTAACATGCGCCGCTCTCTGATCCATGCAGGTTTCATGTTTGATAAATCACACTGCGCGTGGAACACCTACTTATTGGCATGTTCTCCCAATATTTTACACCCACATTGCATATTCATCAACGGCAAAAGCGCTAAATGGATTGTGCGCATCTTCCTGTTGGTTTAATAGGCGCAGTCCTCCCTGCGCCTGGTTAGTAAATCACCTGCTACATGTTTTTGCACCCGCCATGAGGTTTGTGCATGTTTTAACTAGTGCAAACCTTTGATAAATCAGGCCCTGTAACTATTGGCAACATTTCGAGCAACAGTTATTGGGCAAACAATAAAATTGGCTAGCCTCCACCAAGGAGAGATACATGAAGAGAAACTGTAAAAAGTTGAGGCCAAGATGGCAAAAGTGAGCTGAAATCCCAAACTGCCAATGTTTTTTTTTTACAGATTCCTGGAACAATGACATAGATCGTTGTGCAGAAGAACGCTGTCCTTGGAATGGCTATGAGACTGCTAAGAAACATTGACCTGGTCAATTCATTTCTTGCCATGCTTATAGGAATAATACGCATTTATCAAGCACAACAGTTGATTTATGGTATTGTATCCATGGCTAATCTTCGATCCTAGCTGTTTTATCAGGGAATTAGACTAAAGAGAACCAGTTGCAGTTTCTTTCATCTCTAGCTCCTATCAGCCAATCATCCATCCCATCATTTTACTAATGTACTTTAGTTAAAATTGGAAGGTTTGCTATTACTGAGGCAGGCTCCTAATCCCATTAATTAATCTGACAGGCTTTATCTAAGACAGTACACGCACCAGTAAATGGGCGGGTGTAGGGAGTGGTGACATTAGGAGGACAGAAGATGAGGTAGGGAGAAACAGACATAAGAACAGATAACGGCTTTATGAATTTGTCATCAGGGGATGGGGAGATGAAGCATGGAGGGTTTGGGAATGAAAGTGAAAGAGGACAAAAAGAGAGAGAGGGAACAGACAGTCTGACAATGAATCTGAACTGGGTTACTTTGAAGTTAATCCTCTAAACTTCCGCCTCATTTCACAGACAGAGAGTTTCTATTAGAGTGCATTATAAGCCTGTGAATTTATAGGCAGAATGGGCAGATATACAAGTGAACTTTGAAGATAAATAATGATAAAAGAATGAAAACTTTTATATTATACAAACTAAATAGCCTATATCTTTTTTTAAAAGCATGCTCTGAGTGCATAACTCTCTGTATAAACATAAACATAACTTTGTTGATAAAATAATACACAAGCATGTTACTTCTACCAATCTCTGCTCATTGCTACGAAACATATTTTCAGCTTTTGTACCTCATTCAAGTGAGTCCACATGTTGATTTCCTCATCGGGTTTTGAGGTCCTGAGTTCAGTAGTTTGCACAGTGGTTAGGTGTAAAACTGTGTTTCACTGTTAAAAGTAATCTACAACTGAATCTAATCTACATTTTCTAATCATCTTAAAAGGTTGGAATCACCTATTAATCCATCCATCCATTTTCTCTACCCATCTATCCATCCATCCATTTTCTGTACCCATCCATCCTAATGCAGGGTTGCGGGGGGGCTGGTGCCTATCTCCAGCGGTCAAGGGGCGAGAGGCGGGGTACACCCTGGACAGGTCGCCAGTCCATCGCATACCTATTAAACAAATACATATTATCATTTATATGCAAAAAGGAACAGAACAGCCCTAGGCAGCTGTCCACGTCGCCTGTAGGACGGACCACCACTGAGTCCATCATCCTTCCATATCATATCACAGACTGATTTTTGTGCATGTCCCCCCCCCTCAGAAACTTCACTTTACACTTAACTGGGTGCTAGAGGGATAAAACATTTCTACATTTCTTACACTTTGACTCATATGCTTCTGTCCATCACCATTGCTCTGTCCTCTAACATCACCATCAACAGCCAAGTGTGAGACCTCGGGCAAACTCGGGGTTAATTTGTGAATAATTCAGGTGAGACCCATGTCATTATGACCTGAGCTTAAACAAGGCATTAATGAGTAGACGTCATTACGGCATGACATTACACAGCCTTAACAAGGTCAACGCGGGGTTCTGCAAAAGGGGCATGAGAAAGTGTCATGATAATGGGAACATGATGGCAGGGTGTCACGACGAGATGTCGGTTGTAACCTGCACTGAGTGTTTACCCCAATTAGATACCTCAGAGACAGAAACGCTAGAGAGAGAGTGTGGATAAAAACAGAGGGAGAGATGCGACGAGGAGACCGAAAAGAAATAGGGAAAGGTATATGCTGGGAAATAAAATGGTGGAAAGTTGCAGTGTGGAAAAAATGAAAGATGAGGAAAAGGAGAGATTGAAGGGGCCGGGTGCGGTGATTAGAATGTGATGGCCTGTGTAAAGCTTGGTGTGCGTGTGTGTGTGTGTGTATTCACATTTGCTGGTCTTTGAATTAATGAGAATCTCAGGACGAGAGGAAAGGGTCATCATGATCTGCATGCAAATGACACCAAACCCACTCACATGTGCACGCATCCTGACATAGATTCAGTTTCAAACACACACAAACACATACACATATATGCACAAGAAACACTCTGATGTCTCTCTGACATCCCAATCTTATTCTCTTTTGTCTAGTTTCCAGGCATCAGTCTCACACTGTACAGTTGGCAACGGGAACCACATCCCATCCGCCTGCAGTGCTACATGACACGATGTCCCTCCTTTCTGAATCGTAATGGAGACTGCTACATGTCACTCAGAAGGTGCCAGTCACCTTGACAAACAGCCTTCAAGCCTTTTTTCCCCCTGTTTTTCAGGAAGGTGAATTGATCAAACTTTATCCTGAAGGAATATCCAGAATCACATTCACCTAACTGTTATGGGGAGGTGGCAGACATGACCCCAAAAAGACGTCAAAATTAAGTATGAGCTTTTATTTAGAGGTTTCTGCCAAGAAAACCCAATTTAAAGGGATGTTTTGGATTTTTTGAAGTCTGTTTCTGTGACGTCATCACCAGGAATGGTTTCCGTTCCTGTAGCAGAAAAATGTCATGTGGACAATAGCTTGTTGGAAAAGTAATGTTTGATTGGTGGAGGCCAAAAGGCTGTAAGGAGTCATAATGACTTAAAATCAAACTCACCCTATACCTACACAAATCACATAAACTCAGTCTTAGCTGCTTTTCTGATCTCAGCACTGCAAACATGAGTCTTGTGCACTGTAATAGTTTGTCCTCTTAATAAGCATCTAAAGACTGTTATTGGTAATTGTTAAAATATTTTCTTTGGGAACCACCTTGAAATTAGGAAATAATAACAATAATAGTTTGTTTTGTTTCTTTAGCAAAGTCCGGATCTTCCACATTTGTAGTGCACATTTGCTGAAGTTGAAAGCCAACACTATCTAATGTTCAAGGTACAGAGGACTCCCGGTATTCACAGGGGTTTAGGACACAGCTGCCAAAAAATAGCAAAAATACGTGAATAGGTGAGAAACAACAACAAAAAACACTTATAACTGCCTATATAGTTAAATAGTTCAAATACCAACTAAATCTTAATACATCACAATATGCATTATTACACAAACTGGAATCCATCTTAGCATTACCGCAGGAGCTAACATCTACAGCCTTTCTTACTCCTTAGGGATTCATACAGTCAGCACCAAGGAAAATGGATGGTGCTCCTGGATTGCTGATTTGCAAACGCCAGCCAAAAGCGTATCAAGTAGCATTGCGCCTAAGTATCTCAGTTTTGCGAACTGCATTTCTTATAATAGTTAAATCAGGGAAAACTGAAATCTGGGGTCCACTGTATCTTTATTATTTCTAAAGAGCAAATAGATTTACAACCACTCATGGGAAATATGAAGTAAACCATTCAGTGTCCACATATGTACACACTTAGAGTGCTAAGAAGAGCTGTTGCCCCATTACAGATTTCTTCAGTTTTAACTTGTTTCTCACACTTGTGTTATTGGATATGTTTTAGATCAAATAAATCTTTACATCAGGAAAATATAACAATGCAAAAATCCACTAATCCTAAAAGCTAATTGTACCACCTTTGGCAGCAACAACGGGTATCAAATGTTTATAACTGGCAATGAGTAGTTCACAATAGTGTAGAAGAATGATGACACTCTCTTTGCAGAATTGTTTTAATTCAGATACATTGAGGGGTTTTCAAACTAGAATGCCTGTTTAATATCATAGCATTACAATCAGATTTAAATCTAGACTTTGACTAGACAACTCTCAGACTTTTATTTTCAAAAAAATTTTTTTGCCATTCATAAGTTGACTTGTTTACCCTAAGTAAACTTGGACTTAAGGTCATGAACTAATAGGTTTCCTGCTGGAGACCAGAATTGATATTCCATCAAACAAGGCAAGTGGTCCATGTTTTGAAGGTGCAAAACACCCCAAACCATCGCACTACGATCCTCATGTTCGACAGTCAATGTAGCAATGGGCTTAAATTAGAATTTTCAATGTGGTGGTCGTTAGATGGCTGTGAGGTGGGATGGTTGAACAGCACAAACACCCTCACACATGTAAGTTTTCTCCAATAGTCTCTGTACTTCCTCACCCTGCTCCCCTCTACTACACACATTGCTGAGTATACCTTTACAATACATTTTATCATATTTATTGTTTCACTGCCTCTAGTGGGAAGTTGCACACATCACCCATCAAACTACAACACTCGGCAAAGGTTTTAAACAATCCCTAAAGCTTGGTTATTACTTCTGCGTCGCGTCAGTCGCGTCGGTTACGCCATAACCGCCGTACCCACTGCTGTGTTTATACTTTTGCGTAGGGCTGAAAGCGTTGTGTTGCTGTTTCATTTCCAGACCTGCAGGTGGCAGTAGGCTGGTATCGGTTGGCAAACTCCACAAGGCGGAGTTTTTCTAATGGTTTGCTTACGTTTGCTTAAATTCCGGCAAGTATTTCCTGTTTTAGAACAACGATGGCAGCAGAATTGGTGCAGTGTCTTAACGAGATTGTGGAAGCAGACAAACAAATTATCCTATACTATTCTATAAACCGGCCTTCAGTCCAAACTTTCATTTAAAGTGGTCCTAATCCAATTCCTTATGTTTCTAATGGGTTTTCAAGGATTTTCTTTGGACTCAGCTTGCACCTCTTTAGTTTTTTACTTGACCGATTCCAGAGGAATTTTTATTTATGACTCTAAAAGGGTTTTTTAAATTTGGTCCATTTAACATGGTTGGAGGTACCAGGCTTGAAAGTTGTAGTCAAAACAATCCCACTAACAGGGCCATTTAAGTAGCTAATGGGGCTATTAGAACACTGGCTCTTCCGTCTATGCAGTTCAATGCTTGGGTCTATCAAACATGTCACTAACAATCCCATGTTTGTATTTCTAAAGGTGCGTGATGCCAGGGGGAGATGAGTCAAGGCAGCACCGTAGGTGTTAGAAAGAGGAAATCTGAGACTGCCTTCTCTGTTTGGTGTTGGTATTTCATATTTAACACAGACAGCTTCTTTCACTCCTCTCTCAAACCATTCCCTACCCATTCTTTAAAAACAACATCTGTTCTCTCTAACCTTTATGTGAATGTTGAACTTTTGTTTGTTTGAAATGTTTCACAAGACTGTGTTAATTTTGGATGATCCAGTCCCATTTAAACGTCTCATGCTCCCGTTTCAGGAGGTTGTCTTTTTGTTGGAGGAATGGGTGGGACGAAACCACAGTCTTACTCATTATTATTCATGATATGCAAATGTGTCGCCTCTGGTTGGCTTACAGCAATACAACTCTTAAGCTGCATTCGAAAACATACCTAACTTAACTTATTTCACTGTTGGTGTTCCAAGACAAATTCCAACCCCTTCTTCCTCAGTTCTTCTTTCTGGCCGCACAATCAATACAGCCTTCCCGTGGGTTGTCTCAACTAAGGTAGGCAAGACCATGAACACTAATTCTCTCTGTGATGTAGAAGGGACTGGCTTTTTCTGACTCATTCGTGGCTTATGCAGGCAGTGGGGGTTGGAGAAAAGTTTCCCGTGGAGCATGCAAATGCAACACCTTCTGTGTCTCACAAGTCCACAGAACATTTTTTTTTAAAGTCTTGGGGGTTATTAAGATGTTTTTATCCTAAATATGAGATGGATCTTTGATCATGTCTTGGAAGTGTCCCATGGAGGCCATTTTTGCCCATTTTCTTTGTTTTTGTGTTATCATGAACTCTGACCAGTACTGAGGCAAGGGAGGTCTCCAGACCTTTAGCTCTGGTTCTGGGTTCTTTTCTGACCTCTTGCCTAAGTTAATGATGTATTTGTTAGAGTAAGCTTGGCAGGCCAGCCACTCCTAGGAAGTTCTATCTCTGTCCCATGTAATCTCCATTTGTGGATAATAGGCCCCTTTCGACTCTCAGAACTTGACTGGACCTTCACGGTTTACACGTGTCGTCAGGCCATTCGAACCAACCCAGTACTTGCCTTGGGGTATGTACTCGAAAATGGTCGCTGGGTGGGAGCTGTGGTTAACTCATGCTGAATAGTTGTAACTCAGTGGGAAATGATATCAGCAGAAGTCGACAAACAACTGGGATTTGTAAAATTGGAAGAGTTGCTGGCGAAGCAGAATAGAAGGAAAAAAGAAATAAGAAAAGCTGTGGCAAGTGGACCGACCATCGCTATGTATAAAAACATGGCAAACACAAACCATCGTTGCTTCCTTCTATTGTTGATCTCTTGTTATTCTCTGGTTGTGTGGGCACCTTTTGTCGCTGGTCAGTGACATCACTCACTGCCAAAACGGTTGTGATATGTAGACGTCTTCGTAAATTCCTTAAAGGGCCAATTTTGTATGGCGACACAACGGCTGAGAAGACCGAGTCAGCGTATTCTATTCACCCTATCAGCTGTCCTCTCCCAGAAATGTCCCTGAACTCAGCTAATGGAAACCGGCCTAATGGCTCTTTGTGAGGGTCGCTTCAGTGCACCAACCTTAAAAACAGCTGTTGCCCTTTTAGGACTGAAAAGGTATCAACGAATTTGTTTCTCATTGATTCTGGAACTTTTTTTGAGGCACGATGTTGTGCCTTTTGAGATCTTTCAGCCTACTTCATGTTGCCAGGCAGGTTCTATTTAAGTGAATTTTGATTTTACGGGTCTGATAGTTTTCAGGGATGAGAGTGGCTAATAATTAGTTTTAACAAGGTGAGCAATTACTTTTTAGTGTTTAATAATATTTATTAATTTTACAAGAAAAATATAACATATTTACAAAATACAAAATTACAAAATAAGACCCACCCACAAAAATAACAACCATTCACTGTCAGTCAAATGTGAATAGTTTCACATACCAAACAGAGTTGAACATTCGATAAAAGCCAGCATGGACAATAAACAAAACATGAAGTCATTCTTGCACCTGTGTAGATACTTGACCTTATGGAATTCATTTTCAGAGCCCTTCAAAGCAAATCAAAATTTTCTACTTTAAGATGAAGTAACACGTCTTTAATCATTTGTGACGCTGAGTGGGACAGCATCCTTTCATTTCAATAGTAACAGGCATCGTGCCAATAAAATTGAAAATTAAATCATTCTTTGACTCCCAGATGGCAGTGCCAAACCTCAACCTTAACCCCAAAAAGAATTAAAAGAGGGTTAATTGTGATTCTTATCGCAAATATGCTCGAAAATGACTCACAGATTGCCAAAACTGCTATATTTAGGGACAAAACAAAAACATGTGAATTAAAAATAGCCAATTTATACCAATAACAAGTAGGGGCAGTTTGGGGACACATCTTGGCCAATTTTGACTTGCTAAGATGTACTCTTTGCACTACTTTAAACAGTGTCTTGCACACATGGAGGATGAGTGAATTTTCCTCAACACATCATGCCAGTCTGATTCAGAAATGCACATTTGAAGGTCTTTCTCCAGGCCTCTTAGCAATAAATTTTTCACATAGAGCCTGGTTGATTTAAATAGCTTTTCCTTTCATAATCATATATATAATCATCATTTGAAAAGTACTTTTTGTAATTGCCCAGGTTATCTTTGTTTGATTATCTTAAACATTTTAGTCTCACAAAAGCAAGAACTCTGTTAGCAAGCAAATCCTTGATTGCAGCACTTAACATATTGTGGGTTGAAATATTTGATGATGAACTAAAAAAAACAGATGGAATAAATGAACCTGTTAGGCCTGCATTGTGACAAAATATACCTGAACCCTGATGGATTATAACATTTCTTTCCTAATGGTTAACTAGAATGAATTGGACCTTTTCCAGTGACCGGAGCTTGCACCTGTGTCCCAAGTTGCACCGGACATTGCACCCCAAATGACTGACAGTGGATATTTCACACTGGAACTCAAGCAGCTTGGGTTCTGTTCCTCACCTGTCTTCCTCCAAACCCTTGGACCTTGATTCCAGAATGAAAGGCACACTTTACTTTCATCAGAAAAGAGGACCTTGGACCACTGGCCAACAATCCAGTCCTTCTTCTCCCTGGGCCAGTTGAGACTCGTCTGAATGTGGTGTGTTTTTATAGCAGCGACTCCCGCCTCATTCCACTATTTCTGGATCTCTGCCAGATTCATGAATCTGTTTGATAATCTGCTGAAGCCCACAGTAAGCTCATCTGCTGGTGCATCTTCTCCTGCCACATTTTGCCCTTCCACTAGACTTTCTATTGATATGTTTGGACATAGCACTCTGTGAACTACCAGCCTCCTTAGCTATGAACTTTTGTGGCTTACCCATCCTATGGAGGGCATCAATGATGGTCTTCTGGCCAGTTGTCAAGTCTGCAGTCTTCCCCATATTGAACCTAACTGAGACAGTTGAACCAAAGTGAAGCCATTTTTTGATTGATTTGATGTGATCATAATTTTCTTCTTTTTTTCTGCAAAAACTGAGAAGTAAATTGTGATTTCTTCACAGTATTCACATTTTTTGAATTTCTGTATTTGTGGGTTTTATGAGCTGGAAGCCCAAATTATGTAAAAATAAACAACAAAATACTTGAAATCGATTAATTTTGGGCCCTGAATCTATAATCTGTGGAAGTTTAACGTTTTGAATGGAATTATGGAAATAAATAAACTTTTCCATGATATAAATTTTTTTTTTTAATGATTTGAAAGGATCTTGCTCAGTTTTCAGATTTTCTCCAATGACTCTCTGGAATGATAGCTGGGGCTGCCAAGGTGACTGTCCATCACAGACCTAAATGAGACATTCCAGAAATACACAGATGGAGGGACAATCTGCAAATCTGATGGGGGGGATACACAGGTGCAATTTTCATCCCACCTGTCCTTGGGTAGCAATGGAAAGAGTGCTGTTTTCACATATATTAGTTAATCTATTATGCATGACCAATTTAAGCTGTGGAAACTAGAAAATAGTAAGGAAAGACCGTGTGCATATGCGTGTCCGTGTGTGTGTTTATCACATATATATAGTCTAAACTCTTTAAACAATCAGACACAAAAAGTAGGTTGCTCTAAGTAAAACAACACTTGTTTGCTTGCTTGTTTTGAGGTGCTAAATATTTATTCTGCACCATTATACTAATGAATTATTTCTAAATCATATAATGTGATATCCTGGAATTCTCTTTACATTATGTCTCTTACAGTTGAAGTGTACATATGATTACAATTACTGCCCTCTCTCATCTTTTTAAGAGGGACAACTTTTGTCAATGTATTGATATAAGCTATGTATAATAATGGCTGCTGATTACTGCATTTTCACTACCTAACAAATGTAGAATTTACTTTCTTTCCAGCCAAGCCTTTCGTAACCTATATCACATCATCACCTCGGGCTGTTTGAACCTTTACAACCACCTTGATGACCTTTGTCGGCATATGAATGTGTGTGGAGCAGAAAGTGGGCAGCATAACTCTGAGCATGGTGTTTTAGAATAAGGTGGATGTGAAATGAATAATTTAACAATGCTTTTACTACGCAGGTCAGTCCCGCCTTGAGGCTGGATCTTGGATAATGCCTGTTATCACAGCCTTATCACTAACCTGTGCCATGCACACACTGTACATACATTTGGATACATCTAGAACTCTGAAATACTTCTAGTGTGAGATACAACAGAAAGGTATTCTGATGTGGAGACTCATAAGCACAGACACAAGTAGCAGATAAAAACATGCAGGAAACCCATAGGAATTGGGCTTTCATTACACAAGTTATCAGCATAAAGAGTAAACAAGTTAAAAGTTTTTTTTGTATTCACTACAATAAAAAGACAAAAACTCAAAGATTACCATGACTTAAGTGGGTGTGTGGGGAAGGTTGAGTTTTGGGAATCAGGCTTTTAATGCGAATGTTGCATTACAGATCATTAAGTTAGCTAATTAAAACTAATAAAAGCATCAGATCTGACCAGCCAGGCTGTACTTTGAAAATGTCAAGAGGAAAACTACTGGTCTTAGTGAATAAATGACCAAAAACATGCTACACATTAGTATTTGTAATCACTTTTAGCTATCGCTGAGGATGGCGAGTAGCGTGTTAAGTGATACCTGAGATTTCACAGCGGCAGGATGAAAGATGTGATCATTTAGACAAAATGTTCAGAAGGCAGTCATAACTAGTGCATGATATGATTAGGTTTGGAATTTTGCACATATATAAGCAAATTGTGATATTTACATTGTGTGTATATTTCATTTTATTAAGCTGTCAAAAGGACAAAAAAGCTGTTGCAAATAATTGAATCAAACATTTTGCTCAAACTGAGATAAGAGTTTGAAGGATATTACTCTGGGAGAAAACTGTGGAAAAGCACGTTTGTGCAGTTTTGCTTTATGCTGACGTTTAGACAGTGTAATTATCAAAGGAATCACAAATGGATCCATATTCGTGCAGAGATTTGCTCACCTGTTTTAAAGCTGATGTGCTCTGACTGACAAAATATGGAGTTATATAGCAATACAGTGGACCCCTGGCTATTCATGGTTCAGTATTTGCGGATTCACCCAATCAAGGTTCCTTCTGTGAAACCTGACTCCAAATTATTTGCGGGAAACCTGCCTATTCGTGGATTTATTCTTAATCCATATCAGAAACATTGAAAATGAAATGCAGCTTTGGAACCTGAGATGCACAGAATTGCGCTGCTCTGGGTGGGTGCATGTTGGAGAGGCTCTGTTGGCCAAATATTGAGGGGTTTTTTTTCCGGAAGTTGGTTCCTCTGTTTTCTTGAGGAAGATTGCATTTTTTTGACTTTTATACTTTCTAGTTTTTGATGTTGTGAAGCTGGAAGAATGTTTGCTGTTAATTTTTCACTTTTGGATAACTTATTTTGATGCATAACCATGGCAACAAGGGGGTTTACAGCTGGGAACAGCTGATTAACGTTGCGAAAGCTGAAATAATACCTCAACTGAAGCCACAAATCCCTGATGAGTTGAGAAGGAGGATGTTTGGTTGCAGAGCAGGGGCAAAAAGGAGACAGAGAAGGAGGAAGTTCAAACCATCTCTTCCATCGATCATAATAGGCAACGTGAGATCACTGGCTAACAAGATGGATGAACTCCAAGCCCTTACAAGGACTCAGCCAGAGTACTGGGAATGCAGTGTTATCTGTTTCACTGAGACGTGGCTGCAGGGTCATATGCCCGATTTCAACGTCTCTCTGCCAGCCTTCCTGACTATACGAGCAGATAGAGATCGGAAGAGGAGGTGGAGTAGCAGTGCTTGTCAACAACAGATGGTGTCATCCAGGACATGTTACTGTGAAGTGTGGTCTCTGCAGCCCAGATATTGAACTCTTGGCAGTAAGTTTTTATCCCTATTATTTACCAAGAGAAATCACCAGTGTTATTTTGGCAGTTGTTTGCATTTGTCCTTCAGCCGTTGCCGACAATGCATGTGATGTCATGAGCTCTGTTGTCGCTAAGCTACAGACCCAGCACCCCAATGCATTTGTGGGAATATCCGGTGATTTTAATCATGCCTCGCTCTCGTCTACACTTCCAACATTTCAACAGTTTGTTAGCTGCTTCACAAGAGAAAACAAGACCTTGGATTTGTTTTATGCAAATGTAAAGGATGCATACATATCCAATCCAAGACCTCCTCTGGGACAATCGGATCACAATCTTGTTTTCTCTCCTCAGAATATAAACCACTTGTTCAGAAGCAACCTGTAAAAAAGACAACTGTGAGAAAATGTTCACATGAAGCTGAAGAAGCCCTGCAGGGTTGTTTTGAGACCACAGACTGGATGACACTTTGCCAAGCACATGGAGAGGACATTAATGCCATGACTAAGTGTGTGACTGCCTATATAAACTTCTATGTAAACAACATCATCCACACCAGAACGGTTAGATGCTTCCCTAATAACAAACCCTGGATCACCAGTGACCTGAAGGAACTGCTAAACAAGTTAAAAAAAAACTTCAGATAGGGAGACAGGGAATTATTGAGGAGTATACAGAAGCAACTTAAGGTCAAAATCAAAGACAGCAAGGAGGTATACAGGAAGAAGCTGGAGAACAAACTACAGGAACAGAATCAGAGATGTCTGGTCAGGAATGAAGAAGATCACAGGCTTTAAGCACAGGAGGGATAGATGAAAGTCAGGACAGAACCAATGAACTAAACACATTCTTTAATAGGTTCAGTTCAGGAACAAGCTCAGCATCCTCCTCTCCTGTCCCCAGCCAAACAAATGTCCCACCCTCCTCTGACCCACAGCTTTCCTCTGATGTTTTATCCTTCACCTCAGTCATGGACTCCTCTGCTTCCACAAGTTTGTCTTCAACCAAGTCAGGAGATGTTGCTACCCCCTTTGCCTCCCCCTCCCACTTGTCTGTCTTTAGAAGTCAAGTGAAGAGGGAACTGGAGAGACTGAACCAGAACAAGGCTGCAGGTCCAGATGGTGTCAGCCCCAGAGTTCTGAAGTCCTGTGCAGAGCAGCTCTGTGGGATGCTGCAGCACCTCTTCAACCTTAGCCTGACCTAGGAGAAGGTTCCAGTGTTGTGGTAGACATCATGCCTTGTTCTACTACCAAAGAGAACTCACCCATCAGTCATCAATGACTATAGGCAAGGCAAGGCAATTTTATTTGTATAGCACACTTTCAACAACAAGGTAATTCAAGGTGCTTTACATGATTAAGGGGTAAAATAAAAATAGCAGTAAAACACAAAAACAGCAATAAAGCAAGAAGCATACACAAAACATTATACATCAAAGCATTACTCAAAGGCAGCTCTAAACATGCACTCATGCACACATGATACGTTTTTAGTTGTGATTTAAAAGAACTCAGTGTTTCAGCAGCTTTCCAGTTTTCTGGAAGTTTGTTCCAGATTAGAGGAGCATAGAAACTGAAAGCTGCTTCTCAGTGTTTGGTTCTAATTCTAGAGATGTTGAGTAGACTGGAATTAGAGGACCTGAGTGTTCTGGTGGGTTGGTATAGTAACAGTAGATCTTCAATATACTTTAGTGCTAAGCCATTTAATGATTTGTATACTAGTAAAATTATTTTAAAGTCTATTCTCTGAGCTACAGGTGTAAGGACTTTAAAACTGGGTTGATGTGCTCCGCTTTCCTGGTTCTAGTGAGAACATGAGCAGCAGCGTTCTGGATCAGCTGCAGCGGTTTAATTGACTTTTTAGGCAGACCTGTGAGAACGCTGTTGCAGTAATCAATCCGACTAAAGATAAACGCATGGATGAGTTTTTCTAGGTCCTGTTGCGACATTAGTCCTAAGGCTGACCTTGTTATTGGCTGTATGTGACCCTGGAGGTTCAAGTCTGAGTCCATAACTACGCCTACATTTCGGGCCTGATCAGTATTTTCTAGCTGTATAAACTGAAGCTGTGTGCTGACTGTTGATCGTTCCTCTTTAGGTCCAAAAGTAATTACTTCTGTTTTGTTTCTGTTCAGCTGGAAAAAGTTATGGCACATCCATCCATTGATTTGCTCGATGCATTTACTATAGACCTGTTGCCCTGACATCCAACATCATGAGGGTCCTGGAGAGACTCCTGTTTGCCCCCCCCCCCAAATAACCAAACAAGAACATATCAGGACCCACTGTAGTTTACTTAACGTGTGGAGTTGGAGTCAAAGATGCCATCATCCACCTGCTTCAACCAACCCTCTGTCATCTGGACAAAGTAGGTAGCACTGTGAGGATCATATTCTTTGATTTCTCCAGTGCTTTTAATACAATTCAGCCTGATTTGCTTTGTCAGAACCTCCTGAAGACACAGGTGAAGCCCTCAACAATCACCTGGATCAATGACTACCTGACAAACAGACCACAGTTTGTGAGACTGAAGTATTGTGTGTCAAACCAGGTGGTCAACAGCACAGGAGCACCACAGGAGACTGTACTCTCACCATTCCTTTTTACTCTGTACACCTCAGACTTCCAGTACAAATCAGAGACTTGTCATCTGCAGAAATACTCAGATGACTCTGCAATTGTCGGGTGTATCAGAGATGGACAAGAAGCTGAATACAGAGAGCTGGTGGACCGCTTGTGACATGGTGTGGAAACAATCGTCTTACCTTGAATGTGAACAAAACAAAGGAGATGATTGTAGATTTTAGAAAAATCAAGGTTAAGTCAAACACTGTTTTCAGATGAGATGATGCAAAGAAGGATTCTTCAATAAAATAAAAAATTATTATTCAGTCGGAGGCTTCTTCAGTTTCGCTGCAACACAGACCACTACAGGAAATCCTTCCTGCCCACAGCCATCACTAGCTACAACAACTCCTTAAAGAATTAATTAGATGAGCTATAACAACACTTAATTTCCCTCTGGGATCATTAAAGTATTTTTGAATTGAATTGGATGCCCCTATCCCAAACAACCAATACACCGGTTCACCCAGGCCAGGCCAGGCAGGCACCAGGGTTTTACTGGCATGCCCCCCAAGCACCCAGCACCGGACACCGATAGCCACCAACATACCAGTGGGCAGATGCATCAGTCACTGGCAGGGAGAAATAGGCCCCCCATTTGGTGAGGGCCCTGAGATGTGCCAGGAGAGGGGGCAGCCCCAGACCCAACCTGATAGAACAAGGAATACACAAACACAGAATGGACGCTGTACACTCACTCATACTCCCCAAACACATAGATATGTTTATATATATATATATATATATATATATATATATATATATATATATATATATATATATATATATATATATATATATATATATATATACTGCGATTTACTGGCGACCTGTCCAGGGTGAACCCCGCCTTTCGACCCTTGACTGCTGGAGATAGGCACCAGCCCTCCCGCAACCCTGCATTAGGATGGACAAGAACAGAACTGGATGGATGGATATATATATATATATATATATATATATATATATATATATATATATATCAACTTTCTACAACAGGTAAAGAAACTTTCACTATATAAGTTCATCTCAAGAATCCAAACTACGTTTTAAGTGTTGCCACAGCTGTGAACAGATTCTTCCCACCTGAGCTGTGGCTCTCTGAAGATCCTTGACTGCTTCTTTGATTTGACTCTGCCTGACCAGCCTGTTGGATAAGGTAGACTGACATCTGGTAGGATTTGAAGTTGTGCCACACTCCCCAGGATGATGTTTTAAACTGGTTACTTTTCCACAGCTTGATTCACTGACATGTCTGAACTCTAATTTGCTCTTAACAAATGGGAGATTGAAGTTTTTATTTAGAAAATATACCAACTTTTTGGGAAATAAGGGTTTTAAATCGAGCAATAGTAAAATTGAAAATTGCCTTGAGGCATTTGTATGTGTTGTGGCGATAGGAGGCTGAGATGCAGTACAACAAAGTTGTTCTTGTAAATAGAAAGATACAAAAGAAAAAATCTGCCTATCTACCAAACAAAATGTTGATTTTCTTTCTTCTGTTTTTTAATGTCAATAACATTGTTTAGAGACAGCCGCAGCCCCAATTATCTATGTTTTGCAACAACAGTTGTGTCGTTATAATTAGTTTGGAAAAGGTCATGCAAAGAGTGAGCTGATAATTTTCACAGTGGAATATGAACATTTCCATTTATTTGTCATTGGGAAGCAAGCTAATGCCGTTCTGCTTCCCCTAATTGCCTTATTTAAACATGCAGTTTTATTTTGTGAGTCTTCTAAACAACACTTCTCATTTCATCATATCAGCTAGAGTGATTTCATCATGTTTTTACTGCCAAGAGGGATGGTTTCAAGTCTGTGTAATAGATTCCAAGCCTCAGTACATTTAGTGTCCCTGTCTTTCATTCTTGCCTCCCTTTGTCTTGGTGCCTTCCTTCCTTTTGATGCCACCTTTTAAGATATGAAGAGAATTTGTTATGGTAGTTTTTTAAAGATGATATGTGCAATGGCCATTGGCTCTTTTATCCAATGTTCCTTTTATCCACTTGTGTGTATCTGCACCAAACACTGCAAATATAATATTTAAACTAAACCCTTTATGTTGAGAAGACACAAGAGTCTCAACATGTTGGAAGTGTTTTTACTCAACCACTGCCATGACATTTCATTCAGGTATTTGAACATTTTCTAACTTAGCCTTTTTGTATTAAAACTGCTTGAAATTCTTTTTACAGATGCTGAATAGTCCTAACTTGTAAAAATACTGGGCATATAGGCATTTTAATTATTTTGATCATCAACAGTGTGAAATGTGCAGTTTAACTGAACAACAACTCAGAAGAAGAAGAAAAAAACAGATAAATAAGAAAGGTGCAACAACCTGATCACAATAGTGTTCACACCCTTAAAATGTAACTTTGTTGAAGCACCTTTTGGTTCATTTCAGCACAGTTGATTAATCTGATTTACATCCTACAGAAGTGATTACGGAGGACAATGTACAATGAGCATGATCAAAATGGTCTAAATGTACAAATGTATTAGTCAGGTGAAGGTATAAAACAAAACAAAACACAAATGGTGTGGGGGAGGGGGGTTTAACTGTGATCATGCTTTTGTTCTGGGGGGGGGGGGGGGGGGGGTTATGTAGGGTCATTTTAATCAGTAAAGCGCTTTGAGATGCTATTTTGTATGAAAAGCACTCTATAAATAAAGTTTGATTTGATTTGAAAGCACAGTATCATACAATATATATAGGCTGATGCAAATCTGTTGTGCTGGATGATGCACCCAGCAGTTTTTGTTCAGGTTCCATTCAGCTGATTCGACGGGGGTAAGCCGTATTGCGTCATTTCCTGTTGTCACTGTTGCGCTCCCTGTAAACTGTTTGGTGTTCAGAGTCTCTTGAATTGATCTTATTTTCTCTCTGCTGAGCCCTTTCTAAGTTATTTTAACACACAAGCACACTAAAACACACGTTTTGTGGTGGTGTACTTTACGTTTTGGGAACTCCTTGTGTTTCACACAGCTTTTCTTGGGGTGGTAAGGTCTCGCTAGCTCAGTTAGCTTAGCTTCATTGCGGCTATGGCTACTCTTCTCTCTCCTGTCTCTAACTCTTCTCTTCTCTCTTGCTCTCTCTGTCAGATGTTTAGTTACTTCCCTGCCTCCTTTAGTGATAATGGTAACTGTAATAAATGTAATATTTTTGTAGCTTTGGAGGCTTTGGAGATAGAACCCCCTAGCTGTCCTCCAGTAGAGCCCGCGCAGCCGGGACCTCAGGCTGGTTGGGTGACTGTACGTAGGAAGCATAGTTCTAGGACCCAGCCCCCGGGCCACCACCAACCGGTCCGCGTTTCTAACAGATTTTCCCCGCTCAGCGACACACCCGCTGAGAAACCGACCCTGGTAATTGGCAGCTCCATAGTCAGAAATGTGGCATTAGAGAAACCATTGACCATAGTCAAATGTTTGCCAGGGGCCAGAACGGGCGACATCAAATCCTACCTGAAACTGCTGGCCAAAGATAAGCGTAAATACAGTAAGATTGTTATTCACGCTGGCGGTACTGACACCCGGTTACGCCAATCGAAGGTCACTAAAATTAGTGTTGCTTCGGTGTGCAAGTTTGCCAAAACAATGTCAGACTCGGTAATCTTTTCTGGTCCCCTGCCTGATCGGACCAGTGATGACATGTTTAGCCGCATGCTGTCATTCCATCAATGGTTGTCTAGGTGGTGTCCTGCAAACGATGTGGGCTACATTGATAACTGGAGAACATTTTGGGGAAAACCTGGTCTGATCCGGAGAGACGGCATCCATCCCACTTTGGATGGAGCAGCTCTTCTTTCTAGGTATATGGCCGAATTTATTAGTCCTCCAAAACACTGACTGCTGCTTCTGTACTGTTACCCACCCATTACCCTATAGAAACAGTGTCTTGCCCACGGCCAAAATTAAATGGATTAAAAGTTAAGCCAACAAAAGGAAATTATGGAAGTCTCATAAAAATAAATACAACTTTGACTGAACAGAAAAATAAATCTATTAAATGTGGTTTATTAAACATAAGATCTCTCTCCTCAAAGACTTTGTTAGTAAATGACTTGATTTGTGATAATCACATTGATTTCCTTTGTCTCACAGAAACCTGGTTGCAGCAGGAGGATTATGTCAGTATAAATGAGTCAACTCCTTCCAGTCATTTAAATTTTCACATTCCTAGAAATACTGGGCGAGGAGGAGGAGTTGCAACCATTTTTCGTTCTGATTTACTAATTAGTCCCAGACCAATTGATAGCTACAGTTCTTTTGAACATCTAACCCTTAATTTTCCTCATCCAAGTTGCAAAACATTAAGACCATTTTTGTTTGTGGTTTTGTATCGTCCACCAGGCCCTTACTCTCAATTCTTGGATCAGATCTCACATTTTTTATCTGATTTAGTATTAAATATTGATAGGGTTATTATAGTGGGGGACTTTAATATTCATGTGGATACTGATAGTGATAGCCTAAATGCAGCCTTTAGTGCTATTTTAGACTCAATTGGCTTTACTCAAAAAGTACAGGGATCGACCCACTCGGGCAAACACACTTTGGACCTTGTACTGACATACGGTTTTGAGTGTGAGGAAATAACAGTCCACCCACATAACCCGGTCCTGTCTGACCACTTCTTAATAACTTTTGAATTTACTTTAACTGACCATTTTAAATCTGAGAGAAAATTTCATTATAGTAGAGCTTTATCAGACAATGCTGTAACAATTTTTAAAGAATCTGTTCCATTCTTACTTTCCTTAGTGTCTCAGGGTAACACAGTGGATGGCAGCAATTCTATCTCTAACCCTTCAGAAATTGATGATCTGGTTCACAGTGTTACGTCCTCATTGCGTTTGGCATTAGATAGTGTAGCCCCCTTAAAAAAGAAAGTGGCTAGCCATAGGAGGCTGACTCCTTGGTTCAACGCAGAGTTGCGTACTTTAAAGCAGAATACTAGGAAGTTGGAGAGAAAATGGCGCTCTACACACCTAGAGGATTCCTATTTAACCTGGAATAACAGTCTACTGCTGTATAAAAAGACCCTTCGACAAGCTAGAACAGCATATTTTTCATCATTAATAGAGGCGAATAAAAACAATCCTAGGTTTCTTTTTAGTACAGTTGCCAAACTTACACAGAGTCATAGCTCTGTTGAGCCAACTATTCCCCCAGCTCTTAGCAGTGATGATTTTATGGGATTCTTCGTAAATAAAATTAATTCTATTAAAAATAAAATCATTGGCATCCTCCCAAACATGATTACTTCTTCCTCAGTAAATGAGGCAGTATTGGAAAGAACTGTAGATCCTCAGTTGTGCTTAGGCTGTTTTGATTCAGTCGAGCTTTCGGAATTATCAAAAATATTAGCCTCATCTAAACCTTCAACTTGTATGTTGGACCCAATTCCAACCAAATTATTTAAAGAAGTGTTCCATTTGGTTCCTGGCCCCATTTTGGATATGATGAATCTATCCTTAGTAAACGGATACGTACCACAGGAATTTAAAATAGCTGTAATTAAACCTTTACTCAAGAAACCTTCCCTTGATCAAGATGACTTAGTGAATTACAGACCTATATCTAACCTTCCTTTCTTATCCACAGTCCTTGAGAAAATTGTTGCTAATCAAGTCTGTGAGCATTTAAACCATAACGAGCTGTTTGAAGAGTTTCAGTCAGGTTTTAGAGCTCATCATAGCACTGAAACAGCACTGGTGAAGGTTACTAATGATATTCTCATGGCCTCAGATAATGGACTTGTGTCTGTTCTGGTTTTGTTAGATCTCAGTGCTGCTTTTGACACAGTCGATCATAATATTCTCTTAGAAAGGCTTGAACATGTTGCAGGGCTCAAAGGAACAGCACTAGGCTGGTTTAAATCATATTTGTCTGATAGATTCCAGTTTGTTCATCTAAATGATAAATCTTCTTCACTCTCAAGGGTTACTTGTGGAGTTCCACAAGGTTCTGTGCTTGGACCAATTCTGTTCACCATATATATGCTCCCAATTGGTAGAATCATTAGACAGCATGGGATAAATTTCCACAGCTATGCAGATGATACACAACTATATTTATCCATAAATCCTGATGAACCCAGTCAGTTAGGTAGATTACAGGCATGTCTGGAAGACATAAAAACATGGATGACCCTAAACTTTTTGCTTTTAAATTCTGACAAAACAGAAGTTGCTGTCTTTGGACCAGAAGTTCTTAAACAGAAACTGATTAGTCAATCACTTCATCTGGATGGCATTAAATTGGCCCCCAGTAATAACGTAAAGAACCTCGGCGTTATTTTTGACCAAGACTTGACATTTAAATCCCATATTAAACAGGTTTCTAGGATTTCTTTCTTTCACCTCCGGAATATTGCTAAAATTAGAAACATCCTGTCCAGGAGTGATGCTGAGAAACTAGTCCATGCATTTGTTACCTCAAGGCTGGACTACTGTAATTCTTTACTATCAGGTAGTCCACAAAATGCCATTAAAAGCCTTCAGTTGATCCAAAATGCGGCAGCAAGAGTTTTGATGAATATTAAAAAGAGAGATCACATTTCTCCTGTTTTAGCTTCCCTTCATTGGCTCCCTGTTAAATCCAGAATAGAATTTAAGATCCTTCTTCTTACATACAAAGACCTTAATAATCAAGCTCCATCATACATCAGAGATCTAATTGTTCCATATGTTCCTAACAGAGCCCTTCGCTCTCAGACTGCAGGTTTACTTGTAGTTCCTAGGATTTCTAGGAGTAGAATGGGAGGCAGATCTTTTAGTTATCAGGCTCCTCTCCTGTGGAACCAGCTCCCAGCTTTAGTCCGTGAGGCAGACACTCTGTTTACTTTTAAGGCCAGGCTTAAAACTTTCCTTTTTGATAAAGCTTATAGTTAGAGTGGCTAAGGTCATCCTGAGCTATCTCTGTAGTTATGCTGCTATAGGCTTAGACTGCTGGAGGACAGACTTACCAATTTTCTTCACTCTGCTACTTCCTTTTCTCCTACTACTCTCCAGTTGTATTACAGTACATTTTGTTATTTCGACTGTTAACTTTGTTTTCTCTCAGTGTTTTTCTCTCCATAGAAGATATACCTGGTCTGGTATCCTGCTTGGCTGCAATGCCCTGTTGGACGGGGGGCATCGACTGAGATGATCCCCCCAGTAACTGAACATCCACTGTGTCCTGTTATCAACTTTTTACTTTCTGTAACATAGAAAGTTCTCTTATATCAGATCTTCTGTTTCTTCTGTGTCTCTGCTCTGTCTTCTCAAACCCCCAGACGGTCGTGGCAGATGGCCGCTCCTACTGAGCCTGGTTCTGTTGGAGGTTTCTTCCTGTTAAAGGGGAGTTTTTCCTCTCCACCGTCGCTACATGCTTGCTCAGTATGAGGGATTGCTGTGGTTGGAAAGTCTGCCCAACCTCACGCCAATGACTGACGCAATCTGCTGGGATTCCTTAAATAGGAAACTTTTTAACTGATTGGAATGTTTGTATAAATGTATTGAAATTACTTCTTGTTAAGTGCCTTGAGATGACATCTGTTGTTAATTGGCGCTATATAAATAAACTGAATTGAATTGAATATATAGACCATAGCACTGTAAAACAAGTCAACAATATGTTTGGGAGAACATTGGGCAACAGTGATATCAGAGAAACTGGAATTTTATCTGAAACAGATAAAAAGACCACGCAGAAAACAGTCACCAAGGCCCCCATGAAGCTGAAATCAGAACTGAAGGACCTGCAGGAATTTTTACCAGAACTCCCCTTTTTTGTCTTTTTTGTCAATGAATATCATTGTTTAAAATTATATTTATCTGTATATTACATTACAAGTTAGACTTTTCACTCTTATTTTGATATGTTTTCAAAGTAATCTTGGGCTAGCAAGAACAGCTGATTGCAGTTAGACTGATGACAAGCTAGCAGTCCACCAGACAAAGTAGGCTACATACAGATTGCTACAATTCGGTTTAGCTGTATTATTACCATTTGTTATTAATTTAGAACTTCCATGACGAGGCTCTGATTTTGAATAAACTCCAGAGCAATCCACATCCAGGAGACGACCCCAGCGAAAGGTTGGAGGAGCACCGAGGGGCCGTGGAGGAAGCGGCAGGCCATGCAGATGTTAGACGGGGAGTCGAGGCCAAGACCTCCAAAAGCCTAGAGGATTATCGACGAGCAGGTATTTATTATTTCATTTTTTTAAATATATATCTTGCCTCTGACAAAGCTTGTGACCTGGCATACAGCGCCATCCCTCTTGAAGCAGTAAGTCTTTGATGCAGGATGCCACTCTGTAGGTCTGATATGTAACACCAGTCCTTTTTTACTATCAGTGTACAACTTCCCATACCGAGGAGATGAGTTACACCATGGTTAATAATTCCAGTTTTACACAAGAAAAAGCTTTGTAATAAGCAACAGTTGATTATCTTTATCTTAAAAGGACAAACCTATTGGACAAACTAGAATTGTTTTTGAAAATGTTTTATTTGACTTTGCATCCCTCAAATTGAATCTGAATAGCTCACAACTTGATTCTACAACTTGAAACAATTTGTAAGTAAATTAATTCAGCTTAAAATATTTAATTCAGCTTAGTGTAAATCATTTTCAAACGAATGAATTGGATTTTAAATTACACTTATTATATATTATTTATTATTTATAAGCATTTACTTAAGCTGAGCAATTCAATTCTAATGGAAGTCATTGTAATTCACTTTCTGATGGCTCAAACCTCTGCCCCTAAAAATCAATGTAAATGCATTCACTCTATCAGTTAGCATGCCAAAACCTGTTCAAGTACATAGTACCGCATAAGGATGATTATAATACTACATACCACTACATCCTCCTCTCTCCTGGCAGCACAGAAAAAGAGATAGATAGATAGATAGATAGATAGATAGATAGATAGATAGATAGATAGATAGATAGATAGATAGATAGATAGATAGATAGATAGATAGATAGATAGATAGATAGATAGATAGATTATTTTTACAGTAAATAACTGCATTTCTTTACGGTATTTTTCTGTTTTTTCAAAATAGTGTATAAAACTGTAAAATTACCGAACATTTTTAGTAAATTTACAAACAGCATTTTATTTTAAGGTTTTATCCAATAATTACAAAAAACTAATATTTTTTGTTTTTTGACAAACATTTACTGTAAAATAACTATAATTATAAGTAAATTAACAAACAGTATGTTATTTTACGGATAAATCCAATATAAAGGAAAAACTGTCATTCCTCGTTTTTTGACAATAATTTTCAGGGTTTTTTTTATTTAAAGTTTGAGGCTGTTATTTTTTTTTTTACATAAAATGTATGTGGAATTAAGACGATCACCTGTAATTAAATAATGTTATACATTATGTAAGGGTTTTTGTGCATATTAAACATTTCACTTTTGTGCATAATTTAAAAGTTTCATATTTATGATTGACTGTAATCAAGTGTGCTACACATTAAATAAAGCTTCTTGTCTATACTAAATATTTTACTTTTTATGTCATTTTAGGATACATCTGAATAATTTTATATTTTGTGCACTTATACATTTCAACTGTAGTATTTTGATCATGTATAAAGGTTTCCATACAATAATGTAACGTTTTACTCTTTAGGGGGAAATAATCCTATACAAATGTGTATTTTCAACATTTGAAATCTGTAATATAAAACATTACATATACGTATATACAATTATAATAATGACCATAATTTAAAAAAAGAAGCTTTTCCACCACAACTTCATATTTTATATATCAAACACTGTATTTGAAAGAGTAGCTAGTTAAAGGGATATTCCACCCCTAAGGCAAATTTGTCTTTTGCCATATTCCCCAGAGTTAGATAAGTGAGAATAAAGCATTTTATAACCAGGCCCGTAATTCTCCCGATCTGGCAGCAGTCCGTTTGCTTTAGCTTATCATAAAGCAATGTAAGTGAATGGAACCCATTGTGAATGGAACAAAAGTGATTAAAATTAATCAATAATGATTGCAATTTATAAGTAGCACCAAGGAATTACCAGAGCCAATTTAGACTTGGGACTACATTATGACAAAGCACCGCTGTAAGCCGCTGCTGCAAGGCGCAAGGATATGACGCAGCGGTCCCTAAAGCCACCTGCTTCCGTAAACAAACACAATTCTGTGAAACATCGTGTTGCTGTATGTCTTCGGCTTGTTTTCACAACCCTATGCTACACAAGCAAGAACAATTTTCTTGGATTAGGCTTGTAACTCCTAAATCTGCGGCAGTAAAAACTCCGTGCAGCTCGCGCATTTGTGTTTAAAGAAGCAGGGGGCTTTTGCGAGGCTGTCACTCAGAGAGCTGACCAATGACGCCGTAATTTTGAAAATACGTCAGTTCGTGCTGCTTCTGCAAAAGGCTGTTGAGCCCAGTGTTGCCAACTTAGCGACTTTGTCGCTATTTCTAACGACTTTTCAGACCCCCTTAACGACTTTTTTTCCAAAGAGCGCCTAGCAACAAATCTAGCGACGTTTCTGACCACCCTTAGCTACTTTCTGTGAAACTTTGTCGCTGATATTTCCTGCATTTTAGAGACCCAGCTTCATCCTTCCCGACGCTCAGAAAGGGAATGATCTGTGCATGTGTACATGATCAGAGTATGTTGATAGACCAATCATAAACCTTTTTTGGTTCATTTCATCCACTCACAAACAAAGTTGTTTTGTAGTTAATGTAAATTCAAAAGTAAAAAATAAATCTGCATGTATATAAAACCGATCTTTCAACTGGAATTAAGGCAGAAGCTTGTCTGTATTGCGCTGCATCTCACACCTGTGGTGCATTCAAGGAACGTTCGAAACGTATGGTGAGTTCAAAAACGTAGGACATTTAAAACTTATGACAAAAAACCCACTGAAAATAATACCATAAGCAATAAACTTCAGTCTAATGGGGGTTGGAAAGAAACATTTGATGCATGCTAAATATGCCCTACTTATTTTTACAAAGTACTAAAAAACAAACAAACAACAACTATATTCTCTCTATTAATTTCATCTTCTTGAGATATCTCAGCAAATGTATGTTTCAGAACTTTAACTTTTTTTTAAAGGTCTTTAATGTCCAGTTGCAATTTGATATCTTGTCAATTTTGTACGCTACCAGGTTTCTCAACAGTTTCCTTCAGGCAAAATAATAGAACATGTTCCACCGTCTCTTCTTGAAGACAGAAGTCACATTTCCCTGTAGCATGTTTGCCCTGTTTAAATAATGCATTATTTAAATAATGTTTATATAATGTATTATTTAAATAATGTTTAAATAATGTATTATTTAACCTGTATGATCAAATCCTAATCTAAATATCCATTTTTCCTCCTTTGTTTCAATCGGCATCACGTGATGACGTCACAATTATGCAAATTAGCGTATGACGTCATCTGGTGACATCTAGCGACTTTCTGGGGCAACTTCAGCTACTTTCTGTCGGAGACAGTTGGCAACACTGGTTGAGCCAGACGGAGCGAACAGATGTCTGGAAGCTGTGAAAAGGAAAGGTAAGTCATGATGGCCCTCCTTATCAAACGGACATACTTTTTTAAAGTTATTTGATAAGTAACATAATGTAGCTCGGTGAGAGTAACATGCACTCTCAACATTGTCTGGTCTAAAGTTTTTTCTACAGGTCTGTTAGCGTGCACAACATTGTGTTGTAAGTCAGAAACTTTTCTTAAAAGATCCTAGAAATATGGCAATACATGCGGTGGTCGTACTATTTATTTTTCTTAAATCTGTACATGAGGGCATCAGGAAAAACAAGTCACCATATTGCACTGTTTTATTTTATTATTTGTTCAGAGACCTCACTCAGTGGTCAACCTCTCCATCATGGAGACGCCGTCTGTTGAAGTCAATCTCAACACAACGCAGAAGAGCAACAAAAATACAAGTGGAGACAGACTGGCTTCACAGCCTTGGAGTTTTACTGCACTAAGGTAAACTACATGCATATTTGTTAATAATACTGATATTATGCATTTTAATAGGGGCTGCACGGTGGTGTGGTGGTTAGCAGTGTCCCCTCACAGCAAGAAGGCCTTGGTTCGAATCCAGCTGGGTCCTTTTTGTGTGGAGTTTGCATGTTCTCCAGTGGGTTTTCTCCAGCTTCCTCCCACAGTTCATAGGTTGATTGGTGAATCTAAATTGTCCCTTAGGTGTGAGTGTGTGTGGTTGTCTGTCTGTGTGGCTGGGGTGGGCTCCAGTACCCCCGCGATCCTAAACAGGACTAAGTGGGTTTAGAAAATTGATGGATGGACTCTGAAAGAATAGTTTAATTAATGCCGGCATGCAGATGTGTTATTAACACATATTAAAGTTATTAAAATTGTCAGACTGTTTATAGTTTTAAGTGTGGAAGAGAAAATGTTTAACTGGGATAACTTAAAATGTATGAAACGTTTACAGATTTTATCTTACCACATTAAGTGATTGTTACAGAGAGTACACACTGACAGCCTTGGTAAACTGAATGTAATGTTTTATATTTTACATTACTTTTATCATACTCTTTACTCTGTGTACATCTGTACTTCACACAGCAAAAGACACCACTATTCATCAAGACCCTGTGGGATCAGGAGATGGCTGGATAAAGGACCTACTAGATGGTGGGGTGCAGAATTAAACCAAGGGACAGATGTTGATGTTGATGGGTTGATGTTAACCTGATATAAAAACACTAAATGCATAATGTGCACATTTTGAGCCAGAATACTGACTGTTTGTCCATATGTTTAATAATTTTTTTCCTCTCAAGAACTCAATTAAACTTTGATGAGAGACAACCCATCTGAACGTAGAGGGAGAACATGCAAACTCCCCAAGGTAAATGCTTAATTTGCTAAATTGGTGAAAAATGTCACATTGCCTTATTTCTTTGGGGGGTTTTGTTTTGTTTTTTGTAATAGTAGCACAAAGAAAAGCTTAAGCTGCATGTGTAAACACTGTCACTCTAAAATCTCAGAGTTTCCCAGAATATCTCACACTGGAAATTGAAATTAAGTTTTTATTTAAAAGTAGTACACTGTATGTGCTTATTCCTTTGCCATCTAATAACCTTCATTGTGTTTTTTTTAATTCCCATTTTAAAGTTGGACATGAAAAGAGTGGGAAACTCCCTCCTAAACATGTTTAGTCAAGAGACTTTGTTCCAAACTTTAACAACTTCAATTTTCTTGTGGTTGTCAAAAAAACCTTGTCAATTTTGATTAATACTCACTGAAAACAAAATGTAACAATGCAAATGAGTGTTTTTTGTTTGTTTTTTAGTAATTTATGCATATTTGTAAAATGAAACTTAAAAAAATAGGGAGGCAGGTGAACAAGCCGTGCTGCTTCTCTAGCACAGCAGTACCTCCGCCACGCCATTAGGGGGAGTTTAAGTTTTGTGAGCGTGTACTTATGATTAATTTTCGGATTGTTAGACACTGATGTACATTTATGGCATGTAGCTGAAATTTTCTATTATTTAGCTACAAGTTGTGATCCTGTCTAGCCTGTGGGTATTAAGTGTAAGTGTAAATACAGCTTAGAATTAAAAACCTATGGGATTCAAGCAAACAAATAAGCACTGAAATTATTACATCTTATGTCATTTTCGCAGCTAAATTATTATATTGAAAGCTATCTTACGGCACATATTTTTGTTGTTGGAGTATGCAGTATAGGTTATGCATGGTTTATTTTACCTTGCTGTTGACTGGGAAAGTACTGCAACACAGATTTCCTGTGAAACTCCCATCTGTTTTTGTGGACAAATGAACTTGACATGACCTCCACTTACAGAAGTCACTGTCCTGAAGTTGGATATTGACTATTTCTTTGAGAATGTTTGAGAAAATGGAAAATGTGTCTTTTGTGTGTGTGTGTGTGTGTGTGTGTGTGTGTGTGTATCCACAGATTCACCAAATATCCTATTGATCACTGACCATTTGGAGGACGATTATTCTAAACCTGCAATGTTTCACTGTCACCTCTGGTAGGATTCACTGCTTTTGAGGAAGGTTTTAGTTTCACCCAAACTGTATATGATAGATTTTAAATGAATACTGCTATATGTCTAAAATATAGCTGCAATGTACAGAGCTCCAGTAGATAGATTAATTTTGCATTCATTGTGTAAAATTTATACTTTGCAGCTTGTATTTTTAAAAGTGTGTCTTAAATTGTATTGTGTATTGTTTGAATGTAATAATTTTATGGGACAAAAAGTAAAAAAATAGAAGTGTTTTCCTGTAGACATATTTATTAACATGTCCCTTTATTAATGGAATTTAATTGAATATTTTAGAAAACATTGAATTTTATTGTATTTTCTTTTTGAAAATATTGTATTTTAATGATTGTAATATTTTTCACAAGGAATTTATTTTGATATAGTTAATTTCTGTTTAGCAATATTTTCAAGGATCTTTAGTTTTGTAACTTATTGGAAAGTGTTTAATTCTAATAATTTTCTAAAAGTAACTAAAATAAATATTATTCAGCAGAACTCTGAGCATTATCACTTTATTACGGTAATTGAGTTAAACGTTATTATTACAGTAAAACAATTGTACTTTAGAAATTTAAGCACGGTCACTAAATGTAAGGTGTTAGCCAGTAATATTACAGTGATCTGTCTATACAACAATGGTATTTTCCTGTAGAAATGTAAGCATATTCACTAATTGAAAGGTGATTGACTGTAATACGACAGTGAATAGTCTGTAAAGTGTTGATATTTTCCTGTAGAAATTTAGGCATATTCACTAATTGTGAGGTGTTTGACAGTAATATTACAGTAATCAATCTGTAAAAATGTGGTATTTTCCTGTAGAAACATAAGCATAGGCACTAATTGTAAGGTGTTTGACAGTAATATTACAGTAATCAATCTGTAAAATTGAGGTATTTTCCTGTAGAAACATAAGCATAGGCACTAATTGTAAGGTGTTTGACAGTAATTTTACAGTAAACAATCAGTAAAATAATACTATTTTCATTTATTTTTCTTGACATTCTTCTTACATTTATGGTGTTTGACCATAATAACACAGGGTAAAACTGTAAAATAACAGTATTTCACTCAAAAAGCTTTACAGGAATTTACTGTAAATTAATTCTTTTTGCACGTTACTTGAATTACAGTACTTTACCTTAATTGTACAGTATTTGTTTGGCAGCCGCAGCTGCCAGTAATTTACCGTTTTTTTACGATTTTTTTTTTTTTTTTACAGTGTAGGGAAAATTTTTGTGTCCAGCAGCATACAATGTGTGCCAATCATAATCAAAGCACTCAAACAATACAAGCATCAGTACCAATAAATTAAAAGTTAAAGCTAAAAGCTTTTATCAGTAGTAGTAAAAAGTGTACATTACGAGCGTCTTAATGTAGCCATACTCTAACCAAAATGTTCAACACATAAAAAAAGGTTAGTTGTCAAAGCCATGCTGCTGTCAACATAAAGTTCAGCGACTTACCAAATAGAGGGGGACTCCGAGACAATCATGGATGCAGGGGGAGGAGGTGGTCGCAGTAGGAAACATTCTTTCACTGATGTAGAAGTCCAGCTTAGGTCCTCCTCATAGCTAAAAAAAAACTATAAATACGAGTCGTCATTGTAGCACCATAAAATACATGGTATGAACAACTTTCTAATGAGTAAAATATGGCTAACATGAGTCAGTAAGTAACACACTTTATTGTTAGCAAACCTTGTGCAGTACATGCTACAAAAATGACTAGCATTGCAGTTCGTCCAATTCTTTTTAGCCTCAACTACCCAGCTATTAGTGAAACATCTAGCTGTATCTGATCGATCACCGAGATATAGAGCTTCCATGGTATCGGTTTGCAGCTCTTTCTGTAACTTCAGCTGACGCCATAGCTCAAATGTAACACCGATGGGCACTCTCCTCTTCTCTTGTTCCTCTCCTCATCAGCTTTTTCCTCACCCATGCCCTTTGCAAATACACTTTTACGTTGTTGACACCTTTTCCGCCATAATTCCCAACCTAACAGACCTATGTAAATGTGTACCAATTTAGTATCCAGGCTAAAATAGCTACCTTCTGTTTACTGCTCCAAACAAGAACGCGCGATGCATGCACAAAGAGAGGAATGCACACCAGTGGAGGAACGGGGTGAGGACAATTTGATTGGTTGCTCAGGAGCCAATCATTTAGAATAGGCTGCGGAGGACGATTGGATGAGGTTTTTCCAAGATTGTATGCTTCAGAGGCAATTATAATTATTATTTTTATTTTTTTTAACAAAACACCTATTTTATTGGTTGCCATTAGTACGTGAAGAGCATTTCAAGCAATATGGCAAAAAGTGTTCCAGAAAAGAAATCACCTACCTCACCTTTAAAAGCTAAATCAAATCTTCTAAAATTGTGTTACTTTCTAAAGAAACCAAACTTAAATATTGGCCACAAGTTTGGCACAAAACAAACACTGAATGTCACTAAAAGAAAACCATGCCCACAGTGAAGCATGATAGTGGCACCATAATGCTTTGGGGGTAACTTTTTATTAGATTTTCCTTTTCAGTGTGACAGTGAGTCAGAACATATGTCCAACAAAAAAAAAATGACTTCATGAGAGGGAAATAAAATAAATTTTTGGGTGATAACATGTAGTGGACTACAACTGAAGAAGAAGAAGAAGAAAATGACCATGAGTTTAGCAAGCTTCGCATCCTTCTTCCAGACAACGGCAACCCTGAATGACATTCTGGTCCACACTCCATACCAGTTAGTGGCAGTAATGCACCAATCTGATGTTTGTCAGTTGCAAATAAACATCTCAAAAAATAAAAAGGGTTTTGCTGTGTTATTTTTAGGCTAATATGAGCATGCTAACTGTAGTTATGATGAAAATGTTGTGGGAAATACACACAATGAGGGAAATTACCAAGGTTTTGAGTGACAGATTATGTTGGATTGTGGACATAAGACTTGTGGACTAGCTATTTTACAAGAGAACATTAACTGGACCCTTGTGGATGTAAAAATACAGTTTTTGTTCGAGATGACTCGGTTCTGTCAATGATATACGGCTTCAAACAGTGAGTGGCCCAGCGTTTCTCTGTCTGAGTGTTTTGACAAAAGTGTTTATGGTGTCTACAGTAATGATTGTATCCTTGATTGGCATACATCATTGAAATCACAATCTCAGCTTTCAAATTATGTATAATATGTATACGTACATAGAAACTTTGTCGCAGAAAAAGGCAGATTTGACCTGGAAGTATGGAAAGTCGGGACGTAAAACGCGAAGGGGTTGAATAAAAAGATTGTTTACTGGGCCCACCCAGAATAAACCACAGCCCTCCCAAGCTAAATTCAACTGGGTCTGTGTGTATTGAAAACTTACTGAAATGAACCTATTGCACATACATCTGGAACTTGAACCTGGATCTGACAAAGTTATTGCAACAATGAACATCATTCATCATTTAATAAATAAAGTAACATATAAATAAAATCAGTTATATTCACTTCTTATATTGCTGTCTGCAACTTCTCCAGTGTAAATTTAATTCTTCAAAATTCAATTAAATTCTACAGGCAAACAAGAGCAAAAAATGTATATTGCTTTAAAAAAAAAGTAAAATGTCTTGCAACAGCAAGAGAGGAATAAAAATACAAAAAATGAAACTGAAAATGCAATAGAGCTCAGATTACTGCTCTGTGCTGTTCACCGGTCTGAGCCAGAAACCTCATCTTGGATACAATTTCATACATTTTTGGGGTTAGGCTCTGAGCTGAGGAAATCCTCAGGATCGAGTAAAGGTGTTCATCGGTGAGATGACTCCTATGTGATGTTTTTGCTAAAGTCCTTAAAAGAGATCAGTTGCTTACACAAGGATGGGCTACCGAACAAAGAGAGCGTGTGAGCAGCTTGGGTATGCAGATGGGGCATTGTGGAAGAGACGTGGATACTCTGCAGTGTCCAAAGACTTTCCAAAGAATTTCCAAATATTTTAAAAGCCCTCACTGTAGCATAGATGTCAGTGATGACACGCCTCTGAAGTTGCAGGTTGAGCCCATTAAGATGGCTGGTGATGTTGCACGGTAGCGCCACTTCACACAGAACCCTTTTCATCTCCGAGCTCTGTTGTGTCTTTCCCTTTGTTTTCATTGAGCTCAGGGAACTCCTCGTGCAACTCGAAACATCTTTTCAGCACCTTTTACCGACTTTACCACCAACCTCTGTGTGATGGGCGATTTACCATTTCTGAATGTAACTCCTCCAGAAAAGATCTCAACTGGCAGTGATTTAAACCTCTGGCTCCAATAAAATGTACTTGCGGTGTGGTGCTCATAACATCCCCCTTTTCAAAGCTCATCTACATAATTCCTGGTGTATGATAGGCCTACAGTGATAAGCTGTCAGCTCACCTGTAAACCTTTACCGTCACCAATCTACCCTTACGACAGTTATCAGTCCCACAAGTTTATCCCAAGGCAGGCCCTTTTGATTTACACATCTGGCGACCTTCTTAAAGAGATCTTTCCACCTAATTGTGTTATGCATTGATTGTAACCCCCAAAAACCTCTCTATCAAACACAGGCTTGGGTTCAGTATACAGATAAAAATCGACAGCTGGGCACGATCAGGAGTTCAAGTGCACTCTTCCACAGCAAGGGAGTATACAATGAAATCTTTTCCCATTTGAACAAGCTGTTGTTGCAAATAGGCTCCAAGATGACGTACAAAGTCAGCAACGATGTTTAGGCCCAGACTCACATTTAAAAGTACTTGTATCTGTTATAGTGGCTCATTTCATAGTGTCTTTTTAGGTTGTATTCTTTCATCACAGCCACGCTGTCAGGGCACAGGATGCACCAGCTCTGCTATTTAAGCTGGGATCACAATGTGCGATTCTGGCCGTCCTAAACCTTTTCTTTTGTCGTGAAACGAATCGTATTGAAAGACAGTGCAGTGTGATGTGCTCCCCGACAGCTTATTCAGTGTTCGTATGACTCAAACCACCCCTCAGTAGTCTTCAGGCAGTGTCAGAAATTCTATGACCCTGGTCTGCCATTGACGAATGAAAATGCATCCTGGGAGTGAGAGCGAGATGTCGGCCGTTCAGTGTGCCACACCTCCAGAGCTCGGTGGAACTTGCAGTATTGCAGTATTTGAGACTTCTGAAAAACGCACAGTGTGAACCGGCCTTTACATCTGCAAACATATGGGATCAGAACAGTATCACCTTGAAATGAAACTGAAAATAAATATTGGCATTGAAAATAAAAATTGGCATTGAAAAATATTATTGTAACTGAAAATATAAATATTGAATCGGAAATAAATCTAGTAAAAATTGTTGCATTAGAAGTGAATTTTTTTTTACAATGCCAATCTTTTTTTACAATGCCAATCCTTTTTTACAATGCCAATCTTTTTTTTCAGCTTCATTCAGGTGATACGGTTTTGATGCTTGTGTGTGCACGTGCATGAGGGGCGGGGCTTCAGCCCCCCATATGTTTGCATGAACGAGGCAGGAGGGAAACTCCGACTGTCCAAGTGGGATCAACATTTTCTTTGCTTCTAATGTGGTTTGTGGAAGGTGATAATCTGCAGTTGGGGACCCGATTTATGACAGTCTTTCTGTAGTCTTTTGAATCAAACATGTTTGATATTATCGCAAGTCCTAGTGTAGTCGTTGTGACGTAAATCAATCAACAACCAATAAAGCATTTCTCACACAAGCGGAAGCACGAAGCTACAGATCCCGGCAGGGGTCAGGTGCAGAAATCATTTTTGAGGGGTAAGAATCTGTACCCTCGGTTTATTAAACCATGCGCATGGAGTCGTAATCTGTTAGCTCTGTTCATTCAACTATGTGACCGTGTGGGGGTCCTGTCCCTTCAACCTGTACCCTGGACATTTGGGGTAGTATTTTACTGCTATGGCACTATGGTTAATAAGCAGGATTACATCCCTGATGATGGTGGGTTCGAGAACCGTTCATGATATTGTCTTGCACCTTGCCACATATCAATTATTTTTTGGTTCCTGCGGAAAAGTAGGCTATACACATAGGTGTCATTTATAAATAACAGTTTTGTAGCCACCTATGGAGCCTGGCAGGGTTTATATACACAACAAATATAATATTTGTGTTGCATGGCTGAGAAATGGGCCATAAATTACAAAGTGTGTGCCAACCTTGCCCCCTGGAATACAGGTACAAACCAGCGCTATCTGTGCATCTGCATGGAGCAAGTGGTACAGCATAAACACCTTGGATTAAAAAGATATGTTACTTGATGATACAGTACCCACTTTGAATGCAAGTCTTTATTTGACATAACATTAATCTTGGCAAAGAATGCTACAACATTCGCACATAAACAAACTGTATAATGCTGAGCATAATGGGAGGAATTTTGCGGGAAGCTAAAATAGCCTAGGTGTAGTCTTAAATAGTGTCCCAACCAGATTCAGTGTTTAAAAAATCTTTAGTCTGAGACTAAAAAACTGTTAACCCAAGTCTTTAGATATGAGCTGATAATCTTTAAGAATCTTTTCTAAATCGTTTCAAAGTCTCTAGGTGTACAGAAAGCATAATGTGGTTTGTGGAATAATAATAAAAAAATAAGATATAAACGGTTTCTTCTCAGTTTGCCATGGCAGTTGGCGCACGTTACCGCCACCTTCTGGTTTAGAGTGTGTGTCACAATTACGTTTTGCAATCTAATAAAAAAAACGAGTTGCCAGTGTTGTTAGCTTTGCTTACACCAGTCTCAATTGATTTGTTAACGTTATTGACATGTATTGTAAATATGTATTGTGGATCTGAAATTAATACAGTTATTTAATATGGTATTGCCTATATAGTGTGTATTTACATCCCTTCATACCAAACTGTCTGTAATGAGGAGAGCCTCCAACAAAGACAGGCTACACAAGCATAAAACTTTATCACAAAGACTCCTAGTCTACTGGTCAGTAGAAGAAACTGAGAAGAAACTGTTTATGTCTCTTTTTCTTCCACAAACCACATTATTAGCAATGTAAATGTCCTGTTGTTTCTCGCGTCTCGCCTCGGACAGTCGGAGTTTCCCTCCTGCCTCGTTCATGCAAACATATGGGGGGCTGAAGCCCCGCCCCTCATGCACGTGCACACACAAGCGTCAAAACAGTATCACCTGAATGAAGCTGAAAAAAATTATGGCATTGAAAAAAAGATTGGCATTGTAAAAAAAATGAAAGTTTGAAAACTTGAGATATTTCTTTCAATGCATATATATGAGTTTCATAGAGAGAAAAAAAATCACTTTCAATACAAAAATTTTCACTAGATTTATTTCAGATTCAAAATTATTATTTTCAGTTACAATAATATTTTTCAGTGCCAATACTTGTTTTCAGTTTCATTTCAAGGTGATACTGTTCTGATCCCATACAAACATACTCTGCCTCCCAACTTCTTAAAACCCCTGTTTTGGAATTCCACATTTTGTTAGCTAATTACTTGTAGAGAGAGGTAGTTGAAAGTAATGTTGTTGATGAATGAGTGAAGTGGCGGCTTGTGCTCGCGGGTCCATTATGAATGTCCCAATGTATAGGCAGTGCATTGTTTGACTTATTATATTGTGGGGATGCATACAATATACCGACAGGACAGCGCTAGTAGTAATTAGATATTATCATGTGGGTCAAAGATAATTCATTCACAGGCCATATCCAAGGTATGGGCCTTGAGTTTGACTCATGTATATACTACCAGCACAGGTAATACTGTAGTATTTGGAATTTCAGCTGTAGCTATGCTAAGCTGCAGCACATTTTTTGGGACCTATCAAAATATTCCTGCCAATTGCAACTTTGGTCTCATAGTTGGACACACCAAATATAGATCACTCTGTTACAGAATCAACGCAAGTGCTACTCAACTACTGCAGCAATGATTCAATAAAGTTTCTAGGATTTCCTTCTTTCACCTCCGGAATATTGCTAAAATTAGAAACATCCTGTCCAGGAGTGATGCTGAGGAACTAGTCCATGCATTTGTTACCTCAAGGCTGGACTACTGTAATTCTTTACTATCAGGAAGTCAACAACATGTAATTAAAATCCTTCAGTTGATCCAAAATGCGGCAGCTAGAGTTCTGATGAATATTAAAAAGAGAGATCACATTTTTCCTGTTTTAGCTTCCCTTCATTGGCTCCCTGTTAAATCCAGAATAGAATTTAAGATCCTTCTTCTTACATACAAAGCCCTTAATAATCAAGCTCCATCATACATCAGAGATCTAATTGTTCCATATGTTCCTAACAGAGCCCTTCGCTCTCAGACTGCAGGTTTACTTGTAATTCCTAGGATTTCTAAAAGTAGAATGGGAGGCAGATCTTTTAGTTATCAGGCTCCTCTCCTGTGGAACCAGCTCCCAGCTTTAGTCCGTGAGGCAGACACTCTGTTTACTTTTAAGGCCAGGCTTAAAACTTTCCTTTTTGATAAAGCTTATAGTTAGAGTGGCTTAGGTCATCCTGAGCTATCTCTGTAGTTATGCTGCTATAGGCTTAGACTGCTGGAGGACAGATTTACCAATTTTGTCTTCTACTACTCTCCAGTTGCATTGTTTGCTGCTACTTTGACTGTAAACTTTGTTTTTTCTCAGTAATTTTATCTCCATAGAAGCTACACCTGGTCTGGGATCTTACTTAGCTGCAATGTCCTGCTCCCAGTAACTGAATGTCCTGTGTCCTGTTATCAACTTTTTACTTTCTTTATTATAGAAATAATATAGAAAGTACTCTTACATCAATACTTTTGTTCCATCCATCCATCCATCCATCCATCCATCCATCCATCCATCCATCCATCCATCCATCCATCCATCCATCCATCCATCCATCCATCCATCCATCCATCCATCGGGTCGGTACCCAGACAGCACATAGCGGGGACACAGAAAAACGCACGTGCAAGCACACACATATCTTAAGGGAGTTTCGAGCAGACACTTCACCCACACACTTATTTTTATAAAGCTGAAGTACCTGGAGATGCAAATGTATCAGTAGAAAATGTAAAACTCAAAAACAACATTTGGAATTGGGATCTCTCAATGTTTATTTGTGTCTAAAAGTGGTTCTGGGGACTGACAGTTTTCCATCTTTTCATGCAGGAAGACGGTGACAGAGGCTCCCACCTTTGTGGCGTACCGTAGAATATAGATGTTTCCTTTTTTCCTCTCTTTTGAAATGTCCCTTTTTCTTCTCTATGAAGGGGAACTTGGCTGTTAGATTTTGAAAATTGCAGTCTTTCAAATATGGCCCCTTTTCCTTTTGCTGTCAAGTTGTGTGCCTATTGTGATGTAATTCAGAAGTGGGATGTTGGTGTTAGAATATCACACCATTATTGATCTTCAAATCAAGACAAACAACAAAAAAGGGCCCCTGTTTGTTTACAGCTATGCTGCTTTTTGTAAGAACTGAAGGGAAAACTGCTGTTATGTTTTCTTTGATATTTTTTTTGGGGGGGGGGGTTGGAGATTGTTAACTTCCATTTGATGTTTTGTTCTGTGATGAACTGGAGCTAATCCTTTCCAACTCAAAGACATGATTGGCAATTATTTTACATAATTGTGATTCTAAATCATAAATAGTAGACTCAAAATGAAGTGTGTGTTTGAGGCTGTGTGGCTGAACACCTGCATGTTTGCTGACAATCAGTGGTTTATAGTCACAGACCCCTAACCTCTTATTTGAATGCGAGAAGCATACATCTCTTTCAGAGTATCTTCTTCGCCTCCCTGTCATTTTTTTCTCTCCCCCTCCTCTCTCGTCTTCTATCTCTCGGTTTCAAAGTGACAAATTGATGTCTGCGCAGATCTCCATATCCTCATGCTGGAGACGTCACCACATCTCCCTGACAACACCTCCAGCCTCTCAAGCACAAGGACACGCACGCATATAGCTGACATCTGGCACCAAGGAGTACCTTGAAGTGCAATCTCTGTGGAGTTGTGTGTAGAAGAGCATGTGTGCGGCTATTGTGTTTAATCATTGAAGCTACAAGATGCTGCCTGAATGAAGAAAAAAAATGCCTTTTGTTGAGATACTACCACATGTGTGAGCTGCGTAACTGCGACTTAAACTGCAAATAATTCATGTGCCTCTCCAAGACTATGATGAGTGATTGACAAAGTAGACACTTTAACTTGCTGAACTGTAGTTCAGAAAGATAGACTGCACTCAAAATGCTTTAGTCTGCTTTTTCTTCCTAAAATAACAACAAAATTAACAGGATCTCTGTCTGCTTAACTTTGTTTTACATCTGCTTATCATTATGTCTATCTCCTGCTTTTTTCAATGGACATGAGTTCAACCCCACCATCATAAACTGTAGTTTAATTCCAATTCAGTTCAATTCAAAAATGTTTTGTTAAATTTACTGGGAAATGCAATGTTGTTGTAATTCATAATATATAATTTTATATAAAGAGATGTTGTAGATGTTGATAGCTGTAGGCAGGAGTGATCTCCTGTAGAGGTCTGTGTTACAGCGGTTCTGAAGAAGCCGCTGACTGAAGACATTCTCATGAAAAGGATGCTCAACTTTCTTTATTTTATGTAGAAACCTTCTTTGTGTCATCTTCTCCAGATGTTCCACAATCGTCCCAGAACCAACCTTCTTCATCAGGTTGTTTAAATCGCTGGCTCTGATGCTGCTACCCCAACAGATGACGGCTGAAGAGATTACACTCTCCACAACAGACTTGTAGAAGAACAGCAGCATCTTGCTGCAAACCTTGAAGGACCTAAGCTTCCTCAAGAAGTCCAGTCGGCTCTGTCCCTTCTTGTAGACGGCTTCACTGTTCAGTCTCCAGTCCAGTCTGTTGATCAGGTGAACTCTGAGGTATTAATACTCCTCAACCACCTCCACTTCTTCTCCCATGATTCAAATAGTGTTTGACTTATCCCTGTTTCTCCGGAATTTACAATCATCTCCTTTGTTTTGTTTAGATTCAAGATGAGAGGATTGTTTCCACACCATGCCACAAAGCGGTCCACCAGCTCTCTGTATTCAGCTGGTACAGAGAGCTATTCTATTTATGAAATTATTTTGACAGAGCCCTTTAAACAAATGTTTCTCTGTTAGCTGTTTCTATGGCAAAGACAGTAGATGGAAGAGTTGAGCCATTGGCTGTTTGCCAGATTTAATTACTTTAGGAATAAGTTGTTGATAAAATTTTGTATTAATTGTTTATCATTTATTTTAACACGGTTTCTAAAGATTTTCTTATCACAAATTATTAACCAGTTATTTATCCCTTTCAGCCTGAGTTAATTTACATTTATATGAAGAAGAAAGACTGAGGGAAAAATAACTATTTGTATGTTTGGTGTCAAGCGGATTCTGCATTAAGTAGAGACTGTTAATTTGAATTAAGCACACAGAAAAGATAGAAAATTAGTGACTTTAGAAATATTTCTGCTTAATAGTAAACACATTTTCCAGTTTTGGATATGTCAATTTCTTTATTAATGTTCCTGCTGGTGAAACAGACCTTTGAAATCTATTTACAACGTGTGCAACGGCACAGGAATTGCTGTTTAATCAAGTATTTCAAATTCTGCTTAGCACTGCAAAATCACAAGTGGATGCTGTGCACTCTGCACACAACTGTTGCTCTGGTTCTTCACTAGTCAACACTTTTATGGGAGAGCGGCAATGAGAAAGCCCCTGTTGAAGGAAACACTGACCAAGGCTCGACTAGAGTTTGCCATAAGGCCCATGGGAGAATCAACGGTCCAGTGGAAGAAAGTGCTTTGATCTGATGAGACCAAAATAGAGCTGTGTGGCCATCAGACAAGATGCTACCAAACACTGCTCATCACCACAAACACACCACCCCCACTGTGAAGCATGGTGGTGGCAGCATCATGCTGTGGGAATGCTTCTCGGCAGCAGGCCCTCTATGGCTTTTAAAGGTGGAGGGTAAAAGTGAAAAAAAACAACATATAAGGAAATCCTGGAAGACCTATTTGTTTGTATCTGCAGGAGATATTTGTTTGTATCTGCAAGAGAACTACGGCTTCAGAGAACAAGCAAAACAACGAGCCGAAGCATCCAGCTCAAGCTACACAGAAATGGTTTGAAGACGAGGTGGATATTCTGAAATGTCCCAGTCAAAGTCCTGACCTCAATCCCATTGAGAATTTGTGGCGAGATTTGAAAAAGGGCTGTTCACAGCTGATCCCCACGCAACCTGACAGAGCCGGAAAAGTTTAGCAGGAACAACGGAGGAAAACTGCAGCGTCCAGAAGAGCAGCCTGATTGAGGCCGATCCACATCGAATTTGTGTTGTGATTGCAGCAAAAGGTGCATCAACTAAATTCTGACTATCTTTTGTCACAAAAAACAATTTTGTTGCTCATGTTTTATTTGTAAAAGCAATAAAAAGGGTGAAACATCCAGAGGGGTGAATACTTTTTATTGACACTGTATGTCAATCACAGCATCTGTCAGATTGTATCTTTCAGCATCACATTGAGTCCAACCATCTACTCAAATCCACATAAAATAACTTTATGAGAAGAAAATCAATGTGCTAAAATTTCAGAATTAAAATAGTCAGAAAATGAGTGTGGTTGCCTGAGGAAGGCCATGGATAAGATATATCCTCATATCCACTGTCTGTACTAGTCAGTCAGTTTAAGTCTTGCACAATTTACTTTTTGCACCTTTTTTATTTGTTTTTGTATAGTTCATCTAACAGATTAAATGATAAATGAAATGATTCATTATAATCTCTGTTCCACGTCACAAAAGGCTGATATTTTGACAGCAGTTGAGAGACACTGTAATTCTGACCAGATACACAAAATTGAATATTCCAGTGATTGTTTGACGCGGTAAGGTCATTGTTAATGATAGCAACCCACCACTAACTGTAACAAATACCTCTGTAATTAAGCATCTAATGGAAGCGTGACAGCGGTTTAAAGGTTTATTAAATTGTATTTCCACGAACCTCTGTGACATTTAAGAGCCTGGAGTTTTAAGATGCCAGAGGTCTGCTTTTCTCTCGGTGCCATTAAGTTTTTTTTTCTCTTTAAATGTCACCACTGATTTTTACTCCAGTTGCACACATTATTCACTTTCAAACCAGCAAAATATTCACATGGGCATTTTTGTTTGTATTTTAAACCAGTGAAGAAAAAATGATTAACATTACACTACAGTTCCTCTTTCTTGCCAAAGACAAGTCATCAGCTATGTGTTGAAATGCAACTCCAAGTATCTCTTGCATTCAGGAGGTATGTGCTGGTCCTGGTGAATAATTAACCTCGTGGGAAGAAGGAGGATTAGCTGGCATTAGTCTCAAAATGCTCATGGGACTCTGCAGTTGAACTGCTCACTTTCTGCATCTTCTTCCACTTTCCATCCTTTCTCTCTTTCAGTCTTTTCTACACCAGCTGGACTTGGAGTGTGGTCTCCTCTGGGAACTGTCCTCTTACAGGTTGCTGTCCTGAATTGCACATGAGTGATTAAGAATCCTCCTCCTCTTCTGGGGATGGGAGGATTTTATGCCAGAAGATGTGGAGCGTCTGGGCTAAGACTTGCTGCTGTAATGCTGATACCCTTAAGCAATTGCTGCATTGTAAGCTTAATTTAGTTACCCTCTATTTTCTCAGTTCTTTTCTAATAAAGCATGCTTGTTAGTAAGCTCTGCCCATGTATTTAAAACATTTGTTGGTAAAAATCTGATGGTCTTTACCAGAGGAAGGTGTAACAAGTTTTAAAGAATCTGTTCCATTCTTATTTTTCTTAGTATCTCAGAGTAACACAGTGGAGGGCAGCGATTTAATCTCTAACCCTTCAGAGATTGATAGTCTGGTTCATAGTGTTACATAGTGTTACTTCCTCATTGCTTCTGACATTAGACAATGTAGTCACCTTAAAGAAGGAGGTAACTAGAAAAGCACTCGGAGGGTGCAGACCTCGCCGCCCCAGATGGTGATCCGGATCAACCCCTAAATCTAATCACTTGTTCCTCATCCTACTATTGACATTTTCTGAAGAGTTCATCAAAGTCCGTCAACAACCTTTTCAGTTATTTTGAAACTGAAAACTAGCTCAGTCTCTGATATAATGCAATTGGACAGTAGTAGAAGGGAAAGGTAGCAGAGTGAAGAAAAGTGGTCAGTCTGTCCTCCAACAGTCTAATGGCACGTTCACACCGGTCAGCGCGTCCAGGCGTCAAATCACTCAAACGGACGAAAGTCGACGCTTTAAAATTAAAACCCAGCTGCTTGCACACTTTGTAGTCTGCGTCGGGGCATCAGCGCATCACGTCATTACGTCAGCGTGCGGGCGTGGATTTGTCTGTTGCTAGTTGTTTACAACATGGCGGATCATGTCGAGTGGCTTGGGTTTATTTAATTAATGAAGCCACACAAGCCAGACGACGTCGTCTAAACACATTAGAAAGTTAAAAGAAAAATATTTAACTGCTTACCTGGCACTCAAATATCCTCCGATATCTTCCTCCAAATAAGATCCGATCTCTTCCTGTCGTTGTAAGAAGACGGGTCATACAATTCACGAACATTACACACAGCGACGGTTAGTTGATCCTCCATCTTGAATGAAAAACTTGCCGATCCACCCATGGAAGGAGTAACTACGTCAGTACAAAGAGTCGCTCTGATCGCATCCGGGTAGCAGCCGCGTGGACGCGCTGATGTCAGCTGCGCCCATGCGCGCGACTTGCTGGGGGCCATTTACTCCTATTGTCTACATACTCTGCCCTCACACCAGCTAACTTCATGTCCTCTTTCACCACATCCATTAATCTCCTTTTCTGTCCTCCTCTCTGCCTCCTACCTGATGGCTCCAACCTTAGCATCCTTCTACCGATATAATTGTCGTCTCTCCTCTGAACATGTCCAAACCATCTCAGTCTGACCTCTCTGACTTTATCCCCAAAACATCTAACATGAGCGCTCCCTCACTTCCATACCTCAACAGGTATGTCATCAGGACCAACTGCCTTTCCCCTCTTCATCCTCTTCAAAACTTTCCTCACTTCATCTTTACTAATCTCAGCTACTTCCTGATCCACAACAGTCATCTCTTCTCTACATGCTCCTAGTCCAAGCCTATAGCAGCATACCTACACACTTGTGCTGGCAGCTACCACAGTTAGCCCGTATAGCCTGACGAGTTGTACTGAAAAACCTGAATTTCCCCTCTGGGATTAATAAAGTATTTCTATGGAATTATATTTCAGTCAAAAATCCCGTGCAAGATTTTCAACCCTCACCTGTGTGTATTCAACAAGGGCATGAGTGTAACTATTAATGCGGTGTGCGCGTACATTCAACAACACGCGCGCGTAGGATTCATCTCACTAGTATTCAACAACCTGCTTGTGTGGATTTCACCTCACACGCACTCTACATGAAGCTTTCATTCAGATTTTTTCATAAGAGTTCACCAAACATGACATTACTTTTGGCATCCTGCAAAAAAGAAAAAAACCCTCATATTGAATGTCATATTTTATATTCTGTTGTCAGTTTTTCATTCAAACGCGCAGGTTGTTGGGTAGTGAGATGAATTCTACGGGCGCGTGTTGTTGAATATGCGCGAATGCTTGTGAACGATTACGTGCATGCCTTGTTGAATGGCCTTAAAAGTAAACAGAGTGTCTGCCTCACGGACTAAAGCTGGGAGCTGGTTCCACAGGAGAGGAGCCTGATAACTAAAAGATCTGCCTCCCATTCTACTTTTAGAAATCCTAGGAACTACAAGTAAACCTGCAGTCTGAGAGCGAAGTGCTCTGTTGGGAACATATGGAACAATTAGATCTCTGATGTATGATGGAGCTTGATTATTAAGGGCTTTGTATGTAAGAAGGAGGATCTTAAATTCTATTCTGGATTTAACAGGGAGCCAATGAAGGGAAGCTAAAATAGGAGAAATGTGATCTCTCTTTTTAATATTCATCAGAACTCTTGCTGCCGCATTTTGGATCAACTGAAGGATTTTAATTACATTTTGTGGACTACCTGATAGTAAAGAATTACAGTAGTCCAGCCTTGGAGTAACAAATGCATGGACTAGTTTCTCAGCATCATTCCTGGACAGGATGTTTCTAATTTTAGCAATATTCCGGAGGTGAAAGAAGGAAATCCCAGAAACTTGTTTGATACAGGATTTGAATGTCATGTCCTGGTCAAAAATAACAGTAAGGTTTTTTACGTTATGACCAGAAGCCAAATTAATGGCAACCAGATGAAGGGATTGACTAATCAGTTTCTTTTTCAAAGCTTCTGGTCCGAAGACGACAACTTCTGTCTTTTCAGAATTTAAAAGCAGAAAGTTTAGAGTCATCCATGTTTTTATGTCTTCCAGACATGCCTGTAATCTACCTAACTGACTGGGTTCATCAGGAGTTTTGGATAAATATAGTTGTGTATTATGAGTATCAGTATACTATATATATGTATATATATATACATATATATAGTAAAAATAATTGGTCCAAAAACAGAACCTGTGTGAAGATTTATCATTTAGATGAACAAACTGGAATCTATCAGACAAATATGATTTAAACCAGCCTAGTGCTGTTCCTTTGATCCCTGCAACATGTTCAAGCCTTTCTAAGAGAATATTATGATCGACTGTGTCAAAAGCAGCACTGAGATCTAACAAAACCAGAACAGACACAAGTCCATTTTCTGAGGCCATGAGAATATCATTAGTAACCTTCACCAGTGCTGTTTCAGTGCTATGATGAGCTCTAAAACCTGACTGAAACTCTTCAAACACGTTGCTACTGTTTAGATGATCACAGACTTGATTAGCAATTATTTTCTCAAGGATTATAGATAATAAAGGAAGGTTAGATATACAGTATAGGTCTATAATTTATTAAGTCATCTTGATCGCGAGAAGGTTTCTTAAAAAAAGGTTTATTTACAGCAACCTTAAAATTCACCTCTGGAATTCTCTATCTCAAGCAATCTGAAACTCTAACTCTGTCCACGTTTAAATCTAGACTAAAAACCCACCTGTCAAAGATTGCCTACTGTTTATGAGATCTTTTCCCTTTTGGGTTTTTTGGGTTGTTTTCTTTTGGGTTTTGTGAGCCTTCTTGTGAAGTTTTTTTTTTAACTTGCTTTGGTTATTTTTTTGTTGCTTATTGTTGTAAAGTGTCCGTGTGTGTCTTGAAAGGCCCTTATGAATAAAATGTATTATTATTATTATTACAATTAAAATCCTTTGGTACGTATCTATTTACTAAGGATGGATTCATCATATCTAAAATGGGGCCTGTAACCAAATGGAACACATCTTTAAATAATTTGGTTGAGATTGGGTTCAACATGCAAGTTGAAGGTTTAGATGAAGCTAATATTTTTGATAATTTTGTTGTGATTGCATTTCCCATAAGATGAACTGAACAGACTTTTGGATGTCTGGGAGCTATTTCAAAGATGGACTGAGCAGACCACATTTCCCAGCAATCCTAGCAGTGACCCCCAACACACTCCTATTGGTCCGTGACCACCCACGGTGACATCAGCGATGACTATAAGAGTAGTCGCGCCCATTTTGAATTGTTCTCCAGCTGGAAGTTCTTGGATGAACTACTGCTGAACAGAGGACATCTCACCGGTGAAGATTCTCTTTTGTTCTGACCCGCTGGACCGGGGAAGAACTCGCTTCGAAGTGCTCATACGGTTTGTGTATCTCGTGTGAGCTATATCAGAACTGTTCCCAGACAGTTCATTAGACGTCGACCTGCAGGCCATCCAGCCTGCCTTTGGGCCACACGGTCCTTAAAATCCTGTTTTTTTTAATAACTCTTCCTTTTCTTGCTCAACTACGGACACAATTCACTCTCCTCCTAGTGGACTGGACCTCCTTCAAGGCAAAGTAGGACTGAACCGGTTCATTTATACTAATATTGTGTCTGGGCGGATATAAATGGAGAAAATAGAGTTTTAACGAGTTAGATCTCGTTCATTGTTGGTTAAATTGTTTTTAAGCGCTGTACCTGTTTGCTCATTTTTGCGTCGTCACACGTATAAGTCTGAGCTTTGAAATTGCTGTCTTTGAAACTGTCTGTTTTATCCTAAGCAGATCACACCTTACTTTTTCCTTCCTCTTGTTTTCCCTCTCTCTCCCTCCCTGATAACTTCGTCGGCAGAGTCGGGCTCGGTCCGGCCTGCGTTAGCTGGTCTTAGCTGAAAGTTTAACTCCGTTGTCTTTAGTCTGTCGCTAAAGCAGAGGCCTACCACATGGACACTTTCCCCATGTGCTCCTTTAGCCAAAGCTAGGTTTATGATTCTTTCTTAGACTCCATGTGCTGTCCTCCATCTTGGCACAGAGCTGAGATTTATGACTTTGTCTCCTAGGCTATCTGTGACTTGGGCTCCCTGGAGTGAGGCCCCCCCTCCTTTTCTGACCCGAACCTCAGCTGTCTCACTGATTTCATTTCATGTTAATTATGTTTAATGTTCACCTATTATTGTTGTCTAAGATCTGTAGTAATTCTTGCATGCTTTAGAATAGATGGGAGTTTCTATTTCCTAAATAAAGTCCCCTTATCTTAAAGAGAAGTTGTCTGGGATTACTTGGAGTGATGCGTACAATTAATGTCCACAGCGTTAGAACTTATTCCTTCATCTATTGTTTAATTATCTGAGACTGAACAATTTGGCTATATATATATATATATATAAATGTTCCTGGAATCCAACAGGTTGGTGCCCCTAAACTTGGTCATTTTTACATAAAATTATTAATCTTATTAATAATTGCCCTAAGCAATTATTCATAATTATTCATAGCCAAATCCTACCTATCTGCGGCACAACAATTTCTAAAGCTTGACTAAATCAAAACAGTTCAAACACAAATGAGGTTCTACACTTACCTCTGTGCTGCCTAAAGGAAGAAGTAATCATGTTTGGGAGGATGCCAATTATTTTATTTATAATAGAATTACTTTTATTTATAAAGAATCCCATACAGTCATCAATAATGACAGCTGGGGGAATAGTTGGCTCAACAGAGCTATGACTCTGTGTAAGTTTGGCAACTGTACTAAAAGGAAACCTAGGGATGTTCTTGTTCTCCTCTGTTAATGATGAAAAAATACTTTTTATACATCAGTAGACTATCTCTGTCTCAAACACCTTTAGTCGGACTCTGACTATGTGCTCCGACTGTCGGAGCACATATTCCTTGGCTGCAAGTCCTCTTTCTCTTAGCTTCAGAAAACAACAACCAATGTTCTCAGTAAAAAACCATTTATTACACTGCAGAAGTAGTGTAATAAAGAGGAGACACCTGGTAAGGGGCAGTGTGATATTTAAAGTGAGATTGTGTGGTTTTGTGTGTATCCACTCTCTTCTCACACCTCTCTATGCATTTTCCTCTTTCTGTGCAGCTTCCCCTTATATATTAGGTTTAGACGCTACTTCCCAGCAGTTGTCTGGTTGTTCAGTCACTTAGCACGGTGTGATTTGTTTATGAATTAGAAAAATATTATTTTCACCTTATTCTCTGTGCAGGTGGCAAATGAGTCAAATAACCTTGCACAAGATTTTTATTTAATTTCTGCAAGTTTAAAGCAGTCATTTTCTCTTGATTGGTAGGAATATAAAATGTTGCCCCTGATGACCAGGGACTTGTTACTGCAGTATAGAGAAACTGAAGCAGAGTATTAAAGCTGCTTGTTAGGCTGATGATGTCCAAGAAAAAAAAGAAAATGACACAAAAAGACCTATTTTTGTGTCAGTCTGGGTGTTTTTGGATAGTCAAGCTGATGGAATTATATCTTTCAACAAATGCTGATTTTCTTAAGAAAGTAAAAACAGCCCCTAAAATTCCTTCTTACTTAAAGATTAAGATATGATAAAACAGATAATCTGGGAACTAAGATAAACGTTGTTATTTTGCTAAGAGGATATTTAGGTTATTATCCATGCCTGGGATGTTATTTGTGTGTTGGTATATGTGCAGTTCTTCTGCGATGATTAAAAATAAAGTAGTCTAATCATCCTCCTAATGTTTGCATGAAACATATTTTATTATCTAATTTTTGATTATTGTCTGAATCAGATTATTCGGATTACTGTCTGAATCAAATTATTCAGATTATTAAACCAACCTTTTTAAGCCTACACACATATAACTAAGGTTTACTGCATTTTGAGGAGAGGGGCTGCAATCCACACAGTAAGCAGGAAGTGTAAGGGTTTTGGGCATATGGTATGTTCGCCATCTAGATATCTTTCAAGGTTGGAAAAGCTACTGGGCCCCATCCAGGACACTCTGTAAAGATTCTATCTTATGTCTGGCTTTGCAATGTCTCATAGTGAGAGAACATGTTGGTAGTCACTCTGTTTCAAATCAGGCTCACATGTTTCATCTTCTCTTGATGATAATTTGTTAATTTTCTTTCAGCTAAAACATTAAGAACAATCAAGGTTTGAATTCCATTCAGTCACAAGTTGTAAGAAAGAAAGATAGTCAGTGTCATACATCCTACATCTGACCCAACACATACAGCAATACTCTTCAAAAACACTTCTAAAATACTGACCAAGCCAATACCTGGGATTGGATCTGTGAAAAGGCATGTAAGTCACAACAAAATCCAAATTGCAAAACTTGTGCTTTGTATTTTCATAGACAGGCCCATCCATCCATCCATTTTCTTCGGGTCGCGGGGGCAGCAGGCTAAGCAAAGAGACCCAGACTTCCCTCTCCCCAGCCACTTGTTCCAGCTCCTCGGGAGGAACCCCAAGGCGCTCCCAGGCCAGCCGAGAAACATAGTCCCTCCAGCGTGTCCTGGGCCTTCCCCTGGGCCTCCTCCCGGTAAGACGTGCCTGAAACACCTCACCAGGGAGGCGTCCAGGAGGCATCCTGACCAGATGCCCGAGCCACCTCAACTGACTCCTCTCGATGTGGAGAGGCAGCGGCTCTACTCTGAGCCCCCTCCGGATGACTGAGCTTCTCACCCTATCTCTAAGGGAGAGCCCAGACACTCTGCGGAGGAAACTCATTTCAGCCGCTTGTATCCGTGATCTCGTTCTTTCGGTCACCACCCAGAGTTCGTGACCATAGATGAGGATATGAACGTAGATCAACCGGTAAATCCAGAGCTTCGCCTTTCGGCTCAGCTCTCTCTTCACCACGACAGACCGGTAAAGCGCCCGCATAACTGCAGATGCCCCACCAATCCGTCTATCGATCTCCCGCTCCATTTTTCCCTCATTCATAGACAGGCATTCAATAAAAAAGTCACACTATAATGTCATTGTGGCTGTTGCTTTTACATACCTACAAATATAAAGTTGGTACAGTGTATTGAGCGATACCCATCCATCCATCCATCCATCCATCCATCCATCCATCCATCCATCCATCCTTCCATCCATATCACTCCCATTCTAGCTAAATTACACTGGCTCCCAGTTCCTTTCCAAATTCAGTTAAACATTTTGCTTTTTGTTTTCAAAGAACTTCACAAATTGGCTCCCTCACATATATCAGAGTAGCTTATTAACTGACCATCTGCTGACCATCTTCGAGTTGCAAAAGCAAACTACAAATCCCGTCCCACTTCCATAACAACTTTTAAATCGTGGCTGAACACCGATTAGTTTAATTTGGTGTCTAATGCCCCTGTTTTTTTATAGGTTGTGGTGACACTTTTTTAGCATCATATATTGTAATTTTCTCAGGTTTTATTCTACGTTGGCTGTTTGTTTTTTGTTGGATTTTATTTTTTGTCTCGATTTTTCTGTACAGCATTTTGGTCAGCTGTCATGCTGTTTGTTAAAGTGCTTTATAAAAAATTTGACCTGACTGGATTTGACTGCTCTCTCCTGGTCGCAAAATCAACACAGCCTTCCAGTGGGTGGTCGCAAGCCTAAGTAGGCAAGACCATAAATACACATTTTTTCTCTGTGACGTAGAAGGGACTGGCTTTTTCTGACTCGCTTGTTTTTTTCCGTATATTTCCTTTCTGTGACTAATGCACACAATGGAGGTTGGAGATAATTTTTAACGTTCAGCATGCATATGCAACTCAGAGTGACCGATTGTATTTCAAGGAGAACAAGTATTACACGGCTTCTCAGTGAACAACACCTTTAAAAACCACCCAGATACCTCCCACTCCTGCAGCACCTCTCACCATAAAACGCATGTAGACCGGAGTAGCATACACAACTGACCACCTCAGTGATTCCGCGAAGCAATAGAAAGTTCTAAATTGTTTTCCACTTCAAGGACCCGAGTTTAAACAGTGGTGTAACCAGGGACAGATTAAATTGAGTTTTCCTTCTTGTTTCTCACTTCTCTTCTCAGTGTGGATTATCTTTCTGTCCCTTAGTCTATCTTTATCACCATAAACAATGTATTTATAAAGGGCCATTAGGTGACGCTCACGGATTCCACATATTTGGAGCCAGTCATTTAGCTGATATGACCACTAAACCAGCGATGACATCACGCAACCTTCAATTAAATCAAAGTCCCATCCCCTGCACTCGCTCCACACTTAGCACTCAAACAAATACTGCAAACACATGCTTCCTTTAAAAGCAAGAAACCGACCCCTTGAAACAAAAACACACATGAAATACAACATAGAAACCTTCATCGCTAGCTGTGCATCTAATCACATGAATTAAGAGGTGCACGCCAACCAGCATCCTCACACACACGCTGCTTTCAAAGTGTTTCCTCTTGACAAAAAGCAGTGTTAACGAAAGGTTTTCCCTCCCACACACACTCGTACAAACAAGAGTAAAGAGCTGCATGAGAGCACTTGTGCTTCTGAAGTCATCATGAGTTTGCATACACTTATCTTTTTAACATGCCTGCGTGTACGCGTGTGTGCGTGTGTGCTTGTGTGTGTGTGTGTGTGTGTGAGGGCATGTGAGTGTGGGCGGGAACAGACAATTTTGGAGGCTCAGTCAAAAGTAGGAAAAGTTTTCCAGGAACTATAATTTCATTTACAGTCGAGTTAATCCTGACATGTTTGAACAGAAAACAGCAGGAGGTTTGAACATTCACATAGCAAAATGCAATCTAAATCACTAGTTAGGGCCTTGTTTTGACAAATAATGCTGGAAAAGAATCAAGCATATTTTGTGTGCATAGTTGAATTTAGAGAACAGATTTTCAAGGTGACTTGTTAACTAAAAAAATGCTTCAGAACTTCCTGAAAATAAAAACAATATGGGATCACGTTATTTGCCAGCTGAACATATGATATGGAGGAGCATGGGCCAACATGTAAGATTTAAACCAGGGGTTCTCCAACTCCTGACCTTGAGAGCTACTGTCCTGCAGCTTTTAGATTCAAGTTGTCAAAATATTTGTAGAAATATGTATAGGCCTGGTCAGCAATTACAATAAGCATTTTTTGTGGCTGTATTGCTAATGAAGATATTTACATTGATCATTGAGATAAGTTAGGTTGTGCTTAAATAATTCTTGACATACCATTTTTAAAATAAAGTGTAAATAAAACAGATCATTTTTTTAATGAATAGTTATTTTACATCACCGTATCTTATTATGTTTTGAAAGATGTCTGTCTCATTTCCAATCAGAAACAAAGTTCTTAGTTGAATTAACATTTTTTAATCTAAATATACCAAGAGAAAGAAATAACTTAGAGTACATCAAAACACACTATACTGTAATATTCTGTATACTCTGACATAAGCATCATAGTGCAGACTATACATTTCCAGCAAATGTGTGATGTCATCATTTCAATACAAACCAAAATCTCTGAAATACGGTCTTGTTTAATCTATTGCATAAAAAATGAAAATAGATACGGTAGTTCTAAAGAAACAAGGGTCTAGCCTGGTACTAGCAAGACGCACCTCATAAAGTGGTTGGAAAGTACACAGCTCCGGACGTCACGTAACTCTCAGGACGAAGGTGCTAGAGCTGTAATCAGGCCTTAAAAGTTGGACCCGAGCTGGCCCAAGATCAAGAGAATTCAGTCCGAGCCCGAAGAGTATATTTTGATTGATAGCTTATTAGAGCCCGAACCCGTTTACAGCCCGACATTATTCAAAAGTCACACATCAGGGTTTCCGCTAGAAAAAAATGGCACCGGACAACGTGACTGGCGGGTTTTCAATTTAGTGGACATTTTACTTTTTATAGGGTGACCATAGTCTGAAAACCCAAAAAGAGGACCTTGGCAGTGGCTGAGAGAATAGTAAGATCCTCAGCTTTAACCGCTTCTGTTGCATAAAAGTCTGTCTCGCTGAGTGCGTTACTGTGTGCGCTCTTGACCGCTTGCTCTAGATTTCAGAAGATTTTATCTGACTTGTGAGCATCAGGGAGCTGCTATATAAAGGAGACTTCTGCAACTTGAGACTTGGGATGTCTGGTAATAGCGCATTTACACTTCAGCATTTTCTGTCTGAGAGCGCAGTGCAGCAGTCAGAGCATGTTTTCTGTTTTGATCTGAGAGAAGGAGTGGCCAGATGCCTGGGTCTTTCACATCATGACGCATGTGGTGTGCATGCAACATCTTGACAGGTAGATCGTAATAATATTAGTGGCCCAGTGCAGCGCTTTGTTATAAATATTCTTGGTTTGTAAAACTGAGCAAAACCTGGACATTTTCGGGAATTTTATTAACACCATTAGTTCGCGCTAATGAGATGATCAGCTGTCTGCTAATACCCAAGCCCGGCCTGAGCCAGTGAACAATGATAGAAATTAAGCCCGAACGGTCGGGCAAAGATCTTCAGCTCTAGTAGACGCCATGCTGGCAGGCATGAAGGTCATACCCTGATGCAAGGGGTGTCAGTTTGTTTTTAAAGTTGCTGGGGAAAATAACCATAAACTTAAATCTGGTTTGGAGATGGCTGGGGACAATTATTATTAATTATTCACATAGTCTATAAATATTCATCCGTTTCACGTTTATGCACTGCAGGTGTTGAAAATCACATCTTTATTCCATCAATAAAAGTTGAAAGCCATGGGCTTATGTGTTTGTTTTTCAAACGGCACTGAAAACCATCATTAGGCTGTTGGCTTGCATGGATTCATTAAAATCCACATTGCAAGACTAACTGCTACCTACTCACAGCATCTCTACATCAAATAGATTTCAGTTTTCATAAATTTCAGACAGATCTCTCTCTGGCAGTGAAGGATGCCTAGATAGTGAAAACATTCCGCTGTCAGCGCAAAATTGGGGGAATATTCTGGCATGCTCTCTCCACAAACACATTATGTCAACACTTATGGGATAAGATTTGTACCAAAAGGATCAACCAAAAAAATACAGTCTCACACAAAATCTACCAGAATAAAGCAACCAAATAGAACATTTCAGAAGCAAAACTGTGAAATTCACAAACAAAAAAAATCACTCTGAAACCAAAAATAAACTAATTGATAAGATAATATTCATATTTCAAAACCAAAAACTTATTTTTACTTCCTAACTATTCTTATTTTATTTCTTTGACACACATTTTTTGGTTATTGACTATGTTGGCTTTTATTCTGAAGAGCATGTTTTGGTTCTGCCAACAAGCTCTTTGCTTCTGCTCCTCTGGATTTTGCTTCTGTTCTAAGACCATGTTGTTGTGATTGCATTTATCATAAGATGAACTGAAGAGACTGTTGGAAGACCACATTTCCCAGCAATCCTAGCAGTGACCCCCAACACATTCCTATTGGTCCGTGACCACCCATGGTGACATCGGCGATGACATCAAAGCCAAAGAGGCTATAAAGAGTAGTCGCGCCCATTTTCAAACTGTTCTCCAGCCAGAAGTTCTTGGATGAACTACTGTTGAACAGAGGACATCTCACCGGTGAAGATTCTCTTTTGTTCTGACCCGCTGGACCGGGGAAGAACTCACTTCTAAGCTTCGAAGTGCTCATACGGTTTGTGCATTTCGTTTGAGCTATATCAGAACTGTTCCCAGACAGTTCATTAGACGTCGACCTGCAGGCCATCCAGCGTGCCTTTGGGCCACACGGTCCTTAAAATCCTGTACAGGTTTTTTTTAAATAACTCTTCCTTTTCTTGCTCAACTACAGACACAATTTGCTTTCCTCCTAGTGGACTGGACCTCCTTCAAAGCAAAGTAGGACTGAACCGGTTAATTTATACTAATATTGTGTCTGGGCGGAGATAAATAGAGAAAATAGAGTTTTAACGAGTTAGAGCTCGTTTGTTGTTGGTTTAAAGTGTCTTTAAGCGCTGTACCTGTTTTTTTTTGCGTCGCCGCACGCATAAGTTTGAGGTGTAATTGCTGTGTTTGAAACTGTTTTATCCTGAGCGGACCACGCCTTTCTTTCTTTTTCCTCCCTCTCTTTTCCTCTCTCTCTCTCTCTCTCTCTCTCTCTCTCTCGCTCTCTCTCGCTCCCTGATCATTCGGGCTTGGTCCGGCCTGCGTTAGCTGGTCTTAGCTGAAAAGGTTAACCCCATTGTTCTTTACCCTGTTGCTAAACCAGAGGGCTTCCACATGGACGCTTCCCCCATGTGCTCCTTTAGCCAAAGCCAGTTTTATGACTCTTTCTTAGACTCCATGTGCTGTTCTCCATATTGGCACAGAGCTGAGATTTATAACTTTTGTCCCACAGGCTATCTGTGACTTGGGCTCCCTGGAGTGAGGGCCACCCCCTCCTTTTCTGACCCGAACCTCAGCTGTCTCACTGATTTCATTTCATGTTAATTGTGTTTAATGTTCACCTATTATTGTTGTCTAAGATCTGTAGTAATTTTTGCATGCTTTAGAATAGATGGGATTCTCTATTTTCTAAATAAAGTCCCCTTAACTTAAAGAGAAGTTGTCTGGGATTACTTGGAGTGATGCGTACAATTAATGTCCACAGCGTTAGAACTTATTCCTTCATTTGTTTAATTATCTAAACCCCATCAGGCTGGTAATCATAAACATAAACTGAGACTGAACAATTTGGCTATTGTATTCCTGGAATCCATCAGGATGGTGCCCCTAAACGTGCTAATTTTTACATAAAATTATTAATCTTATTAATAATTGCCCTAAGCAATTATTCATATTTATTCATAGCCAAATCCTACCTATCCGCGGCACAACAATGTACACATGTGGTCATTTTTTTTTCAAAAAAACAGAATATTCTCACCACCTTGTTTAAAAAAAAAAAATCTGCGTTGTTAAAATGCAACTCACCCCCAAATCTCCCCCAAATTTTGCTGATAAACATTTTAGTAAAAGTATTCAGTTTTTCCTGCTGCTGTGGAGTATAAAACAAGCCCAGTCTAGGCAACACCTCGTTTACAGCGTTTATGAGGTTAGTGATTTGTTAGCTTAGCATTTAGTTAGATTCTTTAGCATAGCCTTTCCTGCTGACATCTGTGCATTACCTATGACAAAGGGATGAACTGACATCAGTAAATGGATAATGAAATCAGATTTATTTTTTCAGTGGACCTTGATCTATAACTTGGGCACCTCTTTGTAACATACACGTTCTGTTGCAGACAATGGGGTACAGTGGCCGCAGGTGCACCTGTTGAGGCAGAGTCACACGATAATACTCGAGATAATCAAAATTTACCTTTAGCTTTGGCTAACAACAATGTACCACTCAGAGATGGGCCCCATTATATGCCGCGATGCCGCTGCAGGCTCGGCACCTGTTGCCCCGGGCAACTCACGAGCCATCGGCTTGAACGATACAGCTCAGGGCCGCTCGCGTCCTCCAGAGAACCTTCCTCCCTTTCCTCTGGTGAAAGAGGTGGAGAGAAATCCTAAACTTCAAAATTGCCTACCTCTGAGGCAATGAAGTTCGCGTCGCTATTGCGCTCCGTCTTTCTGGCTGTCTGTGTGCCGCAAATAGGTGCCGCAGCTTGGGTGTCAACATGTCAATCACAGCGCAGACCACGCCCAGCACCCCCCCCCCCAGCTGGTCCGCCAGGCAACGCCTCATTTTGAGGCATTTTTCAAACAGGAAATGTGAGCGGAGTTTTAACTCTGATAGGGGATGAGTTACACTTTAAACACATTCATAGACATGCCAAACCAGTTGGGGGCAGTAGTTCCCCCAAATCCAATCCACTCAGAGTAACTTTCTATGTTCTAACTTTAACATAGAGCACTAATTGAGCTGGTAAAGACAAGCAAACAACAAGAGCTTGGACAATCGATGATGCCAACACATCTCTGAGGGCATAAATGCTGCTTCTGAGTGTTGCGGGAGTGACGTTGTGGAGCCGAATACTCCGGTTGTTTCTGTCCACACGCAAACGCTTAAAACGGAGAAAATGCAGATCTTCACTTTGGTCGAAGTTTTTTAAGATTCGTTTTCAGTGCCGTTAATCTGGTTTTTCGTGTGGATGACAGGCCAACCCATAGAAAAATATATTCGTTTTGTGAGATACCCGGCTACGTGTGGACAAGGCGTTAAGTTTTTGCTTTTGTATTATGGTGCGTTCCAGTTGTCCTTGGAACCCGTTTTTCCGAGATAAGTTAGCTGGAAAAGACGCAATGAACTCGTTTTTTCGAGCTGCAAGCTCGTCTGTTTCAGAGGACCCCGAGATTCCACGTTTAAAGATGGCTGCGTCAAGTACTAGTACTGTCGTCTTTATTGAATTTCTCATTTATATGTTCTGTTTTCATTCTGTTTGCTATGTAAGTAGCACCGAGTAGTTGTTATCGATAATTACGTTGTTGCAAATATGAAAACTTGCAAACATTGCCGCCAAAATTGGTGTTTATGGTTTTTACTGTTACTGGTGTGTATGTTTTTATATTTGAGTTGTTATTTTTTCTGGTTGCATGTGCCATACTGTGAAAGGTCATGTGTCCATTTTTTCCGAGTTGGTTCAGCTGGAACGCAAAACGAGCTCTTTACGTCATTTCTGGGTCGGAAATTCTGAGTTCTGAAGACAACTGGAACGCACCATTAGACAGAAAGTCTCAGTGGGAGGGGCTTATCAGCACTCCGTTCTCATTAGTTATGAGAGTTTGGAGTGAGTGGCTTGCTGTTTGCCAGATGCCATAAGAAGAAGAAGAGTATTACCCGGATGTTATTTATTCAAACTCAGTTTTACGGTGACCGACCGAGAAAAATATCAATCTTGAGCGTAGGATTGCAAAAGTGAGCAATGATGTTCTTTAGACGTATATATATATATATATATATATATATATAAACTCAGCAAAAAAAGAAACGTCCTCTGACTTTCAACTGTTTTTACTTTCAGTAAACTTAATGTGTGTAAATATTTGTATGAACACTAAAAGAGTCAACACCATAAGACATAAACTAAAAATGTTTCACAGACATGTGACTGACAGAAATATAATAATGTGTCCTTGAATGAAGGGAGGCTCAAAATCAAAAGTACCAGTCAGTATCTGGTGTGGCCACCAGCTGCTTGAAGTACTGCAGTGCATCTCTTCCTCATGGACTGGACCAGATTTGTCAGCTCTTGCTGTGAGATGTTACCCCACTCTTCCACCAAGGTACTTGCAAGTTCCTGGAAATTTCTGGGGGGAATGGCCCTAGCCCTCACCCTGCGATCCAACAGGTCCCAGACGTGCTCAATGGGATTGAGATCCGGGCTCTTCGCTGGCCATAGCAGAACACTGACATTGCTGTCATGCATAAACTCACGCACAGAACGAGCAGTATGGCTGGTGGCATTGTCCGGCTGGAGGATCATGTCCGGATGAGCATGCATAAAGGGTACCACATGAGGGAGGAGGATGTCTTCCCTGTACCGCAAGGCATTGACATTGCCTTCAATGACATCAAGCTCAGTCCGATGGTGATGTGATATACCGCCCCAGACCATGACGGACCCCCCACCTCGAAATCGATCCCGTTCCAGGGTACAGGCCTCGGTGTAACGCTCATTCCTTCAACGATAAACACGAATCCGTCCATCAACCCTGGTGAGACAAAATTGTGACTCATCAGTGAAGAGCACTTTTTGCCACTCCTGTCTGGTCCAGCGAAGGTGGGTTTGTGCCCATAGGTGGCATTGTTGCTGGTGATGTCTGGTAAGGACCTGCCTTACAACAGGCCTACAAGCCCTCAGTCCAGCCTCTCTCAGCCTATTGCGGACAGTCTGAGCACTGATGGAGGGATTGTGTGTTCCTGGTGTGACTTGGGCAGTTGTTGTGGCCATCCTGTACCTGTCACGCAGGTGTGCTATTCGGATGTACCAATCCTGTGCAGGTGTTGTTACACGTGGTCTTCCACTGCGAGGATGATCAGCTGTCCTTCCTGTCTCCCTGTAGCGATGTCTCACAGGCATCTCACAGTGCGGACATGGCAATTTATTGCCCTAGCCACATCAGCAGTCCTCATGCCTCCATGCAGCATGCCTAATGCACGTTCACGCAGATGAGCAGGGACCCTGGACATCTTTCTTTGGGTGTTTTCACAGTCGGTAGACAAGTCTCTTTAGTGTCCTGCATTTTTAGAACTGTGACCTTAAATGCTTACTTTCTGTAAGCTGTTAAGGTCTTAACGACCATTCCACAGGTGCATGTTAATTAATTGATTATGGTTAATTGAACATGCATGGAAAACATTGTTTAAACCCTTTACAATGAACATCAACATTATTGTTGAAATACACAGTCCTGAACAAGGGACGTGTCTTTTTTTGCTGAGTTTATTTATATATATATATATATATATATATATATATATATATATATATATATATATATATAATCTTTGACGTGGCTTACATTAGAAATGGCCACATATGTGCATTGTTAGCTAAGCATGGAGCCGTTAGCTCAACAGGGTCTGCATTTTCGTGTTAGCGAGCATTGACTTGTATCCACAAGTGTTTCATCAAACGATTCTAAACAGGAATGAAATTAAGACAATTCTTACAACCATAAAGTAGCAAAGTTTATCTAAACCCTAGTTATAAAACAAGTATTTATATAACTGTTTAATTGCTCAAAAAAGTTATCATGCTGGATTATTTTCTTTCTCCAGTACCTTCTGTCAGTACTTTTTACATCTTTATATTACATTTTGAGAAAGACTGATATTAGTGATAACCATGATGCAGTTGGATATAATAATCATGACGGGGAGAAGGCATGTTGCTGTTTCTTACCTTGTTATCTAGGCTAATTTATTTGTATTGCTTTTTAATGGTTCAAATGTCTAAAAATTACTCAATATGGATAATGTCGTTATGTGTTGCTGGTGGGGACAAAGGGAGACAGTCGCAGCATTATGTATAGAAAATGATAATTTAGTTTTTATTAAAGCAGCATTCCGCAACTTTTACACCTTAATATAATGTTTTTCAAAAGTTATGGTGGAATTTTATCATCTATTATGTTCATTTTTAGAGTCATCACCACCTCATAGGGGTCCTTGGCTTTTTTCTGCCCTATAGAACTTTTGAGCGGCGCCATATCAGAAGAAGCTAGAAAAAGAAAAAGAGAACGTGATCGAGAGAGAGAGAGCAAAGACCAGAGTAAATATTGGGCCGGCTTTTCCTTGTTGGAGAGTTCTTTTGGAACAAACGTCATGTACTACAGACGCCGAGTTAGCCATGCTGCTAATGGATAGGTAAGTAATCAATGATTTCACCGGGGTTATAGTGTTTGGTCTGGCATGATGTTGTTATACAATCCTGAGAAAGCCTTTTATTCAATGTGTGGAGGTGGATGAACATAGTTTGCACGGGAATTACACAACCGAGTCGATATCCGTTAGCCATCTACAGGCTAATGTGATGCTAACGTGTAAGACTCGGTTCTGTAGATACAGCTGCAAACTCCGGCGTAGTCGCTGTTGTTTGTTTGTTGTTTGGGCAAGCCATTTGGAAGGCAGCAATTGAAACATACCTCTTATGAGCGACAGAGATATTTGATTTTACGACAGTGATGTTGCACGGCAAGCCTGAAGAGGGCGACAGAGAGCAAATATGAAAGTTGCGGAGTATGCTTTTAAATATAATTTCTGGAGACAAGACAACCCCAGAAAGTGTTAGTGTCATTTCCTTTTCCTTTTTAGAAAGAAAAATAAAATCCCAACTCGTGAAACTTTGATTATTTTCTGCTGGGCTGCACTGACTGACATTCTTATGCCTGTAAATAGAATAGTTTGTCCTTACTTCTTTTAAAAGATGGAAGATAGAAGAAAACGTCTGATCATAAGGAGCTATTTTCTTGAATAACCAAACTAATTTTTCCCTCTTTTTTCTGATTAGGGGTCTTCATCCTCTGAAGGCCGATGTGCGACGGCTGTCCAAATTCGAAGGCTCCTTCAAAAGTAACCCACATATCCGGCCTTCTTTACACCCAATTTGAAGGATGGGTTCCATTGATCTTTCTCAGCCCAACCTATCCCGTGATGCATTGTGAGCCAACCGGGAGAGGAGTACTGTATTACATGTAAACATATTAAAATAAAGCAGTACAAAAATGTTAAGTTTACAACAGTTGTGGTGTTAGGCCTTTGTCATTTGCATAGACATGTTTTTTAATATTGGAAAACGATGTTATGGTTTGAAAGTGAAATTAAATGGTGGTCGCACGGTTTTTCATGTATTCCAGCTTATACAGCTTATTTTTGAGTTTTTTGTGACTTAAACTTTTCGTCAAATGTTTTAAGAACCAAAGAGAAAACTTTTTTAGGAGAAATGATCACCTCTTCACCAGGACAAAATTCAGCATGGAGGTAGAGTAAATCCAGTTACACACATTGTGAATATGATTAGTTTTATTAACCCTCAAACATTACAGAATCAGGGATCTCAGTAAATTTCCCCTTGAATTCGTTTGTAGTTCTAATTTCTCAGATTGTCAACTATTGCCTTGTTTTTCTCTTCACTTATCCCTGTTTTGAGGACAATTCAGGTAAAGACTGGCCAGCAGGGGAAAGTCACCCTCTTGCAGGCCAAAAACAAATGGGATAACCTAAAAAACAAAACAAAGTACTCTATGAACACGTGTCAACATGATATATATTTTAGCTGCTCGTGTTAGATATTTTATATATTTTATAGATATTTTATATTTTATATATATATCTGATATATCTATATATATATAGATATATCAGTCATCATCTGTTAGGGTAGCAGCATCAGAGCCAGGGATTTAAATAGGCTAAAAAACATGATAAAGAAGGCTGGTTCTGTTCTTGGGACAACTGTGGAAAATCTGGAGATGATAATGCAAAGAAGGATTCTTCATAAAATTAAAAGAATTATGGACAACCCTGAGCATCCTCTTCATGAGACAGTCATACAACAACAGAGCATCTTCAGTCGGAGGCTTCTTCAGTTTCGCTGCAATACAGACCGCTACAGGAAATCCTTCCTGCCCACAGCCATCAATATCTACAACTCCTTAAAGAATTAATTATATGAGCTATACCAACACTTAATTTCCCGCTGGGATCAATAAAGTAATTTTGAATTTGAATTGAATTGAATTAATATAAATCTCCTAAAAGTTCTTGTTTCTCAGTTTACTGACTTCTTCTGTGTTTACGACATGAAGCAGGTGCTTTGGGTAGCTTCTTCGCACTGTCCACTGGATCATCCATCATCAAGGTCTGATCTACAGCTGCCACATCCCCATGATGTAGTCAGAAGACAGTTGGTCCCAACAGAGAGGACAGCTGACTGTCTCTGAATCAGCCTCATCCACTGTTACGTCTTCTTTTAGCTCATCATCAGGGTCCACAATGTGTTATGACTTATGATGGTGTTAAAACATAAAAATTTTATTTTAGTGTTGCACTGCTTTAAAAACATTCAATTCAGTTTATATAGTGCCATATCAGGTGGAATATATATATATATATATATATATGTTGTGACATTGGTCCTGCCACTTTATGCACTAAGAATTAGGAACTGCTTAGATCTTACTAGAAAAGAGTATTTTAGTTTATACATATTAGGCCTATATTCTAAAGTATATAATATACAATACTATATAACAGTAATGCACTATAGTATGTACATTTGACCACCAGTCTTTCCATCGCTGAAATTATCCATGAAACTAGCAGAAGTTAACTTGTAATTTTACAGAATAATTACTTTACCTGAATATAATTAATGACCTCTCAGCTGGAGATGTAAAACATGCCGTTGTCAGGTTACAGAACACGGGCCAAGGTAGGGGTAGGAATAAAATTGGAAGGCTGGACATGTAAATTTACAGATGTACCTTTTTCAGTGCGGCCCAGCTGAAAATAGTCAAAGTTTCTAGAGTTGGGATTTTATGTTATTTTTTCAGACAGCATATTTACCAAGTTTTACTAATATTTACTAAGTTTGGGTTAGCTGCAAATAATAACTGCGGGAGACTGCCTGCCACAATGGCGCCCATTCGATTTGAACTGTTGCATGCTGAGAGAAGTGACGTCAACTCCCGGAGCTCTATACAATGAAACACGTTGGATATCAAACAGTGCTTTAAATGTCTGTTGTAATGACCTTTGGTTAGTATAACTTTTTTTTCATGACGGATTTGGGTTTAATGAAAAAGCCAATATGTTTTAGTTAGAATATACTACAATCCAAACTTGGAAACAGACCATTTGTTGATCTAATGCAAGTTAATTTCATAGCTTTTTGTGTGATTATTGAACAATATTGAAAATTGCCTCTATGTTTTAATTCACTCGTGATACGTACCAGTCTTGCAGGTAGCCGACACTGAAGGGGACATCTTGGAAAGGATAATCTTTGATTTCTAAATACCATATAGTCAAAGTTTCCTCATTATTTTATATACTTCTTTTCCTATTTTTTCCGTAACGCCAAATACAACCCGGCACCCTCTGAGGAAGCGTCCTTCAAATCCCTGCCTCTTTCAGCAGCCTTATAAATGGCCGTCCTTCATCAGACTGCCTTCCTTCTTTTGCTGAAGAAAAAAAAAAACGTCCTCCCTTTACACAGTAAGCTTTGGCAGGATTATGTGCCTCGTTGACTCCAACACTGCAACATCATTGGGCCTGAGGCTGGCGATGCTGAGTGAACTTGAGTCTACACCTAATTTTGACCGTCGGCTGCCAATTCTGTGCATAGAGACTCTGCCTTGAATGTTTGACTTGGCTTGTCTCCGTCTTAAAACAAGCAGATGGTTGGCTTAACTGATTATCCCTCAAGCGCTCATACATGTCCAAGGGGATGGACTACACAATGGTTTTAAGATTTATGCTCGTGTTCCCTGGGATGTTGTCCTAGAAACACAGGTTAAAAAAAATGGAATCACTAATCTTTGTTTGCTTTAATATATACAAAATATCAATGACATACAAAGTGTTTTTTATTTTTGTATACCTTTTAAAACGACTGAATGTTATGGATTTGAAAAGAAACTTACCTCAAAAATTAAATCATGGTGTGATTACTTAATCTTTTTTTTTTTACATCAAGCCTATGAAAAAGTTATGGAATCAGCCTGTAATCTGCAATTCTAAAACAATTACCTGCACAAATCTAAATTTGCATGTGGTTTTTGCAGTAAAATAAATTGCTTGTAGACCTTAGCATTGCACTTAGCTGACTGGCAGAATGAATGCACCCAACAAGAGAGCTCTTGACTAAAAGGATGGACAAGATTATAAAACTTAGTCAGGTAAAGGGGACTTACTAAATAATGTTGCTTTTTTTTCAAGTGGGTCTAAAATTTGCAACAAATCCAAACAAAATGGGAGGGTTGTTAAATAGAAACTTATAGGAAGTCTATGGCAAGGCAATTTTATTTGTATAGCACACTTTCATCGACAAGGTAATTCAAGGTGCGTTACATGATTAGGGGTAAAATAAAAATAGCAGTAAAACACAGACAAAGCATATAAAGTAAGAACAGCAATAAAGCAAGAAGCACACACAAAACATATGATACATTAAAGCATTACTCAAAGGCAGCTCTAAACAGATACGTTTTTAGGTGTGATTTAAAAGATCTCAGTGTTTCAGCAGCTGTGCAGTTGTTTGGAAGTTTATTACAGATTAGAGGAGCATAGAAACTGAAAGCTCATTCTCCATGTTTGGATCTCAATCTAGGGATGTTGTGTAGAGTGGAATTAGAGGACCTGAGTGGTCTGGGGGGGGGGGTATAGTAACAGCTGATCTTTAACATACTTTGGTGCTAAGTCATTCAATGATTTATAAACTAGTAAAGTGAAGTCTATTCTCTGAGCGACAGGGAGCCAGTGTAAGGACTTTAGAACTGGGGTGATGTGCTCTACTTTCCTGGTTCTAGTGAGGACATGAGCAGCAGAGCATTCTGGATCAGCTGCAGCTGTCTGATAGACCTTTTAGGCGGACCTGTGAGAATGCTGTTGCAGTAATCAATCGACGAAAGATAAACGGATGAGTTTTTGGAGGTCAGTCTTTTAATTCTAGAAATGTTCTTCAGGGGATAGAAGGCTGACCTTGTTATTGCCTTTATGTGACCTTGGAGTTTCAGGTCTGAGTCCATTATTACACCTAGATTTTGGGCCTGATCAGTATTTTCTAGCTGTATTAACTGAAGCTGTGTGCTGACCTTTGATCATTCCTCTTTAGGTCCAAAAGTAATTACTTTTGTTTTGCTTCTGTTCAGCTGGAGAAAGTTATGGCACATCCATCCATTGATTTGCTCGATACATTTACTTAGGGTTTGGATGGGTTCAAAGTCACCTGGTGGCATTGTAATGTAGAGCTGAGTATCATCTGCATAATTATGGTAGCTAATCTTATTGGTTGTTATAATCTGGGCTAGTGGGAGCATATAGGTATTAAGTAAGAGGGGCCCCCAGATGGAGCCCTGGGGCACCCCACATGTGATTTCTGTTTGTTGTGATAAAAAGTTTCCTATTGAAACAAAGAAGTCCCGGTTCTCTGGGTAAGACTCGAACCAGCCAAGTACTGTACCAGAGAGTCCGACCCAGCTCTCTAGTTTTCCCAATAGTATATCATGATCAACAGTGTCAAATGCTGCACTGAGGTCCAACAGAACCAGCACTGTGGTTCTACCACAGTCTGTGTGTATGCGAATGTCATTGAAAACTTTGACAAGGGCATTCTCAGTGCTGTGGTGAGCATGGAAATCAGACTGAAAAACATCAAAGCGGTTGGTTATTGTTAGGAAGCTATTTGACTGCTGAAACACAGCTTTTTCATTAAGTTTAATGATGAATGGAAGATTCGAAATTGGCCTGTAGTTCTGCATTAACATGTTGTCCAGATTATTCTTTTTTTTAGCAGTGGTTTAATAACTGCTGTTTTCAATGCCTGGGGGAAGAGGCCTGACAGGAGGGATGAGTTCACTATTTGAATCAGATCAGACCCAATGACAGGGAAAACTTTCTTAAGAAAAGCTGTGGGTAGGATATCAAGACAGCAAGAGGAAGAGCTTAAATGGTTAATGATTTCTTCAATGGAACACATGATAGAAAACTCAGAACATCATGTCTTGAAAACAGTAACAACAAAAGAAGCTGCTTGTTTGCCAAAGGTCAGATCTGAGGTGTTCGAATGTACTATATTTATTACTATGCGGTAAAAGAAATTCAAGTCAAAAATTCTTATTTTATTCCCAAAAGAAATTTTAATATTGATGTGACTCATATCATTCAAGTATCTTCAAACAGTCTTTGTGGATGGTGATGCTGTGGGTAGGTAGCAGTCAGTCTCGCAATGAATCTGTAGAGGCCTCTGACTGAAGACTGTTGCTGTATGACAGCCTCATGACTGTCATGACATGCTAACAGTGCAATATAGGGGCAAAAGAGACACTATTACACAGTAACATGTCCTCGATGACCTCATCAATTGTGTGTAAGCACTGCTAATCCACCTCATTTGCTTTTGAGGCTCCACTTTAGAGGGGGCATATTATGCCTATTTTTAAACAAGTTACAGTTAATAACTATAATAATAGGTCTATGGGCTGCACAAAACATGTTAATGAAGTTCTTTGCACAAAATCACTCTCACATAAAGTGATCTAACTTGCTCAAGTTTTGACAATTTCAGTACCTTTCAAAATAAGATGTTTAGAAGGCTCTGTTACTTTTATGCAAATTAGCTGTTGTAGACCTCTTGTTACCAGGCTGCAGGTTCTCCACACATGAGAATGGCATGGAATTAGGAGGCGGTGTTTAACCAATGAGGGGCGGGGTTTGACAAGTGAGGGGCATGCAAATTTAGTTTATTATGACATTTTAATAAGGCACTTTTTAAAAACGGCTCATAGAAAGACAATATTTTTGACAGCATAAATTTGCAACAAAAATGGATGGATGGTTTTTATTCATGTTTGGAGTGTTTGTGAAGGCAGCAGAGACCAAATGGCAACACAAAAGGATAAAAAAAGTGAAATTTGCATAATATGTTCCCTTTAAATCACTGTCTGGCGTACATGTACAACCATCATGATCTACAACAATTATTTAAAGACTCCTTAAAGAATTAATTAGTATGAGCTACAACAATACCTCTTTTCCCTTGTGAGATTGTATTGAATTTGAATTGAATGATCGATGGAAGAAATGGTTTCTACTGCCTCTCTTCCTCTTCTCTCTCTGCTCCTGGGCTCTGCTCTGCATCCATGAAGCCTCCTTTTTAACTTCTGTGGTGTTTGGGGTCGTAGTTCAAATAGGCTATTATTTTAACTTTTGAGATGCTAATCAGCTGTTCCCAGTTGTAAAAACAATACCTTGTTGCCACGGTTATGGATCAATATGAAATATGATGAAATAATAAATTGTTTGTTACATCTCATGAAAATACTTCTCACACATTTTCGTTCCTTAACCAATAATTTAATAGAAGGTCAAAGTATTTTCTGTTAATGAAACTTTTATTTATTTTGTATCTGTTTAGCTACAGGGCATTTCATTTACTGCCTCTAGAAGAAAGCTAAGCTGTTAGCTGGAAGCTTTTTAGCAAAATCTCTTAGACCTGATATTTTTATTAGTGCCTGTTAGCACAGTGCTCTCCCAAAATAAGTATGAGTAAACCCAGGCCTTGATCTCCACTTGTACAGTCTCTAAGCATATGTACTAAAGTGGTGTTATTGTTGTCTTTTAGAGGTACTGTGTGTAAAAAGAGAAAGTTGAAAACTCCATAGCAGCTAGAATACCACCTACATTAGTGGCTTCACAGCCATCTGAGCGTGCAGTACCATCACAAGAGCTGAATCAACCCCTCATCTGCTTTCCTCTTCCCCTCTACCCACAACTCATCCAAATCTCCTATTTCACATCTGTGCCTCCCACTCTTCTCCTCATCCTTTGTTTTATTGTACTTTAACTTCTCACACACTGTACCTTTCTTTTTATAAATGATAGGAAATAATACGAACGTCGTTAGCGCAGTAATTTTGTCTGTTTCTGGGTTTGTCTTTGTCACACTGCTAGAAAGGTACACTTTGATCAGATAAGACAAAATCCTGACTGAAACCCTCCAATAGCAGTGCCGACCTTCAGCTGATGCATTAGCAGATCAACAGCAGCAGTGGTCAGAGAGTACTGCTGTTTATACAACACCAGCAATACAGGGGCTTAAATGGGGCTCCTTATCAGAGGAATGCATATACAGGTCTAACAAGGTGCCTAAAGTACATCCAGCAGTGTCACAAATAGTATATTTATCTTCTACATGGTGATATTTCTCCCAAGGATTGAGATTTTTGCTTTCATTTTAAGTCCATGCCGGTATTGTAAGAATATGAAAGTTTTGCAGCCTTGAAAGACCCAAAGTTTAACTTTCTTACTCATGGCTTTAAGATCTTGCTGTTCTTCAGAATACAGTTTCCTAAAGGGTGATCTTATGATTCTGTAAAAAGTGTTTTATTTTTATAGGATATGATGAGGGTCTCTGGTAGTGATTTACCTTACCGACACTAAAAAATCTGGACTACAGACTACAATGTATCACATTTTACTTAATAATATAAACAGAACAGTCAAAGGCAGCTCTAAACAGATTTTTAGCCTTGATTTATAGGAACTCAAGGTTTCAGCATTTGTTTTCTGGAAATTTGTTCCATATTGTTGCGGCATAACACCTGAATGTTGCTTCTCCATGTTTGGATCTGATTCTGGGGATGTGGAGTAGAGCCAGAAGACCTGAGTTGTCTGGAAGGTTGATACGACAACAATCGTATTTTGTAATTGTCTTTATGCATTTCTGAAGGTCTGAAATCTGGGTGTCCATCACGACACCCAGCTTTCGGGCCTGATCAGTAGTTTCCAGCTGTAATAACTGAAGCTGTGTGCCGACTCTTGACTGATCCTCTTTAGGTCAAAAAATAATTACTTCAGCTTTGTTTCTGTTCAGCTGAAGAACGTTATAGCAGCATATGAATTGTTCTATGCATCTCTTCAATGCTAATGTCACCAGGTGTTCAAAATATAAAGTTGTATATACTTTGCATAATTATGATAACTTATTTTGATATCTGTTATATTTTATATTGAGAGCATGTAGATATTAAATAGCAGTGCCCCCAAGACAGAACTTTGGGGAACCCCACGTCTGACTCTCCCAGATGACGGAGCTTCTCACCCAATCCCTAAGAGAGAGCTCTGACAACCCATGAAAGAAACTCCTTCTGGCTGTTTGTATCCGCAATCTTGTTCTTTCAGTCACTACCCAGAGCTCATGACCATAGATGAGGGTAGGAGCGTAGATCCACAGGTAAAACAAGAGTTTTGCCTTTTGCTTCAGCTCTTTATTCACCACGACAGACCAATACAGTCCTCATATTCAATTCAATTCAGTTTTATTTATATAGCACCGATTCACAACAGATGTCATCTCAAGGCACTTAACAAGAAGTCATTTCAATACATTTATACAAACGTTCCAATCAGTTAAAGAGTTTCCTATTTAAGGAATCCCAGCAGATTGCGTCAGTCATTGGCGTGAGGTTGGGCCCCGTTGATGCAGACTTTCCAACCACAGCAATCCTTCAGCAATCTCTCATACTGAGCAAGCATGTAGCAACAGTGGAGAGGAAAAGCTCCCCTTTAACAGGAAGAAACCTCCAACAGAACCAGGCTCAGTAGGAGCGGCCATCTGCCACGACCGTCTGGGGGTTTGAGAAGACAGAGCAGAGATACAGAAGGAACAGAAGATAAGAGAATATAAGAGAACTTTCTATGTTACAGAAAGTAAAAAGTTGATAACAGGACACAGTGGATGTTCAGTTACTGGGAGGATCATCCCAGTCGATGCCCCCCATCCAACAGGGCAATGCAGCCAGGCAAGATATCAGACCAGGTATATCTTCTATGGAGAGAAAAACACAGAGAAAACAAAGTTTATAGTCGAAATAACAGAATGTACTGTAATACAACTGGAGAGTAGTAGAAAAGCAAATAGCAGAGTGAACGAAAGTGGTCAGTCTGTTCTCCAGCAGTCTAAGCCTATAGCAGCATAACTACAGAGATAGCTCAGGATGACCTTAGCCTCTCTAACTATAAGCTTTATCAAAAAGGAAAGTTTTAAGCCTGGCCTTAAAAGTAAACAGAGTGTCTGCCTCGCGGACTAAACCTGGGAGCTGGTTCCACAGGAGAGGAGCCTGATAACTAAAAGATCTGCCTCCCATTCTACTTTTAGAAATCCTAGGAACTACAAGTAAACCTGCAGTCTGAGAGCGAAGTGCTCTGTTGGGAACATATGAAACAATCAGATCCCTGATGTATGATGGACCTTGATTATTAAGGGCTTTGTATGTAAGAAGGAGGATCTAAAATTTTATTCTGGATTTAACAGGGATCCAATGAAGGGAAGCTAAAACCAGAGAAATGTGATCTCTCTTTTTAATATTCATCAGAACTCATCCATGTTTTTATGTCTTCCAGACATGCCTGTAATCTACCTAACTGACTGGGTTCATCAGGATTTATGGATAAATATAGTTGTGTATCATCGGCATAGCTGATTCTACCAACTGGGAGCATATATATGGTGAAAAGAATTGGTCCAAGCACAGGACCCTGTGGAACTCCACAAGTAACCCTTGAGAGTGAAGAGGATTGATCATTTAAATGAACAAACTGGAATCTATCAGACAAATATGATTTAAACCAGCCTAGTGCTGTTCCTTTGATCCCTGCAACTTGTTCAAGCCTTTCTAAGAAAATAATATGATCGACTGTGTCAAAAGCAGCACTTAGATCTAACAAAACCAGAACAGACACAAGTCCATTATCTGAGGCCATGAGGATATCATTAGAAACCTTCACCAGTGCTGTTTCGGTACTATGATGAGCTCTAAAACCTGAGTGAAACTCTTCAAACAGCTCCTTACTGTTTAGATGCTCACAGACTTGATTAGCAACTATTTTCTCAAGGACTTTGGACAAGAAAGGAAGTAGATATAGGTCTGTAATTCACTAAGTCATCTTGATCAAGGGAAAGTTTCTTGGGTAAAGGTTTAATTACAGCTATTTTAAATTCTCATGGTACGTATATGTTTACTAAGGATAGATTCATCATATCCAAAATGGGGCCAGGAACCAAATGGAACACTTCCTTAAATAATTTGGTTGGGATTGGGTCCAACATACAAGCTGAAGGTTTAGATGAGGCTTATATATCGCCATATGACTGCAGACGCCACACCAATCCACCTATCAATCTCCTGCTCCATTTTTCCCTCACTCATGAAGAAACCCAGATATTCTTGAACTTCTCAACTTGGGACAGGACCTCGTCCTCTATCTGTAGAAGGCACTCTAAGCTTTTCCAGCCCAAGACCATGGTCTTGGATTTGGAGGTGTTGACTTTCATCCGCACTTCACACCGGCTATGAACCGCTCCAGGAAAAGCTGGAGATTTCGTTCTGATGAAGCCAACAAAACCACATCATCTACAAAACCCAGAGACCCGATCCTGAGGCCACCAAAACAGATCCACTCTACACCTTGGCTGTACCTAGAAATTGTCCTCATAAAGCTTATGAACAGAATTTGTGACAAAGGCAACCTTGGTGGAGTCCGACTCTCAGAAGAAATTAATACGACTTACTGTCACCAATGCGGACCTAGCTCTGACATCAATCGTACACTGACCTTACAGCCCATATCAAGGGGCCTGGCACCACATGTTCCCCAAGTACAGGACTCCCTGAGGGACATGGTCAAACACCTTCTCCAAAACACATGTAAACAGGTTGGGTGAACTCCCATGTGCCGTCCAGAATCCTGCAAAGGGTGTAGCGCTGGTCCAGTATTACCTTACTGATAAATTAAATGAATTAATGGTAACGCCAAACTACCAAAGGACAAAAAGATGGTTGCAAACCTTTTAATGAAAAAAGAGAGCAAAACAAGAAAACACGTTTTTCTTATTTGCCTTTCACATTTGGACACTTGCTCTTCCAATACCAGAAAAGCACAAAAGACATAAAAACAGTAAAAAGTCAAATTCCCAGTGAGAAATTAATGACAATTCTTCTCTCTCTTTTGAATTGAAGTTTAACAAGGCAGAGCATTATCACTAACTGTTAATGTTGTTTCCTTTGCCACCAATCTTTCGATAGGAGAAAAATGAATTAGTCAGATGTGTTGTTTAATCAATGGTGAAATACATGAAATGATTTACTCATTAATCAAATTCAAAAATACTTTATTGATCCCAGAGGGAGATTAAGTGTTGGTATGGCTCATATAATTAATTCTTTAGGGAGTTATCATATACAAACATATAGCAGTAAAATTTTACAAACAGCTAGGCTACTATATGCTACCACAGGTTTTATTAAACACTTACCTGTCCAAAGCAAAGTTGTGCACAAATAATTGAATTTCAAATAAAATGTTGGAAAGACATTTTAGGTATAGTTTAAAATAGGTAGTGCATTTATTTGCATTATGTGATAGGAATTTAAAATTTGGATCCAATTTTCCCATAAGAAAGCCAAGGCAAGGCAAATGTATTTGTATAGCTCACTTTCAGCAACAAGGCCATTAAAGGTGATTTGGGTGATTAGGGAAAAAAATAAAAGCAACAATAAAACAAGAATATAAAAAAATAACGTCGAAGAGATAAAGAACATTAAATCATACTACTGTTATGACATTCCAGCTATTAATAATCAATTATTCAAAGGCACCTCAAACAGATATGTTTCTAGATTTGATTTAAAGGGGGGGGGGCACGTTTTTCTCAGGCAGTCAGAACAATTCTATGGTACAGTACAGCTATGATATTACCGTAAATCGATCCGTAAGTTCGGTAAATAATATAAACTACCTTTCTGAAATTTGCACTCACAACATGTCTGAACAAAATGCCTTGAAATTAGCCGTATGTCTCTTTAAGAGCCTCTGACACTCCCCCTTCGGCACGCTGTCTTCAATGTCATCACAACATTCTCCACATGGGCACGAAGCATTACTGTATGTCATAGTTCCTAGGTGTTTGTATTTTGTTAGTTATTTTCCTTATTTAGTTCTATTATCATCTTAGTCATTCTTTGTCTTTACTAGTTATTTCTGCACTTTCTTGTTTCCGTATTTCTCCTTGTTCTTAGATGTTTATCACCCTTTGCTCCTTTGTCCTCCTTCTTTTTAGTATTCCTCTTTAGATAGTGTCCTTATTTATTTCTTCCTTCTGTTCTCCACTGTTTCCTTAAGATTCCTCCCTAGACCTATTATCCTTGCTGTATAGTTTCTTAGAGTCTTCTGTCTCCCAGCCCTTTTACCTCCTGTCCCAGTTGATTACTTCCACCTGCTCTCTCCCTCTCACCTGCATCTGCTCTCACTAATTGGTCATTGGTCTTCTCAGTCACTTCCTCATTTCCTCCTCAGTATATATTCACCTCTTCTTCAGTCACTACTTGCTGGTTCGTTGTCATTCCTCCCTTCCTGGTTCCTTGTTCCTCCCTGGTCTATCTTACCGCGTTCCCTGGTCTCCTTGTATGGAAGCGCATGTGTAACATAAATAAAATTAAAATGCATTTGCAGAAATGCTTTTTCATTTTCTAAATCTAGCTGCTATTTTTGACTCATAAATAAAATTAAAAATAAATAACCAAAACTGCTTTTTCATTTTACAATTCAACATTGCTCATTCTGTAACTTAATTAAAATGAAATAGAAAAGGACATTTAAGATTTAATTTTCAAATTGCACCCCAGCAAAACAGTAACAAAATTCAATTTGAAATGTCAAAGTTGAAAATTAAAATGCATTAGCAGAAATGCATTTTCATTTTCTAAATACAAATGCCCCTTTTGACTCATAAATAAAATTAAAAAGAAATCATCCAAACTGCTTTTTCATTTTACAATTCAACATTGCTCGTTCTGTAACTTAATTAAAATGAAATAGAAAAGGACATTTAAGTTTTAATTTTCAAATTGCATCCCAGCAAAATAGTTAAAAAATTCAATTTGAAATGTCAAAGTTGAAAATGAAAATGCATTTGCAGAAATGCATTTTCATTTTCAGAATACAAATGCCCTTTTGACTCATAAATAAAATGAAAAATAAATTATCCAAACTGCTTTTTCATTTTGCAATTCAGCGTAGCTCGTTTGGTGACCTAATTAAAAAGATAAAGAAAATGTATTGCTTTTTCGTTTTCATCCCTACCCCTGCAAAAGGTGTAACATAATTCAAATCGAATTGGCAATCCCTCACGGCGCAGGAGAATGACGTCAGGGCTCCTTCTTCTTCTTTAAAAACAAAATTGTGTGCCAAATTGAATTGAATATAAAGTTTTTTTCTTACTATGTGATGTCTTGCTAATCGGCACTTTCTGAATAAATAGAATGAATAGATTTTTTTAAACAACCAGTGCAACAATAACTTTACATTTTTATGTTTTTAACACCATTGCGGGTCATAACAGCATGAGCTCTTCTCTGCATCTGCCTCAATGCTGGTGACCTTGTGGCACCTGGGGCTGAGCTTGAAGATGATGTAGCAGAGGATGAGGCTGGTTTGGAGAACTCAGTGGTGTTCTCCGGTGGGACAAACTGTCTTCTGAACACGTCTTAGTGATGTGGCAGCAGTCTATTAAGCCAGCCCTGGACGACGCAGCGCAAAGAACAGTGCAAAGAAGCTACCCGAAGCCTTCTCATAAATTGACAAACAGAAAACAGTGATCCATCCGGTCCCTCCTCTCCTCTCCTCTCCTCTCCTCTCCTCTCCTCTCCTCTCCTCTCCTCTCCTCTCCTCTCCTCTCCTCTCCTCTCCTCTCATCTCCTCTCCTCTCCTCTCATCTCCTCTCCTCCGCCTCCCTTTGATTCCTCATGTCCTAAACAAGAAATCAATACACAGTTTACAAAAAGAGCAACACAAAAACTTGTAGCAAATCTCTATTTATTAACATGATCAGTCATAAGTTATGTATTGGTGCACTGCTGCACATGCACATACAGTACTTTTTCATTACAAAAATAATCTCATTTGTTTTTGGCCAACAATGGGTGACATTCCCCTCCAGATTTACCATAATTGTATTTATAAAATAGATAGAAAATAAGTGCAGATGAGGAACATGGCAACTGTGTTATTTGTGAATTCAAAACTATAGTTTTTACAGCAGAACACAAGAGATCACATACTAAGAATACAGGTTATGAGGTTTTTGAGGCTTAATAAGACTCCTCTAAGCATTAGGTGTGTAATTGGATTTATTCTTCTACCTCAATGCCACCGTGGCCCAATTTTGCCCCGGTAAAGAGGTAATAATTTCCCCTAAAAGAAGTCGTTTTTTTTCCCCTTTGCAAAACCCAAAATAAGCTGTACATAAGCGGGGCAATAGACGGAGAACCATTAGACCAACATAGGAGCTCGTTTATGGGCGATAGTTTACAAATAATAATAATATTATATTATAATACATGTCTATACTAACAACAAAAGCCAAATAACACAACCGCGTTAAGTTTAACATTTTTGTACCGCCAGATTTTAATAAACTTACATTTAAATCTGTACTCTTCGCTTGCTCCGTCTCCAGCTTCATCCGCCATTGTTGCTGGAACAGAAATCTTCTCGCAATGCCCTGACGTCATTCTCCTGCGCCGTGTGGGATTGCGAATCCACTTTGAAATATGTTACACTTTTTGCGGCGGGAAGTTTTGAAAACGAAAAAGCAATATAATTTTCTTTATCGTTTTAATTAAGTTACAGAACGAGTAATGTTGAATTGTAAAATGAAAAAGCAGTTTGGATGATTTCTTTTTAATTTTATTTATGAGTCAAAAGGGGCATTTGTATTTAGAAAATGAAAATTCATTTCTGCTAATGCATTTTAATTTTCAACTTTGACATTTCAAATTGAATTTTGTTACTGTTTTGCTGGGGTGCAATTTGAAAATTAAATCTTAAATGTCCTTTTCTATTTCATTTTAATTAAGTTACAGAACGAGCAATGTTGAATTGTAAAATGAAAAAGCAGTTTGGGTTATTTATTTTTAATTTTATTTATGAGTCAAAAATAGCAGCTAGATTTAGAAAATGAAAAAGCATTTCTGCAAATGCATTTTAATTTTATTTATGTTACACATACGCTTCCATATCCATGCTCCCTGGTTTCCCTGTGATTTTTGTAAGTTTTGTAATTTATTATTTAATTAAACCTGAGTTCTTTAAACGTTCTGCATTTGGGTTCTTTTTAAAACACGCAAACCTGACACTGTACCCCTGAAACTGTACCCCATAGCACCTACATTGGCAAAATGAAAATCTAACATATTTTATTCTCGTTCCCTCTTACGTAAGAAACAGGGAGTGTACATGATATGCGATGCCGTCAGATGGAAGATAATGAAAGGGAGAGTCACAACTGGTAAAAGGTGCGGTAAAGTTGCGTTAATTGTATAAAATTGCAAGACGTGCAGAATTCGCGGGGATTGGCTGAATTTGCGTTAATTGTTACGATCGCAAATTCCTGGAGGGACTGAATAGTAAACACGAGCTACAGTGCACAGATTTAACTCTGAATTAGCCTAAGCTCTGTTGTTCTAACAAGCTGAGAAGAGCATTTCCACTTACCGGTGTTGGCTCTGAAGAAATATTCTTGAGAATGGGGATTGCATCGTTCTTCAACGTCAACTTGCTTACTAATCCACTGTCAAACAAACTTTTGTTCTGGAAGCAATCTTCTGTGAATTGGCCGGCACAAACGAAGCAAATGTTCTTGGGAGGAGGGTCGTTTCCAAAAATGAATTCCAACCATTTTTGACAAACAGACTCATTTTTGTGGAAAACTAAAAAGAGGGCAGTCCTCCTGGCATCCAAAGATAGATTTTCTTCAAGAAGGAATTGTGCAATTTGGAAAAGTAAATAGCTATATTGTAGTAATATCCAAAGGTGCTAGCTGATTGCTGTTGACCTGCTGCTTTTCTGCTCGGGGAGCGGGGAAGGGAGGGCTTTGGAGAGACGTGGGTGGTAATCAAAATGTCGGGGCATTGCTGGGGGGTGAGGGCGTACCTCGGAGGAATCAGGCATTCAGCGCTCAAAATGGCGGCCGCGAGAGTTTCCAAAGATTACTCAAACATATATAAATTACACTTTAGGCATTTTTTTAAAGAGAGAATGACATAACAATGTGATGAAAAGCTTAAAAAAGTCGATTTTACATACCACCCCCCCTTTTAAAGGAAATCACTATTTCAGCAGCTTTGGGGTGGTCTGGAAATATGTTCCAGATAAGAGGAGCATAAAAACTGAATTCTGCTTCTCCATGTTTGGTTCTGATTCTAGGACTGCTGAGTAGACTGGGATTAGAGGTCCTGAGTGGTCTGGGGGGTTGGCATAATACCATAAGATCTTCAACATGAAGCAGACATTGAAAATTCACCTTATCCTTCCTGTCAGATCTTTCAGATAAAGCACGAAATTGCTTGTCAGTGTTTCACAGGCAGGTAGCAAACACCTGATATTTGCTGGAGAAGATGGAGAGTGGCATGGCTTTGTTCTCTGTTTTCTTTATGGTCAGTAGTAATCTGTTCTGTATCTGCTGGAGACATGCTTTGCTCAGGAGCTCCTAATTGACATTTGCAAAGTGGCAGCATGTTGTGTGCAGTGTGCCTTTCTCATTTTCTGTTGACAGGGTCGCTTTCGCAGTGAAATGTCATTTGTTTAAAAAGAAAATCACCTCCACAACTTCATACCTCTGCTAGCAACAAAACCTCTGCTGTAGCTGCTAAACTTGCAGCGGGGTATTGCTGTCTGTTGGCCTGCCAGTTAAGATTGCAGTCTGCCAGCTTGGACTAAAAGCATTAGCATTTAAATTCAAGTGCCTGAAGGTGTGATAGATCAGAGTCTTAAATCTGCCTTTTTGGAAGGTAGGAAAAGATTCCACATTAGGAGTGTAGCCCGCAAAGCTGTTGGAGATTTTTTTTTTAAATCTTTACCAAACTAAAGTTGTCAAGTGGATGAAAATGTGAAGTAGTGCATTACTTATATATCTGTAGATGTTTATTTAAAATGATTTTCTCCTTCTTTTTTATTTGAATTTTAAGTATTTTTGCAGGACCACTGAAAAACTAATATTTTTTCTGACTTCTAAAATTAAATCACCCCTCTGCAAACCGTTTACTGGGAACATTGGCTAAACACCAACTGAGAGGAGCACAGACATAACCGCGAATATTAGTGGAGAAAACATGGAAGATGTTTGATAACAGCAGAGTACACCCACTCTGAAATATCTGTAAGAAAAAAAAGAAGCAAGATAAAACTAAAAGTGAAAGAAATATTGATTGCACTGGCTCCAATTATTACAGGAAAAATAGGCAAAAAAGGTTGAAGCCACCCTTTGATCAGTGGCCGAAACTGTTTCAGAATTTCAGAAGATCTGGCCACATCAGCCTAATTCTTTCAGTGTGTGTGTGTGTAAACTGCTGTTAAAGCTACACTTGTTAAGTTTTCCACTTCTCCTTATTGGTTGAAAGCGGAATTACATCTGTCGTAAACAACCCTGCAACAGCCTGCTGTTACTTGCACCATCTTTGCAGATAACTATGTTGTCAGACAAGGTGGTGTATTTTGCATGTTTTTATGAATGTATGATTATTGGGAGTTCAAAAACAAATAAAAAATAGGACTTTGCTTGGTACTTTCTTAGATGGTATAAACTGTAAAAATGACCTGACAAAGAAATGTTGCCGTAAAGCAGGTAGAGACCTCCCACTAGTGCCTACCCGAACCACCAAAGTTGTTAAGTGTATTTTCTGGCCAGCAGAGGGCTGCTGAGTGCTGTCTCATGGGAAGCTGCTCTGTTTCTGGCTCAAGAACCACTGAAACCAGTTTGAAAGCAATAGCTTAAAGGGATAAAAACTCTTTAGTGTTGCTTTAAGGAAGTACTGGATTGAATGACAGCTCAGTGGCTCCTTTCTCTCTTTTGAGTCAGCTAAATGCAGACATAATAGTGTTAAAGTTAAACCTCCAGGGAAGATGACTTTTCACATGCAAATGTACTGATGGAGACAATAAAAAGTATACTAAATTGGGGTGCCACATGGCTCAGTGGTATAGTAGGCACACCACATTCAGAGGCTGTTGCGCCAGGTTCGATTCTCTGCCCTTTTTCCTGTACAACTACTAATATATAAAGGGCTCTAGAGCCAGATAAACTTTTAAAGATAATTTTAAAAAGTATATTCAGTTATTTACTAAATTTAAAGGGACTATACATAAGTTTAACCACAAAAAATATATAAAAATTTTACATTTCTTCCTCTTACATGCTCCCGCAATGCCCTGGTCAGTAGAATGAGCCCTGGCCTTTTCACCACAGTTGCCTCTTTATGCCTGTAAATTCACTTCAATTCCCTGAGATAGAGTGCTTTGTGTCAGACAACTGCCCTTTATAATATATTTTATTACTATTGTCAGAGATCAGTTACCTTGATTAGTCCAAACAAAAAGTACAACCAGCATTAGCATGGGTTTACCATTACAAGCAGAAACAAATCGTGTAATTTGTTTATATTTGCTTTGTAAAATATTATTTGATGTTCAATTAACTGTTTGTATGTCTAGGGCTCAAAAGGGTTTACAGGGAGTTCTGTCTCATTGGATGCCTAAAGACTTGTAAGATTATTACAATACAATACAATCCTTTAAAAAACAGTAACATTTGGAGTTATACCATGGTAGCCAGTAAACCTGGGAACTGTCTCATCCCTAAGTGGTACAAAGCTTGTTTTGAAATCAACAGACATTTGGGATTTTCAAAAATGGAGAGAATGCAGATACTGTTTACAGTGCTGTGAAAAAGTATCTGCCTTACAAGGCAAAAAGTAATTGCCCCATCCTTGTCAGCAGTAACTGATATCAATCAGTTGCAATAACTGGTGATGATTCTTTTACATTGCTGCAGAGGAATTTTCTTCCGCTATATTTACAGAATTATTTTATTTATTATTAGTATCAATTTTACAGTATTTGGCACATCTGCTGATGCCAGCCTAGCACCCCTTGGTTTTCAGTGGAAATTCTGGTTTTATCTCAGAGATGAGCTAGAAATCGATTGTTACACATGTCAACATGATGCAAGCATACTTACAGGGGTAGCTAATTCATCCTGTGAACATCAGAGCAAACATTAATTGGGAAGGGACGAAGGGGGAATTTAACCCAGGGCCCAGTAACATTTCTGTGCTCTAAGCTGCCCTGGTTAATGGCCATGTTACCCACTAGATTGTTTAGTTACTTCAATTCAGTTTCACGTTTCAGCTATGAAACAACTGAGGGCATAGCTGAAAATAACTAATTTCTAAAACACCTTCAAAGCTGTTTATTTATCTCACATAATAAGAAAGATCACAAGAAATGATTCGGAACATACCAGTCTCGGTTGCTCAGCTGGTCCCCAAATCATGAACAGGTCAGCAAGCAGACAGGTCATCTTCCTGTTGTTGGGTAACTACTCAATGAGTGTCAAAGAGATGCAAAGTGGGGAGATAAGTAGTTGACCATAGGGGGCACTCCTGTATAGAGCAAGTAATATACCCAGTACTGACGCAATGGAAAACTGTGAGTTCAACTCCATTCATCCCAACACACACCCAGTATACCAGTGATTTTCAACCCTGATCCTCAAAGTTTACTGCCCTGCATGTTTTAGATGTTTTCTAACAGGCTTTAGCTGAACTTCAGTCATCTGAAGCCAGCGTGTTAAGCAAAGGAAACATCTACAACGTGCGGATTACAGATCAAGCGCGCAAAATAATTGGTTCAACACAAACTCTACTGGTCCATCTGCATGAGCGCTCTGTGATCAGGAAAGGCCAGAGATACAAAGCCCCACTGGCAGAAAAAAAAAAACAGTCCATAAAAAATAATTATTTCCAACTGCAACCACAGCCTTTAACAGGAAAGAAATTTCTATAATGATTTTATAATTGGTCTTTTTAAGTATCAATGTGTGTGATTTTAGTTAAGTTATATATGATCTTAGGTGTTTTACTGTTTGTATGTGTGTGTAAAGAGGATGCGGAGCCCTCTTGAAGATGGATTTCTTTAACCTTTCAGTGTCAGACAAATAAAGTTTACTAAAAGACTTGCTTATGCACATTTTGGACACGGAGGAAACTGGCAGCGCAGCCGATGAGACGGAAAAATTGTGCATTTAATTTCAGACTTGTAGACCCTTGCACCAACAGTCATCCCCCACCCCGTCTCTTACCTGAGAATTCAATGGAATTCAGTTTATTTATATAGCGCCAATTCAAAACAGATGTCATCTCAAAGCACTTAACAAGAAGTCATTTCAATACATTTATACAAACATTCCAATCAGTTAAAAAGTTTCCTATTTAAGGAATCCCAGCAGATTGCGTCAGTCATTGGCGTGAGGTTGGGCAGACTTTCCAACCACAACAATCCTTCAGCAATCCCTCATACTGAGCATAAGGATAAGATGTGCCTCCCATTCTACTTTTAGAAATCCTAGGAACTACAAGTAAACCTGCAGTCTGAGAGCGAAGTGCTCTGTTAGGAACATAAGGAACAATTAGATCTCTGATGTATGATGGAGCTTGATTATTAGGGGCTTTGTATGTAAGAAGAAGGATCTTAAATTATATTCTGGATTTAACAGGGAGCCAATGAAGGGAAGCTAAAACAGGAGAAATGTGATCTCTCTTTTTAATATTAATCAGAACTCTTGCTGCTGCATTTTGGATCAACTGAAGGCTTTTAATGGCAATTTGTGGACTACCTGATAGTAAAGAATTACAGTAGTCCAGCCTTGAGGTAACAAATGCATGGACTAGTTTCTCAGCATCACTCCTGGACAGGATGTTTCTAATTTTAGCAATATTCCGGAGGTGAAAGGAAGAAATCCTAGAAACCTGTCTAATATGGGATTTAAATGTCAAGTCTTGGTCAAAAATAACGCCGAGGTTCTTTACCTTATTACTGGGGGCCAATTTAATGCCATCCAGATGAAGTGATTGACTAATCAGTTTCTGTTTTAGAACTCCTGGTCCAAAGACAGCAACTTCTGTCTTGTCAGAATTTAAAGCATAAAGTTTAGGGTCATCCATGTTTTTATGTCTTCCAGACATGCCTGTAATCTACCTAACTGACTGGGTTCATCAGGATTAATGGATGAATATAGTTGTGTATCATCGGCATAGCTGTGGAAATTTATCCCATGCTGTCTAATGGCTCTACCAATTGGGAGCATATATATGGTGAAAAGAATTGGTCCAAGCACAGACCCCTGTGGAACTCCACAGGTAACCCTTGAGAGTGAAGAAGATTGATCATTTAGATGAACAAACTGGAATCTATCAGACAAATATGATTTAAACTAGCCTAGTGCTGTTCCTTTGATCCGTGCAACATGTTCAAGCCTTTCTAAGAGAATATTATGATCGACTGTGTAAAAAGCAGCACTGAGATCTAACAAAACCAGAACAGACACCAGTCCATTATCTGAGGCCATGAGGATATCATATGTAACCTTCACCAGTGCTGGTTCAGTGCTAAAACCTGAGTGAAACTCTTCAAACAGCTCCTTACTGTTTAGATGCTCACAGACTTGATTAGCAACTATTTTCTCAAGGACTTTGGACAAGAAAGGAACGTTAGATATAGGTCTGTAATTCACTAAGTCATCTTGATCAAGGGAAGGTTTCTTGAGTAAAGGTTTAATTACAGCTATTTAAAATTCTCGTGGTACGTATATGTTTACTAAGGATAGATTCATCATATCCAAAATGGGGCCAGGAACCAAATGGAACACTTCCTTAAATAATTTGGTTGGAATTGGGTCCAACATACAAGTTGAAGGTTTAGATGAGGTTAATATTTTTGATAATTCCGAAAGCTCGACTGAATCAAAACAGCCTAAGCACAAATGAGGTTCTACGGTTCTTTCCGATGCTGCGTCATTTACTGAGGAAGAAGTAATCATGTTTGGGAGGATGCCAATGATTATATTTTTAATAGAATTAATTTTATTTATGAAGAATCCCATAAAACTATCACTGCCAAGAGCTGGGGGAATAGTTGGCTCAACAGAGCTGTGACTCTGTGTAAGTTTGGCAACTGTACTAAAAAGAAACCTAGGATTGTTTTTATTTGCCTCTATTAATGATGAAAACTATGCTGTTCTAGCTTGTCGAAGGGTCTTTTTATACAGCAGTAGACTGTTATTCCAGGTTAAATAGGAATCCTCTAGATGTGTAGAGCGCCATTTTCTCTCCAACTTCCTAGTATTCTGCTTTAATGTATGCAACTCTGCGTTAAACCAAGGAGTAAGCCTCCTATGGCTAGCCACTTTCTTTTTTAAGGCGGCTACACTATTTAATGCCAAACGCAATGAGGGCGTAACGCTGTGAACCAGAGGATCAATTTCTCAAGGGTTAGAGATAGAATTACTGCCATCCACTGTGTTACCCTGAGACACTGAGGAAAGTAAGAATGGAACAGATTCTTTAAAAATTGTTACAGAATTGTCTGATAAAGCTCTACTATAATGACATTTTCTTTCAGATTTAAGATGGTCAGTTAAAGTAAATTCAAAAGTTATCAAGAAGTGGTCAGACAGGACCGGGTTATGTGGGTGGACTGTTATTTCCTAACACTCAATACCGTATGTCAGTACAAGGTCCAAAGTGTGTTTACCCGAGTGGGTCGATCCCTGTACTTTTTGAGCAAAGCCAATTGAGTCTAAAATAGCATTAAAGGCTGCATTTACGCTATCACTTTCAGTATCCACATGAATATTGAAGTCCCCCACTATAATGACCCTATCAGTATTTAATACTAAATCAGATAAAAAATGTGAGATCTGATCCACGAATTGAGAGTAAGGGCCTGGTGGACGATACAAAACCACAAACAAATATGGTCTTAATGTTTTGCAACTTGGATGAGGAAAATTAAGGGTTAGATGTTCAAAAGAACTGTAGCTATCAATTGGTCTGGGACTAATTAGTAAATCAGAACGAAAAATGGTTGCAACTCCTCCTCCTCGCCCAGTACTTCTAGGAATGTGAAAATTTAAATAACTGGAAGGAGTTGACTCATTTATACTGACATAATCCTCCTGCTGCAACCAGGTTTCTGTGAGACAAAGGAAATCAATGTGATTATCACAAATCAAGTCATTTACTAACAAAGTCTTTGAGGGATTCCTTAAATTGGAAACTTTTTAACTGATTGGAATGTTTGTATAAATGTATTGAAATGACTTCTTGTTAAGTGCCTTGAGATGACATCTGTTGTGAATTGGCGCTATAGGAGAGGAGAGAGATCTTATGTTTAATAAACCACATTTAATAGATTTATTTTCCTGTTCAGTCAAAGTCGTATTCATCTTTATGAGATTTCCATAATTTGCTTTTGTTGGCTTAACTTTTAATCCATTTAATTTTGGCCATGGGCAAGACACTGTTTTTATAGGGTAATGGGTGGGTAACAGTACAGAAGCAGCAGAGAGGTGGGTTAAACTACGACTCTGCTTCCTGGTCTGGACCCTGGGTTGTCAGTGTTTTGGAGGACTAATAAATTCGGCCATATTCCTAGAAAGCAGAGCTGATTCATCCAAAGTGGAATGGATGCAGTCTCTCCGGATCAGACCAGGTTTTCCCCAAAAAGTTAGCCAGTTATCAATGTAGCCCACATCGTTTGCAGGACACCACCTAGACAACCATTGATGGAATGACAGCATGCGGCTAAACATGTCGTCACTGGTCCGATCAGGCAAGGGAACAGAAAAGATTACAGAGTCTGACAATTGTTTTGGCAAACTTACACACCGAAGCAGCACTAATTTTATTGACCTCCGATTGGCGTAACCGGGTGTCATTACCGCCAGCGTGAATAACAATCTTACTGTATTTACGCTGATCTTTAGCCAGCAGTTTCAGGTAGGATTTGATGTCGCCCGTTCTGGCCTCTGGCAAGCATTTGACTATGGTCAATGGTGTCTCTAATGCCACGTTTCTGACTATGGCGCTGCCAATTACATGGGTCGGCTTTTCAGCAGGAGTGTCGCTGAGCGGGGAAAATCTGTTAGAAACGTGGACCGGTTGGTGGTGGCCCGTGGGCTGGGTCCTAGAACTATGCTTCCTACGTACAGTCACCCAGCCGGCCTGAGGACCCGGCTGCGCGGGCTCTACCAGAGGACAACTAGGGGGTTCTATCCTTGTTGGCTCCGCGCTGGCTAATGGGCTTCGGCTATCTGCTGGTTTTTTAACAGCGCGGAGCCGTGCTATTAATTCTGATACCCTCGCCTCCAAAGCTAAAAAAATATTACATTTATTACAGTTACCATTATCACTAAAGGAGGCAGGGAAGTAACTAAACATCTGACAGACAGAGCAAGAGGGAAGAGAAGAGTTAGAGACAGGAGAAAGAAGAGTAGCCATAGCCGCAATGAAGCTAAGCTTACTGAGCTAGCGAGACCTTACCACCCCAAGAAAAAAGTGTGTGAAACACAAGGAGTTCCCAAAACGTAAAGTACACAACCACAAAACGTGTATTTTAGTGTGCTTGTGTGATAAAATAACTTAGAGAGGCCTCAGCACAGAGAAAACAAGATCAATTCAAGAGAGTCTGAACACCAAACAGCTTACAAGGAGTGCAACAGCGTCAACAGGAAATGACGCAATACGGCTTACCCCGTCACAGAAAAAGCTGCCAACTGAGCGCTAAAACTGAAAAAGGCAAAATGAAATATTAACAAGAATGAAATATGAGAATCTGAATGAAGATATGTTGCATTAAGAATTATAAAACAGTATGTTCATATGTATGTTTTCAGATTACATATCAATTGTCATTATTGGTGCATTAATTGTGATGACTTACTTACTTATTCTCAATTATCGAATAAGCAAACCATCACCAGATTGGTTTAGATCTCTGGACTCTTCCGTCTCTAAATTTCTTTGGACAGATAAACACCCATGTATTGGCATAAAAACACTACAGAAGACAAGATATAGGAGGTCAAGATCTACCGAACTTTTATCAATATTTCTTAGCCAACAGGCTCCAATACATCTCAAGATGGTTAAAACATAGCTACCTAGATGAGTCCTGGATAGACGTAGAACAGATATCATGTAATAAGATTCAAATGTCAGACCTACCGTTTATTAGCTCAAATATAAAACATCATGAATACTTTAAAAGCCTTAATATCAGCTGCTCTCTGACAGCATGGTTGGAGTTTCTAAGAATTACAGAGTGCTCACTAATCCCATGCAGACGTACACCCATCTGGAATAACCACGACATTCTACAAAACAACAGTATGATACATTTTCCAGACTCAAGGTATAAAGGAATTGAATACATCGAACACATATTTGAAGGAACAGACTTTATCCCATTTTATACATTAATTACACAATATGGGATTGTCAAAAATAACTTTTTGGAATATCAACAAATTAAATCTATTATAAACTGTACATTTAGGCTCGATATAGTTGAGTTACAAATGCCAGCAAAAGTTTTAGATTTTCTTAATGTCAACCCCCCCCAAATTGCTGTCCAAAATATAGCTTATTAAGCAATCAAATTCACGAATGTATTAATCCAGAGAGCACATTGCTCTGATCACGGATGTTTCCACTTCGCAGTCCCATTCACGGTCCCATGAACGCAGCATGGCGACTTCTAAAACATGCCCCGTGCTCCCATTTGTAGGCTCTCGCCATCAAATTGCACCTATGCTTGCCTTGATCTGAATGGTTGAAGAAGAGCAGTGGACTGGCGTGATTCAAATAATAGAAGAAAAGGAGGACTGGAAGAATAAGAAGGTAAAGGAAAGGAACATTTAACAAAAGTTCATTTTCCTTACCTTTTTAGTCAACCTGCTCTTCTTCTTCTTCTTCTTCTTTTTCTTCTTCTTCTTCTTCTTCTTCTTCTTCTTCTTCTTCTTCTTCTTCTTCTTCTTCTTCTTCTAACCCATGTCACATCAAGTTATTTGTAAATGTTGCACATTCACTTCGCCAGAACATTACACTGCAGTGTTGTTTTGCGAACATGTTTTGTTGGGGGTAACCTTTTCTTTCTAAGGTCATGGAAGGCACTGGTGCTTCTAGCATTGGTGGGACATGCCCACTTACAAGTAGTTAATCATAATTTTTCCAAAACCATTTGATGCATTCAACAGACCCATATTTAATCACAATAAAATGTGAAAATATCCCAGTAACATAATGTTGATCTGGTAGAACAGAACTTACATAACACTGAAAACTATCTGTACCTTGCGAGAAAATGCAAATCAAATCTTTAAATGCCTCGTTTGTCTGTATGACACGCTCACACGTTTAAATCTGTCACATCTTACCAGTCTGCCCACAGACCCTCACACAAATGCCTGACAGCCATCAAACTTGCTGTCGAGCAGACCTCCGCACTTCACAAATCCGTGCAGAAATGTAAACATGTTCATGTGGACGGCTGACACCTTCAAAACCATCTTATACCTACTCACAAACCCACTCTTGCATCAAACATGTGTTAGGACAGCGATTTCCTACTGACAGCATCCAGGCTACTGAGGTCTTTTTCTTCCCAGATGGTTTAAGTACCTGATTTGGTCTCCTCTGTCAGTCAATATTAAATCCATTTTTCAATCCACAAATAATATTTTAATAAATAACAGTAGGAGTCTACAAACAGTTTAATGGCAAAGCTTTAATGTGTTCTTAGTGTAGATTGATCAAATGACAAATGTGTCTTTATAAAATATCCTTTTAATTTTGCAATTCATACTTTCTAACTGATCATAGACACAGAATGAACAGCATTATTTTCACTTTCCACACAGGCTGACAACTTCCAAATCAATTATTTCTTTCAGAGAATTCTGACTCATAATTATAAACTCAGCAAAAAAAGAAACGTCCTCTGACTTTCAACTGTTTTTACTTTCAGTACTACTAATGTGTGTAAATATTTGTATTAACACTAAAAGAGTCAACACCATAAGACATAAACTAAAAATGTTTCACAGACATGTGACTAACAGAAATAGAATAATGTGTCCTTGAATGAAGGGAGGCTCAAAATCAAAAGTACCAGTCAGTATCTGGTTTGGCCACCAGCTGCTTGAAGTACTGCAGTGCAGAGGAGGATGTCTTCCCTGTACCGCAAGACATTGAGATTGCCTGCTTAATGAGTCCGATGTAGATGTGATATACCGCCCCAGACCATGACGGACCCCCCACCTCCAAGTCGATCTCGCTCCAGGGTACAGGCCTCGGTGTAACACTCATTCCTTCGACGATAAACACGAATCCGTCCCTCACCCCTGGTGAGATGAAACCGTGACTCATCAGTGAAGAGCACTTTTTGCCACTCCTGTCTGGTCCAGCGAAGGTGGGTTTGTGCCCATAGGCGGCGTTGTTGCTGGTGATGTCTGGTAAGGACTTGCCATACAACAGGCCTACAAGCCCTCAGTCCAGCCTCTCTCAGCCTATTGCGGACAGTCTGAGCACTGATGGAGGGATTGTGTGTTCCTGGTGTGACTCGAGCAGTTGTTGTGGCCATCCTGTACCTGTCACGCAGGTGTGATATTCGGATGTACCAATCCTGTGCAGGTGCTGTTACACGTGGTCTTCCACTGTGAGGATGATCAGCTGTCCTTCCTGTCTCCCTGTAGCGCTGTCTTAGGCGTCTCACAGTGCGGACATGGCAATTTATTGCCATAGCCACATCAGCAGTCCTCATGCCTCCCTGCATCATGCCTAATGCACGTTCACGCAGATGAGCAGGGACCCTGGGCATCTTTCTTTGGGTGTTTTTCACAGTCGGTAGACAAGTCTCTTCAGTGTCCTGCATTTTTAGAACTGTGACCTTAAATGTCTACTTTATGTAAGCTGTTAAGGTCTTAACGACCATTCCACAGGTGCATGTTAATTAATTGATTATGGTTAATTGAACATGCATGGAAAACATTGTTTAAACCCTTTACAATGAAGATCTGTAAAGTTATTTGGATTTTTACAACATTATGGTTGAAATACACAGTCCTGAAAAATGGGACATTTCTTTTTTTGCTGAGTTTACATACTCCACATCAGGGCCTTCGACATTCAATGTATCTGGCTATCCAGAAGCTGACAGTGTGTTGAAGAGTAATGGAGACTTTGGAGAGTGTCTGAGTCACAACAGATCACAGAACAGTGCAGCTTTATTGTACAGGTTGTTTTTTAAGGTCTATTTCAACTGCTTGATTATTGCCTCCACAAACTCACCCATAAAGTTGTAGTTGCTGGCATTGATGAGGACAACTACAGTTGCATAGAATTACAAGCTGATGCTTGTAATTCCAGTCTCCAGTCTGGCAGCAGAGGGCAGATTCAGCCTCCAGAACAACATCAAAAACCCCATGAGACGTCATCTGTCCAAGACAAGGCAAAACTCCAAAACCTCATGACAACAGCCTCAGCAGTGATCCCACTTGAGACATTTGATTGCTCACAAGCTCACGATTCAGGCCCATATGGACCAGGAGGAAGTTGTGAGACTGTGCTTTCAAGCGTTCATAATTTAAGTGCAATCGTTTAATTCAATTCTTTATATGTAGTTACTGGGGCCACAGTCAGTGGTTTTTGTCACTTTGAAAAAAATAGTTACATGTATTCATCTACTTGATGTGTGGATTCTTTGTTCAGCTTATTTGGAATGAATTTTAAAATGAAGAAAAAAAAATATTAAATATATAATTATTATGTAAAAAATTGACAGATTAACATAGATTGACAGGATTTTTTTGACCCATCAGTCATAATTATTGACAGCAAAAGAGTCTAGTGGGACCTTTGCTCTAGATACCTAATATTTTTACTTCCAGAAACTAATAAAATATGTGATGTAAAACATTAGTAATGCTAACCAAGTTGGATTATTTTCGAAGATTAACCAAGCTCTGGCAAATATAATGTGTATTGGCATGTATTTTGTACTTGCTAAATAAGTAATTAGCAAGTTTTGTTAAAAGAAATCACAAAACAAATTACACCACAGCTTGCTATAGCCAGTGACAAGCTAGGCTGGGAACAGTAGATATTAGTCAGACTTAATTCATATTGACAATCTGAGGGGTATGCTAGAGAAACTTGTCTGATCCATGGAGGCCCCATCTTGAAATTTACAGGACTGCCTCTTGAAATCTTGGTACCAGGTACCACAGCACACCTAATGCGGTCTAGTGGAGTAAATGCCTCAACATGTCAGGGTTTTCTTGGCAACAGAAAGGGGAGTAAACACAGTAGGTACAGGTGGTTAATGTAACATCTAAGTCTTGTGATATAAAAGCACAGAACCTGCTGCCACTGCCTCCAGGAGGCCTGGCTGACCTGGATATGGGTGACAAAATTGAGATTAAAGTGGTCTTACACATGTAAGACCTTCATTACAAGAACCTCTCTTTGACATCCTGTCAATTACCAGCAACCTTCACAAATAGTATTGCAGTGAGAACAGGCACCAACTCTGTCCAAAGGGCATTCTGTCCAGCTTAAAAAAGCAATGTCAATTTTGCTATGACACTATGACAGAATAGAAGCTGGAGGACATTGTTGAAAGATATCAACATTAAAGCAGTTGATCCACTTTGACAGACAACGCAGATAAGAACACCACTCATCAAAAGAGAATTCCGGAAGAATGCCTGCAAGTTCCCTCCCATCTGAAAAAAAAGTGGCCAAGTCAAAGTCCAGACTAAAATCCTTGTGAGTTGGTGTGGTATGTCCTTAAACATTAGTGTAAAAGAATTGCAGAATTATTATTGATTATAGCAGCTTATTAGATTTAGGTAGTGTAAGATACATTTATAGGCTTACCACAGTTTCAGCAACAAGGTAATCAAAGTGTTTTGGGTTGATTAGGGGAAAAAATAAAAGCAGCAATAAAACCATAAAACAGAAAACACAACATCGAACACATAAAAACAGATGTAAACACATATGTCATAATGACGGCAAAAAGTCTGAATCTGGCAACAACCACAGACAGCAATGAACAGTTTTAAAAGGTTTAGTGAAAGGAAGTAGAACAGGTAAAGTGATGTCGCCGGTAGGGGGATCCGTATAGTTTGGATCAGGGAGGACATGTAAATGGTAAAATTCTTTATGCTGAGAATTAACTTTCCAGGATGAGTTCAAGAAGGAGTTTGATCTTATTGTTTGATTGCATGTGGAGTTTCCTGGAGGAGGTGAGTAAGCACCCCGGTTTGAGATCGGCTGGGAGCGGGTGGTTGACGTGATGTTTGATCCATTGTATCCCTACTGCAGGTGGAATGGCGTTAGAAGTTGGACAGGCAGGAGATCGGCTGGAGCGAAGAACAGGTGAGTGTTATCGGAGGATCCAGGACGAAGCGGCGCGGAGGCTGACCAGAGAGAATCCAGCAGGTGAACGGAACACAGAGAACTCAGACTGGAATGAGAGGTCGAGGACGCATCATCCAAAACACGAACCTACGAAGAGGACAAGGAGTGTAAGTATTACTTTTTAGGGAAAGAGCAATCTTCCTTTTAAAATAACTTGAACGGAGTCAAGAGATTGACCTGTTACCACTCTAGGTGAGTGAAGGATCTGGCATCAGCCTCAGGGAACCGCTACTCCTTTATGATGCAGTACTGATGAGGCTGATGAGACACACTTGGTGCAGCTCCTAACAGTTACTCTCTCCAGAGAGGTAAGAAGACACACGCACTCACGTCTTGCTATACTTGTGTTGACATTGTATTGACTTCCATTGATTTTACTATGACTAACCCAGACACTTTCCCTAACCCTAACCATTAGTGATACATGCCTAACCCTAACCTAAACCTAATTCACACCATACCTTTAAACCTAACTAGTAGAGTTTAATAGCTTGTTAAACATTGTGTGGACCAGGCAAAATGTCCTCACAACTACAAATATCTACACAATGCTGGTGGGCTGTCAAAGGTTGGTCCACACAAGTATAGCTATACATATACACACACACACACACCAGGCAAAATGTCCACACAACTACAAATGTTCACACAATGCAGGGGCCTTTCAAAGGTTGGGCTGCACAAAGAAATACAAACACCAACATTGTTTAAATAGACTTAAATTAGAGATTTAGGGGGCAATTAGTTTCAGGTCCAGGTTGGCTTGAATAGGTTTTTAACCTTCATGAATGGAATGGATAAAAAACTTCCTTTTCTATTTTCTCAGATTGTCTTTCTGTGATATTCTTTGACTTTATTCATTGATTTGAAATCTTTAAATATGACAGAAAGAAAAAACATTACCCATTACGGCCTAGCAACATGTCAAGGGTCTACCACGTCTTATGCCCAATGACCACCAGCCGCCCCCCCCCCCCCCGCGACCCTGCGAGGACAAAGCGGGTATAAACAATGGATGGATGGAAATTAAAAACAGATGATTGGGGGCAAATACTTTTTATATGTTCTTACTGCGGTCCTCAATTCAGAGCTACCAGTGGTGTGCACAATATACAGATCTGCCAGTTAATGGAGAACCATGATTACTTTAATAGTCATTGGAGATGCATTGGAAGCATGAAATTAATCTGATGAGATATCAGCAAACCAATTAGTAAAAAGCATATTGTATTTCAGCACTGGTCAGCAATTTGACAAGGTTCAGGAACAAGTTGAACTACCATGACATCTCATTTACAAGACTGTTAGATAACGTTATGATCATAAATTTCCCTACATCAGAGATTTCCCAGCAGCTCTAAGTTGTTCAAACTGAAAGCCCAGGCTGGCATTAAGCTGTCTGACCATGTTGGATGGATATCCTTGAAAGAAGCTGGACTAAATGAATCTGAGCCAGAGGAATTTACTTCTAACTAAACACGGAACAAACAAAGGCAAAAGGGAAAAGGTTATGTTCCTATAAACAGATTAAATAGCAGTAAGGGAAATAAAGGTACAACAATAAATAAAAAAGAATTATCGAAACAAAGGTCCATGTAGTATTCTAGTTAGAAACTAAACAAAGGTCCATGTAGTATTCTAGTTAGAAACTAAAAAGACAAACACTGTAGGGAGAAAAAAAAAAACACTTGCCCTCCCAAAACTGTTGTCTGAGTCCGACCAAATCAAGGTCAGCTTCTTACTTCCTTGGTCAATATGTTTTTTGACCATTTAATCTTCTCTTTTTTGCTGTTCTGCTGCATTCCACTTGAAGCTGTTTAGCCTATAAGCAGGGAGGAGGTCTGCTAATTGATAATATTCAGCTGATCCAGTTCTTCACTTTTAGAGTTGTCCATCCCCTAATTTCAGAAAGTAGCTCTCTTATCGTTGAGTAATTATTGTGGTCTAGCTCTGATTGCATCATATAATTTACCACTCCGTATCCACAGGTGGCAAGTGGAAATTAGGAGAGTGAAATTAGGCAACAAATCTCTTTAATAACAAAGTAAATCATGTATCATAATATCTTGTAAAGCTATCACAGAAGATGGTTAGGTCTTGCGTTCTAGGAACTGGTCACAGAAAGCTTGACTGTATTTCTCTACACATTTTCATTTCGTAATTGATATCCTTGTATTCATAGTTCACATCAGTTTTACCAGCTAAAGCCAGCTTGTTTTTCACTCCATTGAAGTGTTTTTTGCTCACATCCTCTAATTTAAAAGGTACACCTCTACACTACAGAAGGTATTGCAATGCAAGACAAACAGGATGTTACGGTGCGTTCACACCGAACGCGTTTGAAGCGTCAGGTTTACATGTAAAGTCAAAGCAGAAGCACCCTGGCGCGCGTCAGGATTTCTGCTTTGCATCACGTGCGTTTTTTGCGTCTTCCAAATTCGCGCAAATGATGCGTATTTCCTGACCCGCGTCATTTTATGTAGCGCATTCTGTGCATTCGCACATGACGCACGCTTTTGCGTCTGCCGCTGAAGTTGAAAAATCTGAACTTCGGTGTCAATACTGATAACGGCCAATCACCCGAAGACACCAGCTGCTTTCTCTACAGAGACAGGGATAAAACTGACCTCTCTTTGAGGAATATAAGTGAGGAGATAGGGCAACTTGGTAAGTTAATTTCACTTTTGAAAGTTTTCATGTTACTGAGCCTGCAAACCTGCGCAGGGTACTCTCCAGAGTAGATAGAGAATGGAGACTCTCTCTTCCAATGCTAGATCGACAGCTGCCATCTTGCAAAAACACCGTCTGGCACTAGCTCCTCCCGCAAGTTGCGTATTTCTATCTTGACCAATTCGCTTTGGACGCGCGTTGTCAGAAAACCTTTTGCTCTGCCCTGTCAAACAAGTCCATGACAAGGTTTTTTGAGTTTGGGTTCAGTAAATCTCAACTTTCTAAAAGTCCTTCAAGTCCAGAAGTAAAGCTTTGTATTTTGTGTCAGTTCAGGTTGGTTTAAATCATATTTGTCTGACAGATTCCTACTAGTTCATGTAAATGATAAATCTTCTTCACACTCAAGAGTTACTTGTGGAGTACCATAGGGTGCTGTGCTTGGACCATTTCTTTTTATTATATATATATATATATATATATATATATATATATATATATTAGATTATAGATATATGATGATATATTTTCACAGTTATGCCGATGATACACAACTATATTGTCCATAAATCCTGTTGAATCCAGTCAATTAGGTAGATTACAGGCATGTCTGGAAGACATAAAAACCTGGATCATGCTAAACTTTTTCTCTTAAATTCTGACATGACAGAAATGGCCGTCTTTAGACCAGATGCTCTAAAAAAGAAACTACTTAGTCAATCACTTCATCTGGATGGTATGAAATTGGCCTCCAGTAATAACGTAACGTTTTTTTTTAACCAAGACTTAACATTCAAATCCCATATTAAACAGATTTCTACGATTTCCTTCTTTCACCTCCGGAATATTGCTAAAATTAGAAACATCCTGTCCAGCAGTGATGCTGAGAAACTGGTCCATGCATTTGTTACCTCAAGGCTGGACTACTGTAATTCTTTACTATCAGGAAGTCCACAATATGCCATTAAAAGCCTTCAGTTGATCCAAAATGAGGCAGCCAGAGTTCTGATGAATATTAAAAAGAGAGATCAGATTTATCCTGTTTTAGCTTCCCTTCATTGGCTCCCTGTTAAATCCAGAATAGAATTTAAGATGTTCCTAAAAGAGCCCTTCGCTCTCAGACTGCAGGTTTACTTGTAGTTCCTAAGATTTCTAAAAGTAGAATGGGAGGCAGATCTTTTAGTTATCAGGCTCCTCTCCTGTGGAACCAGCTCTCAGTTTTAGAGAAAATTATAAAGTTCCAAAATGTAATTATTAAAAGAGAATTTCACCATATTTACATGCAGATCGGTGGATCTTTGAGTTCAGAGGCTTTTGTTGCAGTCCTTCTGTTTTAGCAGTATACAAGATCTAATTACAACTAGTTGTTGAGACCCCTTGCCAGGTCGCTGGTTTCCCAGGTTTCTAGATTTTTCCTTTGTCTGGACTGGTCCTGGAGATGTAGAAATGTTAGCACCATAAACCTGTCTCATCTGTTTACATTCCTAAATTCTACTTCTTCATCTTAATTACAACAGCACTGCTATGGTGTGTCCAACAGATCTCTGGTCACACATTGTGAAAGGAGTCATCATAAAACCACAGTACAAATTTAAATCCCAGTAAACAATTGTCTGCATTATTTTGTTAAGCTGCACGTGCACAATTTCAACTCAATTTCAAGTCTTGTAACATCGAATAATAGAAAATATCAACAATTTAAGCAATGGCTATGTATTTCAACTGCTAAAATAAATCTTAATATAACAGGGCTCTTTATGTTTTCAAAAAAGCTGAAAGTTATCTTTTTCCACTGATGGTGCAAGAACTATTACCAGTAACAAGAGCCTTGCATAAAAAACCATGGCAAACCGCTAAAAATCCCAAACGGATGGCTGCACATTCTCCTCCTAAATATTCTAGTAGAGAGCAGATTTCATGGTTCCATCAATTACGGGGAGTCATCTAGGTTCTGATGGATCAATGCTGGTCAAAACTATTACAATACCACCGGTCTTTCCAATTTGTTGGTGAAAAGTTTCTTTTGTTTTCCCCCAAAATGTTGTGTTTGGTGGCCGATATGCAAAAACACTTTGGTTAACTTGGTTTAGGATGAAAATGTTATGATCTGAAACCTATGTCTAACAAAAACAAGAAAAACTAACAGGATCTGTAAGTGCGTAAATATGTATTGTATTGTAATGTGGGCTTTAAAAATGGATGTCTGTATCTCCTCATCCAAATGTAGGCAGCACAATTGGTAGCAGATTATGCTTTGGGTAGACGTTAAAAATAAATGGATGTGCAAACGATGATTCCATTTGAACCAGTTTGTTTATAAAATCTGTGTTTTCCCACATGTTGATGTTATAATATCTAAACTGAAAAAGGGATAGAAATAGTTAGTTGATGCTGTGAATCAAATACAGATTATGGGTTTGGTTTTGTGTTTCTTTTCAATGATCAATTATTTGTCTGATTTATAAATTAGGTTATAAGGCTAAACTTCTTGGGCCAAAACGGTCAGGTCTCAGTCTAAGCTTGATGCTGAAATCCCATCTAAACTGGGAAGTCGTTTGAGTTCAGTTTCTCTAACACAGTTAAAGTGAACTTTATGCAAAAAGAAAATTCAAAATTAATAACATTAACAAAGTATAAAGTGATGGGCTCCCTCCCTTCTAACCCTCTAAATTCTTCCTCTAATCTGAGCTCATTCTCTCTCTCTTCCTCCTCAATTAATCAAAGTGTATTCCTGCGACCTCTATTACATTAATTGAGGATCTGAACTAATCATTACAAAAGCAATAACAAACTCCCTATTATATTTTCGTGATGCTGGCTAATTTTAATCAGCTTGCATGAATTAATATCTTTTGTGGAGTCATATAATGAATAAATGGATTTTACATCTTTTAATGTGTGTTTTCATACAATAGTGTGTGTGTGAATTCTAAAACCTTCCCCGAGGAAGTGTTTTTAGATTGAGTTCTGGTGTGTGTGTATGTGTGCGTGTGTGTGTGTGTGTGTGTGTGTGTGTGTGTGTGTATGTATGTGTGCGTGTGTGTGTGTGTGTGTGTGTGTGTGTGTGTGTGTGTGTGTGTGTGTGTGTGTGTGTGTGTGTGCGTGTGTGTGTGTGTGTGTGTGTATGTGCGTGTGTATTTATGTAAGAATCAGCTTGTGTGAGTTTGCTGTTGTTATGTGCTTGGTTGTCCCAAATCATTTCCTAACTTGATTATTGCTTTTCGTGCTAAACTACATATTTCCCCGCAGGCATTTTCTGAAGCTCATACAGTGATGGGTGTTTTGTAAATTTCTAATATTCCAAAATGTGACTGCGAGTAGGCTGATGCATGCTGGGATGTGAACGGGTGTGATTTAGACAGAAGGCAGTGGGAACTGGTGTCTGGTTGGTAAGTTTTGCTATGACTCAGTGCTTTGTTTGTGTTGAAGCATCTTGGATTAGCTTCTCTGAGTGCTTAGATCTTTTCTCAGGGAATGAAGCTGTAAGATGAAATGATTATTAGTTCACATGAGACAGAGAAATTGAATACTTTAAGGAAGCAGTTGTAGTTCATATTCAAAATTCTATATTCTTCACTGTCAGTTTTGATTCAGTATGATTCAATTCAAAAATATTTTATTAATCCCAGAGGGAAATTAAATGTTTTACTCATATTACACAATTTTCTTCAAGAAGTTGTTGTAGATAATGATGGCTGTGGGCAGGAAGGATCTCCTGTTGCGTCTGTGTTACAGCAGCTCTGAAGAAGCCTCCGATTGAAAACACTGCTGTTGGATAACAGCCTCATGGAGAGGATGCTCAGGTTGTCCATAATGTTCTTTATTTTATGAAGAATCCTTCTTTGCATCATCATCTCCAGATGTTGCACAGTCGTCCCCAGAACAGAACCAGCCTTTTTTATCAGGTTGTTGAGCCTTTTTAAGTCCCTGGCTCTGATGCTGCTACCCCAACAGATGACGGCTGAAGAGATTACACTCCCCACAATAGACTTGTAGAAGATCTGTAGCATCTTATTGCAAACCTTGAAGGACCTAAGCTTCCTCAAGAAGTACAGTCTGCTCTGTCCCTTCTTGTAGACAGACTCACTGTTGCACATCCAGTCCAGTCTGTTGTCCAGATGTTGAGGGCTCCACCTGTGTCTTCTGGAGTTTCTGACGAAGGAAATCAGGCTGAATTGTGTTAAATGCACTGGAGAAATCAAAGAACATGATCCTAACAATGGTGTCTGCTTTGTCCGGATGACAGTGGGTTGGTTGAAGCAGGTGGATGATGGCATCTTTAAATCCAACTCCACACCGATAAGCAAGCTGTCGGGGGTCTTGATATGTTCTAGCTTGCTTACTCAGGTGGGCCACCAGGTGGGATGTCAGGGCAACAGGTTATAGTCGTTGATGACGAGTTGTTGAGTTTGCTTTGGTCCTGGAACAAGGCAGGATGTCTTCCACAACACTGGGACCTTCTCCTGGCTCTGGCTAAGGTTGAAGAGGTGATGCAGAATCCCACAGACCTGCCCTGCACAGGCCTTCAGGACTCTGGGGCTGACACCACCTGGACCTGCAGCCTTGTTCCAGTTCAATCTCTCCAGCTGCCTCTTTTTTTATTAAATCAAATGATATTAAAATGACAAATATGTGTGTGAAAAACTATGTACATCATTTCTCTGGCTTCCATACGATTTACAGTAAATGGCAAATAATATATTTTACAGCATTTTACAGCCACAATTAAATCTTTGAAAAATAATCGTGTTTTAACACACCTCTCCTAAAAAGAGGAAGCAAATACTTTGTCTGATGGACTACAGTTGTACAACAATATTTTTGTTGTTTGTTTTTAAGAAAAGAACATCGTTTTGACCAGAATAGTCCTGTTGGTTAGATGTGTGGCCACTTGTGGGCAAAACTGAAAAAGGATGGAGTGAGCACTTCTGCTACAACAATCATTTATGTAGGAAATGTGAGCGAGTTTGTGAAAGTTAAAGGGTAAAAACAAAGACTTTCTTCACACCAAAGAGTTGGAAACACTTTTTAATCCAAGGATAATGAAAAAACTGGAATGGAACAACACAAACCTATCAGGAATCCAAATAGAACAAGCTTAACCTCATCAGCCCCAGGGTCTCTCCAAGCTCCTAGCTCGAATAGGACATGCCCAACATGAATTGAGCTTTTCTCTGCAAAAACAAACTCTGTGTAAACAATATTGGTATCAAAATTAAGCAAATTTTCGTGAGATTTAAAAATGACAGCAGATGTTACAGTGACAAAGTAATTGTAGCTGGAACAAAGACAAATTACAAGATCCTTTATTATCGCCTAATTTTTCTCTCCTGTTATAGTATATATTCAGTTCCCTTGGATTGGCAGACCGGGGTGGTGGTCCCCCTGTTTAAAAAGGGGACCACAGGGTGTGTTCCAACTACAGGGGGATCACACTTCTGAGCCTCCCTGGTAAGGTCTATTCAGGGGTTCTGGAGAGGAGGGTCCGACGGATAGTCGAACCTCTGATCTAGGAGGAACAACGCGGTTTTCGTCCTGGCCGTGGAACACTGGACCAGCTCTACACCCTCAGCAGGGTCCTGGAGGGTGCGTGGGACTTCGCCCAACCGGTCTACATGTGTTTTGTGGACTTGGAGAAGGCGTTCGACCGTGTCCCTCGGGGGGCCCTGTGGGGGGTGCTCCGGGAGTATGGGGTACCGGGCCCTTTGATACGGGCTGTTAGGTCCCTGTATGACCAGTGCCAGAGTTTGGTTTGCTTCATCGGAACTATCTACAGCTTTCGCTGGAGCGTTTCGCAGCAGAGTGTGAAGCGGCTGGGATGAGAATCAGCACCTCCAAATCCGAGGCCATGGTCTTGAGCCGGCAAAGGGTGGGGTGCCTTCTCCGGGTCGGGGATGGGGTCCTTCCCCAAGTGGAGGAGTTTAAGTATCTGGGGGTCTTGTTCACGAATGAGGGAAAAATGGAGGGGGAGATCGATAGACGGATTGGTGGGGCATCTGCAGTTATGCGGGCGCTTTACCGGTCTGTCGTGGTGAAGAGAGACCTGAGCCGAAAGGCGAAGCTCTCGATTTACCAGTCGATCTACGTTCCTACCCTCATCTATGGTCACGAACTCTGGGTGGTGACCGAAAGAACGAGATCACGGATACAAGCGGCTGAAATGAGTTTCCTCCGCAGAGTGTCTGGGCTCTCCCTTAGAGATAGGGTGAGAAGCTCAGTCATCCGGAGGGGGCTCAGAGTAGAGCCGCTGCTTCTCCACATCGAGAGGAGTCAGTTGAGGTGGCTCGGGCATCTGGTCAGGATGCCTCCTGGGTCAGGTGTTTCAGGCACGTCTCACCGGGAGGAGGCCCAGGGGAAGGCCCAGGACACGCTGGAGGGACTTTGTTTCTTGGCTGGCCTGGGAGCACCTTGGGATTCCTCCCGAGGAGCTGGAACAAGTGGCTGGGGAGAGGGAAGTCTGGGTCTCTTTGCTTAGGCTGCTGCCCCCGCGACCCGACCCCGGATAAGCGGAAGAAAATGGATGGATGGATGGATGGATATGATAGTGGATTATTCTTTTCAGCACGAAAAAAACTAAGGAAAGGGAGAATTTGTTCTCTCGTTTTTCAAACGCTACACATATTTTGCTTCTGATTTGGTAAAATTTGGTTGTAGCATGATGAAACTTGTGGCTTTAGAATCTGTAAAATGCTGGGTTTTGGGGAAGGCAGAGTTTGTTCGGTTCTGTTTGGTGGGTTGACCAACATGTTTGTTTGAATGTGTTTATGTAAAAATCGTAAAATAGCATAACTGCACTTTTAACTGTTTGTTGTTTTTTTCTTTGTTTGAGGTCAAATAGAACATTTATGAGGTTTTAGCTGAGATTCTGATGTCTATATTGATATGACATGCTTATGTTTACACAGCAACCAGTGGGGAGTGGATCAGGTTCCTTCAAGTTTGCCAGACCACAGATGTGACTGCAGCTGTTGTTTGTGAGTATAATGTTTGTTAGGTAAGAAGAAGCTTTCTTTCACAGAGACTTTTGCTTTTTATATTTCCACTATCAGAACAAAACATCTACCTACATCTACAGATCTAGCTAAATCAAAAACTTCTAGTTTCAAAACAATCCTCCTTCATGTTTAGCCTTGATAAGTTGCTCAATTTGCAATTTTGTTTTATCCATGTCTGAGTCAAATAAAAGAGGATGCAGTTATTGCATTTCAGTAACTGAATTTTCCTCGGAACATAGCTTGTGCAGTAGCATTAGCATAAAACCACATTTTACTGCAGGTAAACCAACAAGTTTTCCCCGTAATACTATAGTACAGTTAGCTTCTCATGAGCAAAACATCGACTGATTATGTAGAGGAAAGTGAGACTTGCCTAGTTACTGCATCACTAGCTAATATAGCATACTGTTGTGACACAGCTGTTGGGGGGGAATGTACATGACACATGTGTGAGCCCATTTGCACAACAACGCTGGTCAGAACAGGAGCAGAAATTAAAGCATCTACCTAAACTTTACTGGAATATTTGTGTTTCGAGTTACAGATTTAATCACAAGCGGTTATTTATCACTGTGGTGAGTTAAATGCAGTCTGGGCATGCCACAGACCAATGTTTCATCCATCCATCCATCCATCCATCCATCCATCCATCCATCCATCCATCCATCCATCCATCCATCCATCCATCCATCCATCCATCCATCCATCCATCCATCCATCCATCCATCCATCCATCCATCCATCCATCCATCCATCCATCCATCCATCCATCCATCGTGTCTATCTCCAGCAGTCAAAGGGCGAGAGGCGGTGTACACCCTGGACAGTTCGCCGGTCCATCGCAAGGCAAGTCACCGAGCTACTACAATGTAAATCTTCATTCTTTGAGCCCAAATACAAGATGGAGACTTTGCTACCAGTACTTTTGTGTTGGGCGGGCAATATGTATGCCTCAATTTGGCATCACTGTCATTTCTCTTATGCAGCTTTCAGCTGTATTTTGAGCTGCTTTAAGCTCGTTTTTTGTTTTGTTTTTTACATTTTATAATAACAGATAACATTTGAAAAGGGAATGATAAAGGTGGGTATGACTTGGGTCAAACGTTTTGAGTTTCCTTACACACCCTTCTCACAATAGTTAGCTGGAACTCTGGCCCATTCCTCCTTACAGAACTGGTGGAACTGGATCAGATTTGTAGGCTCCCTCTCTAAACCCTAATGTTTGAGCTCAGGTCTACAGGACAAAGGCTGAACAGAGACTAGAGAAGAGGAACAGATACTTTCTCCATCAAATATTACAACTAGTGGCAGGGTTTTCAAAAATAAGGATTCTCTTTTGTAAATAGTCCATGTTAAATACTTTTATATATTCAACATCTAGGAATATGTATGTTTATTAATATTTCAAGACTATTTTGCACTCCAGATACATCCTTCTGCTCGTCCTGAGGAATCCCAGCCCCCTTCTGAAAAATCAGATGAGACATGGAATCCATTCAGTGTGCTATAGCTCTGCCTGCGGCCCCCTACTTGTTGAATGTGCCCAGAATGTGTTCACTGGGAAGCAACCTGGAGGCATCCTAATCAGATGCCCAAACCTCAGCTGACTACTTACATTGATATGAAGCAGCAGTTCTACTTCGGTGCTCCTATCCTGTCTCCAGGACATTGAATGGAAATCAGGAAGGAATAAAAGCTCACAACACCAGCTGAAGGCTTAAAAGTAGAACATAAGCTTCCACTGACCTTTACTCATTTCCCACAACAGTAAGGTAAAAAAAAAACTAAATTAACTCATTTTATTTCTCAATATTTGTACACGAGGAAGTGGACTTGTCTTTATTTTTTGTTTTTCATTAAATATTTCAAGAGAAAACCTATCAGGAGTAATAACAGAAAAATACATATACAGCTGCATGTCCTTTGAGCTGTCTCTGACAATTTTGCACACTTAGAGAAAGAAGTGTCTGTCTATTCATCTGTGCAAAAAAGTTCAAGCATCTGTGGAAAGGGTGCCACAGATTCTTTGCTAGATTTAGATCTAAATTTGACTGGGTCATTCAAATACATCGACTTAACCTGCACTCTACCTTGCATGGGGTGGAGGGCATATTCTGGGCGAGGGGCAGTAAACAGTCTTTTCATTCAACCCCTTAGTGTTTTTATGTCCCGTTGGCGGTACATTACATACTTCCGGGTCAAACCTGCCTTTCTGGTGAAGCTCTTGTTGTGTACACATACATAGTAAACAGCTGGAAAGCTGAGATTCTTGAGATTCCAATGATTTATGCCAATCAAGGATACAATCATAACTGTAGACACAACCTCTCGGAAAGTAAGGTAATGTCCACATATCACTGACAGAACCGAGCCGTCTCGAACAAAAACCTGTCTTTTTACATCCACAATGGTCCAATGAATGTACTCTAAAAAAATAGCTAGTCCTCAACAAGTCTTACGTCCACAATCCAACATAATCTCCCACTGAAAACCATGGCAGTTTCCTTCCTTGTGTGTTTTTCTTACAAGATTTTCATCATAACTAGAGCAGGAAATTAAAGGGGAAATCTTATGTAAATGTAACATTTTTCATCTATTTGTGTTGCCATTTGGGTCCTCTGCCTCTATAAACACTCAAAGCATGAATAAAAACCATCCATCCAATTCTTTGCTAATTTTTGACGTCTGAAATCTTGTGCTTCTACAAACCATTTGAAAAAGTGCCTTACTGTGACCTCTATGGAGCTAGAATAGGGACTTTAGTTATCCAACTTATAACTTCTGTTTTGTAACTTGTAACTTTGTTTTGAACTTCTAACTTATGTTTTGTACTTGTGACTTACGTTTTGTAACTTGCACACATTTCTTAACATACAAGTTTCATTTCTCAAGTTACAAGTTACAAATATTTTTTTACCGTATTTGGTTGGCCTGGAAGAAACAATGAGCGGTTGATTTTGGCCAACCAACCATGCTTATCAAATTTTTTTCTGCACTGCTCACAGCCAAGCTTGCTAACATTTACTGTGTTTACCAGTAGGTGGCGATAATGCGCCTCACTAGTTTGTCAACTATCAGCAAGCATCACAAAGAAGAAGAAGAAGATGATGATGAATCACAGTTAATTAGATGCAAATATCTTTTTTTAAATACTGGACTTATGAAGAGATTATGGCGAAAGAAATAAATAGGAATGTGATAACAGAAGATGGCATTAATGCAACACTTTCGATGCTAGCTCTCGTTAAAAACTAAAGAACTGTTATTCATGTGGAAATGTACGCCAAGCGCAGCAGAGTACCACCATTTCTCTAAAGTAAGTCAGTTTTATAGATACTAAAAAGTTTCTTTTTGAACATTAACAATGTCTCCAATAATAATAATTATACTTGGTGTTCTTAAAAGAGTTGTAAATGTGTTGCCTTCAGATCAGCTATTAAAATGTTAGCTTCCTCTGCTTCTATTATTAAATCTTGAACCAGAGTTGTTAAGGGCTTCTTTTCTTCTAATCTTAGATGTTTTCCTGCTCCAAAGACACCTTTCTTCTCCCAAACAGCGTGTACATGACTGTTAATTACTCATTTGAACCAGATGTGTTGGATCAGGGAAACATTTAAAACAAACTAATAGCATTTGAGGGTCGAGTTGATGTTTCCTTGCTTTGGGGAACAATAACTTCACAGATTTAGCTCACAGGCTTGGAAGACCAAATCCATTTTCAACTCTGATTTTGCTAAGACGGATGTCATACAGAAAAGTGTTAGTTTTTATCTACCCTTTTTGAACAACTGGTGTAGCAGATATTTTTCTTTATGTCTTACTGTGTATGATAGAAATAAATGATCAACATCAGATGTTTTTGGCTTCACCATTGTGTATGTCCGCTCCCTGCCATGTCTTCCACTATGAGACTATGGACCAATCCTCATGAAATGACATCTGCAGAGACATGGGGGACTGCAGATGGCAGTCTCTGTTGTTGTTTTTTGGATTATGTCTTGATGAATTGTGCAGTGCATATAGTTTGGAATTAGTTATGTTTAGCTTTGCAGTTCCACGTAACTATAAAGTCCACCACAAATGTGACAATTACATTCAGATTGAGTGAAGTCCTATACATTGACCTACTGTTCTGAGTTAATGGGAGTTACTTCATAAAGAATAAAGTTGGGTCATCGTTGAGCGCTACTTTTGGTCCCATCCTGGTTGGTGTTGGTTACGCTGACTGTATCCAGAGTAGAAACTTTGGCTGGAGTTTTAGTAGAGAAAAAGCTTTTATTCCACTTCATAACAATATGACTTGATATAAAATTTACTAATTTGTTTCTATTAACAGTGTAGCTATTCCATGCTTAGTTGCTCACAACTTTCCTGATGTAAATGAAAAGTGTTATTTCAATTGAGCTATAAAGGTAAATCAGAGACAATGACATCCTCTTTGGTAGAAAGAACAATAGTTTTATTTCTTTTTTTTTCTTATGCCTTCAGCTCGTCATTCTCAGCCCTGTGATTCAGCTGTTTCTGAAGCTGAATGTGGCTGACAAGTGTGTGGTAGAAGTAGATGAGGAAGACAAGTCCAAACGACAGCGTTAAGGAGACGCGATGGACGCCTCCTCGCCAGGTTGATGGTGCCATTGTTTTCCAGCGTGTCGTTTTTTAGTGGCAGGAGCTTCACTTAGCATAGTCCAGGGGGCTACTCATTAAGTTATCCTAATGTTCTCTCCCAGGTTGCCATGGTGGAGGTACAGCTGGAGACGGATCATAAGTATCATAAGTAGGATCATATTTTTTTAGCAACTAATAAATATTTTTTATTTATTGCTGGCATGTTGAAATTGTGAGATTTTGCTGACATACGAGAAATTCTATTTCCTGAAATATTATTGTGTTTCCTTCTTACTAAATAACACAACATCTAAAAAACTACTCTGCATTATGCCTTTTATCAGTTATATGTATCAGATAATATGTAATTATCTAGCTCGGTGAACCTGTAGCCTACCTGACAAATTCTGACATTAGATTTAAAAGTGCTAACTTGTAAATCTTTATTCCTACTGCCTTCATGATGCCAGTGTACCAACAGACAAAGGAGTGGCAGAAACTGATGATGCGCACACAGTTTGATTTATCGGCAACTGGTTCCTTTCAGCATCAGATTGGTCTAACGTGCAAATACATGTGATAGAATATCTATGGTGAATGATCCTACTTTTATGGATTAATTATGAGGACAAGCACATTTGATGTAATCACAAATGCTCATTGGTTGTTTGACAAGCAATGCGCAATATAATAAATCTTAATTCCACAATTAAGATGTGAGAGTGGGTGGAATAAACCAATTAGCCAGTGAAATCTATATGAAATAAAGGTTCAGCCTAGGATGGAAATGTCTTACTGAGACCAAGAATTCAGATGAGTGAAGTCCCAAAGTCCCAGACGCCCATTAGCACAACAATGCTGGCCAGAACAGGAGCAGAAATTAAAGCATAAACCTAAACGCTTCTAGAATTTTTGTGTTTCACTTTATTTTATCCATTTTACAATTTACATTACAATTTCCAAGATATGGACATAAATATAACCTGTTAGCAACAATTAACCATAACACTATCACAAAGGAAAACTTGTAAAAGTTATTATATATCCCCTTTAATAAGCGTAAGCAGCAGCCAGGTGCTGCTAACCAAATACACTTGATTCATTTATCATCAGCGAGCGTGATCACCTCTACAGAAGCAGAACTTAAAAATTATTGTTCTGTAACTTCTCTGTTATCAGTAGAAAATTCACACATTTGTGTTACATTCGTTTTTACTACTGTACTGTCAGAATGTCGACAAAGTATCTTTGTCATACATGACCTGAGATACTCTTGCTTCTTGTATAATTATACCTGAACGGCTCGACTTTTCTCCGGGCAGTTTCCCAAAGGCCCTGTAGCACTAATCTTTTTTGCTACACTGCCTAAGGGACAACTTCTTTGTAGCGAAACATTTCATGAAGGAGCTATGAATTCCAGTGCTGTGATGGGATTTTAAAGGACTAAGCAGATTCATAAATAATGCCCTTGCTATGCAGCCAAGATCCGATCGTCAAATTGTTCCAAAACACTGTGTAAGCCTGTTATGGCACACTCTGCTGTTCGGGACGGTTTTTATTTCAGCTCCTTGCCCATGAAGTGTCACCTCTCAGCTTTCTCTCTTTGAGACACAGTCAGAGGAAGGGAGAAAGAGAGGAGCGCACACTTGGTTGGGTTTCTACACACATAGATGATCTCTTTGAAATGAGCACACACTCCTTGCAGGCGGATAAGCCTGGTTGAGACTTGGTGAGCTGCGATATGGCCACTGTTATCCGATCCGGTCTTAACTTAAAAGAGCCTGGGTGAGAGCGACTATTTTTATAAGCCATCTGTATATTTTGTCTTTTTGACTCACACACTGTGTCTAAATGGTTGCTTGTGCACTATATATGTGTGCATCCAGATTCCTTTTACTGTGATGAAAATATGATAAAACGCTGCGTCAACATGGTCACATGGTGATGATAATTAGTCTGCTTGAGTGCTTTGCTCCATATAAACCACAGAACTATAAAATCATTTCAATAACACAGCAGAAAGATTTATCATAATAAATGTTTACATCAGTGACAGCTAGATTAGTGGTTGGATTACAGTAAGGTTAGCAAATGTACAGTGATGCATTCTTTTCCATCATTTTCTACATTGCATTTTCTTTTCTCAACTTTTTTTGCATAAAAAAGGTAAAAGTATTGGTAAACATCTATCATGTTAAAAATGTCCAGACTAAGCATTTGCAAGCTGTCAGTTCTTGACATTCATTTAAAAATAAAATAAATACTAAATTTAGGAATAATTTATGGGAGACATTTTTACAGTGATTAGGCTTTAAACACCAGAAACTGCAAATTTATTGCGAGAAAACAAAAGAAAAAAGTTGGCTTTTTTGACAAAATAAGATGACCACAAAAATAAACAAGAACATTTTGATGTCAAAGTGAAAACTGATTTCAACAAAATAATGATAATTAAATAAAAATATGAAACATAAAATAAGTGACTGCATAAATGTTCACCTCCTTCAAGTGAGTATTTAGTAGATGCAGCTTTGGCTGTAATCACAGCACAGAGTCTGTGTGGAAGGGACTCAGCCAGGCTTGCTCATCTGGACGCTGCAGTTTTCCTCCATTCTTCCTGCTTCACTCTGTCAGGTTGCATGGGGATCGGCCGTGAACAGTCCCTTTCAAGTCCTGCCACAAATTCTCTCTGATGAAGCTTGTAGCTTCCTTCAAGCATAGTCATATGTGTCCTGGTGGCCTCTCACTAGTCTACTTCTTGCACGGTCACTCAGTTTGAGAGCACAGCCTAATCTAGGCAAGGCAGTGGTGGTTCTAGACCAAACTTACTAGGGAACTAGGGTGGGGCCAGTGTTTTTTTTCATGTGGACACAGAACAAAAGACAGAAAAAAAATAAAATTGTATATATAATAAAAATAATAATAAAAAAATATATATATATATTAATTTCAATTCAGTTTATTTATATAGTGCCAATTCACAACACGTCATCTCAAGGCACTTTACAAGAGAAATTATTTCAGTCCAATCGTACATACATTTCAATAAATTCTTCTGTTCATTATTCCCATCAGTTCAAAAGTTTTCTATCTAAGCAGATTGCATCGAGTCATTGACTTGCAGCTTTCACTCCTCCTGGATGAACATGTAGCACCAGTAGATTCCTGCGTCTGTAAATGGACCACACACGTGTCTTTATACTACACTCACTGCACTCAGGTGATTTCCATTCCACTCACTGTGAGACTACTATCACCAATTGGCTCGACTTTTGTTGAATTAGGTCAGTCACTTTAAAAGGGCGTAAATACTTATGCAATCACTCATTTCATGTTTTCATATTTTTATTTAACTGTCATCATTTTATATAAATCAGTTTTTATTTTGACATTAAAGGAGCTTTTTGAAACGTTATTTGTGAAAAAAGCCTAATTTTGTTGATCACGATTGATTTGTAAAAGCAACAAAAACATCCAAGAGGGTGAATACGATTCAAAGGCACGGTAGCTACAATCATGAGACAAACTCTGACTGGAATGAACCCGAATCATCAAAAGACAGAGCTTGGCAGGAGGAAAAACAGACGGTGGGATCCTAAGAAGGCCATATAAACCTGATCGCCAGCTGTCCGTCTACACTGTAAAAAATAAATACTGCATGTTACTTAATTTAATTAGTGTAGCACTTTTACACTTAAAAATATTGAGTTTATTTGAAAGCACACAAGTGGGTTATAATTAAACAGGAGTAATAAGTAGATCTAAGTAATAGTTTCAATTACACCTCAATGATTTATTTAAGCAGAAACACTAAATTAAATGAGTAAATGCAACTAAAAATACTGTGAACCAGATTGAAAAACTTGAGTAGAAGGTATTAAAGGAAATAAGTAAATATAATGAAAAACATTTGTAGGATATAAGTGCAAATTTACCTTTGACTTATTAAAAAAATTGTGTTGTGACAACAGATTTTATATTAAATTAAGACAAAAACCAATATGCCACAGAACATGAAAAGTTTTATTTAAAACACTCTTCCCATAGAAAAATATAATTCTTTTAAAACTACCAACAGTATCTCACTGTCTGGTATACATTACATATAACCAAAAAGTACATGTGAATAGGGACAAACACTTATAAGTTTACAAGAACAAGAGACTGTTTAAGCTGTTTTGTGATCTGAACCATTAACCGTCCTTCTGTTTTTAGTACTGAAATTACGTGGACACATCTTATAACATATTTAACATTGCTAAAGAAAAGGCTATTAAGTTTACCCAGGTTGAATCACCTCTAAACTAAAATGGTTCTTGCCAAATGGCAACAAGAAAAAAACACTACATCTGTGCATAAAGTTTGCATATTAATGCAAGGCAATATCTTCACACGCAACTAATTTGTGACTAGTAGTAAAAAATATCATTCAGTGGTATAAGGGTAAGAAATCTCTGCAGCATGTATTGCTGAACATTTAGATATTAAAATACTCTCCAAATCTTGTGATTTTCTTTAAACACTTGAATTTCTAAAGGCAGAAAATGAAAGAACATCTTTCTTAAGTAACTTTGTGTAAATTGTACTGAAATTCAAAATTGAATGCCTCACACCTTACCTGAATGATCAAGGAAAGAACAAAATGCATATCAATGCAAAATATAAATGTGCAACCAGAACAACATCAGATCATACATTCAGACAACCTTTTGGTATGATTTGGTGAATGAATCCAAAGATGGTCTATGCTTCCAGAAGAGCCTCACAAATTATTTAGGGTACACTCTGTCTTATTTGTGCTCAACAGCACAGCAGTCAACTCGGCCATTAAAGTGTTTTTTAGTCTTTGCACCTTTGTTGACAGCTTTCCAGGATCGACTTCAACAAGAATCTTTTGAAAGACTTCAAATACGTATCTCAGTGTTTTGGGGTATTTAAGGTACAATGCATAAGTTAATCCAAGCAAGTAGCAGCAAGCTCTGCTGAGATCCCCGAGGTGGTCGAGTACGTTGGAGCCCTCAATGACAACCCCCACATTCCCAACTGGTCTACTTTCATTCATTCAGGAACACAGTCATCGTCTCTGCTGCCAGCTCTTCTTCCACATTTATGGTTCGATGGCTTGAATCATTCTGTAGGCACAGTAAAAGCTAACATGGGTGTCACCAAAAGAGAATGAAGAAGCCACAAATTAGCTATAAATATAAATATGTTGACACTTCTTTGTTAGCTTAACTAGCCTATTGGACAACAACTGGCAACTATGATAAGAAGCAACATCTAATGGCAATATTTGTGCATATTTTCATACCTTCATTGATATTTCTAAAATAATGAATTAAGTCAACTGTACTCAGCTATAGGGATGTAAGAAAATATCGATACACCGATATATTGCGATATTTTCTCACAATATTGTATTAATATTCAAAAGTTTTGTATCTATTTTTATTTTATTTTCTAGAATTTGAATAGAACCATTAATGATGACAGTAATTTTTGTAGTAAAATTAAAAGTATGACGCGTAGCTGGTGGCTGTTTTCAGCTTCTTTGTTCCAGAGGATCAACTAGATCTGGTAACAAAACTGGATGTGTTAAAGTATGAAACAGGTTGGGGTGTTTATGCTGTGGCAGTTTTTTTAGAGTTAAATTCAGTTTTTAAAATCAGAATATATAGTCTTACTCATAGTATCACAATATATCCTATCGTCCCCCCGGGATTGCGATACATATCGTATCACCAGATTCTTGCCAATACACATCCCTACTCAGCTATAAGTACAGTGCTATATTCCACCATACAGTAGTTTTTTGTTAGACCACTGAGTGATCTTTAGTTTAGCAAAATGTTGACAAGTAATAGGCAGGTTTCCCCGAACTCGCCTCAAATTCCTTGATTAAGGAACCCACATCTTCATCCAGGTGATCCATCAGACATCGGATGACAACTTCTCTGGTTTTCTCAACAGGATTCCCATTCTGTAGAATACAGTAAATGCATTACAACAACTGACTTGAAATAGCAGTCGCTCACCTCAGTGTTTTAGCCATTTTACTTTACTATTAACAGCTTTGGCTATACCAAATAAGTAAAACAATATCATTTCTATTAAATGTCGTAATCGTTCAGCCCTTAATTGATTACTGCAACCTTGAAGCCATATTTGCCACTTTATATTTTTAGAGGTCAACTCAGAATATACCCAAAGTTTAAACAGTGGAAAAAGGATTGAAACAGTAACCATTATGCTTGGAAGACGGGTAGAGGAAAGAATGTGGAAAGTGAAGGATGTATACAAAGTACAAATAAATAGTACTGAGAAACACCATTGCAATACAAATGAAGGCCACGTAGGGTATATGATCTTGTGGTGAATGCAGGAGCACAGAGGACCCAGTTGAGAGAAGGTAAATAAGTTTAGATAAAAACAAAAAAAGTAGTGACAAGTCAGGTGGGAGCATCCTAAAAGGAAAAACTAAGCAGAAATACCTGGAGTAAAATGCTAATTTCTGTGCGATGTCTCTCTCCAGCGGCATCTTTCTTGGCTTGGAAGATGGCAAGCAGTTTAGGGGTGTAGTGGTCCAGCATGAACATAAATTTGGACTCCAGATTTACAGTGGTTATCCGGTGGAATTCTGCGTTGACCTGGAAAAAAAAGGAAGACAAAAAAATAGGGTTTAATTTACAAATATAAGGAAAAAAAAACATTACAATTTCTTAATTTCAGCCTATTCTGCAAAAGATGAATTGGTATTAGGCTTTTATTATTATGTATTATTTCTATTATCAATTCATTTCCTGAGATTTTAAAGTCATTTTTGTACTTGTGAAACCCTATCTGAGTTTGCTGTCTTAACTGTTCATTCTAACCACATGAAGAATGCATGCTTTAAATATGTTAAAATCAAAAGTCTTGGCACGGTCTTGAAAGTGTTTCAGGGCCAAGTGTCCTCTTTTTTGGAAATTAAAATATGTTCACCCTAAGATATGTATCGGATTTAGTAGCGCATATGAATGGCATATGACATGAGTGACATGGGTAGGACTTGCAAAAAAAAGGATTTGTACTGTTCAGAACACTATAACAAAGATCGGATATGGGTCGCATACCGTTTTAAAAAAGTCGTATGTTTGGCATTTATGCCCGCAGTGTGAACATAACCTTAGTTATAAAAATCAGGAACACGCATTCTGTGCATGCACACTAAACCCCGAGAGGAGAGCTTTTTTCTACTAGCTAAGCTAAGCTAAGCTATCAAAACTCAACTGTGCTTGCTGTTAATAGTTCGCACACAGAACGCACGTTCGCCATTTTAAAACTGAAAAGCTGTAATAAAGACGCCTCACAGTCAAGGGGCAAACTCCGCCACTCAGAATTGAGGCCACCCCGAAAGTAACAAAAATTGCAGTTCATCCCTCATCCACTGGGGGCTGGCTCCAGAAAAGAGCAATTTCCCATTGACTCCCATGTTAAAAAGGCCAACTTCACAGCAGAAATTAACCTGTTTACAGCCTGGTTCAAGAAACCATTTTAGGTTTAATAGGTCAGGTTTATCGTCATGACAACTCTGAGTGGGGTGAATTTTTTTCTAACTCATCCGTTTAGACATAATTTAATCTTGAAATTATGAATAATTAGGGGCGTGTACTTTTGATTGACAGGTCTCGGATGAGCCGTCAGCGCTAAGGCTGGTGGCTAACGGTGGCTAACGGTGGCTAGCAGCTTGCCGCCATAGACTGCTTACCCCCCCGCTTGCTCCGGGGAAGCCCTTCAGCCTGGGACTCACGTTAATACTTTGGCCATTTCCTTTCTCTGAACTTGAACATCAGTTGTATCCGCAAACTTTGTTAGTGTTTAGATATAAATCGTGCACTTAATGGACAAAGATGGCTTGCTGTGGTACTGATTGCACTAACAGAATGTCTAATGAAGAAGTCTGTGCTCCATTTTTTTCGGTAAGTAAAAGAATATTTCTATATGTTATTTTGTAGATGAAGCTCCTGCAGCTGAACTTCTTAATTAGCAAAGTAGCTAGTTAACCAGGCTGGAAAACTAGAAACTGAACAGGTTAAGATGTTGTGCATTTAAGATAAGGCTGCTTGGTCGAACAGGGGTTGAAATTATCACATTTCTTATTTACTTTACATGTTGATTTATTCAAACTTCACATAGTTTTAGTAAAAGCTATGGGCAAACAGGGCTTCATGATTTTATTTGACAAAATTATTGAGTTGTGCTCATTTCACCGTCAAAATAATGTATTGATCGCTTCGCGGTCAAGACACACACACACACACACATATATATATATATATATATATATATATATATATATATATATATATATATATATATATATATATATATATAATGTGTGTGTACCAGCACGTTATTTTGCCGGTTTTAACATGTAAAGTAGATAAGACATGTGATCATTTCAACCCGTTGTCGACCAAGCAGCTTTATCCTCCATGTTACAAATAACCAATAGAAATTATAGCAAGCCTAATGCGTCTGTCTGCATGTGAGTGTGGAACAACTGAATCTAGTTTTTCAACCTCAGTCTTTAAAACCTCAGCATATCCAGCACCTTTGAAATCAATGAACCAAGAATGTGTAATTCCTCTCCTAAATATGATATAGTTTTCAAGTGGATGGTGTCAGTGTGTATGTGTGTGTGTGTGTGTGTATAGAAAATGTATCTTACTCTGTTCTTCATTAGGATGAAAGGTTTCCCCAGAAAGCTTTCCAAGACAAAAGTGGTTGGATCCTGAAGCAAGGGGATGTCCATCAGTTGGTCCTCCAAGAACTCCTCACTAAGATGGTCGCTCTCTTTGGGTCCGTGAAACGAAAAAAGTTCAGGAAATATGGAAAAGAACACAATATAAACCTATAAACATGGAATAAGTGTTAAAACCTTTACTCATTTATGAATACTTTAATGTCTTACCTTTCCTCAAATTAAAACACATCTTCTACTCCACACTCAGTCTTCTGTTGGACAGACTTGGCATGTCTGAGTAAGATCTCTGTAACAATACAACATTTTGACTAATAATAATATTAATAGGGCACATTTTATAAAGACTGGATATTTGTTAATGAATACTAGTCTCAGACATCACACTGCATTGCTTTCTGGGAAAGTGGAAGGCACTTGAAAGGCTTTTGAAATGAAGGTGGCTTCATTGTGACAAAAAGGTTTACTTTATAGAAATGTGCATGTGTTTATTTTGCTGACATCTGAAGTTCCCCTGAAATGTAACAGATCCTCTGATAGCTGGTACATGAATGTGGGACATAAGTGGAACTTGATTGAGAGTGTTACCAAAGAATATCCAGTGTATTAATGTTGATAATGTTTTTTCCTTCAACAGCAGAAAGAGAGAATGGGCAGCTATGAGAGTTTTACGTTTGCTGTTTGGTTCAAACCCATCCTGTGTCAGGATGGTCACATTTTCATAGCAGCTATAACAAAATGTAACCCTCTATGGGATGTCATTTGTAAAGTTACATGGTCAAAAATTAACAGCAATAATTTGAGTTATTTAGCCTGTCATAAGAGAAAAAAAATGAGGTTAATTTTTTTAAGTAATATTTTTACCATGCAATTCCTTCATTTATAAATTGATTACTGTAATACCCTTTTCTGGTCTCCCCAAAAGTATATATATCAGGTTTACAGCTCCTACAAAATTCAGCAGCACGTGTCTTGACGAAGACATGGTGGAGGGAGCACATTACACCTGTTTTAAGTTCACTGCATTGGCTTCCTGTCCGTTTTAGGATCGATTTTAAGGTTCTTTTAATGGTTTTTAAATGTCTTAATGGTCATGGGCCTTCTTATCTTTCAGAACTGTCTCTGCGCTCCTCTGGCAGCCGCCTCCTTGTCATCCCTGAAGTCAGGACACACACTTGTGTGTCTTTCCATTATTATGGCCCTCACCTCTGGAACAGGCTGCCGGAGAACCTCAGGGCCGCAGAGAATGTTCATGTTTTTAAGAGCAACTTTTTAGCCTAGCTTTTAATTAATTGATTACTATTTACTGCCTTTCTATTTGCTTTTCATGTTTTACTTGCTTTTATTGATCAGTGTTTTACTACTTTGTGGTGGATTTATCTCGTTAATTTTATTTTTATTTATTTATTTATTAGTTTACCTACCAATCTATTTATTTATTTGTGTATTTTAACATGTTAGCCCGTTGTTTTAGAAGGATAATAAAAACATAGACACGTTGTTCCAGTGTTTCCCCTGTGGAGCCCTCTGCCTCAGGAGCGGTGGTCGACTGTGGTTGCCTGGGTGCTCTCCAGGTGGAGCTTGGCTGGAGGTCAGGATCCTGGCCTCCCCTCTTCTGGACGCCCTGGCTCGGTGCCTCGGCTGCTGCTGTTGATCCGCTGCTGCTGGGGCAGATGGCTCTCTTGATGGCGTTTTCTTACCTAACCTGGTTCTTCTGTACTCGGCCCACTGTCCATCTTATTGTCTAATTTAATGTCCTTTTAATGTTGCTCCTGAGTGTTTCCGCACATGGGGATAGGATTGGGAGGAGGGGAGTATAAATGTGTTCGTGTAACTTTTCAAGCAGCACCCCATAACCCTCTGCGTTTCAGGGAACATTACTGTCAGTGTTCAAATTATAGCTATGGTTTTTATACTCTTAAGTGTCAGAAAGTTAGTTCTGAATAATAATATATAATATCGAGTATGATTACATTTTCTGAAAGCAGCTATCAGAATATGGCTATATGAATATGAATATTTCACTTGGACAGAGTCACCAGCGATCTCTGGAGTGATAACATCTAATGATCACAGAACTTGATTTCACTCTTTGGCTGCTGTAAACCACGCAGCGCGGCGACGACGAATAGTTCAGGTGGACAGAATTTTGCGCCCCTGCGATCATAGATCGCATGTCTGATGTCACAGATTTTTTTGTAACACCAGCATCGGTCCAAGTTAGCAACAAGTAGCCTAATCGCTTTAGCTTCACCTACGTCATGACAAGTGTTCATGCTTATAAGTTCTAGTCTGCTAGCGCTATTTCCTGCTGTACTTAATGATAAACTCCAGAGGAATATAAATATCAGCGCTTCCTTCTGCTACACACATCTACCTGTGGCTACCGATCAAGAACTTTCAGCAGAATGCAAATTGGTGTGATGCCACAAAGTTGTTCCATATAAATAAACGATTAGTAGCCTATTGGAAGTTATTACTTGATCATTTATTTTAGTTCCAACTGCCAGCCTTCCGATCTCATTTGTCTTTCCGGTCTTCCCAGTGTTTTTCGTGCTGTAATCCCATCCTGCTCTTTTCCCACCAGGCTGTCAATAAAGGCTGAAGCAGCTGCGCAGTGGGCGGGGCTTAGAGTGAGTGCGGTGAAGGATCACTCATAGCTCATTCAATGCAGGTTTTGTTATATACAGCGTGAGGAATGTCATGTGTGGCGTGTGAAGAGAGGAAAATGCGTGTGTCTCACGCTCATTGGGTGAGGCTTGAGAGCCCTGTCTTAGAGGCCCATTTGTTTAAAAAAAAAATCCTTTTTTTCCCAACTAGCTCCTGGTATATTTCATATTTTGTTGTCAGAGATTTTTTACTTTTTAAAAATTAATAAGAGTTGACAGTTAAGGCATTAACCATTTCTGATATGCTGTCATATTGGATTCACCTTCATTGTTGTACTTTTATACATACACCCATAAGTGTTATGTCTGTGTGCTCATTTGTTTACAACACGTTTGTCTTGTGGTGAATTGGTTTCCAACTAAGACGGGCAATGTTGAAATTTTAAGCTTTTAATATACAGGTGGAGAAGGTTAAGCTGGTGCAGGTCCTCCATCATGTTCACCAACTGGACACTGCTGACCACCCCCATGTCATCTCCACCACAGCCGATGATGAGGACATCTAGAGCTGCTCTTCCTCCTTTCCACCTCAGCCCCGCCAGCCAAACCAGGAGATACGGACGTCTGGGAGGCCGAGGTTTCCTCCGATGGTTTCTTCAGCTCTCTCAGAACTATGTCAGACATAGCTGTCTCCAATGATCCAAATGGCTATGGAGAAAAAAACTAGCATAATGAATGGCAGTTGCACAGGTGTGGCTTATCGGTTTAAAGTATAATACTATATAAATTCTACATGAAGTGATGGAGACAGGTACTTACATTTTCTGCTTTGTTTGGCTGTTGTGGAGGGCAGGCATGCAGCCATTGTGACCTGGTAAACAAAATCTATAAAAAGAAACACAAGTGTCTTACTAAAAGTGCAACTTATCCCTTCCCAGACCTCAATAAATGATTAGTAAAATTCATACATTGCAGAATTGACTAGGATCAAAATTAGTCATATTAGATGTTGCTAATCTACAATAGCTGTGGGAACAGTTTTTTTAACTGGGACATCCTACATGGTAGTACAATCACTAACAATTAGGGTAAATACAAACAAATATTAATATAAATATGTGAACTATCCTAACTAACTTAGCTTGATCATGTATCTCATGCATGGACTAAATAGATCTCATACACTATTAATAACTAAGTTAAAATATTATTGAAAACTTGCATTAAGTCAATGATCATTTCATTTGAATAAATTATTTCAATTTAAATGTTAACTTACCGATTTAATATTGTATTTACAGCCTGGATGGAGGAGTGTAGCAGAGTTGCTCTACCCGCGGCTTGCGGGCTAAAGGCGCCCGCTAACCTCCGTTAGCTTCAATTAGCTTCAGTTAGCTCCAGGACTAGCTCCTGGCTACATCGGCTCAGAGTGTAAATCATCCGCCCCCGCCCTCACAGCTCCACTCTCAGCTCCACCTCTTTGCCCATTTTTGTATTTTCTGGGAGTGACGAGAGGGGTGACGCAGACAAGATGGCGGCGGTGGGAACAGCCCATTTGGCTTCATTTTTGCTCTTCAGAAACCAATGGGTGACGTCACCGAGGCTTCGTCCAGTTATATACAGTCCATGCTCACAGTCCACAAAGGTGGTCGTGTTCACGGCCCATTTAGTCTGCACTGGCTCTAATACTTCCTAAATTGCTACACATGTTGGGTGGTTAGCATTTGAGACACTCAAATTCAAGCGAGCCAACAACTGTCAACAAAACCCCATTCACATTCAAAAAGTCCCCAAAAACATAAAATTTAACAGTGGGCATACTTTACCACCAGATGCCGAGCCCAGAACACTGTCAAAGCAGATTATGATTGACTTAGCCATGTCCAGATGCTAACAAGGCAAATTAAGCAGACTTGCTAGCCATAAATGGCTTCATCACGATAGTATAGATAAGGATAGTTCGTGTCTAGCTTCTTTAAGTAAGGAGAGTTATAATAAAGAACAAATTCGTTCAAAAATGACTTCCCTGTATTAAGTTTGAATATTCAACAATCCGCTGTAGCCGCTCAGTGTGAAAAGCTCGTTCAGGACTGGATCATACCGGTCAGTCCCCAGAGTAATGACGTCACCGGATCATTTTCTGTTTACTTGATTTTTTTAAGTACTATGTACTCATGTATCAAAAATTGTGTTGATCTCGATCATAATTTCTTTCAATAAGACTACTTTGTTTTTGTAATGATTTCTTAAATAAAACTGTTTTAAAATAAAGAAATTATTATTAATATTTAGACCATTTTATCTGTTAGCCAAATCTTCATTTATTTTAAAGAATAAAACTTAATATAACTACTATGTTTGACACAAATGTTCCTCATTAGGTTCCACTTATGAACATTGATGTAATCAACTCAAATACTCATGATGGCGACATTCAACGTTTTTATTAAACATATACACCTAGATATTTCTGTGATATATACTGGGTGCTTGAAATATTTTTTACGGTGTACTGTTTGCTTAGCCATAGCAGCTCAGCCGAGCCGATGACGGAGTGAAAATAGAAGACTGAAAGTTGTGACTGCTGGGATTACGGGGGAGGCGCAGGCGTTATTAAAGCAGAGTTGGACGAATGGGTCCCAAGGGATGGAGAGAGATGGGGGGGTAGGAGGGAGTTAAAGAAAATGAACATGACATGAAGAACGAGCAAGGCTGGGATAATGAATGGAGGGAGAGAAAAGAAAATATGGAACAGAGACTGAGGGAGGAGGAAAAGAGGGAGGGTCCAGACTGAAAAGCTTTCTTTGTCAGTAGGAGCTGAAAATACTATAAATTCTGTCAGCACACCCTATTGCTCTTTTGGCACCTATATGTGTATGAGTGTGTGTTATGGATCAAATTTCATCATTGCCAAGATTAGGGATTAACCCCAGGGGTTAAGTCACCTCATGGAAACACCCAGCCACACATACGCCAAGCACACACACTTCAGCACCTCGACAGATGCAGACCCATTATAGTTATACACACACACACACATAAATACGACCCCTGTCACCCAACCGTCCCAGTAGGACCATTCTCTATTTTTTGACTGTCTGTTTGAAGTATGTCCAAATGGGAAGCATTAGTGTTATGGTCTAATGTTACACTGACATATTCTTCCCTACTACTGGCCACCGTATATTATCCTGGGCTTCCCCGTTGCGCCACAGCCATATAAGCCAGATGTCCAATGTATTTAAGAGTGGAAGTAACAGTTGCTCTGACTCTTTGAAGTTGTTATACGAATAGATTTTTCAACAGTTTAACAATAAACTGCTTTAACTGGCTTTCAGAGTAATTGTCAATGCTAAGTATGCTATAGGGTTAAATAACGTGGTATGTGATTTTTGCCATTGCATCATCTCAATCAAAACAGTAACAAAAGATTGTATTCTACAATTGCTTTAAGATAGAGTTTTGAAATAGGCTTTAGAAAATGTTAGTGGAAACCAAATTTAATGTGGCTCAGTACACAACAGATAGGGAAACATTTATTTACCCCCTCTCCAATACAATGCGGTGCTCCTGTGGCTGATTGAGTGGAACAGTTGTCTGACAATCGGAAATAGTGGGTTTGGTTCCCCTGGGAGGAGCACTTCTCCCCATGTTCTCTACCGATCTGCTTATTAGTTAGTGAACGTGTCCTTGACTGGGTAAATGTGGCTCCAAGGTAAAGTGCTTTGAGTACTTTAAATGGAACAATGTTTTGACAATTGTTCAAGAACAATGTTTTTTGACAATTGGAAGCTGTTCTTTAAGCCTCTATACATTATATGAAACTTTGTTGAGAATGAAAATGGTCCAGGAACCCCAATAAAGGACCAAAAACAACCTCATAATAAAGCCCTATAATGGCAAGTATGGTTTTCCTCGCCCACTTACCAAGGACATGAATATTAAATGAGCTCCTTGTTGATTGACCGGTTTACCCCGATGGCTCTATGATGCTGCCTGAAGCTAGAAACTTTGTGTACAGCCGTTTTCCTATTGTCCATCAACGATGTTAGCAGTAGCTCGGGCTAACATTGTTCTGCGGTTGCATTACCGCCACCTATTTTTATATATTGCCAACGATGAAAGGGGTTGGTACATGCAAATTTAAAGGGGTGTATCTTTGTGGGCTAGAGCTCCTATGATGTGTTATCATAGCTTTGCTCATACTGAACCGTTTCGCTGTGACCATTACAAATTTGTAGAGACTTTTTGGTATGGTTCATTTGAAATCCCAAGCTGAGGCTATTCAACAAGATCAATGCAGTTCTGAATTCTAGGACCCCTTTAAACTAGACACATTGTATGCTATCATTGACACTCTTATTTTGAAGAATGAACAGAAGTGGTACCTTACTATGCTGACAGTCAACTAGCAAAGACATTTTGTCATGGTGGCTTACGAAATTCTAAGCTCTTATCATCGTCCAACTCATCTGTGTGATTAAGTTACAGAAAAGGTACAAAGGATTTGTAAAGACTGTGAGAAATCCTTGACTGGCCAACCTTGAGCATCTGCTTCATCACATCCCATCAGTGGCAAACCAAACGGCAATTTCCCAGTTTTGAAATGAATCTAGGCTAAATTTGATTGTTTAGAATTCAAAATGTATAATACTTTGATACAATCTAGTTGTGGAAACACAAAAAAACCCATAAGAACTATTAAATGTTTGTTTTTGTTTTGTTTTTAACAATAGGATCATCTTAGCTCTAATACTTTTTCACTTTAATTCAGGTTCAGTTATTAACATTTTAAGCTATTTTAGATATTAATATTGTCTTCAAGTATTGTGTTGTGTTTGATAATGTTGTTTGGGATTTTTTGCATGTATACACACTTATCCCCACCCCTCCCCCTTTAATTAAAATGCCATAAATCATCTTAATTCTAGGGCAGCGTTATGCTCCTACATAAGCTCTTGTTTTTAACCAACAAGCAGTGGGCACCGACTCTCCATTGACTGCGCATGCATAAAAGCATGAAGAAACTGTTAAACGAGCAACTGGCAGATACGTTTTTTAATTATTATTATTTTTTAGCTGATACAGTACTTGTGCCCTATAAGTGATGGCTGATCTTTTCAGGGTGAGCATGCCTCACACCTTTTCAATTCAGAATATCGGTACCGGATCCCCCCAGTACCCTTGCAGGAATACAGCAGGTATAAAAAATGGATGGACATATGTATATCAAAAATTGTTAAATGGTTAGTACTGTTGCCTCATCGTAAGATGTTATTCCTGTTCTTAGCAAAGACCAGCCTCTATGCCCTTATGCCTGTCTGCCTGGGGCTGTTGCGACCTTCCACATCTAAAGGCTGCTTTCCACCGTAAGCAGCACGTACCTTATTAGTGCGTTCCTTCCTACCGAGAGCATTTTAGACCCGTATCACCTGCAAATGCGTTCCACCTAGCTGGTCCCAGGAAATCACGAACTGAATGGTTAGTATGCAGGATAAAATGTCATTCTATGTTAAGGATTATATAATTATCAATTCAGACATTTCTGTCAATGCCTTCTCCTTTGTCACATTGTCTTTGTAAAAATGATCCCTGGTATAAATTGAGTGATTCTCCATTTCAAAGATTAACTTCTTGCCATCCATGATGGAAACCAACAAATTAGACCTACAGACTAACTGACTTCTAACCTGGTGTCACAGGTAATGAAGTTTTTTTCTTTTGTCTTTTTCATAGTCAAGCAATCGGAAATCTGTACATATCTTTTATTTTGACATTTGCTGGATGCTTTACTCTGTACCCGTGTTTGATCTCCTGTCTGGTTCGAACTGAACCGCTGAGCCTGACGTGTTCTGGAAGCGTAGCACATAATAAATAGACCCGCCGGGAAAATTTAGGATAGGGCTGCGACACCACAGGGCATTCTGATTTGTGCCGCTTCACGCCCGGTGGAAACCAACCCATTAACTATGGCAAGGCAAAGGCAATTTTATTTGTATAGCACACTTTCAACAACAAGGTAATTCAAGGTGCTTTACATGATTAAGGGGTAAAATAAAAATAGCAGTAAAACACAGACAAAGCATATAAAGTAAACAGCAATAAAGCAAGAAGCATACACAAAACATGATACATCAAAGTATTACTCAAAGGCAGCTCTAAACAGATACGTTTTTAGCAGTGATTTAAAAGAACTCAGTTTTTCAGCAACTTTGCAGTTCTCTGGAAGTTTGTTCCAGATTAGAGTAGCAGAGAAACTGAAAGCTGCTTCTCCATGTTTGGTTCTAATTCTAGGGATGTTGAGTAGACTGGAATTAGAGGACCTGAGTGGTCTGCGGGGTTGGTATAGTAACAGTAGATCTTTAACATAATTTGGTACTAAGCCATTCAATGATTTCTAAACTAGTAAAAGTATTTTGAAGTCTATTCTCTGAGCGACAGGGAGCCAGTGTGTAAGGACTTTAGAACTGGGGTGATGTGCTCTACTTTCCTGGTTCTAGTGAGGACACAGGCAGCAGCATTCCAGATCAGCTGCAGCTGTCTAATTGACTTTTTAGGCAGACCTGTGAAGACGCTGTTGCAGTAATCAATCCGACTAAAGATAAATGCATGGATGAGTTTGTTTAGGTCCTGTTGCGACATCAGTCCTTTAATCCTAGAAATGTTCTTCAGGTGATAGAAGACTGACCTTGTTATTGCCTTTATGTGACCTTGGAGGTTCAGGTCTGAGTTCATAACTACACCTAAATTTCAGGCCTGATCAGTAGTTTTTAGCTGTACTAACTGGAGCTGTGTGCTGACTCTTGATTGTTCCTCTTTAGGTCCAAAAGTAATTACTTCTGTTTTGTTTCTGTTCAGCTGGAGAAAGTTATGGCACATCCATCCACTGATTTGCTCGATGCATTCACTTAGAGTTTGGATGGCTTCAAAGTCACCTGGTGACATCGTAATGTAGAGCTGAGTATCATCTGCATAGTTATGCTACCTAATCTTATTGGTTGTTATAATCTGGGCTAGTGGGAGCATGTAGATATTAAATAAGAGGGGGCCCAGGATGGAGCCCTGGGGCACCCCACATGTGATTTCTGTTCGTTCTAAAGAAAAGTTTCCTATTGAAACAAAGAAGTCCCTGTTCTTTAGGTAAGACTCGAACCAGCCAAGTACGGTACCAGAGAGTCGGACCTAACTCTCTAGTTGTTCTAATAATATATCATGATCAACAGTGTCAAATGCTGCACTGAGGTCCAACACAACCAGCACTGTGGTTCTACCACAGTCTGTATTTATGTGAATGTCATTGAAAACTTTGACGAGGGCAGTCTCAGTGCTGTGGTGAGCACGGAAACCAGACTGAAAAACATCAAAGCGGTTGGTCAACTATGAGGACAGCAATCAGTTGGGTATTACGCATTGCAGACATTACGCGCCTCTTATACGCCCGGTGGAAAGAAGGGGTTGGGTGGTGTGGGTTGCAGACCATCCACCATTTTTACCATTCTAACAACTGTGCACTTCCAGGTGACAAACTCGCTCACATACACTCACACAACACAAATGTACTAATGGCTAAACACATGCTTACCCCCTGCCCCCAAACACACACCGAAACACATACAAACCAAATGGTTTTAGAGTTATACAAACCCAGCTTATTTTTACATCAATATGGCCTGCCTACTCTGATGCTGGATGCTGTAGTAGGGCCATTTCAAAGATCTGAAGCTAACATTACATTTCGATTTGAGCATTTTGTGTTTCTGACAAACATTTATTAGCACCGGAATGTAAATCTCTGTGTTCCATTGATGTGTTAATCATAAAAGCATACTCATACTTTCGCAAATACTGATAAATATGATGCACTAACAATACTAACAACTAACACTATGATTGTTATTGTTTGCCTACAAAGTAAATATAAGTAATCATAACGCATACTTCCAAACTTTATCATTTCACACAGACAAATTAAAACAGACTGAAATGTCAAAAGAAATCTCGCTTGCCCTCCTGTGGATGGTTTGACCTCCCATACAATCACTGTTTAGTCTGCATCAGTGTTTCGTGTTACCAACAGCGGTTTTAGGTTACTCACACAGTGTCGATATCAAATGGGCAAACAGTGGGGAATTCAGATCTTTTCTGTGAGTCATGTTGTTCTGTCTGATCCAACATCTGCATGGGGTGGTGAAGAGGGTGTGGGAGAGGGTCAGTGGATAAAAAGAGCTGAGGTTGGTGGGAAGGAGGCAAAGAAGCAGAGTGGGTAGTGGAAACAAAAGGGAGGAAAGAAATCCAGAACAAAGAAAAAAAGAAAAAAAAACAGAGAGAGGAAAAGACGTAGATGAAGAAGTTGGCTGAAGGAGGAGGAAGGTATCAACAGCTGAGTTTGGGTAAGTATTGACTTGAAACAGCATTTAAGTTTCAGGGACACACAACTCAGCCACTCCCTGCCTATACACCCACAAAAGCAGCTATCCAGGGGATGGAGCCCTAAACAGATCAATAATGCATGCAGACACACACCTAAAGCTGTGCACACACATAAATATTCACTCAAACTTACTCTAAAGCAGTTATTATTTTTCCATGCATTTCAAAAGTAAAATGGTTCCCTGTGTGGAACACCTATCTCAGAAATCCCAATGGCATCTATATCTGTATTATGCGGAAACAGCAACTCACTCATCATGGGCTGGATTAAAATAGAGTAAATAATGTGTAGCACACCAGGAAAAGCTCTCAGGGAAGGCGGTGCAGAGAAAGAAGCCTTTCAGAAATGTCACTCGTACAAACCATGAAACCATGTAATCACCCGAGAGTGACAAGATCCCTTTTATCCATGTTTTATAATGTTCATCAAGTGTGACAGGGTAATGCTCTGATGGTTGGGTTTTTAGGATAATTATTCAACTAGGAAGTAGTAGTTCTACTTTGCAGTTGAAGCACATGCCTAATGTTTGTTGTGAAAGAAAGATGATAGATACAAAGCTTTTTGTGTTGTTCAAGCTGTCAGAGAGGCTACTTACTATGTGATCGTAATGTATAACATATATATATACATACATACATATATATATACATATGTACATATATATATACATACATACATACATACATATATATATATATATATATATATATATATATATATATATATATACATACATATATATATACATATGTACATATATATATACATACATACATACATACATATATATATATATATACATACATACATACATACATACATACATACATACATATATATATATATACATACATACATGTATATGTATATGTTATGTTATACATTACGATCACATAGTAAGTAGCCTCTCTGACAGCTTGAACAACACAAAAAGCTTTGTATCTATCATCTTTCTTTCACAACAAACATTAGGCATGTGCTTCAACTGCAAAGTAGAACTACTACTTCCTAGTTGAATAATTATACGATAAACCCCCAGACGGTCGTGGCAGATGGCCGCTCCTACTGAGCCTGGTTCTGTTGGAGGTTTCTTCCTGTTAAAGGGGAGTTTTTCCTCTCCACTGTCGCTACATGCTTGCTCAGTATGAGGGATTGCTGTGGTTGGAAAGTCTGCATCAATGAGGCCCAACCTCACGCCAATGACTGACACAATCTGCTGGGATTCCTTAAATAGGAAACTTTTTACCTGATTGGAATGTTTGTTTAAATGTATTGAAATGACTTCTTGTTAAGTGCCTTGAGATGACATCTGTTGTGAATTGGCGCTATATAAATAAACTGAATTGGATATATATATATATATATATATATATATATAAACTCAGCAAAAAAAGAAACGTCCCTTTTTCAGGACTGTGTATTTCAACAATAATGTTGTAAAAATCCAAATAACTTTACAGATCTTCATTGTAAAGGGTTTAAACAATGTTTACCATGCATGTTCAATTAACCATAATCAATTAATTAACATGCACCTGTGGAATGGTCGTTAAGACCTTTACAGCTTACAGAAAGTAGGCATTTAAGGTCACAGTTCTAAAAATGCAGGACACTAAAGAGACTTGTCTGCCGACTGTGAAAAACACCCAAAGAAAGATGCCCAGGGTCCCTGCTCATCTGCGTGAACGTGCATTAGGCATACTGCAGGGAGGCATGAGGACTGCTGATGTGGCTAGGGCAATAAATTGCCATGTCAGCACTGTGAGACGCCTAAGACAGCGCTACAGGGAGACGGGAAGGACAGCTGATCATCCTCGCAGTGGAAGACCATGTGTAACAACACCTGCACAGGATCGGTACATCCGAATATCACACCTGCGTGACAGGTACAGGATGGCCACAACAACTGCCCGAGTCACACCAGGAACACACAATCCCTCCATCAGTGCTCAGACTGTCCGCAATAGGCTGAGAGAGGCTGGACTGAGGGCTTGTAGGCCTGTTGTAAGGCAGGTCCTTACCAGACATCGCCAACAACAACGCCGTCTATGGGCACAAACCCACCTTCGCTGGACCAGACAGGAGTGGCAAAAAGTGCTCTTCACTGATGAGTCACAGTTTTGTCTCACCAGGGGTGATGGACGGATTCTTGTTTATCGTCGAAGGAATGAGTGTTACACCGAGGCCTGTACCCTGGAGCGGGGGATCGATTTGGAGGTGGGGGTCCCTCATGGTCTGGGGCGGTATATCAAATCACCATCGGACTGAGCTTGTTGTCATTGAGCTTGTTGTCATCTTCCCTGTACCGCAAGAAATGGGCCTTGCGGTACAGGGAAGACATCCTCCTCCCTCATGGGGTACCCTTTATGCATGCTCATCCGGACAGGATCCTCCAGCAGGACAATGCCACCAGCCATACTGCTCGTTCTGTGCGTGAGTTTCTGCATGACAGCAATGTCAGTGTTCTGCCATGGCCAGCGAAGAGCTCAATCCCATTGAGCACGTCTGGAACGTCTTGGATTGCAGGGTGAGGGCTAGGGCCATTCCCCCCAGAAATGTCCAGGAACTTGCAAGTGCCTTGGTGGAAGAGTGGGGTAACATCTCACAGCAAGAACTGACAAATCTGGTCCAGTCCATGAGGAGGAGATGCACTGCAGTACTTCAAGCAGCTGGTGGCCACACCAGATACTGACTGGTACTTTTGATTCTGAGCCTCCCTTCATTCAAGGGCACATTATTTTATTTCTGTTAGTCATATGTCTGTGAAATATTTTTAGTTTATGTCTTATGGTGTTGACTCTTTTAGTGTTCATACAAATATTTACACACATTAAGTTTACTGAAAGTAAAAACAGTCGAATTTCTTTCTTTGCCTGGTTTATATATATATATATGTATATATATATATATATATATATATATATATATATATATATATAAATAGAATAGAATAATCCTTTATTGTCCCACAGAGGGGAAATTCAGCTGTAACGGCAGTAAAGTGACAGATAATTGAAGCATTTAGATTCACACAAGAAAATATAAAAAAACATAATTAAGAATAATATATGTACGATAAGGACAAAATTTAAAAACTAAAGTACTGTGCAATTATTAAAAATAAAACAAAAAATGTATTATTTGTGTTTGAAGAATGTGCAGGATAATTTCAAAATAACTATAGAATGTGTATGTGTGTTTGTGCATTAAAAAAACAACATATTTACAAAAACTGATAACTATAAACTATGCAAGCAGAGATGTGCAAATAACAGTAGCAGACATTTTTTTGAAGGGAGAAAAACAGTGTAAATTAGAAGAGATGTAGGCTAAACATTCATGGACTTTGTTGGGAGCAGTGACGGTTATAGAGTCGGAGGAAGGGTCTACGATAACAAGACCTACAATAATGATTATCTTAATAAATAATATATATACATTACGGTCAAATATTTTTGAGGTTAATGGCAGAGCTCAGTGGATTTAAACCTTTAAAAAGTAATACGTTTTGGCCATGACGTTGTACATCCCATATATTTGTGGATTTATGTGTGCTTGTGTACTGTAGTTGTGTGCAGAATTGTCCCCCTATGTCTCTACTGTTATTCGGTGTTGCCTATGTTAGGGAAGAGGGCCTCCCCAGCTGGGGGCCATCCCCCCCAATATTCCCTGCACTATCCCACCCACACCACCACAGAGTCACTCGGGGTCCTAAAGATATTGCTGGACAGCTAAACTAAGTGAGCGCACTGTAAGGAGCCCATGATCAAGATGGAAGATTGGTCACACAGCAAAAACCATGCAATACTCTTGCTTAGAACATACTCTTGACCTGCATGGGTCTCAGTGGAGCATTTGACACTGATGACCACAATACATTAGTGAAACGACTGGAGAGCTGGGTCGGACTCTCTGGTACAGTACTTGGCCGGTTTGAGTTTTACCTAAAAACAGGAACTTCTCTGTATCAACAGGCAATTCTTCAGAGCACACAGAAATCACATGTGGGGTGCCCCGAGCTCTATCCTGGGCCCCCTCCTATTTAATATCTACATGCTCCCACTAACCCAGATTATAACAACCAATAAGATAAGTTACCATAACTATGCAGATGATACTCAGCTTTAGGTTACAACGTCACCAGGTGACTTTGAATCCATCCAAACCCTAAGTGAATACATTAAGCAAATCAGTGAAGGGATGTGCCATAAGGTTTTCCAGCTTAACAGAAACAAAACGGAAGAAATTATTTTTGGACCTAAAGAAGAAGAAACTACTTTTCAGGCCCAGAATCTAGATGTAGTAATGGACTCAAACCTTAACCCCCAGGGTCACATTAAAGCAATATAAAGCTCAACATTCTATCACCTGAACATTTCTAGGATCAAAGGACTGATGTCACAAAGGGGGCTTGAAAAACTCATTAATGTGTTTATCTTTAGTTGGATTGATTACTGCAACAGCATCTTCACAGCTCTGCCTAAAAGTCAATAACACAGCTGTAGCAGATCTAGAATGCTGCTGTCCGTGTCCTCACTGGAACCCGGACCCTTATTAGGCAACTGTACCTAAACACAGATCTGTGCATATTTTCTGCATAGGAAAAATTTTACTCATTGTGTGGTATTTACCAACTTGTACTTGTGTGTAGAAATGTTCCTAAATATAAGAACAGCTCTGACCATGCGTATACGTACAGCATCTAATGGTAGAAGGGGGGAACTGTAACACTGACACAGTTTTACTTTGACTGAATATTTATTTCATTGGTTTATCACCTCCACCAAGAGCTCATGTTGGTGTCTGTCTGTCTTTTAGCAAAATAACACAAAATGTTATGAACAAATTTGGATTAAACTTTTACGAAATGTTAGAAATTGGCAAAGGAATAAATGCTTACATTTTGAAGCAGAGGAACCGCTGATGATACAGGGCAAAAACTATTGCTGTTAAAAGGAATTTACGTTAACTATGACAATTTTTTAAAAAGTCTGTTCATCATGACATTTTTTGTCCCTTTTATGTTTCACCTCGATCTAGGTGTCACTGAAATTCCTTCTTTCGCTCTCTTGGCCATTATTTTCGGGAAAAACGCCAGGATTTAATGCATGTGTCGGAGGATGTGATGTTACCAAATGTGGTTAATTGAAGGCGTTTCTGTATGCAAATGACTGAATGGGCACGAGCACCTAGGTACTCACATGTGGTATTTATCAACAGATGATTGCATACGAGTGGCCACCACATATTTGATGAATCTTTTTTTTCTAAATTTCATTTGTAGGATAGAATATAGGACAGTTTCTATGAACGTTTGATAAATGAGTGCCTTACAGCATGCAGAAAAAAGAGCACTCCAAGCAACTCAGAGAATTGGTTACTAAAAGTCAGTTAATGGATACAAAAAGAAATCTCTGATGCACTGAAGATCCCCTGAAGATCAGTTAAATCCATCATCAAGAAAAGGAAGGAATATGGCCCATGATGCTGCTGCCTGTGTCCTCACTAGAACCAGGAAAGTAGAGCACATCTCCCCAGTTCTAAAGTCCTTACACTGGCTCCATATAGCTCAGAGAATAGACTTCTAAATACTTTTAATAGTTTATAATTTATCGAATGGCTTAGCCACGTAGCAAACACCTCCTGACACTAGAATCAGCCTACATCTTTAGGTGTTTTTAGGAAAAAATCAAACGACAAAAATAGCTTGGCAAAACCAAAAGAAAAAAGTTTGACTTATATAATGAAATACAGCGACTATGCCGGAGTTTGCAGCTTTATCTACAGAACCGAGTCTTACACGTTAGCATCACATTAGCCTCTAGATGGCTAACGGAGATCGACTCGGTTGTGTAATTCACATTACTACTGTAAGGCATACCGTGCAAACTATGTTCATCCACCTCCACACATTGAATAAATAGCTTTCTCAGGACTGTATAACAACATCATGCCCGACCAAACACTATAACCCCGGTGAAATCATTGATTACTTACCTATCCATTAGCAGCACGGCTAACTCGGCGTCCGTAGTATATGACGTTTGTTCCAAAAGAACTCTCAAACGAGGAACAGCCGGCCCAATATTTACTCTGGTCTTTGCTCTCTCTCTATCACGTTCTCTTTTTCTTTTTCTAGCTTCTTCTGATATGGGATTTCTCGGTCTCTTTGGTGGATCAGCCATTTCTACAGTCTCTAAACAGCGAGGCCGTATGACTCAGTCGGTACTTCTGGCGGCGGAGCGCCGCTCAAAAGTTCTATTGTGCAGAAAAAAGCCAAGGACCCCTGTAAGGTGGTGATAACTCTAAAAATGAACATAATAGATGATAAAATTCCACCAAAACTTTTGAAAAAAACATTATATTAAGGTGTAAAAGTTCCGGAGTATTCCTTTAATGTGTCATATGTTTTGTGTCTGAAGTTTTTTGTGCTTTCATTGTTGTTTTATTGCTTCTTTTGTTTTATCCCCTAATCAGCCAAAGCACCTTAAATTGCCTTGCTTTTGAAAATGTGCTGTAGAGATAAAGTTACCTTGGCATGGGCAATGGTTTTACTTTAGCCTTGTCTCCTTCCTGTACAAAGTCACCTTAAAATGGATTGCCTCCCCTATAGATTTCTTCTGTAACAGTACAATGTTTCAGATCATCAAACAACTGTTAATGTCAGACAAGAATAAGCTCTGTAAATACAACAAGCAATTTACATTTATTGATTTAATTTAATAAAGGGAAAAAAATATATCCAAACTAATCTGACATTAAGTGAAAAAGTAATTGCTCGATAATCCGAAAAACTGCTTGTACTAACCTCGGCACAACAACTTTGCAATAACAGCCAATTAGTACTTTATATCACAATGGATACCTTTTGGTCCACTCCTTTTTGTTAGATTTTTTCTTAACTCAGTATTAGACAGTTTTTAAGCTTGAATTTCTTTAAAGGCAAGTACACCTGATCACAATCTGATTTAGGTCCAGCTATTGTGTAGGTCACTCTAAGACCTTAATTTAGTTTCTTTTAAGCCATCCAATAGAGGACTTACTTGTGTGCTTTGGATTGTGTTCTGCCTCATAATCTAAAATGTAATAACAATAAAGAGTGCTTGATCTTAAAATGACAAAGTGATTTAGTTCAGGAAACTCTGGTAGAAAGTAACGGTCATGGTTCCATCAACTATGGAAAGTCATTCAGGTCCTAAAGCACCTAAACAGCCACCATATGACTAGCAGTTGTGTGGTCTTGAAAGTCTAGCATGGAGACATTTTTTGCCCAAGTTCTCTTATTATTTAATCACAAACACTTGCTTTACCTGAGGCCAGTCAAGTCATTTTCAACCTACCCAGATCATTTGGTCAGTAAATAGTTTTTTTTCCTTTAATAAATTAAATCATTTCAAAACAGTCCCTTGTATTTCTTACAAGTTATTCTTCTCTGATATAAAATTTGGTTTAATAACCCAAAACATTTATTTAGGACAAAAAAACAAAAACAAACTAAAAACAAAAACAAAACAAACAAATCTAAATGGGCATAGTACATTTGTGAATAATTTACGGAATGCATCCTTAACCGAGTGTGATTTGGGTCACAGTGTTGAATCAGGAAACTGCAATGAATGTTAGTTGACAAAAATGTCAAACCTTATTGGAGGTCAAGACATTGTGAATAGAAAACAGATTCACACAGAGGCATGAATATCAAATTCAGCTGAACCAATGAACCGCTGAATGAACTGAATCTTTGAAAAAAATAAATAAAATCAAACACTACTAAAGCCCTGAGACCTTTCAAATCTCTTTTTCCACCCCTGTCTTGAGTCCTTCGTAGCCTCTAACAGGTTGTCTGCCAGGGTTGCTCTTTAGCTAGAGACATCTTCCCATAAACTCTGTTATCTTAACTGTCCCTGCTGAAGAAATGCATCCACGCAACATGATGCTGCCACCACAGCTTTCACAATGGGCATCATTTGTGAATGGCTAACTGCAAATTCCTGTCGTTCTCCTGGCTATTTTTGTGATGATGCCCTACCTCTAAGTTTGAATGAACAGCTATATCTTTGGTAGATTTGCAGTTATGCCAGGCTTTTTACAGTTTCTGATGATGGATTGAACAGAGCTCTGTGAGATGTTAAAGCTTGGAATATTGGAATGGAACACTAAGAGGCTTGGAGCTTGAAACAACCAGACTTGAGAACAGACTAGAGCTCTGATGAGCAGATGAACGGATCACAGAGGATGTTTGTCGGAGTGGAACCTTGTTAAGTTCAACCAGGAATTCAGGAAAGTGGAAAGTGAAATATTGACCAATAGCACTGAGGGTGCACTGCCCACCCGACTAGGATGTGGCTGTCACCAAAACAAGCGCTCCTGCTCCTTCTCCTTCTCATTCCTCTTATTTCCCTCACCTGTGCACTCCCAGGGTTCATTCCAAAGACAGGTCTTCAGCTCAACACTTCTACTAAAGACACTACTGGTAAATCAAACTATAGACTGTTATGGACAATATTACCTCATGCACATATGATTCATCTGCATCATTATTACCAGATTGAATGTTTGTTTCATGATTCAGCTATTTGGTTTGGGGTTTAATTATGCATTATTTGCATGGTTTGTTTAGTCTCATAGTTAAAGGAGTTGGTTAAAAGTATTATTTGATTTATTATAAATTAATGATTCATTAAAATATTGGTTGATTAAAATAATTATGTAGGTAAAATAAGTTAAAACTTGATTTAAGATATATTTTGTTTCAACATTGTTTAAATATGTTAAAATATTTATAAACTTGATTTAATTCATTACATAACTTCAGTATATGTTTAAAATACATGGTGAAATGGTATGGTCAGTGTGATTTAAAAACAACTATTTAATAATAGGTTTAAAAGGGAACTGCTGTCTTTAATGTCTCATTCATGTGTTGTTTGTTTGGTGTAGGTTATCAACCTACTCTGCAACTGTTGAACTGTTCAAAATGAGAAGAAGAACATTAAAAGACAAATATTGCAAATGGAGTTGAGTTGTCCCAGCGTCCCCTTTTGTCTGAAGTAATGCCTTTTCAAGTTTAGGCAGGAGCTGAAGAGACTTTTACAAAACTTGACAAACCTTGATGGAGACACATTGAAAGGTAAGCAACCGGAGAACGCAGTGAGGCAACGTAAACACAAGGAAAAAATGCAGAGGACTTGAGGTCGTACCGGTGCAGGTTTAACCCCTAATTTCCACTGCATGCGCTCCACCACAGATGCCGCAACCGGCAAAAGGACGCTGGAGCAAGTTTGCAGTCAATCTACACAAATCACACAGCACCAACAGGATACCGAACAAGCACAAGATCCGTTTTTTCAAAATAAATCAATAAAGACGGACTAGATTTTTTTGTATGCATAGCTATAATAATATAATCACGCGTATATTTATACATATATGTTGTCTAAAATAATCAATCCATCCATCTTATGTACCCGTCCATCCTATGCAGGGTTGCAGGGGGGGCTGGTGCCTATATCCAGCGGTCACGCGGCGAGAGGCGGGGTACACCCTGGACAGGTCGCCAGTCCATCGCAGGTCTAAAATAGTTGTGTGTTTATACATAATTTACACACATAATATAATCAAAAGGTATTTAATTCTGAAAGCTATTTTGTCCTTTCCTGCCACACAAGACATAGTAGGTGCGTGGGTCAACAAATACGTTATCCAGATACGAGAGAAAAGCAACAGGACAACATGGACGAAGAGAAACTAATACTTGAAGTGGAAAATCGTAAAATACTTTATGATTTTACTTTTTCCCGCATTTATTACTGTCTTTTATCGCGAGATCTCGCAATTCCCACGCATGCTTCTTTGAGCACCTCTGGGCTTCGGACCGGAGCAGATGTAGAGCGCATGCAGTAGAAATCAGGAACTGGAGCGAATGCCTGCAGAGTTCGTGGCGGAGCGGTGTGCATGCAGTGGAAATTAGGCGTAACACTCAAGCAAGAAGGGTCTGGCTGTCAGCTCCATAAGTACTCCCCAGGTAATGAGGTCAACAGGCTGCACTTGGTGGGTGCAGCAGGCAGGCTCCGTCCCCCGGCTTTTTAGACAGCTCCTCAGCTCTACAGGAACCTCTGGTGGAATGATCCAGAACAGACAGACCCAAAATCCCAACAGAAAACATGTTAAAAAACATGTCAGATGTATGAAAACACAGGTGGTTGCATGTTCTTCACACATCTCACATGTTTTTGATATGTTTTCATATGTGATGGCATGGGTTAATGTGATTTCATGTAATTTTGCCCATGTGAAATCCATGTGTTTTTTCCATAAATACTAACCAATCCTTTTCAAAAATAACCCAGGCACTTTATGTGAGCACTGAAGCAATAGTCAAAATGTGCTTTGTTTCTATAAAATGTCATTACAAAAATATCGGTTGTAGAATTGCCAGGGCCTTAGTCTGCAGATAGTGTTAAAAATACCTATGTATGTAAAAAAAAATACCCATGTATGTATACCTATGTACACATCTAAACTTCATATTGTTTGCAAATTCAACTAATTATGGGCATTTAAAAAAAAAAACACTCCCTTCTTGCCTGTGCTGTTCATTATGCTAATGTATTCCCCTTTTAGTGACGGTATATACATTTATATGATATTCAGAAAAAATGGGAGAACTGAGGAGTCTGCTTATTGTGAATCAGCCTTTGTCAGCAAAGGTTTTCCAAAAAATATTTCTTGCAGCAGGAACAGGCGTGAAATTATAACTATGGACACCTTGATTGTTGAAAATAGACTGCCCATTTTTTCATTTTTTGCCTCTGATGTGTGAGATGAAAAATAAGTCTTTTTGGGTACGCCCCTGGAAGTCTGGTGGACGGCCCCAGTGGCGGCCCCTGAGGACCTGGAGGTCTGGCGGACGGCCCGGATGGCGTCCCCTTGCTGGAAGGCGGTCGGGCGGACGGCCCGGATGGCGTCCTCTGGCTGGACGGCGGTCCGGAGGACGGCCTGGTGATCCTCCCTTGAGGACCTGGGAATCGGGCGGACGGCCCGGATGGCGTCCTCTGGCTGGACGGTGGTCCGGAGGATGGCCTGGTGATCCTCCCTTGAGGACCTGGAGATCGGGCGGACAGCCCTTAGGTTCTCTTCTGAAGGTCAGGCAGCGGCTGAGGAGCTTGGCTGGTCGGCAGTGATGAAGATGCCTGGCTGGTAGAGGTCGGCCGAGATGAAGAGAGTCTGGAGGCCCGAACGCCGGCTGAGACGAAGAGTCTGGAGGCCCGGACGCCGGCTGAGACGAAGAGTCTGGAGGCCCGGACGCCGGCTGAGACGAAGAGTCTGGAGGCCCGGACGCCGGCTGAGACGAAGAGTCTGGAGGCCCGGACGCCGGCGGAGACGAAGAGTCTGGAGGCCCGGACGCCGGCGGAGACGAAGAGTCTGGAGGCCCGGACGCCGGCGGAGACGAAGAGTCTGGAGGCCCGGACGCCGGCGGAGACGAAGAGTCTGGAGGCCCGGACGCCGGCTGAGACGAAGAGTCTGGAGGCTCGGCCGACAGCAGTCGGCGGTGAAGATGCTCCAGTGACGGAGACGGGTCCTCCTGGACCCTCCCTGGGAGCTCTAGCGACGGAGACGGGTCCTCCATGACCCTCCCTGGGAGCTCTAGCGACGGGGACGGGTCCTCCATGACCCTCCCTGGGAGCTCTAGCGACGGGGACGGGTCCTCCATGACCCTCCCTGGGAGCTCTAGCGACGGGGACGGGTCCTCCATGACCCTCCCTGGGAGCTCTAGCGACGGGTCCTCCATGACCCTCCCTGGGAGCTCTAGCGACGGGTCCTCCATGACCCTCCCTGGGAGCTCTAGCGACGGGTCCTCCTTGACCCTCCCTGGGAGCTCTAGCGACGGGGACGGGTCCTCCTTGACCTTCCCTGGGAGCTCTAGCGACAGGGACGGGTCCTCCATTACCCTCCCTGGGCTCTAGCGACCCATGGGGAAATGTTGGTCGCTGCAGAGTTGTCGCTGTGACTGCTAAGAATACAGCAGCCACGATAACGGCGGTTCTGGGACTGACTCACAGGCTGGAATGGGCTCTGGGACTGGAGCTGGAATGGGCTCTGGGACTGGAGCTGGAACGGGCTCAAAGACTGGAGCTGGAATGGGCTAAAAGACTGGAGCTGGAACGGGCTCTGGGACTGCCCCGGAAGCGGAACAGGTTTAAGGCCGGATCATTCTGTCAGGGATGTGTGTGAAGTATGGACCCAAACGCAGATGCTGAAGAAGTGCAGGATGTTTATTAAAGGTGATGGTGATGATGATGATGAAGAGGACGACAGCAGGAACGGAGAGACTGGACATCAGGCAGGAATGAGACAGCAGGGAAGGCACACGAGACATCAATAGTAATGATCCGGCACTGGGTGAAAGGAAGTTAAGGGTTTTAAAGGCAGGAGTTAAGTAGGATCAGGTGTGAATGATTGGAAATACGGGTGAGGACAATGAGTGAATAGGGCAGCGTGACAGGAAGTTACACGCACATACACACACACTTGAATTATGGAACTGCAATAGGCAATTTCTTGTTCACATATCTATGAACTTTGAAGGTGTGTTAGCACACACACATTTTACAATGAGACGGACTACAAAAAGGGTAACAGCAGTAAATATTCTTTACCCACTGGCTGGCCTGAGTATGATCTGGGAAATACTTGAGGAATGTTGTGGCTCACCAGAATCCATAGAGAGGTCCTTGTTTTCAAGAACAGAAAACTTTCCAGCAAGGAAAACTAAAACCTTGTGAATAATCTGACTTGCTCCGTGAATTGAAAGCTGCAAAGTTGGATGGCTATTTACCTGGGCTAAGTTACTTGGACACAGCCAGGGGAGTAAGTCCAATTGTAGAGACACTGCTATTTCCTCTTCAAGAAAAATGGATTACGGTTGGCTCTAAGTATAAAGAAGACCCCAATGTTGCGTCCCCCTTTCTGTTTCTTTTCTGATTTTGTGAGGAAAGAGGCAAGAGCTAGAAATGACCTGAGCTTCACCACAGCTCACTTTTGTGATCTTACGAAAGAAATACCCCCAGATAACTCCAACATAAGGCCATCAGTTACAGTGCACAAGACAGACGTGTCGGCAGATCTAACCACAGCAGCAGAAAATACAGCTGAAGATATAAACAATGTCCTATACATCACAAACCACATCTATTAAAAAAAAAGCAAAGGTTTCAGAACCATATTATTGGAGGACAGAAAAAAAAGTTTCTCAATGACCACAATGTCTGTTATTGTTGCCTTGCATCTACTACAGTGCTTACACAGTGAGACAACTGTTAAATGGCAGGCACAATGACCCATATGCCCAAAAGCTTGATCTGGTTTGGGTTATCATTGGCAATGTGTGCCTTGGCAGTACTCACAAGCCAACTGAAGTAAGTACTCTTAAGACACACATGTTAGACAATGGAAGCCGCAGGCGTCTCACTCCGACAGCTATTTCAATGTGAAAGAAAGTTTTGACCTGAGTCGCACAAAAGCCACTGCTGGTCGACTTCAGCCCTAAAAACCAAAAGCCAAGTCTACTACAGGAACAATGATGCTTGCACCATCTGATGAAGACATGATCTTTCTGAATAAGATGGAACCAACAGCTGGGTTTCACTATTACCACTTAGGAATCTCAGGTGTAAACTCCCAGACAACAGATCCTATGCCTATGAGGGGCTTATGTCTCTGTGACGAACACTTGACAAGAAGGAGGAGATGAAAGTACATTTTGCATGTTTGATAACAAACATGCAGAGCTTGCACCACCTTGTAATGAAGACAAAGAGAGATGGTACCTCCCCACATTTGTTGTCTACCACCCACTAAAGCCTGGGAAGATTCACATTGTGTTTGACTCGAGTGCACAGTTTGACAGAGTGTCTCTGAATGATGTGCTGCTTTCAGGACCTAACATGAAGAACACCCTTTTAGGTGTGCTCCTCATTTTTCAAAAAAAAAAAAGAACAGTTTCTGTAACAGCTGATATTGAACAAATGTTTGATTATTTAGTTGTAGGGGAGGACCACAGAGGGTTTCTCAGGTTTCTCTGGTATAAAGACAAAAGATGCTTACACTCTCAAATTTGCATCCAACAGAGTGGAGGTGGTTGATGCCTTTCCTCCAGAAGACAGGGCCATGAAAATAAAATACATGGATCTCCCCACAGACGAGCTTCCCCTCCAACATAACCTGTGAGTTGGAATACAGTGTCTGAGACATCTGCCCTCAATGTTCCACAGAACGAGAAGCCCTTCACTCGTCGTGGTGTTCTTTCAGTAGTGAACAGCATCTTTGATCCTCTAGGCTTCCTGACTCCTGTAACGATCATAAGACTTCTTCTCAGATAACTCTCCAAGAATGATCTTGAGTGGGATGCCCTTCTATCTGAAGACATGTATAACTGGAGAAGATGGCAAGTTTCTCTGCAGGACCTTCAGACACTGCACATTTCTCAAACCTATGTCTCCTTCTCCATCTCACCTGCCAAGTTTGTTGAGCTTTATGTGTTCTCAAATGCCTCAGATAAGGCTATAGCTGCAATAGCCTACTTGAAAGTTACACATGGAGATGGGCATAGTGAAATCTGCTTTATCATGGGTAAGTCAAATTTGGCTCCTGTACCAGAGCTCACCATCCCCAGCGTGGAGCTCTGTGCCGCTGTGCTTGCTGTGGCGTTGGCAGAGCTCTTGACTGAAGAACTTGACATGAAAATAGACGGGACTACATTCTTACACTGACATCAAAGTGGTGTTGAGTTACATAAGAAAATCAAATTGTGTTCAGAGGACCTGCCATCTACTAGTTCTCTGCACAAGCTTAATTCAGTGATGGATGACATTGACCTACTGTGGGTAGGAAGATGCCTTGCAGAATCAAAGCTGTCAGGTCATAAAGCCATCCCTCTTCTGGTCCTGGGGATACATCACTATGCTACTTCTGGGCCAAATCCTGACTGATAGCAACCCATTCTTTCATAATCACTTCTTGGAGTTTGTCAGAATTAGTGGGTTTTTGTTTGTCCACCTACTTCTTGAGGACTGACCACAAGTTCTCAATGGGATTAAGATCTGGGGAGTTTCCAAACCATTGACCCAAAATTTCAACGTTTTGGTCCCCGAGCCACTTAGTTATCACTTTTGCCTGATGGGACGGTGCTCCATCGTGCTGGAAAATGCATTGTTCTTCACCAAACTGTTGTTGGATTGTTGGAAGAAGTTGCTGTTGGAGGGTGTTTTGGTACCATTCTTTAGTCATGGCTGTGTTTTTGGGCAAAATTGTAAGTGAGCCCACTCCCTTGGATGAGAAGCAACAATCGGAAAGAGGCTTCATCAGAGAATATGACTTTGCCCCAGTCCTCAGCAGTCCATTCACCATACTTTCTGCATAAGATCAATCTGTCCCTGATCGGTTTTTTTTGTAGAGAAGTGGCTTCTTTGCTGCCCTTCTTGACACCAGGCCATCTTCCAAAAGTCTTCGCCTCACTGTGTGTGCAGATGCGCTCACACCTGCCTGCTGCCATTCCTGAGCAAGCTCTGAACTGGTGGCACTCCGATCCCGCAGCTGAATCCTCTTTAGGAGACGATTCTGGTGCTTGCTGGACTTTTTTGGACGCCCTGAAGCCTTCTTAACAAGAATTGAACCTCTTTCCTTGAAATTCTTGATAATCCTATACATTTTTGATTTAGGTGCAATTTTAGTAGCCACAATATCCTTGCCTGTGAAGCCATTTTTATGCAACACAATGATGGCTGCACGCTTTTCTTTGCAGGTCACCACGGTTAACAATGGAAGAACAATGATTTCAAGCATCACCCTCCTTTTAACATGTCAAGTCTGCCATTCTAACTTAATCAGCCTGACATAATGATCTCCAGCCTTGTGCTCGTCAACATTCTCACCTGAGTTAAAAAGCAGCAACTTTAAGCAAAAGTTAAAAAGTTAACTTAAGCAGCAACTTTTCCAATTTCCAATATTTATGTAATTCTCAAAACTTTTGGCCACGACTGTAGTTGCATCCTCCGAACTCTGGTGAAATGAGTGTAGACAAGTACTTACACAGCCAGAGATGTTCCTGGGTGTTCAACCCACCACAATCATCTCACGTGGGTGGCTCATGGGAGCGCATGATAGGCATTGCTCGCCACATCCTAGATTTAATGCTCCAACAGGAAAGAGACACCATGCTGATGCATGAGGTTCTGACAACAGTGATGGCTGAAGTCACGAGACCAATGCGAGACCATTACTGCCTGTCTCTTCAAGACAAGAAAATCCTTCTTCTGTCCCATCTCAGAGTGTATCCTTCTATTGTCTCCACAAGATTGATTTGTTTAATATGTTGTGGCATTCTTATTTAATGTCAGACAGGGAGTGTATTGGAACCGTGTTATATTTTCAAGCCTGCAGGCACAGCTGTTTTGTTCATAGTTCTGTTTTGCATTGTAGCCTCAGCAAATACTAATTCACAAGAAGTGATGTCACAGGATCATCCAGGTTTCCGTGAGGCAAGAAAATTGTGGTGCGTTTTCAGTTCAAGCTTTATTCATCTCAAGCCATCCATTTGTTCAAGCCCGTTGAGTGGCAATAAAAATAAGAACATTATGTAAATTTTTCAGAATGTATATTGTTAAAGGAGTCATGAACTGCAGTTTTCACTTTTCCATGAGAAAAAATTTATTTTATGATTGCCTAACGATTATACACTGGTCGGGAAGCCGATATTTAAAAGTGAAGCGTTTGTTTACCCTTGGGTTCGTCAACCAGCCCACGTGCACGTGCACTTAAATGCTTGATGTTAATTTCTGGCCGACTTGACGTCAAGTCGGCGCATGATATACCATTTATAGACATCGCAGAGCTATGCTGCATGAAGCCCGCCCTGCCCCTCTCCCATTACTGAATTCCGATTCGAAGTACTAACTCGACCGTGAAAGATGCAGAAACGTGGTGCACACGTGAGTTGCTCTGTTGTTGATTGCCAGAATCAACATGGAAATATTTTTTCTCTCCCAAGAACGGACCAAGCTATCAGGGACGAGTGGATTAAATTCATTTTTAATGACGCGGTTCCTACAAACCTTCCCACTGGTTTAGATGTCTGTGCTAAACATTTTACACTGGAATCCTTTACGAATTTGGGACAATATCAGGCGAAGTTAGTATCGAAGCTCCGTTTGGAAAAAGGGGCCATTCCAACAATCAGAGACTTGCCTTCAATTGAAACGGTAAGGCTGTGTTTTTATTGCTCTACTGTGTGTAACAAACAGCAACTAACTGCTAATGCGGCTATTGTATGCTAGCGGGAGTAGTAGCTTCGAGAACAACACGGGTAATGGCTGCTACTTTGCAAACAACAAATGACCTAGAATGCAGCTACAATTGAAGGTCGGGTTCATTCACAACTTGCGCCATGATGTCATTTTGGAATGATATGCTGAAGCGTTACCTGCGGTGTCAACCCCCCTCCTCCCTGCCACCAATCAACGCGCCCCTCATTTACATTATTACAATGACCGTCCACGACAGCCAAAATATCGCATCAGATCTTGCGAGACAATAATGAAATAAGGGTCAGAGGAGCTCTGTTTATTTTTTTCCACTTTTCTTTTTTAGAAGGGCCTGAAAGACTATAATAGAGCGTGGGTATCCAAGGTAATACTAGGTTATGACTCCTTTAATTATTGTGTTGATTATAACTTGATTTAATTCTTTAGTTGTATATGTCTCACAGTTTAATTTGTTGTTACAGCAGCCCAGGTTGAAACCATGAGCTAATCAGCAGGCAGAGCAGGGGTAGTGAGCAGAGTAGCAAAGAGGGGAAACATGATAACAGGGCAGATTATGACTTATATAGAGTCCTTCCACAGTAATGTTTTCAAGCCCGTATTCCTGTTAATAATGATAATTTTCTGCTAATAGCCATTAAAATTACAATGTTTAAGATTAGAATACTACATGAGACAGATAAATGAAAACATTTGAACAGAAATGTGGAGAAGGAAAAGTATTTTTAATACCTGGTTAAAGGTTGTTTTATTTCAAAAGGAATTTTAAATCTGACAAGCGAGCCTCATCGGAATTCATATTCTACTTCATTGAAAATGACTCTATGTTTACTGGATTTCATCTCGGGTGCAACTAAACTAAACTTTTTAAATCTCCGAAAGTTATGTGCCAACCACTTTCCGCTCCTAAAGAGGACAGCACTTTCCGTAAATTAACAGTTTTTAGGTTAGCCATGTACATCTGGGAATCATCAGCATGACCATCAAATGTGTGTTGCGTTTTCCATGGCAACTACCAATGTAAATTCCATGGTAGGATATCCATCCATCCATCCATCCATTGGGTATACCCGCTTGTCCTTGCAAGGTTGTGGCAAGCTGGCACCTATCTCTGGAAGTCATTGGGCAGGAGGCAGGGTACAACCTGGACAGATCAGTAGTCCATCACAGTGCAACACAGAACAAACAACCGTCCACACGCATAGCTAAGGGCAGTTTAGAGCAGATGTCGAGTTACTTGAATATTTTCCTTATTTGACCAGTTTTTTTTAAATTGGTGACAGAAAAATCTGAAGGCCATCTGTCATTTTCACAGATTGCAATCTGACCACTTGATCCCACTCCTGACCACTTGGTGCAGATACGAAGATATTTTCAAGACAACTGCTGTTCACCAGGATCCACCAGAGGAGGGAGGACTTGGCATGTTCAACCCGGGGCCCACAGCCACAGCACCACCAAGCCCCATGGACCCCAAGGCAGTCCACCCAGCCCCCTCCCAGAAGAAGAGCTAAACCCACCCTGATATTCGCTTTACTATCAGAACACAAACGACACTAGACACCCAAGTTGAGGCCCCCATGCCCCAAACCCCGGCGACGTACCTGCCCAGACCAGGAGCAAACCGAAGCCCCAGGCGGCCGACCCACTGGGCCGACATCCACCACCCCCATTCCCTGGCCGATACTCAGCTCTTGGGGAGCGACCACTGCCGTTCAATGGCTCGGCAAAGAACCAAACCCAGCGCCCCACCCATCCACCCTGCACAGCCACTACCCAGCCAGTCCACCGGCAAGTCCAACAGAACCCAGCCAAGCGCCCGACCCCAGCGCCATGCAGCGCACAGAGACCAAGACTCAGGAGCCAAGTCCAGTGCGAAAAAGACTGATCAGGCCCAGAAATGCCGCCGCAACAAGCACCAAGACACCCCAACAAGCAAACAAGGTGAGACGCCATACAGGAACCGGCGATGACAATCGGCCCAGAGAAAAAGAGAGAGGCGACCGCACATGCACATTAAACATTTTTAAAATTGATGCATAAAAATATATTATGACTGGTCAGTCAAAATGGCCGACGACAAAAAAATGGTATTCTGGTTTAGAGTGACCTATTTATCTAAGGGTGCTTTCACACCTGCAGCATTTTGTTCGATTAAGACGAACTCAAGTACGGTTCGTTTGCCAGTACGGTTCGTTTGAGCTGGTGTGATTGGGGACCAGTGAGATTTGGTCCAGACTAACAAACTGTACTGAGACCCACATTTTGAGGTGGTCTCGGTCCGCTTCCAAACGGACTCTGGTGCGGTTCACTTCAGGTGTGAATACGAACCAGCCTCAATTCGGTCCAACTTCCTGATAAAAGCCTTTTTTGTTGTATGTAGGCATCCGTAGCGCGCTGCGCTTTGCACTGTGGGAGGCACTGTTTCTGTGTTGTAACTTGTTAGCATTAGGGCCAACGATGAATCGTGGTCAAAAATGGAGTCAGGAGGAAGTCCAGTGCTTCATTGAAATTTTGGTCGATGAACGATGTAAATAAAATATATTACTACCACCACAACAAGAAGACAAGGGCAATCCATCTGTGTATGCAGAGCTAAGTCTGTTTATTTCTGGGAGTTTCACCGGGTCTTCCTGACATCATGCATCTGTTTCCTGTTTGTCTTTTTCTTGGGCTTTCTTTTGGCAATTCTTGCTACAGCGCCACCACACGCAAGGGGGATATACAACATGTAAAAGGTTTAGTTCCTTTGTCAAAAGTGCAATGTCAACACTAACCGCACCAGCTCAAAGCTGCAACAATGTTGCAAAATTGGTCCCCAATCTTAGTCCAGCGGACTAACAGGTGTGAAAGCACCCTAACAATCATGTTTTTGAATTGTGGGTGAAAGCTGTTGTACCCAGAGAAAACACCTGCATGCACGGTGAGTAAATTTAAACTCAGAGCAGAAAAACCCCAGACTGTGATTTGAACCCAGTACCTTCTTACTGCAAAGAAAACAGTGTTTCCAACTGTGCAACCATGCACACCATCTTCGTAACCTTTTTTTTTTTTTTTTACTGAAAATGAGTTGAGGGAAAAGAAAGGTGTAAACTACTTTCCCAGCATCACTCAGTGATAGAAACCTTACTTTTGCAATTTTACAGAAGTGAAAAGAGGCCATGCTGCAGTCTTGATTAAGGTGTGTGTGCTAGAAAATAGATAGTTGTCAAAAATTATTTCAGCTTTTTTCACAGTTCTTTTAGGAGTAAGTATAATCAAGTAATATTCTCATAAGCCAAAAGGTTTCTAAGATCTACAATGAACTTTGCTTTTTTATTTGAATTTTACCATACCATTTTTATTTTTATAGCACTTTCAAACGCAACAAGGGGGTTACACAAAGTGCTGAACAGTTACCAAGCCATAAACAGAAAAAAAAGATATATAAATGTGTATATATATATACATATATATAATTAAAATAAATTACAATAAAGAAACACAAAAGAGCATAGCAACACAGGTATAGTAACAACAATAACATAGTCAGGAAAAGTAAGGTCAAGGGGACACGAATTTTAGAAAAAAAGATTCTGATCAGCCAGACATTTACTTCTGTTCATGTCATAATTTGTGTAACTAAATAGTTTTTCCGGTTTTATTTTTGTTCTAAGGTGCAAAGCAATGGAAATGTAGCTTGTGTTTTCCGGTAACATTGTCTACAGTAAGCAAGTAAAGTGAAAATAAAACTGGTACAAACATAGCACCTGGTTGGATGCTGTGGCTAACCACAGAAGGAATAAATTGGGCATGATGGAATTGTGCAAAAAGTAACTGATTGGGTAAGTAAGACTTAAAACCATCTTTGATTCGGTCGTTATTTAAAGAAATATGGATGATGAAGTAAAAAACTATAGATTTTTTTCGGGGTCAGAATGTCAAAACCCACAGTTATGTAAACGGTCAACACATCTGACTGTAACAGAACATGCAAAGCATCACTGAGAAAAAGACCAATTTCTTGTTGATTCAGACTGTTTTGTATAGTTTCCACCCTTATAGCACTTCATTGATAAGGAGTTTTTGCTAATTATATCAAAATGAGGTTTCCAGAAATGTAAAAACATTTGGATTTTCTCCTGAGAAACACACCAACACAAATTGCATAGGCACAAAGATATACAGACGTAAACTCAAGAGGCCCACTGAATGACCTGACCACTAACAGACCTTTGCACACATTCACACATACACAAATACTTAGTGAGTGTGGCAACTGCATGATACTTTACGCACCTGGCAACCCCTTCGCCCTGTTAGTTAAAAGCTTCGCGATTAGATGTACATGTATCCAATTTCACTTTAAAGAGCCTGCGGGAAGCAACACCGCTCGCCGTCGGCGGGAAAACATCACGCTTGTATTCCGGGAAAGTCGGAGAGATTGAGGCGATGCCCGGCAGAAGAGATAGATGGATATAGACTGAAGCAATGAAAGTGCAGGAAGAAGGATCTGTTATAATTAGTTTATGTAATATCACTTTGCCTCTATCTCTGCCATGTGCGCTCAAAGCCCCCAATAGTAGCTCTTTGCTTTTTTTAACTGTTTTATCCTCACCTCATCTCTCCTGTTTACACATTTTTTCCATTCTACAAGTTTTCTCATTAACACCTCTGCTTTAGTTCACCTTAAAACTTGCCTCTTTTCTTTTCTCTCTCCCCTTTGTTACCCATTCACCTCAGTCCATTCTCCCTCTCAAAAGATCATCCATCCTCAGCCTGTTTTTTTCTATTCACTCCATTCATCTCTTCACACATCCATTCGACTATCGAGTTTAATGTGTCTCTAAGCAAATTATCCGCGGAAACAAAGTAGGTCCCATCGCTGCGGTGATTACATCACCCCGCACATATTATGGACAGAACTGGTTATACTTTGATGTGTAAGAAAAATGTGAGTTCCTTTGGTTTAGTTCCAGTAGAAAATTTTAAAAATGTAAAAGGAATATCAATTTAAACATAATTTACCTGTTTTTATTTTGATTTGCTATATCAGAAACCCTTTAAAATAATCAATGAAAATACCTTTAGTAACCAAATCTATTAATGTGTTTAGCTCGAATCCTTATTGCTACAAAGCGATACACGTTCAATTATACCTTTTATTCTGTTGAAATAAGGTTCCCATTTCTGGTATTGTTTGTTCATCCAAGGTTATAAAAATTGAAAGAACACAATTTTACAACCACAAACCTGTTTGTATTTCTGAGGGATTTTATGTGACTTTAGGTGATAGAAAAATTACAAAGTTGTGGAGTGGACATGAAATGTGGGTGGATGTTTGTTCTACAATTGGGGAGAAATGTGTGAGAAAAAAAAATCTACTAGCCATGCATATTTTGATAAATCTTTATATAATCAAATATCACAAATTGAACACAATTTCTTAATCATACATTTTCTGAATTTCCTGAAGGATTATTTGGAATGCATGTATGACTGAATTCAAATGGCTTTTTTTGTGAAGTGTCTTGATGTGACCTGTGTTGTGAATTGGCACTATATAAATAAACTGAATTGAACTTGTCTTACCACACTTTTCCTTTCTCTTAACCTTGTGTGAATATGCTTAGATACAGCACTCTGTGAAAAACCTGCTTCTTTAGCAATGAACCTTTTGTGGCTTCTTCTCCTTGTGGGGGACGTCAGTGACTGTCTTCTGGACATCTTTCCAGTCAGAAGTCTTCCCTATGATTGTGTAACCTACTGACCCAGAAAGACCAGCTGGTTAGTGTGTGGCACCATGGCTTTACAGTATTCAAACTCTCCTAGACACAGAATTTGGGGTTTTCATTATTTGTAAGACATAATCAAAATAAGGAAAAAAGGGTTGAAGTATTTCCCTGTATGAACAAAGTTTCACTTTCTAAAATGAGTGACAAAAATGTTTTCACAATATCAAAAAGGTTTTTATAGATGTACTTGTACATTTTAGATTGTGGCTGTAAAATGTCAATGTCTGAAGAAGTTGGAGTGTAAATACTTTTTGAAGGAAATGTATATCAACTTATAATTTCTTCTCATTATAGTTATTTCTCTTTTGCCAAGTGTCTGCAGACAATTGATGATACGGGAACAACATGGATTACTCTTGTCTCATAATGTAGCTACAGAAAAACATCAAAATCTTTGTCAGTGATTTCTGAACAATGGGAAAGGCCATTTCAATAAAGACCAATCAAACAAAAACAGGCGGACATTTGCAATCATTGACAACAGCAGATGATGGATATCTATTTCTAATGAGTGCCGCTAAGGATTCTGTGTTATTTTCTGTGGGGCCATGAATAAAGACTTTCTCACAAAATATGAAGGCTACTAACTTGCAATAAAGCCAGCGTTTTTGAGGCAGTTCTGCATGAGTGCTTGTTTTGACATGTTTTTAATTTTTTTTGGCTTCTATTAAACAGACTCCCAGTTGTGAGTGGCAAGCAATATAAGGCCTAACAGTAGGTCATACAGTTAGCACCTCAAGCTAAATAAAAGCTGTAGGTGTTGAGTCTTAGCCTATGAACTCGATGTGGAGTTCACTTGTATTTTAATGGGTGTCAACTGACAAGGCTGTTTATATTACAGAGCATTGAACATGGAGACGGTAAAGTAGAATGGAGTCAGCAGCTGAATCAAAGTTGAATATGAATCCCTGTGCATATAAAAGATAATTATGAGTAAATCATAGTCGGGTTTACAGAGGGTTAAGGGGTATTTTCCATGTAAGTAGAACCCTGATTAGTGATTACCATTAAAGAGTTTAAAATTGCAGGTAAACAGAGGTGGGTCATAAATAGTTACATTTATCTAATTAGATTTAGTTGAGTAACTTCTTGGAAAAAAATTTTACTTTTAGAAATAGTTTTACCACACTTTGCTTTTAACTTTGATTTGAGTAATATTTTTATTAATTACTGTTGCCTTTCTGGTTACTGCTCCCACTGTGTGTAACTTCACTAAATGAAGATCAGACTTGTTTTATCCATTGATGCCCTAGACACATATACATCCCTACAATTTATATTAAAGACAAACTTCGAGTTTGTACTCAACCCTTGTTCTAAGGTTATTTTCTATACTTTTGGGCCATTTGGAGATCAAGTGAATATATGGCAAAAACCATGAATTGTCACTGGAAGCACTTTATTCTGTTCTAACATATATGTAAATATGAGTTTCATAAGTTTTACATTGCGAAAAACTGAAAAACGTGCTTTGTCAGTTCAAATGTGTTATTTTTTTGTATTCTTTTTTCATTTTAGTCTTTAAATTACAAGAATTTGCACATAGCTTTATATTATCTGTCTGATGACATAATTTTTAAATGTTAAATCGGAGCAGGTATTCCGTAGTACTTGAGTAGCACTTTTGACAAATAATTTATTACTCTTACTTGAGTGATTTCCTGGATTAAATTTTTACTTTTACTCAAGTAAAAATATGTTGCAATAGTGCTACTCTCTTTCATAAAAGATTACGCAACTGATAAAGGGGGGTGTGGAGGTGGTGTACGGGCTGTTGATTTGTAAGGTTGCATATACAGGTCCTTCTCAAAAATTAGCATATTGTGATAAAGTTCATTCTTTTCCATAATGTAATGCTAAAAATTAAACTTTCATATATTTTAGATTCATTGCACACCAACTGAAATATTTCAGGCCTTTTATTGTTTTAAAACTGAGGATTTTGGCATACATCTCATGAAAACCCCAAATTCCTATCTCAAAAAATGAGCATATCATGAAAAGGTTCTCTAAACGAGCTATTAACCTAATCATCTGAATCAACTAATTAACTCTAAACACCTGCAAAAGATTCCTGAGGCTTTTAAAAACTCCCAGCCTGGTTCATTACTCAAAACCGCAATCATGGGTAAGACTGCCGACCTGACTGCTGCCCAGAAGGCCATCATTGACACCCTCAAGCAAGAGGGTAAGACACAGAAAGACATTTCTGAACGAATAGGCTGTTCCCAGAGTGCTGTATCAAGGCACCTCAGTGGGAAGTCTGTGGGAAGGAAAACGCTGCACAACGAGAAGAGGTGACCGGACCCTGAGGAAGATTGTGGAGAAGGACCGATTCCAGACCTTGGGGGACCTGCGGAAGCAGTGGACTGAGTCTGGAGTAGAAACATCCAGAGCCACCGTGCACAGGCTTGTGCAGGAAATGGGCTACAGGTGCCGCATTCCCCAGGTCAAGCCACTTTTGAACCAGAAACAGCGGCAGTAGCGCCTGACCTGGGCTACAGAGAAGCAGCACTGGACTGTTGCTCAGTGGTCCACAGTACTTTTTTCGAATGAAAGTAAATTTTGCATGTCATTCGGTGCCAGAGTCTGGAGGAAGACTGGGGAGAAGGAAATGTCAAAATGCCTGAAGTCCAGTGTCAAGTACCCACAGTCAGTGATGGTCTGGGGTGCCATGTCAGCTGCTGGTGTTGGTCCACTGTGTTTTATCAAGGGCAGGGTCAATGCAGCTAGCTATCAGGAGATTTTGGAGCACTTCATGCTTCCATCTGCTGAAAAGCTTTATGGAGATGAAGATTTCATTTTTCAGCACGACCTGGCACCTGCTCACAGTGCCAAAACCACTGGTAAATGGTTTGCCTCCATGCCACGCCGCACTGAAGCAGTCATTTCTGCAAAAGGATTCCCGACCAAGTATGGAGTGCATAACTGAACATAATTATTTGAAGGTTGACTTTTTTTGTATTAAAAACACTTTTCTTTTATTGGTCGGATGAAATATGATAAATATGCTCCCGGATAATCAAATAATTGAGAACCACTGCACTATAAAAACCATGCTTGAATGTCAGTATGATGGTTGTTTTCTAAAATGCTGTGTTAATCTTATACCAGATAAATCTGGATCCTAACCTTCCAAAGTGTTTGTTTCTTCAGCCCAGAGAGTATTTTACCAACATTTCCTTGGGATTAATGAGACGGTTATTTTGGACATGTAAAACAGATCTTTGAGTTGTTTTAAATAAGCAGTGTATTTTGCATTCTTATTGTTGAATTCTGAACACGGTTTAAGTGAAGCTGGCAGTACTTTAGGTGTTGTACTCATTCTTTGTAATGTATTGGATGTGTCATTGATTTGGAATAATTTTGGTCGCTCCTGTTAAGGTTCACCACTGTTCCATGTTTTCTCCATTTATGGATAATGGCTTTGCCGGAGTCCCCAGAAGAGCCCCCAACCTACCAGAGGGGAAGTGGCACTCCACAGCGACTGGGACCAAGAAAAATCAATGAGGGTAGAGGCACCATATCATTTTACCCTGTTGTACAACCAAAGGAGCAGGGTGTGTGTGTGTGTACTCATTTAACCATTCTTTTTAGGACTTTGTCTGACATATTCACTAATCTTCTGAATACCCTTAGGGGACCAAAGCCAATCCTAATGTGATGGGTACCCTTTTTTTTAAGGTTAAAGGTTAGGTTTAGAGGTTACTGTGTGAATTAGGTTTTTGTTAAGGTTAGGGTTAAGAATATACTGGTAATGGTTAGGGTAAGTGGTTGGGTTAGGCATAAATGTAAGTGAATACAGTCAGGATGACTGAGAGCCCATTTGAACAGAAAAAAAGCATTGTGATACACAGCAGATTAAGACATAACAGAGAATCACTGGAATGCTAATGTTTACCCACCCACAGGAGAACAGAGGTATTTTGAGAATCTAATATGAATTTTTTTGCTTTTATGTTTGTATCAGCTTCCCTCCTGAGGAAAAAGGAGCATGAAAATGTGTTCCTCTGCGTGTTTGTTCCTTCAGTCGGATTGTGTTTTGCTTTATGTGACAAAACACTGGAGTGCTCTGCAACTAAATTACAGAATTTCAATTAAGGGGTGTGTGTATGTGTGTTTGCTTGGCAGTCTGACGGTTTCTGTGTCACCTTTTGTTCAGTTCAATTTACTTACAAAACAGCAATTTAGGTCTACAGTCAGTTTCTGGTAATATGTTAAAGAGGTCAAATAAATTCCATTTAAGCATATACCTTACATTTGGGGCCTGAATACTGAAATGTTTGACTTCTCTTATCAAAAATTACATTGGAATTGGTTGGTTTTTTGGCCATGGCTTGTAAGCTTTGGGCATTGATTTTCAATAGAGTTGAATTTGAGGTGATTCTAAAACCAATGCCAGTCTGCTTTATCCATTTCAACATCAGTAATAATGTGTGTTTGGAAATTTGGAGAAAAACTGTAGGCTGAACTTCTTGGACAAGCTGAGGAATAAAGGTAGATGTTTTTTTGTTTTTTGTTTTCTTACACCACTGTGTTTGCAGTCTCAGCATTTTAGCCTTTACAAGGCAAAAAGAAATAGGAACATATTGACTGATAAGTTCAAAACTCAACCTATGAGCTCAGCTCTCCCTCCACTAGGAGTCGCGTTAACCGAATATTCTCCGTATTTTACTGGGTTTTTTTCAAACGACGACAGAAAAATCTGAAGGCTGTCGGTCATTTTGACAGATCACACCCCTGACTACTTGGTGCCGACAGGCAGATATTTTCAACTTTATGCATGGAGTACAGGTAACTAAATCAATAAAAAAAAAGATTCCCATGAAAGCATCTGAGTATCATATCAGACGTTGACACCAAACCAATGTTATCTGTAAGCTGATTGTAAAGTTAGGTGGTGACAGTTCCCTGCAGCTCAACTACTGATACAAAAAAAGTGCACGCTGTGGGATTTCCTCCCACTGCAGCGATCAGAAAAGCTGTCTTTCAGAGAGTTCTACCGAATTCTGGTCACTTCAGCTGGAGAAATGTTCCCTGATTTCAAAACTTTGGCTGAAGTGGCGCTCGTAATTCCAGTCTTTAGTATGGCAACAAAGCGCTGATTTAGCCTTTATTACACACAAGCGGGAGAGCTGTTCAGCTCCACGGGGAGCTTTAAGGCCGCAGCAGGTGAAATGTTCATATTTAATACATGTATCCTATTAATCTAGATGTGTGATGGCATGCTGTGGATTCTTTGTGCAGTTTGCTTAGGTTGAATATGAATTGAAATGATTATGTATTATAACTCTGCCCTCCACCATGACAAACAGGTACAGCATCAGCAACACGCCAAAGCATATGTAGCTCCATTTGTTCCCCATTTGTGAATACCTCCAAACTCCTACTACAGTTTGAACTGAGAAAACTTTAAGATCATGTAACCAAAATGTAGTGCTGTACATAGTATGATTAACTGAGCATTTCTAATTACATGAAATGACTCCACACAGAGAGCAAAGATTTTGAGCCATTTAAAAGTAAGCTTTCATTTTGAAATCTCCAGCTGGCCTTAATAAAAGCCAAGATTTTTAACTGGCATGACAAGGGCTTCTAATTTGTCGTGGCTTTTGTAAAATTAATGTTTTAGACTGCTTCCAAAGGGATACTCTAAAGAACATAAGATCTCATCACATGCTGACGGTTAGCAAAGGGTCCTGTGTGCCAATTTCAAACTCACTTGTCACACAGGCAACAGCTCTGAAGCTAGTGGTTGCCAGTTTTCCTTCTACTGTAGTGTTACTGTGCCAACAGTTAACACTGACATGACACTTTGCTCTAAAGTGCTGTCATAACAACAAGTAAGAGTGATAAAATCTAGATGTTGAAGGAGAAGCAGGAGTCTAGTCATCCTTAAGTGTTGGACACGTTTGAAAGCAACCTGAGTACTGCTTTTTTTCACTTCCATCTTATCCTTCATTTTACTTTCTTCAAACTACTGCAGCCCTTTTATGTAATGAAATACTCTGTTGTGGTTAGACGTTAAATGTAGCTGTATGGGGCTATTCATTACAAGACTTTTTAAAGGACCTGTCAGTCACAGAGTCATATTGTTAAATAAAAACATTAAATATATTCTCTAGTTGAGCTGCAAAATATCTCAAAATCCCACATTTATTTTTGCAATATCACTCTTGCATGGGACTGTGTTGATTTAATTTTTCATAACAATACAGCGAGGAACATAAGTATTTGAACGGCCTGTGATTTAGCAAGATTTCCCACTTAGAAATTATGGAGGGGTCTGAAATTCATATAGTAGGTGCATTCCCACTGTGACAGACAGCCTTTTTAAAAGAAAATCAGGAAATCACATGTCTAATTTTTAAAGAATTTATTTGTATTTTTCATCCCTGCACATAAGTATTTGAACACCTGGCAATCAGCAAGAATTCTGGCTCTCAAAGACCTGTTACTCTGCCTTTAAAAAGTCCACATCTACTCCACTTATTAATCTAAATTAATAGCACCTGTCTGAGCTCGTTAAAGACACCTGTCCACCCCACAGTCAGTCAAACTCCAACTACTACCATGGGCAAGACCAAAGAGGCAAGGGATTTTAACTCCAAGTTGCCTACCGAGCTCTATGTTGGTGGATGAATGTGGCTCCAGTGTCAAGTGCTTTGGGTGGTCAGTTTGTAAAGGAAAACGGTATATAAGTTCAGTCCATTTACCATTTTACGTCCTGTCTATATGCAGACTCATGACTGTCTCAGATCAGAACAATGACAGTGGGTTCATCTGCAAACTTAAGGAGCTTCACAGACAGGTTTGCTGAGATACAGTTGTGTGTACAGAGAGAAGAGGAGCGGGAGGAGAACACACCCCTGGGGGGCGCCAGTGCTGATGGTTATAGTGCAGGAGAAGATTATCCCCAGCCTCACCAGCACCTGCTTGGTGATCCTCTGACAAGTGGAGAATGGCACTGTGAGCGTGGTGGAGGATATCTGGGTGGATGCTGTCTTAAGGACGAACTGAAGTTCACAAACAGGATCCAGGTATACGTTCTTAGGTGGTCAAGCTGGTGAAGGATGAAATGTAATTTTAAGTTGACTGCATCATCTGTCCACCTGTATTCCAAGTAAGCGAACTGCAGGGGGTCCAGCAGGGGACCTGTGATGTCCTTCAGGTGTTTCAACACCACTCGCTCAAAGGATTTCATGACCATGGATGTCATATCGACAGGCCTTCATCACAGGTCATTTAATCTTGCGATGGAGTTTTTCTTGGCAGACCAACATGATGGTCTGGTGGCTGAAGCAGGAGGGAACTTCACGCAGTAAAAATAAGTAATGATGAACAAACTTTTTGAAAATTGTCATAGTTAACGCAAATTAATTTGAACACTGATAGTTTTTGCCCTATGTTATCAGTGGTTCCTCTGCTTCATGTCCCCCCTCCAGAACGCAGCAATTATATTCCTGCTGCAGATATAAAAAAAAAATGTGACAAAGAATCGTTTCATTTGCTGTTATTCACTTCTGTGAAAATACTTAATTTCTTTGAACAAATTAAATCAGTTAAATTTGTCTGGAACATTGCTGTTTGGTTCTATCAGGTCAGGGGTAACCAATAAAAGAGGAACACTGCCTGGGAGAAAGTGACAGAGGCTGTAAATGCGGTGGAGAGGTTCCTGTTGGAAATAAAGAAGAAAAAGGTTCAATATAAACTGAATACAATAAATAATAGGAGACACTGCTTTGGCTGTCATCAGTATGCATGGAGACAGCGACTACTTGCTTCTCTGAAAAGCAGGACCATCCAGTTTCCAAGCCTTTTATTTCTGAGTGTAACAACATCCTTCTAAAGTGAAGCGCTTGATGTGACAAGTACAAAAACCCTTCGGAGAGTGCAGACAGGAGAGGGAAAGGGTTTGTTGAGTTGTTGATGGGGGCACGATAGATACTGCTGTAAACGATGGTTACATTGACAGTGAATGTTTTTAGAACTGTAAAGGGTCTTTCAGGCTAAAAGCAGCTGTTTCGGCGCTGCTTCCAGAAAACTCATTTATGTGTACCACACATGCTGTACACAATGGTTCTGCAAAGCACAACGAGGTGCCACACCCACCTCAGCATGCAGGCATGCATAGCTCTGCGAAGTCTGACCTCTGAGGCTGTCGAAGCTAAAATGTGTTCACATTTTGACTGCGCGTTGCTGTCACGCAGCCAATAGACACAGGATATCCATCAGAGCACATAACACATAACAAAACACAGTTTCCAACTTATTGACAAGAAATGTATATATATATTTTTAGATTTTTATATATATATATATATATATATATATATATATATATTATTGTTACTATTCTGGAAATACAACAGCACAACAACTAAAACGGCTTAGTCCTTCATTTGTTATTATATGAATATAACAAACATTGGTTTTTAAATACTGATTTTTCATTTTAGCCAAAGTTATTAAGAACCATTTTGGTCCAACGAGCCACTTGAGAGCTATAGGTAGCAGACCCCTGGTCATGGCCAACAGGGTTAATTCCTCTTCCGGTGTTAAACTCGCATAACTGCTTTGAATCAGTTACTATAAAAGAAATATTTTTCCACCTAATTGCTCCTGTGCATAATGGCTGATAAATCACATGTTGCATTCTGCATGATTTCCCAGTACGGTGGCACTGCAAGGGGTCTGAACTCATATTACTTTAGCTTACCAAACACCTTCTCTCTTTGTAACTGCAAATCAATGCAGTTTTACTGCTTCTTTCTTGTAGAATTGACTGAAATAAAGCCAATAAAGCTGTCCTGCTGCAGGTGTATGCATCGTGTTGCTAACCAGTAGGACTGGGCTCAATAAAAAAAAAAAAATATATATATTTTTATTTATTTATTTATTTATATATATATATATATATATATATATATATATATATATATATATATATATATATATATATATATATATATATATATATATATATATATATATATATATAATTCTTTTTGCTTTGGAATTGAAATTGAAATAATCTATTCAAATGAAATGATCATTGACTTAATGCAAGTTTTCAATAATATTTTTAACTTAGTTATTAATAGTGTATGAGATCTATTTAGTCTATGCATGAGATACATGATCAAGCTAAGTTAGTTAGGATAGTTCACATATTTATATTAATATTTGTTTGTATTTACCCTAATTGTTAGTGATTGTACTACCATGTAGGATGTCCCAGTTAAAAAAACTGTTCCCACAGCTATTGTAGATTAGCAACAGCTAATATGAATAATTTCGATCCTAGTCAATTCTGCAATGTATGAATTTTACTAATCATTTATTGAGGTCTGGGAAGGGATAAGTTGCACTTTTAGTAAGACACTTGTGTTTCTTTTTATAGATGTTGTTTACCAGGTCACAATGGCTGCATGCCTGCCCTCCACAACAGCCAAACAAAGCAGAAAATGTAAGTACCTGTCTCCATCACTTCATGTAGAATTTATATAGTATTATACTTTCAACCGATAAGCCACACCTGTGCAACTGCCATTCATTATGCTAGTTTTTTTCTCCATAGCCATTTGGATCATTGGAGACAGCTATGTCTGACATAGTTCTGAGAGAGCTGAAGAAACCATCGGAGGAAACCTCGGCCTCCCAGACGTCCGTATCTCCTGGTTTGGCTGGCGGGGCTGAGGTGGAAAGGAGGAAGAGCAGCTCTAGATGTCCTCATCATCAGCTGTGGTGGAGATGACATGGGGGTGTCCAGTTGGTGAACATGATGGAGGACCTGCACCAGCTTTACCTTCTCCACCCTCAGATGTCCATCATCGTCTCCTCCATCACCCAAAGGCGTCGATAGAGGGCAGGTGTAAACCCAGCAAAAATAGAAAAGGCCAGCAGGTTTGTCAACAGTGGCTTCTTCTATGGCTTCTTTTATTCCTAGGTTAAATCCTGCCATTTTTACGCATCCTCACATTAGACACGACAGTCCTTTTGAACAATTGATGTTAAAGCAAAAAGTATAAATATAATCCTGATTGTTGTGTCTAATGTGTTGTTGGTGTAGTTTTTTTATTTCAACAATTACATCTGTTGCCATAACACTGTTGACAACTCTGCCCCCCCCATTTTACGGTACATAAGTCTCTTTTGCTTTCTGGCCCCCCTTTGTTTTTTTATCTGTGTCCCTTTCTTTTATAGACAGCACCTAAGGATATGAAAGAAGTGGCATTAAAGGTGATGCACATATATTAAGTACTTCTCCTTATGATCTTCCTGTAGTTTTAGACGATTGATATAATCTGTCAGAATAAAAAACAATGTATATTAAAAACTTAAAATTTCAACATTGCCCGTCTTAGTTGGAAACCCACTCATCACAACAAGACAAACGTGCTGTAAACAAATGAGCACACAGACATAACATGTATGAGTGTATGTATAAAAGTACAACAATGAAGGTGAATCCCATATGACAGCATATCAGAAATGGTTAACGCCTTAACTGTCAACTCTTATTAATTTTTAAAAAGTAAAAAATCTCTGACCACAAAATATGAAATATATCTGGAGTTAGTTGGGAAAAAAATGATTTTTTTTGTAAACAAATGGGCCTCTAAGATAAGGCTGCTTGGTCGACAACGGGTTGAAATGATCACATTTCTTATCTCCTTTACATGTTAAAACCGTCAAAATAACGTGCTGGTACACACACACACACACACACACACACACACACACATATATATATATATATATATATATATATATATATATATATATATATATATATATATATATATATATATATATATATATATATATATATATATATATATATATGTATATATATATATATATATATATATATATATATATATATATATATGTGTGTGTGTGTGTGTCTTGACTGCGAAGCGATCAATACATTATTTTGAAGGTGAAATGAGCACAACTCAATAATTTTGTCAAATAAAATCATGAAGCCCCATTTGTCCATAGCTTTTACTAAAACTATGTGAAGTTTGAATAAATCAACATGTAAAGTAAATAAGAAATGTGATCATTTCAACCCATGTTCGACCAAGCAGCCTTATCTTAAATGCACAACATCTTAACCTGTTCAGTTTGTAGTTTCCCAGCGTGATTAACTAGCTACTTTGTTAGGAGCTCAGATAGCAGGAGCTTCATCTACAAAATAATGTACAGAAATATTCTTTTACTTACCGAAAAAAATGGAGCAGAGACTTCTTGGACGGTCTGTTAGTGCAATCAGTACCACAGCAAGCCATCTTTGTCCAATAAGTGCACGATTTATATCTAAACACTAACAAAGTTTGCGGATACAACTGATGTTCAAGTTCAGAGAAAGGAAATGGCCAAAGTATTAACGTGAGTCCCAGGCTGAAGACCTTCCCCGGAGCAAGCGGGGGGGTAAGCAGTCTATGGCGGCAAGCTGCTAGCCACCGTTAGCCACCAGCGCTAGCACTGACGGCTCATCCAAGACCTGTCAATCAAAAGGACACGCCCCTAATTATTCATAATTTCAAGATTAAATTATGTCTAAACGGATGAGTTAGAAAAAAATTCACCCCCCTCAGAGTTGTCATGACGATAACCCTGACCTAATAAAACTAAAATGGTTTTTTGAACCAGGCTGTAAACAGGTTTATTTCTGCTGTGAAGTTGGCCTTTTTAACATGGGAGTCAATGGGAAATTGCTCCTTTCTGGAGCCAGCCCCTAGTGGATGAGGGGTGAACTGCAATTTTTGTTACTTTCGGGTTGGCCTCAATTCTGAGCGGCGGAGTTTGCCCCTTGGTTAAACAATACATTATTAAAACAGGGGAAACATGCTACAGGGAAATGTGACTTTTGTCTTCAAGAAGAGACTGTGGAGCATGTTATATTATTTTGCCTGAAGTAAACTGTGGAGAAAACTGGTACAAAATTTACAAGATATCAAATTGCAACTGGACATCAAAGCAATTTTAAACAAATTTTAAATTTCTGGGAAAAAAATGGCTGAGATATCTCAAGAAGACGAAATTAATAGAGAGAATATAGATGTTTGTTTGTTTTATAGTACTTTGTAAAAAAATAAGTAGGGCATATTCAGCATGCATCAAATGTTTCTTGCCAACTGCCATTAAACAGTTTATTGCTTATGGTATTATTTTCGGTGGGTTTTTTTTGTTATAAGTTTTAAATGTCCTACTTTTTTGAACTCACCATACATTTCGAACGTTCCTTCAATGCACCACAGGTGTGAGATGCAGCATAGTACAGACAAGCTTCTGCCTTAATTCCCGTTGAAAGATCGGTCTTATATACATGCAGATTTATTTTTTACTTTTGAATTAACATTAACTACAAAACAACTTCGTTTGTGAGTGGGTGAAATGAACCGTAAAAGGTTTGAATGGTCAGTGGACATATTCTGATCATGCTGCGTACACATATACGCAGATAATTTCCTTTCTGAGCGTCGGGAAGCAAGCTGGGTCTCTAAACTGCAGGAAATATCGGCGACAAAGTTTCACAGAAAGTAGCTAAGGGTGGTCAGAAACGTCGCTAGATTTGTTGCTAGGCGCTCTTTGGAAAAAAAGTCGTTAAGGGGGTCTGAAAAGTCGTTAGACAAAGTCGCTAAGTTGGCAACACTGCTAGCAAGCAGCTCGGAAGGACAGGTGGAATGAACCATTGTAAAGGGGAGGGGTGTGACTGAAACAGTAAATAAATAATTTGTTAAATATTAAATCTATGGTCAAAATAGACAAAATACACATTAAGGGCATGAGGGGCCCTAGCACATTTAACGTATGTATTAAAATGAGAAAATAGATAGGAAAAGAAAAAAAGGGGTCTGCTCTTTTTGGGCCCTTCATCAGCTTAGGCCTTTAGAATCGTCCTAACCTTCCAACCCTTTGCCCATGTTTATGGTAACTGGTTTGTAGTTAAGCTAAGCTTCTTCATTTTTTTGTCTGTTGCGATAATCACACACCTGTCCTTTGAAAGCTCAGCCATATCAAACATACTTGTTTGTTGCATTGGTTTGCTGCTGCCCCTTTACTAAGCCAAAGCCTAAGCTTTGGCTTGAACAAGTGTGCGTTAATCATGGACTGAAAGGGAACCTTGATTATTCTTGTGATCAGTGGATTATTCTACAACAGTTAACAACAGATGAGGAATTGAGTTCATCTTGGCTGAACAATTGAAATATAAAGTGACCACTAAAAGCTCCTTAGATGTGTATGAAGTTGTAAACTAAAGCTCTCGCAGGGACATTCCTGACCACCAAATGTGGTTCGGCTACAGCCGGCCACCAGAGAAGGAGTATTAGTATTTTAAAATGATTAAGAGCCCTGCTGAGTGCAGGTCTGGTATGTTTTTTTGGTTTTTTATGATAGGCACATCATTTTGGTCTTTCCATCAAGTCAAGTATATTTTTATAGCACATTTCAGCAACAAGGCAGTTCAAAGTGCTTTACATGATAAAACTAGAAAAGCCCTCGGAGAGCACAGACCTCCACGAAGGCAGCTATAATGTGAGATTTTGTTCACACAGTATGTGTCAGTTTGTATTTAGTCTTTTTCTGTCTATCAAGCCCCGCCCTCATCCACATCCATCAGCCAAAGAGTTGGTAGCAGACCTTGCTGCTCCTCCTCCTGCAGGCAACGAGGACCAGCTTTGGGTAATCAAGTTCTTGGGAGCTACTGATTGGGTCCCTTGCCTTTAAAATATCTTCAGATCCACCTGCAGTTGGGGGAGCAGCTTGTTGCAGTGCTGTATATCTAACCTTCCTTTCTTATAAAAAATCCTTGACAAAATAGTTGCTTATCAAGTATGCGAGCATCTAAACAGCAACATGTTCAAAGAGTTTCAGTCAGGTTTTAGAGCTCATCATAGCACTGAACAGCACTGGTGAAGGTTACTAATGATATTGTCATGGCCTCAGATCTTTCTGTTCTGGTTTTGTTAGATCTCAGTGCTGCTTTTAGACACAGTCGATCACAATATTCTCTAAGAAAGAATTGAACATGTTGCAGGGATCAAAGGAACAGCACTAGGCTGGTTAAAATCAAACTTGTCTGACAGATTCCAGTTTGTTCATGTAAATGATAAATCTACACAGCTAATGGTTACTCCACAGGGTTCTGTGCTTGGACCAATTCTTTTTACTTTTTACTGGAAGACATAAAAACATGGATGACTCAACTTTCTTTTAAATTCTGACAAGACAAAAGTTGGTCATCTTTGGACCAGACGCCCTGAAAAACAAACTGCTTAGTCAAGAACTTCCTCTGGATGGCATTAAATTGGCCTCCGGTAATATCGTTAAGAATCTTGACGTTATTTTTGATCAAGACATGCCATTCAAATGCTATATTAAACAGGTCTCTAGGATTTTCTTCCTATACCTTTGGAATATTGCTAAAATTAGAAACATCCTGTCCAGGAGTGATGCTGAGAAACTAGTCCATGCATTTGTTACCTCAAGGCTGGACTACTGTAATTCTTTACTATCAGGTGTTCCACAAAATGCCAAAAAAAGCCTTCAGTTGATCCAAAATGCAGCAGCAAGAGTTCTGATAAATATTAAAAAGAGAGATCACATTTCTCCTGTTTTAGCTTCACTTCATTGGCTCCCTGTTAATAGAATTTAAGATCCTTCTTCTTACATACAAAGCCCTTAATAATCAAGCTCCATCATACATCAGAGATCTGATTGTTCCATATGTTCCTAACAGAGCCCTTCGCTCTCAGACTGCAGGTTTACTTGTAGTTCCTAGGATTTCTAAAAGTAGAATGGGAGGCAGATCTTTTAGTTATCAGGCTCCTCTCCTGTGGAACCAGCTCCCAGCTTTAGTCCGTGAGGCAGACACTCTGTTTACTTTTAAGGCCAGGCTTAAAACTTTCCTTTTTGATAAAGCTTATAGTTAGAGTGGCTTAGGTCATCCTGAGCTATCTCTAGTTATGCTGCTATAGGCTTACGGTGCGTTTGAAGCGTCAACAACGTCAGGTTTACATGTAAAGTCAATGCGGAAGCGCGCTGACGTGCGTCAGGGGTTCTGCGTTGTGTCACGCGTGTTTTTGCATTGCGAAAATACGCGCATGATTTTATGTGGTGCATTTTGTGCATTCGCACGTGACGCGCCTTTTTGCGTCTGCCGCCGAAGTTGAAAAATCTGAGCTTCAGCATAAAATTCGCGCCGCGTCAACCAATCAGGAGCCTGGTGACGTGGTGTCACGTGATGCTGTGACCCAGTTCACGGGGTCAGGTCCGGCAACATTTTCCATTCAACCTGGAGGAGAGATTAATCACCGCTGTGGCAGCCCAAGCGGAGCTGCTTCTTCTACAGAGACAGGAATAAAAAGGACCTTGCTTGGAGGAATATAAGTGAGGAGATAAGGCACCCTGGTAAGTTCATTTCACTTTTGAAACTTTTGACTGACTCTGCGAACCTGCACAAATGCTAGCAAGCCCACCTACTGTCCCGCTATTTTACAATTATTTACCCGCTGATGTACAAATATTTTTCCGCTAACAAAATAATGTGTTTATTCAGAGGACTTCTGCAGAAAAAAGAGCCTCAGGGACACCTACATGAAGGAGAAGAAGATGGAGAAGGAGAAGCGGAGTGGGTCAGCAGCAGGATTGGGGAGGAAATGGAAGTTTTCCGTGGTCATGAGCTTTCTCGACCCCTTCATCACCCCACGGGAGACCAGCAGCAACATGGGGGGGTAAATGTTCGGACCATGGAAAACATCCTCCCAGAGGACCAGGAACAGCCTCTGGAAGCAGCAGGGGAGTCCGAGACAGAAGGTATGTTTACAATGAATTACGTTGCCATTTACGTTAATTTATGTATGTTGTCATATAGGCATGTATGGTATTGTTTACTAATAAACAGTAGGTATACAGTGGTCCCTCGCTATAACGCGGTTCACCCTTCACGGCCTCGCTGTTTAGCTGATTTATTTATAGCACAGCACAGTTTTTCCAGCGCATTTCGTTCTGCGTCCTGATTGATTGGAGGCAATTGTCAATCTCCTCCGTGTCGTGTCTCCTGCGCTTGCAAAATGTATCATGTCTGGTTATGAGAATCTTCTCGTCCAGTAGAAAAAAAACAACACCAAAAACTACCCATAACTATGTTCCTCACTCAGAAACAGACACCTGCTCCGAAACCTTCAGTGAAAAAAGACGCACGAGAGCGGCTTGCGGACAAAGACCGCAGCATATTAATACTTTCTTTTTTATATACAATGGTTTGAACTTTGAGAGTATTTAAACTAGTGAGAACTGTGAGTAAATGTTAATGTATGTCTGAGAAAAGTGTATAAAGTGTGTGGAGGGGCGCTTTAAAGTTATTTTAGAACATAACCCCTGCAATAAACGAGGGACCACTGTATATAATTTCTGTCTGACTATTGTTATCGACCTGTTGACTTAACATTTAATATTGTCTTGACAGAGTCAACTGTTTCTGCAGGAGGGGAGCCATCCTCTGTTGCTTCTCCTGGCTCCCCAGTGCTAGTGGTATATTTTGCGTGGGTCCAATTCGCTTTGGACGAGCATCAAGCTGCGAATGTTCAAGCTTCAAACTTTGGCGTGCGGAGTGTTTTTGACGCCTTGGTGTGACCCGCCCGTTAGACTGTTGGAGGACAGACTGACCACTTTTCTTCACTCTGCTACTTTTCTCTTCTACTGCTCTCCAGTTGTTGTTTTTTGCTGTTTTTCTGGAATGTTAACTTTGTTTTCTCTTTGTTTTCTCTGTGTTTTCCTCTCCATAGAAGCTACACCTGGTTTGGCGCTCTGTTCAGCTGTGATGCCTTGTTGGAGGGGGGCATCGACTGGGATGATGCTCCCAGTAACTGAACGTTCTTCTGCCGGAGGTTTCTTCCTGTTAAACAGGAGTTTTTCCTCTCCACTGTTGCTACATGCTTTCTCAGTATGAGGGATTGCTGTGAAATCAACAACACAACACAGGCGACTGTCTACTGTGGATTTATGATCGTTCAGGAGGAGTAAATGCTCCAAGTCAATGACTCGATGCAATCTGCTGGGATTCCTTAAATAGAAAACTTTCAAATGGAATTCAAAAATGAACTAAAGGATTAATTGGAATTTATGTATGATTGAATTGAAATGACTTCTTGTTAAGTGCCTTGAGATGACGTGCGAATTGGCGCTATAAAAATTTACAGAATTGAGTCTGTGTTGTTATGGTAACTAATCTAATTACTTGTGTAATCTCAGCTAGCATGTACTTATTAAATAAGAGGGTCCCCAGGATGGACCCCTGGGGCACCCCGCATGTGACCCCTGTCCGCTCTGATGAAAAATTGCCTGTTGACACAGAAGTTCCTGTTCTTTAGGTAAGACTCAAACCAGCCAAGTACTGTATCAGAGAGTCTGACCCAGCTCTCCAGTTGTTTTTAATAGCATGTCATGATCAACAGTGTTAAATGCTGTACTGAGGTCCAACAGTACCAGTGGTTCTTCCATAGTCCGTATTTATGTGGATGTCATTGAACATTTTGACGAGACCAGACTGAAAAATGTCAAAGTGGTTGGTCATTGTTAGAAAGCTATTTAAAAGTTAAAACTCAGCTTTTTCAATAATCTTACTGATGAATGGAAGATTAGAGATTCTGCATTATTGACTTGTCCAAATTGTGTTTTGTTTTTGTTTGTTGTTTTAGCAGAATTTTAATAACAGCTATTTTTAAACCCTGGGGGAAATTACCTCATAAGAGGGACGAGTTTACTATTTGAATCAGTTCAGACTCAATGGCAGGCAGAACTTTCTTAATGAAAGCTGTGGGTAGGACATCAAGACAGCAGGAGGAAGAGCTCAACTAATGTGTAATTTTCTCTTAGGTTTTATGATTGAGTTGGTAGAATTGTGTCATTTTCTCTACATTTGTTGGAATTGGACGAATCATTGGTACTGGATTTGACATTGCTGTGCAGCTTAACCCTTTTTAGAATTTTCACTGTGAATATGTTACTGAACTCATTGCAGGCCCTAGTAGAATGCACTTCAAATGCTACAGTCACATGAAGATTTGTTAATCTGTCAACCGTGGCAAACAACACACTAGCGTTGTTACTGTTTTTATCCATGATTTCAGGGAAGAAATATTCCCTTGCATGTTTCTGTGTAAAGTGATACTTTCCCTGTTTTTTTTCTTTGTGGATGATAACCTTCACTTCACTTACACATCATTTTTTTAATGTTTATAATGATATATTCATTTTCATTCATTTTAATTCATATTCAAACTGAATAGAGACTACATCAATCAATTTTTATCTATAAAGCGCTTTTCAAACAACGATTTCAATTCAAAGTGCTTTACAGAATTAAAATGAGCCCAGAAAGACCACCTTACCATCCCTCCCCCACATAATATCGGGCCATCACACATTGAGCAGATTAACAGGCTACATGTATTAGTTATGAATATTTTACCTGCTGTGGCCGGAACACTCCACACGGAGCTGAACTCCGCTCCTACTCGTGCTGAATCCGCGCTCTGTTGCCACAGAGACTGGAGCCAACATTTTGAAATCAGGGAACATTTCTCTAATTGAAGTAATCAGAATTTGCCAAGACTCTCTGAATGGCAGCTTTTCTGATAGCTTCATCATGAGGAAATCCCGCAACGAGCGCTCTGTTTTGCATTAGGGGTTAAGGTGCAGTGATCTGTGTACGGTGCAGTCACAGATGCACTCCATGCCTTCATAACTCTTCAAAGTGCTGCCAGCTCACAGAGAGCAAGATGCATATGGTATGGCGTCCAGGTCTGAGATCATGCTCAGATGTTCTCATGGGAATCTTTTTTTATTAATTAGTTACATGAACAACTGTGAGAAAAGGTGATTAGTCTGTGCATCTGCAATAGGTAGTCCGGGGTGTGATTTTTAGTCTGTCAAAATGAGCGATGGCCTTCAGATTGTTCGGTCACCTTTTTAAAAACCAGTCCAATATGGAAAATATTCAGTTGACACAACCCCTGACCTTACTAATAAGCAGGTCCAGAGTGGGTCCATGTTTGTGTGTTGGCTGTTCAACATGTTGAGTCAAACGGAAGTTTTGATGTGTATCACGTAGTTTCTTGCCCCTCTGTATTGTAGGTTGTCAACGTGGATGTTGAAATCTCTCACAATAATTAAACAGTCATAATCAACGCATATTACAGACAGAAGGTCAATAAAATAATTGAAAAAAGGTAGACATACTTTGGAGGTTTGAACAATGTTAGAATCAAAACTTGTTTGTGTTTTTTCACCTCAATTCCCAAAAATTCAAAGAATCAATATGGTGAATTATTAAATAAGGCAACAACACTTCCACCTCTCCTCTGGTTTCTGCTCTCACAAAGAAAGTTGTAGTTGTAGTAATTAGGTTTAGGGTCCAATTACTTTTTTACACATTGTTTTGGTTATCTTGTTTTTCCTGTAATAACTGCTGAAATCATCAACTTCAAAGTAATACATTTTTTTTGATTATCTGAAACATTAAAGTCTGACAGAAAAAAAAAGCAAAAACAGAAGAGATCTTTTAGAGAACAATTACTGTTTTAAAGGACCATATTTGTTAAGTTAGGGAACCTGTGCTCATCAAAAATGTTTGTTTTATCATAAATAAGCCTAAATGTTGGGAGTGGATGTTGAATGTCTTTACCAACTTAAACCAATTTGAAAATAGTAGATTGAGCCTCTCCCTGTAGCTTTATGTTATTACCCTCTACTTGTTCTTGTGACAATTTTACACAGACACAAACTCCCACATGGTGGTATAACTGTGTTACACCCTTAATCTCATTCATTTACTTCTCCTCAATAAGTGACGGGAAAAGAAACTGTTGCATCACATGACCGCACATAGCTTCCAGGAAGCTCTCTTAAAAAGCAATCCTCAATTTTTTTTTGAAGCTCCGCTGCTGCTATTTACCCTAAGTATTTGTAATCTGTTTAGAGCGCTTATGAATGCTCAGAAAGTGCTTTTTCTCCACTCCAAGAGTCATTTATCAAGGATGAAAAGGAAAAAAACCAGTCTGGAAAGTGTTTTGAATGCATTCTATCGCACACTTTTCAGTTGCAAATTAAATTGGACCAAGGTGTGTGTTTTGAATGCACATTTGATAAAGGCCCAACAGTTTACACTGATTGTGTTAGAGGTATTCATCCATAGTCACTTACCCTCTGGATGTGCTTGGAGTTTACAATGAGTGATGTAGAGTGTTGTTTCAGCTGGCCTGTCTTTGCCCATGCTGAGATGGTTATGATAGGAGAAATAGCAATATCTCAGTGCTTTATTCTTCATTAACACACTATAATAGACTGTTTGACTGAAAAAGCTGCATGTTGGAATGGTGGTTACCTCTGATGCCTCACAAATTTTGGCTGACTCCCGTTGATGTGGACTTCGTATGTTCTCCTTGTGCAACCACAGGCTTCCTCCTGCCACCTCAGCTGTTCATACTTTCATTTTTATTTTTCTCTCATGAGATATGGGACCTGGGATCAGCCTCTCTATTCAGGCCACACGGCTTTGATGAGTTTAATTATATGTCAAATAATAGAGGTTCAAGCTTAGTTTAAGCATCTGATTCTCGCTTAAGCACCTGTCTTTATTATCCTGGCCTCCCTTTGCCACAAGTTCTTATCTTACTGTTTTCTTGTTGACTGAGACTGAACAAAGCTCTAAAGTTGACATCCTATTTGTAGCCTTACAAAAGGAGTAGTTTGCTGCTTTTCTACAATTTCTGCTCTCATTTATCATCTAACATAGTTACACTGGTCTAAGCTAGAATTAAATATTGTTATGTTAAGAAAGATTATTTAAAAACAAATTGCCATGTATAAAATGTTTATTGTAGATGGGAATGTTGATTTACATAACCTTTCTTTTTTTCATTTTTGGCTTCATAAACAAAACATTTAAAAAAGTCATTAGGCATCCTCTAAACAATTCATCCTTCCAATAACTCTGTCAAGTTTTGACAATTAGGTGTATTTTAGATTTTAAGCTGAATAAGTTTGTCCAAAATTCTGGAAGAAAAACTTTTACCTAAGCCATGATCTGGAAGTCTACTTCAGCATCATCCCACAAGTGTTGTAGTCAAGTCAACATCTCTCGATCCCAAGTCACACTGGAGTCTTTAGTGTTCAAGTGCAAGTCCAAGTCACATATAATTTGCCCAAGTCAAGCTGCAAGATCCTACAGGTCAAGTCCAAGTCTCAAGAAGAATCTTCCAATCCAAGTCAAGTCATTATCACATGAGAGCAAGTCAAAAATAAGAGTAGGGTCTAGATTTTATGACTAGAATAAGGGCAGCCACACATGATTTATTTTCTTAAATTGTACTCAATGCCGCCCACACTATCACCAAACTAACACAGTAGCATGTGCAAAATAATACAACATGCACTACATTTGAAAACAACAAATAATTGACATATCACTGCTACACTTACAAAGGCTTTGGGAAGTAATTTAATTTGAACAGTAATCCTTACCTAATATAACAAGCTAACATTAGCATAGGCTACATGCTAATTCCAACAATAGCAATTTCACATGTTGGAGTCCAAGTCCAAGTCGTGACATTGCAAGTCCAGTCCAACTGCAAATCATCGGCGTGCTGCTCTAGTCAATTCAAAAGTCCCTTAAACATGAATGGAGTCAGGATTTGAGTCAGAGTCCAGGACCTAAGTACTCCATCCCTGAGTCCCACTGATGAGAGACAACATTGCAAAGGAAGAAAACTGAAGAGAGGATAACTCAAACAAATCTTTAATTATAGGTCCCGGTTCCTGGTATTCCAGAGCAGAAAATGAAACCCAAATGAGCTTCTATCATCATCTCAAAGTTTAAAACATTCTATTTTCATAATTTACAACCATAATCATTGAAAATGTTCAGTTGGCTTTATCCCATGATGCAGACCTGTTTTATGTACTGGGGCTCAACCCTGGCATAATTTCACCTCTGGTAGTCACATAACTTCACTGTCTTACAGCAGAGCATGAGTATAGTACAAAAAATTTAAAAAACACCACTTAAAAATCCCACGTTAAATACAGACACACTTGCGATAAATGGTTCTGCAAGGTTTATAATTCTTTTCATTGCTTGCATTAAGATACAGTGGCTTGCAAAAGTATTCGGCCCCCTTGAACTTTTCCACATTTTGTCACATTACAGCCACAAACATGAATCAGTTTTATTGGAATTTTACGTGAAAGACCAATACAACGTGGTGTACACGTGAGAAGTGGAATGAAAATCATACATGATTCCAAACATTTTTTACAAATAACTAACTGAAAAGTTGGGTGTGCGTAATTATTCAGCCCCCTGAGTCAATACTTTGTAGAACCACCTTTTGCTACAATTCCAGCTTCCAGTCTTTTAGGGTATGTCTCTACCAGCTTTGCACATCTAGAGACTGAAATTCTTGCCCATTCTTCTTTGCAAAACAGCTCCAGCTCAGTCAGATTAGATGGACAGTGTTTGTGAACAGCAGTTTTCAGATCTTGCCACAGATTCTCGATTGGATTTAGATCTGGACTTTGACTGGGCCATTCTAACACATGGATATGTTTTGTTTTAAACCATTCCATTGTTACCCTGGCTTTATGTTTAGGGTCGTTGTCCTGCTGGAAGATGAACCTCCGCCCCAGTCTCAAGTCTTTTGCAGACTCCAAGAGGTTTTCTTCCAAGATTGCCCTGTATTTGGCTCCATCCATCTTCCCATCAACTCTGACCAGCTTCCCTGTCCCTGCTGAAGAGAAGCACCCCCAGAGCATGATGCTGCCACCACCATATTTGACAGTGGGGATGGTGTGTTCAGAGTGATGTGCAGTGTTAGTTTTCCGCCACACATTGCGTTTTGCATTTTGGCCAGAAAGTTCCATTTTGGTCTCATCTGACCAGAGCACCTTCTTCCACATGTTTGCTGTGTCCCCCACATGGCTTGTGGCGAACTGCAAACAGGACTTCTTATGGTTTTCTTTTAACAATGGCTTTCTTCTTGCCACTCTTCCATAAAGGCCAACTTTGTGCAGTGCACGACTAATAGTTGTCCTATGGACAGATTCCCCCACCTGAGCTGTAGATATCTGCAGCTTGTCCAGAGTCACCATGGGCCTCTTGGCTGCATTTCTGATCAGCGCTCTCCTTGTTCGGCCTGTGGGTTTAGGTGGACGGCCTTGTCTTGGTAGGTTTACAGTTGTGCCATACTCCTTCCATTTCTGAATGATCGCTTGAACAGCGCTCCGTGGGATGTTCAAGGCTTGGGAAATCTTTTTGTAGCCTAAGCCTGCTTTAAATTTCTCAATAACTTTATCCCTGACCTGTCTGGTGTGTTCTTTGGACTTCATGGTGTTGTTGCTCACAACATTCTCTTAGACAACCTCTGAGGCCGTCACAGGGCAGCTGTATTTGTACTGACATTAGATTACACACAGGTTCACTCTTTTTAGTCATTAGCACTCATCAGGCAATGTCTATGTGCAACTGACTGCACTCAGACCAAAGGGGGCTGAATAATTACACACACCCCACTTTTCAGTTATTTATTTGTAAAAAATGTTTGGAATCATGTATGATTTTTGTTCCACTTCTCACGTGTACACCACTTTGTATTGGTCTTTCACGTGGAATTCCAATAAAATTAATTCATGTTTGTGGCTGTAATGTGACAACATGTGGAAAAGTTCAAGGGGGCCAAATACTTTTGCAAGCCACTGTATACAGTGGGTGTAAAAAAAGGTATTTGTCAGCTATCAAGTGTGCAAGCTGTCCCACTTAAAAATTTGTTATTTTCATCGTAGATACACTTCAACTTTGAGAGACAGCAACTAAAAAACTAATCCAGAAAATCAAATGATTTTTTAAATAATGTATTTGTATAATAGTACGGAAAATAAGTATTTGGTCAATAACAAAAGTTCACCTCAATCCTTTATAATGTAACCTTGGTTGCCAAGGACAGAGGTCAAACTTTTCCTGTAGGTCTTCACCAGGTTTGCACACACTGTAGCTGCTATTTTGGCTCATTCTTTCATGCAGATCTTTTCTAGAGCTGGGATGCTTTGGGGTTGTCGCTGGGCAACACAGAGTTTCAACTCCCTCCACAGATTCTCTATTGGATTGAGGTCTGGAGCCCGGCTAGGCCACTCCAGGACCTTGAAATGCTTTTTACGTAGCCACTCCTTCGTTGGCCAGGCGGTGAGTTTGTAATCATTGTCATTCTGGAAGATCCAGCCACATTTCATTTACAATGCTCGCACTGATGGAAAGAGGTTTCTGTCCAATATCTCATGATACATGGCCCCATTCATCATTTCCTTAATATGGATAAGTCGTCCTCTCCCCTTTGCAGAAAAGAAGCTCCAAAGCATAATGTTTCCACCCCCATGCTTCACAATGAGTTTGGTGTTCTTAGGATGCAACTTCTTCCACTCTAAACACTGCAAGTACTGTTTATACCAAATAGTTCTATATTGGTCTCATCTGACCACATGACATTCTTCCAATCCACCTCTGGCAAACTTTAGATGGGCCTGGATATGTGCTGGCTTAACCTCCAGTGCTGCAGTGTTTTAATCCATGACGACGTAGTGTGTTACCAATAGTAACCTTTGTTACTGTGGTCCGAGCTCTCTTCAGGTCATTGACCAGTTCCCCCGTGTAGTTCTGGGCTGTTTCACCGCTCTCAAATTAATGTGTACCCCATGGGATGAGATCTTGCATGGAGCCCCGGGTCAAGGGAGATTGTCAAATATCTTGTATTTATTCCATTTTCTAATAATTGCTCCAACAGTTGATCTCACCAAGCTGCTTGCTTATTGTAGATTGGTTCATCCCAGTCTGGTGCAGATGTACAATCTTGTCCCTGGTGTCCTTGGACAGCTTTCTGGTGTTGATGAATATATAGGTTGGAGTCTGACTGTTTGAATGTGTGGACAGGTGTCTTTTATACATATGATGAGTTCAAACAGGTGCCAATAATACAGGTAACGAGTGGAGGATAGAAAAGCTTCTTAAAGAAAAAGTAACAGGTCTTTGAGGGCCATGTTGCAGGGATCAAATGAACAGCACTAGGCTGGTTTAAATCACATTTGTCTGATAGATTCCAGTTTGTTCATCTAAATGATAAATCTTCACTCTCAAGGGTTACTTGTGGAGTTCCACAGGGTTCTGTGCTTGGACCAATTCTGTTCACCATATATATGCTCCCAATTGGTAGAATCATTAGACAGCATGGGATAAATTTCCACAGCTATGCAGATGATACACAACTATATTTATCCATAAATCCTGATAAACCCAGTCAGTTAGGTAGAGTACAGGCATGTCTGGAAGACATAAAAACATGGATGACCCTAAACTTTATGCTTTAAATTCTGACAAAACAGAAGTTGCTGTCTTTGGACCAGAAGTTCTTAAACAGAAACTGATTAGTCAATCACTTCATCTGGATGGCCCCCAGTAAAAACGTAAAGAACCTCGGCGTTATTTTTGACCAAGACTTGACATTTAAATCCCATATTAAACAGGTTTCTAGGATTTCTTTCTTTCACCTCCGGAATATTGCTAAAATTAGAAACATCCTGTCCAGGAGTGATGCTGAGGAACTAGTCCATGCATTTGTTACCTCAAGGCTGGACTACTGTAATTCTTTACTATCAGGAAGTCAACAAAATGCCATTAAAAGCCTTCAGTTGATCCAAAATGCAGCAGCAAGAGTTCTGATGAATATTAAAAAGAGAGATCACATTTCTTCTGTTTTAGCTTCCCTTCATTGGCTCCCTGTTAAATCCCGAATAGAATTTAAGATCCCTCTTCTTACATACAAAGCCCTTAATAATCATGCCTCATCATACATCAGAGATCTAATTGTTCCATATGTTCCTAACAGAGCACTTCGCGCTCAGACTGCAGGTTTACTTGTAGTTCCTAGGATTTCTATAAGTAGAATGGGAGGCAGATCTTTTAGTTATCAGGCTCCTCTCCTGTGGAACCAGCTCCCAGCTTTAGTCCGTAAGGCAGACACTCTGTTTACTTTTAAGGCCAGGCTTAAAACTTTCCTTTTTAATAAAGCTTATAGTTAGAGTGGCTAAGGTCATCCCGAGCTAGCTCTGTAGTTATGCTGCTATAGGCTTAGACTGCTGGAGGACAGACTTACCAATTTTCTTCACTCTGCTACTTCCTTTTCTCCTACGACTCTCCAGTTGTATTACAGTACATTCTGTTATTTCAACTGTTAACTTTGTTTTCTCTCAGTGTTTTTCTCTCCATAGAAGATACACCTGGTCTGGTATCCTGCTTGGCTGCAATGCCCTGTTGGACGGGGGGCATCGACTGGGATGATCCTCCCAGTAACTGAACATCCACTGTGTCCTGTTATTAACTTTTTACTTTCTGTAACATAGAAAGTACTCTTAATATCAGATCTTCTGTTCCTTCTGTGTTTCTGCTCTGTCTTCTCAAACCCCCAGATGGTCGTGGCAGATGGCCGCTCCTACTGAGCCTGGTTCTGTTGGAGGTTTCTTCCTGTTAAAGGGGAGTTTTTCCTCTCCACCGTCGCTACATGCTTGCTCAGTATGAGGGATTGCTGAAGGATTGCTGTGGTTGGAAAGTCTGCATCAACGGGGCCCAACCTCACGCCAATGACTGACACAATCTGCTGGGATTCCTTAAATAGGAAACTTATTTATTTATAACTGATTGGAATGTTTGTATAAATGTATTGAAATGACTTCTTGTTAAGTGCCTTGAGATGACATCTGTTGTGAATTGGCGCTATATAAATAAACTGAATTGAAAATCCTTGCTTGTTTGTAGGTGCTAAATACTATTATACAAATAAATTCTTTTTAAAAAAAATGATTTCCTGGATTTTCTTTTTACATTCTGTCTCTCACAGTTGAAGTTTAACAATGCTAAAAGTTACAGACCTCTCTTATCTTTTTAAGTGGGACAACTTGCACAATTGGTGGCTGCCAAATACTTTTTTGCCCCACTGTACTATCCACCCATTTGTGATGCAAACTAACCTTGCTCAATGTAGCAGGAGGCTGGAGCCTATCCCGCATTTTAATAGAGAGGAACGACCATGTATGTGTTTCCAATTCCATTACATGTAGCACAGAGAGATGCATGAGACAGAAAACCAACACATTTCCTGTTTACTAAAGGACAACTTCACTTCTTGCTGTAAGGAAACACCACCAGCTCGGTAAATACCACACAAGCATATTAGCAAGCTTGACTGACCCTAAACTTTGGTTTTTTTTCCTTCAAATTTTTAATATACTCACCACATTTGTATATGTCCTTAGTGGCATTAAAACTTCCATTAAGTTTCAGTTGATTTATAGAGCACCAAATAGAATGAGAAGTCCTCTTAGGACCATGCACTGAAAGTAAACAGGTTCAATTCAGTTTAATGTAAGTAAAGTCAAATTCAATCAAATTACAACAAAATTATATTAAAAACTAATTCCCCCTCTATTCAGTCCACTTCAGTAAGATTAGATTTGTAAATTGCATTATTTAAGGGGGGGTCTAGATAAGGAACTGAGTAGTTTGTGTTATGTTTGATTTAGGCCTCTCGTCTAGGCAAGAGTTCCTTTATTCTGACTTTATCTAACCAGACAATTTTTTGCATGTTTATACAGCTGGCATGTATAACACCAGGAGCCAGAAATGTAAAGGTTAGGTGTAATGTCAAAAATAATCATATTGTTCAAGTTATTTATCTCCCGTATTCCATTTCATAATATCATAAAACATGTGCAATGGTGTGAAAAAGTGTTTGCCTCATTCCTGATTTCCTATTGTATTGCAAGTTTATGACATTTCATTGTTTCAGATCAGCAACCAAATTTAAATGTATCAAAGACAACACAAGTGAACACCAAATGCAGTTTTTGAACGAAGGTTTTTATTATCAAGAGAGAAATTTCTAAGCCTAACAACTGGTTGGAACATCCTTAGTAGCAACAGCTCCAATCAAGCATTGGCGATAACTTGCAGTGAGTCTTCTTCAGCTGTGGAGAAATGTTGGCCCACTCATCTTTGCAGAATTGTTGTAGTTCAGCCACATTGCAGTATTTTCCAGGGATTAAGGTAAATAATTTGACTAGGCCACTCTAAAGTCTTCACTTTGTTTTGGGGGGGTTTCAGCCAATCAGAGATGGAGTTGCTGGTGTGTTTTGGATCATTATCCTGCTACCAATAGGTTACAGAGATTGGTATGCAGCTTTGCCTTGCCCAGGAGTACATTGACATGCGACAGGAGGAAACTACAATTTAGCCTTAAACCTGAGTGCAAGATGACTACAATACCCAATGAGCCACAGTGTAAACACACACTGTATCTCTTTATCCAGATACAGTGTGTTAAAAGTATACACCGGGCCTTTTTCAATGCCAGCCCGTAGGCCACATGCATCCCAGAACTCATTTCCAAGTGGCACAGACCATGGTGTTGATATAAAAACAATAAAAAATACAATTTAATTGGCTAACCTTAAGAAATGTTTGTAAAAATGAATATTTCTATACTAGTAAGGACCTTGAACATAACATTGGCATAGTGAACCTCACAATGCAGTCCATTCATCTTGATTAACATCTCTTTATCAACACTGAAACATAAAATTGACCAGTGGTTCAGCTCTGCCCCCCCAAATGGAAATGAACCATTAGCATTCAATTACAAGTTTCCTAGAAACAAACAGACTCGGACATTCTAACCATCTCGCTCCATAGAGAAGCATTAGGGCTTGCAACATTTATTTGGCTTTTTTGGCCTTTATTTGTGTTTTAAAGCACAAAAACTGGTAAATGTGCCTGTGGTGCATGCAAAAGTGATACATGGTATCCCAAGAGGATACTCTTATTGCTCAGACTGTGAGTCAGTAGGTAGAGCAGTTGTCTTGCAATCGGAGGGTTGTAGGTTCCATTCCAGCTTCCTCCTGTCACTTGTCAATCTACCCCTGGGTAAGGCACTTAACCCCAAGTTGCCTACCGAGCTCTGTTTCAGTTTAATTTGTGCATGTTTGTGAGTGCAAATGGGTGAATGTGGCTACAGTGTAAAGTGCTTTTATCCCGTTTCCCAAACTGAAACAAAACAAAACATTGACAAATGTCTCCGTTGGGTAAAGCTGTGTTGCAGACCACCCAGTCAACTCAACGTGAGAACTATAAACAAGTGTATGTACGTCTCGTATAATCTTAGCAATCAGGTCCTATAAGTTAATTTTAATAACATAAAGCCTAGCAGTAATGAGCTAGCCTTAAGCTAGCCGCCTAGCAGACTAGTGTACTGTAAACTGATAGTAAATAAATTTAGCCCCTACTTTCCACCAGACGCCTAAGGAGCGTGTAACGTCTACGAAGCATAATACGCAAGATGATAGCCACCATTATAGTCAAACGGACAGCTTCCACCGTTCACGAAGTGACGCTTCTCAAAAGCGTCGTGTCGCAGCCCTCTCCTACATTTACACGGCAGGTCTACTTTTATGCGCTGCGCTTCTAAAACGTGTCAAGCTCAGCAGTTTAGATGAGACCAGACAGGAAATCAGACACGGAAGCAGTGTAAAAGATCTGGCATATATGAAAGAAGTGCAGATTTCTGATTGCTTAACTAAGATAAACAAAATGTAATTACGTAAGTTAATTATTTGATCGAAGGCAACATAAAAGTCGCATTGCTGTTAGCCAGTCAGAGATGACTCGTTTGCATAACGTGAATAATACTGAGTTAGACTCTTGATCCTGATGTTTCACCCGACCCACTCCTTTGACAAACTGCAACCTCCTGAAAATGGAGCAAGATAATTTTTTCCACATTAAACAGCTTACAAGGCATATTATTGGGCTAGAGCACAGGAACGTCATTGAAAAAACGAGTGAATGAGACCTTGAAGGCTCCTGGAAGATATTAATTGTTCTTGTCTACACAAGTTTTTAATAGCCTCTTGAGGAATTGCTTCGGCACTGACCGCTCTCATTGTAAACATGCAGTTAGTTGAGACGGCTTGTTTGAGTTAGCAACATTACATTGGGAGGGCGGGGCTTAGTGCGGACAGAGGCACTTGTCAATTTTTAACAAACACATATCTGTAAGTGGAGGTGTGCATAGAATCAATTAGCAGTTAAGTCTTTTGGGGGTACATCTCTTCCAGCTTTGTAGACTATAGACTGAAAAAATGTGACCATTGTTAAGTGCAAAAAAAGCTCAAAGACTATTAGATCAGATTGAAAGTGTCCATGGAAGTCACTCTAAAGTCATTTATCAAGTTCAGAAACACCTTCAGATTTCCTAACAGATGATTGTGCTTTGGTCTAAGTTATTCTATTATAGCTCAGCCTCTGTAGCTCTGTCTCCTACATGGCTTGTGACGAACTTACAAATAGGTATTCATATGACTTATGAATACCTATTTGGAAGATTACTCATATGGCTCCTTGCCACTCTTTCATAATTCTCCCATCTGAGCTGTGGATCCTCCAGAGTTACCATGGGCCTTTTGGTTGCTTCTCTAAATGAAGCTCTCCTTGCCCAGCTAGCCAGTTTTTTTTCCGTTTTTTTCCCTTTTCCAGTCTGACAGTTTATGTGGATAATCCATGTTATAACATATTCTTTACCAATTTGGTTTGTTCTTTGGTTTTCTTCAAGCATTTTGTTCTCTAATGTTCTCTAACAAACCTATGAGGGCTTCACAGAGCAGCTGGGTTTTTACTGAGATTAAATAATGGGACAGGTGGACTCTACTTACTACTTATGTGACACTGATTTCTTATAGGGATTCCAGAGGTCACCCTAGATATGTTTTACTGTCCGTCCTTTTGACAAACGGGGTCAAAATAACTCCTGTCATAATTTGTTCTTTAAATGATAAAATATTCAATTTTATTAATTAATTTTGTACTCAAGCCTAACAAGCTGAACAGAGAACTACTTATAAAAAATGAAATTAAACAATTTCACTTTAAATATAAAAAGTTAACCTGCTGTGGCCTGAACGCACAGTCTAACAAACTGCTCCTGCTCTATATGGAATTGAAATACCCACCCACTCGTGTGTAATCAAATAATTGAAATACCCACCCACTCGTGTGTAATCAAATAATTGATATACCCACCCACTCGTGTGTAATCAAATAATTGATTACGGTGTCCAGGTGCTCAGATGATGCTCTCATGGGAATCTTTTTTTTGGATTGATTGATTTGGTTACCTTTACTCTGTGTGTAAAGTTGAAAATGTCAAGTGGTCAGAGGTGTGAATACTAATCTGTCAAAATGACCGACCGCCTTCACATTTTTCCATCACCATTTCAAAAGCAACTCTCAAATACAGAAAAATATTTGGTTAACCTGAAACTGATAGGGATGTTAGAGTAAAGAGAGCTGAACAACACCACACATTTTAAAAATGTATTTGTGAAAAAAAAAAAGTTTTGTTTTGCTTCTTGTGTTGGTCTATCACATAAAACACCAGTACACTGAGGTTTATGGTTATGATATGACAATTGTGAAGACGTGGTATGAGAACTTTAGCAAAGTACTGTAGGTATGATGAGTTATTTCTGTCTCTAAAATCCTCCGGTTTTTCTTTTCTCCCCACATCCTGTCTCAAATTCTACCCCCGTCATGATGCAAGTGAGAAGCTGTTCATCTACAGCTATGTGCACGTGGACCCGAGCGTGATACGTGCATCACCTTTGCTGACACCGTTCTCGACCGTTACCCATCTGACATCCTTTGATTGATTGGCTGCTAAATGCTCCCTTCACACACATGTGCACACCCCCTCCACACACAGAAACAGGAAAGTCCATTATGCATCTATCAGTGGCTCTGTCCTAATCCTAATGAGAGACAGATGTAGGGTGCTGGGGAGAACCGCTTTCTCACACCTACAAAAATCAGATTTGCAGACGCCGTCTGTATCATACACACATGCAGAAAAAAAAGATGTAAACACACACACCCTTTCTGCTCTATCTGCTTAGTGATTTCACACATGCACATGTTTCTCTCAGTTTTAAATTACACACATTTCAGTATCCATTTAAAGCGCTTAGCTATAGTTGACAACAATGATCAGAAGTCTCCTTGAGAGGAGTTGGTAAGAAGGTGAGCTGTCTTCTTCACTAAAACCACTCATTACTCAGCTCCCTGCCTGGTTGAATGGCCACGTTACGCATGGGTTTAATGTGTGTGTGCGTGTGCGTGTTTGTGTGTTCAGGAAAAATCACCTGAATGCATCCATCCCCCATCTATTACCACCATCTATCTCTTCTTAAAGGGAAACATAGCAAAATGGAAGGAGATTGAAATCAAGCCTAAGTGAGTGCCTGAATGTGTTTCTGCATGACGGCTATATTGATTCCATTTCATATTACAGCAAATGCAACCTGCTGGGAAAAGTTCAGACCCCACAGGGGTTTCTGTCCAATGCTTTCAGAGATATGGGAACAATTCTCAGTGCAGAAAAAAAAAACGGTTTGATTTGAGGGGAAAAAAGTATTTGCCTTTCACTTCCTCAGTGATATAAATACATGTTGTATTGAACTGTAACAGACACGAGTAACACCTGTAAAAGTAGTACCTACTAGAAGTGTCTGGGAAACAGTGAAAGCAATGCATCTCAAGCTGTGTTTTATTTGCTGATTTACTATCCTATCAAAGTATATTTTGGTCTCTTTGCACATTCCTATTTTTATGTCAGTTGTGGTGTTTAACATACAATTGAAAACATGTTTGGAAGTAAAAGGTAAAGCCTGGATAAAGGTTGGAATGAACACAATGATAGTTGTGTTCCATAGATATTAATGTTCGATCGAAATACTTCATTCATGTCAAAGGTCCACAACAGCACTCAAATACTTGAGACTCCTCTAAAAATGCTTAGAACCTCCTATTTTAAAAGTTTAAACACCAAATATACCTTAAAGGTCTCATTCAGTCGTTTTTTTCAATACATTTTCTGTGTTCTCTAGTTTGAATGAATGCCTTGTGAGTCGTTTTCTGTGTTTCAGGAGGTGGTAGTTTGTCGGAGGAGTATCGTGAAACGTGAGGATTGCATGTCTTAATTATTAATATTCATGATATGCAAACATCTCGCCTCTGATTGGCTAACAGCAATCTCTTGCTGCTTTTGAACAAATAACAGCTTTACTGGTGGTGCTCCAAAAGCAAATTCCAACAGTTTCTTCCTCACCTCTTCTTTTTTGGATATAAAAATGCAACATTTCATCTCCACAAATAACACAAGCCCAAACGTGTTCTGCCATGTTATGGAGTTGCTAATGGTTAGCTTCTACTAACTGAGAAAAACTCTGCTTTCTCCTGGCTGCAAAATAAATACAGCCTTCCTGTGAGCGGTCGCAAGCAAAGGTGGGTGTAACCATTAATACTAGTTTTCTTTTTGACATGGGTGAGACTGACTTTTTCTGACTCGCATCTTTTTGCCGTCTATTTCCTTTCTGTGGCTAATGTAGGCAATAGGTGTTGGAGAAAGTTTCAACGTGCAGCATGCATATGCAACTCAGAGTGATCATATATCAAAAAGAACAAGAATTACACAGTTTCTCAGTGAGCAAGAGTTTTAATATGCATTAATATGCACGGTGGAAACTGTCTTGGCTCTACCGCTAAAGCTAACGTAAACAGTTTTGCTTACCTCCGCTCTTGGGGGTACAGCCAATCCAGTGGCGTAGCCGGCAGATTGCATTGACCAACATGAGCAGATTACACAAAGGAATCCCAAACCTAGCCCTAGCTTGTCCGGACAGTCTGCAAGGCATTTTATTCAAAACAGTCAATGACAGCAAGTCTTGCAAATAAATTTTATTCTGTTTTATTTTATTATGACTTTAAGTGTCACACTCACATATGAAATGTAGCTATTGCAAATAAATTAAATTTTATTTTATTATGACTGTAGGTGACACCCCTCGAAAAATAAAACCTAATTGTATATATTATTTGTTTTAATTTCTTTTAAGATAGCCATTTATTTGGGTGGGCCCTGGTCCAAATTGGACCATAGGTACGCCCTTGGTGGACTGGCCATCTGGCATACCGGGGATCATCCCGGTGGGCCGTTGACCCAATGTTGGCCGGTCGGCTTTTTTTTTTTTTTTTTTTTTTTTTCCTCTCTCTAAATTCCCTCCAATTGGGCCGGCTAAAAAAGTGCGGCTCAAAAAGCTAAAATCTCTGGAGGTTGAAACTGCTAAATGTTTAAAGAATAACTAAACCCCAAAACAACTTTTTTTTGCTTCTAAACTGTATAAATGGGTCTTTACCAAGGCAATCTTTCAGTTTCTGGGGATTTTTTTACATTTTGGTGTAAACTTGTTTAATTCTACACTTGTTGGTCTAAAAACGTCTTAGTGCTGCCCCCTTAGGGTTGAACTGTGGCTACTGTTTGTGAATTTTGTGATTGGTGGAGAGCGGTACATCTCTACGTCACAGGCATTGACTGTGTCACAGCAGCCATGGTCTCACAGACACGCCCCCCGTGGATTTGGGTATAAAACTATCAGACATACTGGCCCTGTGGCGAGTTTGGAGTTGGATTGCGTATTTCAGGTTACCATTATTGTCACATTAGCACTTAGTTAGCATACCTAACATACTGTTTTGAACGCATCACCACTCAGAGACCGGACCCATCCTGTCTCTCTCTCCCTCAGCAGCAGCACCAGCCTCGGGCAGCGCTGACTCAGCGCCCTGAGCCAGCGGCTCGAATTGATACGACTCGCGGCCGCTGAGCTCCATAAAGCCTCCCTCTACTCCTCTATCTCCGGTGACGACGGAGGAGATCCGCTGGTTCAGGGCGCCGAGGCAGCGCCGCCCGAGCTCGGTGCTGCTGAGGCAGAGGGAGACAGGATGAGTCCAGTCTCTGAGTGGTAATGCTAACATAGGCTAACGTTCAAAACAGATGAATGTTGATCAGATCGATCAGTCGCTAAACTGCCAACGTCGCTTTGGTCACTGTCCATGTTTCAGTGTCACATTAAGCTAGCTGTCATTGTCCTCCGCGTTCCCCCCTCCGCTTTTCCTCCACACTTGGCCATACCCCTGGTAACCACATCCATGGTAAGTAACGTTAGCCTGGGGTTGGCTCGGCTACACTTTGAGTCATGCCCAAAATAAATTATAAAACAGTTTTACATGGACCGCGATGTGACCTGAATAACTGAATACTTGTGACAACATATTAGCCCAGAGTTAAAGGGCTGACTGTTGGTAGTTGCGGTTGATTTTGTTAAATATGCCAAATTGTGACAGCTACTAATGGCAGCAGTCTCTGGTTGCCATAGCAACAGTAAAAATTAAGGGGAGACACTACAGGTGAATAGGGAAAAAAGTTAGCTTCAAGATACCTTCATGAAACTTGACAAGCTTAATCCTAGTATTAAAACAAACATCTTTTGTAGTAGAAGTTTTGAGATAAATCTTGTTTCGATATGCGAATGAGATGTAATCTGGTTAAAAATGTGCTAATTTGCATATATTTCTCAATGTATCATCTCAAAATTGGTGAGAGACAGATTGAATTTTTCTTACATTTTGTAATCATATATGTTATTTGATTAGAAAAAACTTCAAAAACTTTTTACAGAGGGAAATAGGTTTATTCCATTTCATTACTTCATAAATCAGTTTAAGTAGCTCCAAAAAACTAATTTTCGCCCTGTTTTTTTACACAAAATAGCACATATATATTTTTTAGAACGATATATTGACAAATCGCTCTGTAATTTTTTTTCAGCTCATAGCATAGAACAATGTTGGAAATTTGGTGTATATAAGTATAGCTGATTTCAAGATTATTCGTTTTGAATGTTGGAAAAAACTCATTTTGAAAAAAACGCAATTAAAGATTTGCATTAGATAATTCAATGCAATGTGAAGTACAAATGACCCTCGAATCCCTCGTTTTGTGTTTGTGATTGGTCATTAATTTAAATAGGAATATCATTTTTTGACATTTTTCTTTGTACTTTTTTTGGGGGCGTGGGGGCTTGTTCTCTCACTGCCTCCACTTCACTTTTTGGCTACTACTGAGACGTCTCTGATTTCAGTATGTCATGTGTCTTATAATGTTTAATGAATTCATACTTCATTTGTGCCACCCTAGTCATGACCTAACTTCTGTTGTTCTGTTGACACTATAATGAATAAATACTGAGTGATTGATTGCCATAGCTGTCAGTTTTAGTCCTTGAGTTCACAGTTTTGTGCTTTATTTGTTAACTGCTATCAAGGAATATGACTCTCATTTGTATTGTAGTATGCATGAGAGGAGATGCTGCGAGATTTGTGGACTTTTATGTAGCGTCGGCTGATAATGTAGTGGGCTGGTCTGGACAGAAAATGTCAAGGCTGAGTTTTTGTCCCAGTCCACCCTTGGCTACGCCCCTGAGCCAATCAGGGGCAAAGAAAATAAATGGCACTTCTGGATTGGCTCCTTTGTAAATGCTGTCCATTAGCATGTCAAATAGCTTTACGCCTATGTATTTCAGCTACCCAAGCTGCATTTCCTTTCAAATATATCAGAATACTGAAGCTGGGGTCCACTGTAATAATATTGTATTCAACATTTTTTAAATCTGGCCATTTATTAATGCCTTTAGAACCCTTTGTGCATTCTTCTGTGGTACTAGCACCGGTTTATAGTGGAAACACAAAGCTTGTTCTATGTAAGCACTATCACCAGTTTAGCACTGGAAATGGATGGTGGAAAGGGACCTTGTGAATGTCATTGTAATGGGTGCAAGGAAATTAGATTCTTGGAGAAATCGTTCCAAAATAACTGCTATAATACCGTTTTCCAAGCTATGCACACAAAAAAGTTACACAGTTGCCGCTGCGACTTTGGTTAACAAAAATCACACAGTAGACCAACTACCAAAGGTATCGGTTAGGGGTGTGACTGACACAAAAATATAATGCTGGATACAAACCTTAGTTTTTGTTTTGTGTTTTGTTTTCGGTACTTCTCAACACTTGTTTAGCAGTGAATGTCAAGTTTTTGTGGCGTTGTTTGGTATTTTAGCAAAATGTTTCAGCATTTGAAAAAAGTGGCCATTAAAGGACTTACAGTCAGGAAATGTACTTTTTGATTAAGACTGTGCAAACTTTTTCTTTTTACTCTGATGTGTAGACAATTTAGTGCACAATTTGAACTGTAGTTGTACTTGAATGCACCATAGAAATGAACCTGGTGAGGACACTGCTTTCAATGTGGCAATAGTGGCGTGTGGTCATGTGTCAGCTACTGTAATGCTGTTTGGAGCTAACTGAATGCTACTTGCAGCTGGGTTTACACTTTTTTTTTTGAACCAGTACTGAAAAACACTTTTTTTTCAATAGTGGTTCTTTTCTATTCGTATGTACAATCTTGTTTGTCATATGTGTTCATAGCAAAGTCACAATATTTAAACAAACAAAAAAGGAAGTTCAGCTCTGAATGACCTTATTTATTTTCAAATCTTTGTTACATAACTGCAAGTAATACTCGATGTTGGGTTCTATAGAACAAAGATGCAGTTCATTGGTGAAGGCTAAAAATCCAATTTTTTTCTATACATATTTTAAAAGTCTGAGATAATGATGTCTCAGCAAAGAGTATTGCACTCTTTTCTGACGCAGCAGAACATTGTGAGTCTCGCCCCTTTGATCCCAATATACTACTCTGATGCCTTGTCCACACATAGCCTGGTATCTCAAAGAACTAAGATATTTTTCTACGATTTGGCCTATCATCCACATGAATACATAGATTTAGGGCACCAAAAATGATTATTTCTAAAAACTCTGACCAAAGTGAAGATTTCTCAGTTTTAAGAATTTGCTTGTAGACAGAAATAACAGGAGGTTTAGGTTTCGGAACGTCACTGTCCAAGACAAAGCAGCTCACGTTGCTCTCCATTTTCTCACTGTCTGTGTGTGCCACTGCAGCAGCTGCTGTCAACATGTCAATCACAGCTCAGACCACGCCCATACCTCTCCCCCAGAGTGTTGGTCCACCAAGCAACACCTCCTTTTGGCACATTTTTCAAACAGGAAATGTGGGTGGAGTTAGACTCTGGTAGAGGAGTGAGTTGCTCTTTAAGAATGTATTTAGGCATTAAGGTGTGGACGGAGTAAAAAAAAAAACGGAAGACGGTGAGAATATTTGGGGGGTTTTAACTGTGTGCACATGGTCTGAAAGGAAATATTTTAAAGACATTGCAAGAGTTTATATTCTACAAAGTACTTGCAGGTAAAAGTAACGTGTGAAGACTTCTGCAAGCTATTGTAAGCCATGAAAGTCACTGTCTGGGCCCTGTTTACTTTTAATCTCGTCATTAATTCATGTTCATGGTTTTGATGAAGCATAGTGCCATTGTTTATCAAGCTTTGTCAAATAGTCAAATTGCTAATTTTGTAATTGCAACCGAGTCAAATTTCAGATAACCACGCTTTCCATGTGGGCAAAAGTAGTTTCTCTTTTGGAGAATGTCTGTTCATTATTCTTACTCTGTTCTCTCACACAGCCGCAGAGATAAATGACACTCAGGTGGGAAAATAATCCTTCCCTGTTCTCAAAAGGCAAAGAGGTGGGCTCTTCTAATGATCTGTCTCTGCATTACCAATCTCTCTGCGTACTAATGACTCAGGCTTTCATAATGACTAACTGATGATGTGGGAGGAACAAAGAAGAAAATGTTAGTGTCTCCATCTGCTCAATATTTATTGTGAGTGGAGGTAAGGTCAATTTAGGAAAGAAAATCGATGATCTTTACATCATAATGACGATTTGATGACGTGGGAGGAACAGTATTTAGTCATTATTTGGTTGAGTTTTGTCGATTGTTTAACAAAGATAAATTCTTTTTGGACTTTAACTCCATTTCTGTCCCGTAATTCAGCTTCATTTCAAAAGTAAAAAATTAGCTATTTTTTAAAATAAAGGATTGAGCGGCAATTATGTATACTAATTTGAAACACCTTAAAATGCAACTAATGAGGTGCTACTGTAAAACGAATGCAACCTAGGCACTCAGGGCATACTTAAACCTAGAAATAAAGCTCTAAGTAAATCAAGGCTTACACGTCCAATTAGCCAATCATTTAGAAGAAAAGGTGCATTTAAATGTAATGATCAGATGTGTCAAAGCAGACTATATTAGGAGAGGATATATAGTGGGGCAAATATTTGACAGCCACCGATTGTGCAAGTTTTCCCACTTAAAAAAATGAGAGAGGTCTGTAATTTTCATCATAGGTACAAATTCCATGAAATCACCTTGTATGATGTTTTATTAAATTATTTGTATAATGGTACAGAAAATAAGTATTTGATCAATAACAAAAGTTCAATTCAATCCTTTGTAATGTAACCTTGGTTGGCAATAACAGAGGTCAAATTTTTCCTGTAGATCTTCACCAGGTTTGTGCACACTGTAGCTGGTATCTTGGCCCATTCTTCCATGCAGATCTTCTCTAGAGCTGGGATGTTTTGGGGCTGTTGCTGGGCAACACGGACATTTAACTCCCTCCACAGATTCTCTATTGGATTGAGGTCTGGAGACTAGCTAGATCACTCCAGAACCTTGAAATGCTTTTAACGTAGCCACTCCTTTGTGTGTTTGGGATCATTATCATGCTGGAAGATCCAGCCACATTTCATCTTCAATGCTCTCATTGATGGAAGGAGGTTTTTGCCCAAAACTTCACAATAAATGGCTCCATTCATCCATTCCTTAATACAACTTAGTTGTCCTATCCCCTTTGCAGAAAAGCAGCACCAAAGCATAATGCTTCCACCCCCATGCTTCACCGTCGGTATGGTGTTCTTGGGATGCAACTCACCATTCTTCCCCCTCCAAACACAGCGAGTGGCGTTTATACCAAATATTTCTATTTTGGTCTCACATGATCCCATGACACTCTCCCAATCCTCCTCTGGATCATCTAGATGGTCTCTGGCAAACTTTAGACAGGCCTGGATATGTGCTGGCTTAAGCAGGGAGACTGCAGGATTTTAATCCATGACGACGTAGTGTATTACTAATAGTAACCTTTGTTACTGTGGTCCGAGCTCTCTTCAGGTCATTGACCAGTTCCCTCCGTGTAGTTCTGGGCTGTTTCTTCACCATTCTCAAGATCATGTGTACCCCACAAGGTGAGATCTTGCATGGAGCCCCAGATAGAGGGAGATTTTGTCAGATATCTTGTATTTATTCCATTTTCTAATAATTGCTCGAACAGTTGATTTCTTCTCTCCAAGCTGCTTGCCCATTGTAAATTGGCTCATCCTAGTGTTGTGCAGGTGCACAATCTTGTCCGTGGTGTCCTTGGGCAGCTCTCTGGTCTAGTCCATGGTGGAGGTTGGAGTCTGACTGTTTGAAGGTGTGGACAGGTGTCTTTTATAAAGATAACGAGTTCAACATTAATACAGGTAACGAGTAGAGGATAGAAGAGCATCTTAAAAAAGAACTAACAGGTCTGTGAGGGCCAGAATTCTTGCTTGGTTGTAGTTGCTAAATACTTATTTTCTGCATCATTATATGAATACATTCTTAAAAAGTCACACAATGTAACTTTCTGAATTCTTCTTTTACATTACGTCTCTCACAGCTGAAGTGTACCTATGATGAAAATTACAGACCTCTCTCATCTTTTTAAGTATGACAATTTGCACAATCAGTGTTTGAGTGATGTTAAGCAATCTTAAATAAATGTAGTTTGTTACTTCCTGTTTCATTCAAAGGGAAGTTCCAGTTTTTCAAAAATAAAATTCACACTCCTTGCAATTGTAAAAAGAAAATAAATAATGATTCAAACTCAAAACAACTTAGTATGTAACCCTTTTTCAGACCGATTACAAGCACAAAAAAAGAAGCATCGTCATTTATTTTTTGGCATTTGGCCTTAGATATGTTTGGCAATTATACCTGGACTGGAATATTCTACACTGATTACAGATTCTTTGAGATAGTAGAGAGCCATCTGGGCCTTTATTCAAAGAAGGCTGCAAGTGTCAAGAAAAATAAGTTAATAAAAAAATGATATCTTAGAATTTCATATCATATCATTTATGTTTTTTAGTAAATGTTAATAAAAATATAATTTTGTTACCAAAAACCGTCAGTGTGTTGAGCTCTTCAGGTTAAAACTCTACACTGCATTTGAATTTGAATCAGGCATTACTATTCGCTCTATAGCTGACACAGCTATCCTGCCGCTGTGGGGTATAAAAGAAGCCGGGTCTCGGCCACGCCTCCATAGTGAGTTGGAATTGGAATAGCAAGGAAGTGTTCACTCCACCCAGCACTCTCCCACCACGCGTCCCTCAGTCCGTCTCCTTTTGCCGCATTTTTTAAACTGGAAATTTAGGTGGAGGAAGACGCTGGTAGGGGGGTGAGTTGGGTGAATTGTTGTAATCCATGCAGCTTTACAGTTTGGGATTTTTAAAAATGTTTTTAGGATAGCAGGTGGAAAAAAGGATCTCAGCTTGCAGATTGTTTTGCTGGAATACATTTCTGGAACTAGAGGGCTGTATGTGCAACTGGAAAGTCTTTGAGACTCTGGGCTCTTTGACTAAAGTAAAAAAAAAACGACAACACAAAACTGGAGCTAAATAATTGCAATGACTCTTTTTAGAACGCATTGAGGGATTACTGGAAAGGTAATTCAAATTTTGTTTCAGCTAAGCATATCTGGTGATTAAAACAGTTTGCTCTGTTTTAAGTAAATTAAGACAATTTTTTTAGTTCTTTTTGAAGTCATTATACTAGGATGTTTTGTTCCACTTCCCCAAACTTGCTTTGTATGGTTTGGCTTTAAATTCTAAATGGTAAATGGACTGGATTTATATGACCGTTTTCTCGTCTCATGATCACTCAAAGCACTCCAAGTACCTTAACTGTAGCCACATCAGTCACCTTTGTAGCTGTACAGTTGAACACATATTTGTCCCAAACCTAGTTGATATTTAGTAAAGGTAAGAGGTGCTGCTTTATTTGGAGCTTTAAAAGGCTGCACTTACAACAGCAACCTGTTTTATCTGTATTAGTGGCAGTGGTGGGGGGTGGGTGGTAGGGCTATTGGGGAGAGAATGCCAAACCGAGCTGTGAGAGACTCGTCTTACCACTTTTTAAAGACAGTTTGGAATGTGCAAAACATTTACTCTATTTGTAAAATTAAAAAAAACAGAGTCATAGTTTTCCAGAAATAACGCTGACGTCTTCACTTGGGAACCCGGTCTTGCTGTGAGATGGAATTAGTATGTTATGGGGTGCCGTTTGTGAAGTTACACAGTCAAAGGTTAATAGCAATAATTTAGGTTATTTTGCCTGTCATAAGAAAAAAAAAAAAATGGGTGTTCATTTTTTAGTCACATTTGCGTCCATGTTTTTTATTCATTTATAAATGTCATAGTTTCAAACTAAATATTTAGTTAGTAAGCTAAATGTTTAGTTTACGAGTTACAAATTTTGTATACAAATTAATTATTTTACTCCAAACTAAACATTTAGCTTGTTAACTACATATTTAATTTTAAATTCAATACTTAGTAAGCAAGCTTGAAGCTAAATATTTAGCTAGCAGGCTAAACTGGCATGGTTATATGAAAATTTACTTGCGGATAAGTGGAAGTGGACTACTAAAATAAAAGCTGGGCCTTTCAAACAATTATAAATTAACAAATAACAGTCGCAAATATGAATTTGAAAAATGAACCCCCATTTTATTGTCTTATGACAGGGAAAATAACCTACATTTTTGATAATTTATGCAAGTTAATCTTTGACTGTCTGACTTTGCAAATGGCACCCCAAAAGTTAGTGTTACCCCCTTATGTTAGAGAAAAATAGAAAAAAAGCTTTCCACCTGATATGAAGAATGCAGTTTTGCAGCACATTTCAGCAAAATATGTGGGAATCGTTTTAGCTCCAACTTTAGTGTGGGGGCAGAACAGAAGAAAAAGTTTGTAAAACAGTTAATTGCGAAAACCATTTCGCTCTATGTGCCTCTGCTATAATGTGTGAATGAATTAATTGTATGAAAAGAAACAAAAATCTGTGTAAAAAGTATAGACAAAAGGCATTGTTATTGTCAGTGTAGGTGTACTGATTTATTTATTATTAAGATGTACTAACTTATTTTTTTCAAAGACGGATTTTGACACATTGGCACACCTATGTAACAGCAGTTTCACACGTTGGAACATATCATGTACATTAGATATAACACCATTTGTAAGGCTCAAGCAAGATGTTTGCAGCAGTGTGTAAAGTGTACAAGCTTAAATTTGATGTACTTCTAATCCACACAGAGCAGGAATTACACATTTAAGATCAAATTTATTCAGACATTTTCATAAAATGTTTAAATAGAATGTAGTGAATGCTGTTGAAAGTCATTAAACTTGAGAACACAAAGGCCTATTGCTATTTTCAATAGTGATCATGACCAATGCTCTGCTGGTAGTTTCTTTTGTGAGCAAAAAAGTTGGCTTTTTTTTGGCAGAGCTCATGCTACTGACCATATCAGATTATCAGAACAATAGGACACTCCAAGGAACTCAGGGAAGATATAGCAAAAGAAAACGAGGGATTTAAACATGCTGTAAAAGTTATTTGAAGCATTTTCCAGGTTCATCAGTTTGTTCATAGGGAAGTATAATGTATTCAGATATGTCATCATATTGACATGGTCTTCAAGAAGACCAAATCCGTCTCTTTGAGATGAAAGGCAGTTGGTTGGGATGTTCAGGAACAACTGACCCTTAACCCAGAGATTACTCGAAAACCAGTGTGACTTAACAGTAAGTTGTAAATATTTTTATATCCCTTGATCCATTCCACATTTTATTACATTGAAACCACAGGCTTCAATACATTTTGTTGAGGCATTTGTTGTGATAAACAGAATGTATATTATATTATATTCTATTCTATAAATCTATTCAGCCCCGAAGAGTCAGTATTTCTAGAAACACCTTTCACTGCAATTTCAGCTGCAAGCCCTTTGGGGTATGTCTTTACCAACTTTGCACCTTTAGAGACAATTAAAAAGTATGCCCATTGTTCATTGCAAATAACCTCAAACTCAGTCGGACTGAATGAAGAACTTCTCTGAACAGCCACTTTCAAGACTTGTCTTAGTCTCTCACGCACATGGGTCTGGACATTGACTGGGCCATTCTAACAACTGAATATGCTATGATCTAAATTACTCCATTGTAGATCTAGATATACAGTTAAGGTTGTTGTCTTGCTGGAAGGTGAACCTCTGCACCAGTCTCAAGTCTCGTAGAGCCTATACCAAGTTTTCAGGTTTTCCCTGTATTTAGCTCCATCCATCTTAAATCAACTTTGACCAGGCCCGCTGTCCCTGCCACAACCATGTTTCACCATGTGGAAGGTGTTCACTATGGATAGTTTAGTGTTCTATCACACATTTCTTCTGTGTTCCTTAAGCCCGGTTTACAATGTACGCTTTTCGGCCTTCACAAAGGACTGCTTTATATCACACTGTGCGAGTTCTAGTAAGGTTACCCTCTATACAGCCAGTGAGTCGAACTGCAAGATGTCTCACTAGCAGGTCACGCTGAAAAGCTTATGTCACTAGAAGCCGACAGATACTCCAGATGGCAACGATAAAATGTCAAATATCTTGTCTTTGCTGCCAAAGCTCAATAAATTCAGCTTCTTTGTGGCTCCACATATTCTTGTGTGTAGCCTCTATTGTTAAAGGTTGTTACTTCTACTGTCGCATTGTACTCTCGTCACTAGCTTTTTGCATCACTCCCTGGATGTATTTTCATTTGTTGATTCAAGATGGGAGTCGTAGATTTTCTGACACTGCTTGAAGACTGTCAGAGGCTGGATTTGGTCATGAGAGTGCTCAATAAGCTGTTGCACAGGACGACCACAGACCTGTGAATCACCACTTTTCATCAGGACTCTATTCATGACAAAATATTTGTTTACGACTGCCAAAAGCGTACAGTGTGAAGCGGGCTTTAGTCTCCATGATGCCATTTGTTCACTAATATTTTCCAAGAAATCACAGATGTCTTCACAGAACTGCTGGATATATACTGAAAGTGAAATACATACAAGTGCATTCTTTTTCTAATTAGGTGACTGGGTAAAAGACTTTAGCAGGAAATAGCCTGGTGACATTCTAATAGTGGGACTGCAAGTCAGCATTAGGGAGGGGAAAAAACTATTTTTAGGGTAGGAGTATAAATGCCTTTTAGGAATGGTGTTGCTGTGATAATCTGAACATGATTTGTGATTAACCCAAAAGTTACGTCAACAAACTGATACAGAATAACATCTGGTGATGCACCCATAGCAAGATAATCACAGGGAAGAGGCAGAGACATGTTAGTTATGGACAACGATAGGTTTAATCACCACTGAAAAGGTGGGGTTAACATGTGCACCATCAAAGGGGGGGGGTTAAGACTGAATCTCCCCTTCTTCTTATAGCCGATCATTGTATTTTTGCTCCACAACATACACTGTATGAAACATGTATACGTTGTATAATTGTTGCTTTTTCCCCCCTCTAGGACACGGTGTACACCTTAGTGAGTGCAGCGTGTTGAGTTTCAATGTTGCTGCAAAACATTTTATATTTTGTATGATATTCCAGGCCCTTTACTACACAGGAAGCTAAAAAAAAGGTCAATGTATGACTAGAGGTGTTTGATATTGACAAAAAGTTATATCACTGTTTTTTTTTCTTCAATTTTTCCAATAATAATAATTTGAAAATAAATTGTTGTGGCTTCAAATAACAAAACTTGTAGATAGTACCATTATGTTACGTAGTCATTGATCATTATGTATGATCTATGTTACTTCTACAGAGTAAGGTTGTTTATGGCAGGAGATAAATTAGCTTAGGATAAACAATTTAAACATTGTTTGATTGTCTATTTCACTGTGTCTTGCTCTGTTTGTAAGAATTCATTCTTCAGACTGCTTGGGTACAAACCTGTGGGTCAGCCTGTGGTATAAACAGTGTTTTTAAAAGATTATTGATCAAGAAAAAGAGTCATTTTAATCATGATACATGAGTTACTCCATCCCACTGGAGCTTTCCTTTGTTCTCTGGAGTTAAACTACACAGAGTCTTACATAGCCTGTGCTACATGCTAAAAATAGCTCAGTGAGCTAATGCTGATAAACATTTCTTTTTGCGCGGTCTGCCACAACAATCCGGTGGTAATCATAAACAATTAGGGATTGTTATTTGTTATCATGTTCAGACTTACCAATTTTCTTCACTCTGCTACTTCCTTTTCTCCTACTACTCTCCAGTTGTATTACAGTACATTCTGTTATTTTGACTGTTAACTTTCTCTCAGTGTTTTTCTCTCCATAGAAGATATACCTGGTCTGGTATCCTGCTTGGCTGCAATGCCCTGTTGGACGGGGGGCATCGACTGGGATGATCCTCCCAGTAACTGAACATCCACTGTGTCCTGTTATCAACTTTTTTCTTTCTGTAACATAGAAAGTTCTCTTATATCAGATCTTCTGTTCCTTTTGTGTCTCTGCTCTGTCTTCTCAAACCCCCAGACAGTCGTGGCAGATGGCCGCTCCTACTGAGCCTGGTTCTGTTGGAGGTTTCTTCCTGTTAAAGGGGAGTTTTTCCTCTCCACCGTCGCTACATGCTTGCTCAGTATGAGGGATTGCTGAAGGATTGCTGTGGTTGGAAAGTCTGCATCAACGGGGCCCAACCTCACGCCAATGACAGACGCAATCTGCTGGGATTCCTTAAATAGGAAACTCTTTAACTGATTGGAATGTTTGTATAAATGTATTGAAATTACTTCTTGTTAAGTGCTTTGAGATGACATCTGTTGTGAATTGGCGCTATATAAATAAACTGAATTGAATTGAATTTAAATTATTTACGATATTCCATATACAGATCAACTTTAAAATAGTTACACCAAAAACTAATCTTGTAAGTTGTTATGAAACCACCTTCTTAGTATGCAAAATAATAAAATTTGATAATCACTGTGGTGACTGAACCATAAAATTAAATACATTTTCTAAAGGTTATTGATTTCTAATAGCAGGAAATTATTTAATTAAACATTAATTTCCCCACGGGGATTATTAAAGTATCTCTTATCTTATCTTATCTTATCTTATTACTTCTTCCAAAAATTCTTTGCATTGTAAATTGGATGCTGGAATTGTGCTGGAATTGTATCTCTTTGCAGATCTCTTGTTTCTCTTTTTACTATTGGTAGTTAGTTGTATTATTCATTCTTATTTTACTTAGTGAGTTTGTTGATTTAAAGTATTTTGACTGGAAAGTTATTTTTTTGTATAAAAACACTTGTATTTTAGGAAGTTGTTTGTTGCAATTCCGTATAGGTTACATGTATAGTAACTTGCTGTTTGAAGACCATCAGTGATCAAATTACTCCATCTGTCCATCCATCCATCCATTGTTATCCACTCATCCAGTATCGGGTCATGGGGGCAGCAGCCTGAGCAGAGAGACCCAGACTTCCCTCTCCCCAGCCACTTCGACCTTAGGAGGAATCCCAAGGCGTAACCAGGCCAGCCAAGAAACATAGTCCCTTCAGCGTGTCCTGGGTCTTTCTCTGGGTCTCCTCCTGGTGGGATGTGCCAGGAACACCTCACCAGGGAGGCATATTAACAAGTTGCCTGAGCCACCTCAACTGGCTCCTCTCGACGTGAAGGAGCAGCGGCTCCACAGTGAGCCCCTCCCGGATGACCGAGCTTCTCATCCTATAGGGTCAGAACGATCAAATTACCTGAAACTGGTGGCTAAGGATAAGCGTAAATACAGCAAGATTGTTTTTCACGCTGGCAGTAATGACACCCGGTTACTCCCATCACGGTTCACTAAAATGATTGTTGCTTCAGTGTGTAAGTTTCCCAAAAACACTTTTAGGCAACTTTGGACAGATTTGATTCTGAGCCATTTTCCTATAACCAGGTGGACTTTTTACTTGAGGAATACAGCTCTGACAAAGGAAGAGTTCATGCTGCAAGTTTACTTGAGCCAGAATAAGTCTGATAGAAAAATGGATCTATTTATATAAAAAAGGTTTTTGATCTGGACGTGTTCACCACTCACCAATGCTGTGTTCTGTTGGTGTTACCCCAAAAAGTCGACATTAAAGAACAGCAGTCATAGAGCTAACATACACAGAGAAAGACGCACTGCTGAGAGCATTAAACAGGTCTATATGATGCTATATTTTTGATATACTCCTACATTACAATCTCAAAACTACATTACCTTTTGCAATTCATATTGGTCATGGATTTGTGGCTATCTCTCTAGGTGAAGTGGAGGGACGATATTGGTGTGTCGACTTTAAGCCCCTTTTCACGTCAGGACCTTCCATCTGATCGCAAGGAATAAAGAACGTGTTTAGATCACGTTCTCATTTTAAAACCTAAAAGTGATTGCCACAAAGTAAAAGAAGACTACAAGAAGAGCATGGTTATGCGAGTCTGACAGTCATGTTCTCTGCTTGTGTACTTACTGTATGAAGAAAAGTTCATCTTAACAGAAACTGTGCAGTTAAGGTCAAAAGATATAAGTCTCGGATAAGGAGTGTGACTTTCAAAAATAGATTTTGGTAGGATAACTTTAGTATCCATTTAAAACCTTTATATATAAAAGGTCTAACTGGAGAAGTTCATTTTGTGACTTGAGCAGAAATGAATAAGGTGGCGCCAGAGGAGGGACCAAGTCATTGTTTTGGAAGTCTCCAGTAACTCTCAAGTCGTTATCCTAAAGTCCCAAGTCTAAAACCTAAAATTTCAAGTTATCTCGAGTCATTTTTCAAAACAATGTTGCAAATACACTACTCACACTAAGTTCAGGATATTTTTATTTACATGAGTGCTATTCCTATTTGGTCTAAATTTTAAGGAAATAAGTAAAAGTATCCTTTGATATTACTAATAATGAATGAGAAGAAACAGCATATTCATTAGTGTAATATTTATTACCCCAAAAATGTAGACAATAACAAGGGTAGCCCCAAATAACACATATTGACAATGTCAGTAGTGGGTGTTTCCCCCATTTGCCACAATGACAGCTTGACAGCGATGTCTCATGCTCCTCACTAGCCTCATGATGTTGTCCTGAGGCAATGCGTTCCACTCTTCCACAAGTGCTACACGCAGTTCTGTCAGGTCCGGTGGGGATGGGGTGTGATCCAGTCTCTGCTTCAGCTGGTCCCAAACGTGCTCTATAGGGTTCAGGTCAGGGGACATTGCTGGCCATACCATATGAGGCACTCCGACTTCCTGAAGTTGAGCTGTGACAATTCTGGCACGATGTGGTGGAGCATTATCATCCATGAACAGAAAGTTGGGGGTGTGCTGGCGGAATTGGGGGGTGATGATGGGTTCTATGATGTCTCTGAGGTAAGAACTTGTAGTGACTGAGCTGTGTACAATAACCAAATCAGTTTTGCGCTGACTGGTGATGCCTGCGCAGACTGTTACACCTCCTCCACCAAAGCTAACCCTGAGGACCATGTTGACCTAGGCATATCACTCACCTCTCCTTCTCAAGCAACGCTGACGACCATGATTTCTGTGCAAGGTGACCCGACACTCGTCAGTGAACAGCACGGTAGACCACTGCTGCACATTGTCCAGGTCACATGGTCTTGTGCCCACTGCAAACATTCCCGGCGGTGTCTTGGTGTCAGTGGAGTCACCTGCAATGGTGGTCTGGCATTCAAGCCAAAGAGGTGGAGTCTGTTGTGAATGGTTTGTCTGGAAACCCTAGTACCCCTCACATCTTGTAAATGGGCCTGCAGCTATGTGGCAGTTGCATGACGATGTCTGAGTGCATAGGTCCTTAGGTACTGGTCATCGTTGCGGTCTGTCACTCGTGGGGCTCCACTCCTTGGTCTGTCACGAACTCTGCCAGTAGTTCTGTCTTCATGCAAATCTGTTGATGACACTTTGAGACACATCGAGTTCATGTGCAACATCTGACTGCCAGCCACCGACCTGAAGGCGCGCTATGGCCAGGTGGCGCTGCTCGTCCGCTAAGCGACGTTGTCTGTTCATGGCTGTTTAAAGGATGAAGTTGGACTGACTTACTGACAATACCAGCTTTTTAAACCCACAGAATGTTGAAAATGATGCCACATTGAAAAGGGTTGTCTTTAGTATTTTTTGGTGTAAGGCATATATGTTATATATATGTAAGGCACACTGTACACAGTGAGACCATTACGTGGAAAAACAAAATTAGGTGTGTCTATCACCCCAACACAATTGCCTCCCTATCCCAAAAATCTCTGAAGTGAAACAAACACCATATGTATGACATCCACTGAGTCTCTCACAATATCCCTAACTTATTGTGAGTTCTGGATATGTTCAATGTAAATCACAGACCATGGGTTCTCTTTAAAATCTGGTGAATTTGATTGCCTGTGCTGCAGCTCACACATGTGTATAGAGAGACAGTCTTTGTTTGTTAATACAGGATGAGTGAAATAACTTGTGAAATTATAGGTCTTTTTTTGTGTGTGGCCACAGTGGCCTTTATTGTAAAGTGGACAGTACAGAAAGGGGGTGAGAAGTGGGGAAGTGACATCGGCAAATGTCCGTGGGGTGGAAGTGAACCCCCGGACAACCGCATCGAGGACTGAGGCCTCTGAACATGGGGTGCCCGCCTTAACCACTGTGCTATGCAACGCCCCAAATGATAGGTGTTTTAAACTTCAGACATTATTAAGTTAATATCAAGTTTATTTCAAGTCTAAGTCAAGTCCCAAGTCATTGGTGTAAAAGTCCAACTCAAGTCACAAGTCTTTGAAAATGTTTTCAAGTCAAGGCTTAAGTCATAAAATGTATGACTTGAGTCTACACCTCTGGGTGGAGTACTTGTGACAGCGGACCTCGTTCTTCATGCTTTAATTAACACACTCATGTTTCATGTCCAGTCATGGTGGAGATAGCTGGTTCAGTTTGACCCACTGTGGCCAGCTTGTTGGACATTCACCGGAAGACTAACTGTTGCACTAGAATATCTCCGGCTTTGTTTTACATTGTTTTCTTTGCTCTGTTTTTGCAGAATTCTAGAAATACTTGATGGTAGCAGTTACCTCATCATTAAAATAAGTATTCCAGTATCATTTTTAATTGTTATAGCAGATGCATTTTCTTGGTGTTCTTTTAAATGTGTCTTGGGCAATATACAATGGCAGAATAACATGCTGGTCTTCACTTTAGCTTTCGCATCTGTTTATCAGTGTGTAGGAGCTCATTAAATTTTATTTACATTAGCAGAAATGTAAATGCCTCTCCTGGTTGTGTGAATGAACTTCTATAATTTATGTCTGTATGAGTGTCCATGCTCACATCTGCATTAATACACATTGGGGAAGCTGGGGTAAAACAGATGACTTGTCCCGTCTGTCTCTCAGGAAGTGCATCTTCATTAGTAACCAATCAAAATCCAATTACAGCCACTATCTTGGCATATTAGGGCCCTGGCATTAAAATGATATGGTGTGTGGCTATATTTCCAATCACTGCAGACTTTAATTACCATATCATACCACACAGACCACTCTGTTAGAACATGGGTGGCAGCTGAGAGATGGAAGTTTGGAAATGGTGGAGAAGGAGAGCTAAAATAAAGGATAATGAAAAGGATTTAAAAAAATGTGTGGGAGTGCTGGTGTGGGAAACGATTGCAAACCATGTGTCTCTTCAATATTTGCCACACTTGTCTTATTTCAGCTGTGCATGCTACAGTTAGAATGGGAATATTTTTTTAAACAAGCCTCAGGCCGGTTGACATTAGAGCCTTGTTTAAGATGCCACCTCAGAGGGCAACATAAATTCACAAATAGACTACATATCTTGACTGTCAATCATACTAAAAGTACCTCAGTCAAAGACGAGAGTTATGCCGAGTCATCAATAACTGGGTACTTAAAGTAATAAATAAGTACACTGATAAAAAGTCAATGTTAATGCGTAGATCATGTTGCTTTGTTTCTCATTTAAATCGGATTGTTCTACAATTAAAATCATGTTTTCCAAAATTTCATTATTTTTTCTATTATTAATATTTCTCAAGAATCCAAGCCTAAAAATTGACAGATTGTGCTCCAATCACAGCCTGCACATAAGCCTCGAAGCTTGTCATGTAAACCACCACAAGCTTTAATGTACTTTATGGGTTTTTATATGATAGAAAAAAACAAAGTAGTGCATAATTATGAAGTGAAAGGGAAATAAATTACAGTTTTCTGATTATTTTAAATAAAAATCAGAAACCTTGGTGTGCATTTGTAATTTGCATCCCAGATTCAACTTTGGAAACACACACTTCATTGTAATTACAGCTGCATGTCCTTTGGAGTTTGTCTTGCCAACTTCACACATCCAGACACTGAAACCTTTGTCAATTCTACTTTGCAAAGTAGCTCTTGAATGAAGAAAGCCTGTAAATATCAATTTTCAAATCCTACTATAGATTTTCATTTGGATGCATCTCTGGACCTTAAGTGGGGCCATTTTAACACATGAATATCATTTGATCTAAACCCCTACATCGTAGCTCTTGCTCTAGGTTTAGAGTTGTGGTCCTGCTGCAAGGTGAACCTCTGACTCACTCTCTTTTACAGCCTGTTGAATCTTTTTTTCCAAGAAAAAAGAGAAATGGGCCAGTCAGGGCAAAACTCTGATAATGCATTACAGGCCATAGAACCTCCCCCCTAAGAATGTACAAGTTCCAGCCCACTTCAACGTCGGAAACGTCAATGTGTAACTGCTAGTTATAGAACTATTAACCCTATCGTCACAGAGCCATCAGGGTAAAACGGCTAATCAGCCCGTAACTCATTTAATATTCATGGATGGGCGGGGAAAAGCATTCTTTCAATTGTAGGGCTCTATTATGGGGTTGTATTTGGCCATTTAAAATGTCCCAGGGCTCCTGGGACATTTTCAGCCCCCAAAAAGTTTCATATGCTATGTAGAGGCTCAAAGAACAATTTACAATGTTCAAAAGTGTTGTTCTAGAACCCATTTAAGTCAGGGGTGTCCGCCTCTAGAGTCTTATCTGCCAGCAGATAAGTCTGCTCCAACCCAGCAGATTCAAATGGTCCAACTACAGTACCTCATCAGCTTACCAAAATTCTGTAGAGGCCTGGTAAAGGACCATCATTTGATTCAGGTGTGTACTGCACCAGGGAAGGAACTAAAACAAGCAGGATACCAACCATTAAGGAATGAGTTTAGATTCCCCTGTCGTTAGATCAAACACATGGGTTATGCAGCAGTACAGTGATCATAACCCCGTCAGCCAGTCCACATCTCATTAGCTTAAAAATCTAATCTTAGTGACCGAGTGAACATCCAGGCTTAATGTTGGAGATGTGTGTCATAACCTTAAACTTTCTGTTCATCCTAGAAAGCCAGTCAGTCCAATGGGGTTGAGTTAAAACACTTCTCCAAAAAAGAGTTGGCTGTTGCTGCCAAGAGTGACAACAACCTGCTATTAGGTTTAGGAGGCCATCTTTTTTTTTGTATACGATGCCAGGTTGGTTTGAACAGCTTTTTTCCCCTTTATAATTAAAATCATCATCTGAAATCTGAATTTTGTATTTCTTTTCATTAAAATAATCAGATATTCAACTTGTTTAAGTGAGACAAAAAATTTAAGTGTAATAAAAAAACACAAAAATCTCTGCACATACTTTAACACTGAAGCTATCTTCATGCTTTTTTGTACAAGAGTTTACACGCACGCACACACACACACACACACGATTGTATTTCTACCCTTATTAGGACTTGGTATTGCCTACCATTCATTTTAGTAATTGCATTTATGCCTAACCATACCATTACCAGTATGTTCCTAACCCTAATCCTAACCAAAACTTAATTCACATCATACCTCTAAACCACCCCTAACACTAAAAAAGGGGGTCCACCACATGAGGGCTGGGCTTCGGTAGGATTTTTCTAAATAGTTTTATACCCAGGTTTAAGTGATTCAAGAAATCCTCTGGCTTCTCTCAGAAAGGCACAATGTGTGTTTCCATTGGCATCACAGCACCAAAGCACCAAAGCAAACAATCATAGACTGTAAAAGCAAACAGATGGAAGGAAATGTTTAAGTAACAGAACTTTGAGCTGAACCTTTTGCAGGAAGTCCTTTTTTTCCCATCTGTTGCTTACTTTTTATTTTTACCTCATGATTGGTTGAGTTTTTAGTTTTCTGGTTGTGTTTTAAGGATGAATTAGCCTTTTTCCAGTATCCAAACTACAGTCTCATTTATAAATGTTGCGTACGCACAAAACGGGGCCTGAAACTGGCGTACGCCACTTTCAAAGCAAAAGCTGTGATTTATAAAAAACAGACTTGACGGGAAAATGTGTGCACCTGTACGCCAACTCTGACCCGTGCGTGGATTCATGTTATTATAAACATCCAAACCAGCAATGATATCTATATTGTAGCTTTGCAGTGAGCTATAGCTCTTCTAAAAACATTTTTCAGTATTAAAATAAATACATAAAATTTATCTCAAAACCTTAAACTCAGATAAAAGGGCCGGGACTGTATGCCAATTAATAAATTGAATAATCTGTATATCATTGATTGGCACGTTCATTGTGCCAAGGAAGGAAGCAATCAGTCTTATTGCTGCCAATAGAAATACCCCAACTACTTTCAAGCGTAATATGTGAGATGGATGCACTTGCGTTGCTAGAAGATTTTGCAAATCGAAGGATTAGGAGAGAACGCGTGTTCAGGGATCATGCGGACCTCCTTGCCCATGATGACGACTCGCTAATAAGCAGATTCAGATTCCCTAGAGCTGTGCTCTTGAATCTTTGGGCCCGGTTTTGGAGAGACCGTCCAGGCGGAACCGTGCCATTCCGGTCCAGCTGCAGGTGCTCACCACTCTGGGGTTTCTTGCAACTGGTTGTTACCAGCGGGAATTAGCCGACAGGTATGTGTCTGAGTGACATGATTCTTACTATTCTGCTCAAAGTCCCTTTTTGGAAATAATGCCTTCAAATATGTTATATTTATTTACTAGGTCTGGGATATCACAGCCGTCCCTGAGCGCAATAATGCCTGCAGTCTTGGATGGGATCATTAAAATGAGCAGGCGATACATCACGTTTCCATATACTGTGGGGGAGCAGGCCAAAATTAAGATGTAATTTGCAGCAATGTCCGGTTTCCCAAACATAATCGGCGCAATTGACTGCACCCATATTGCTATAAGGGCCCCGTCCGAGGATGAATTTGTTTTCGTCAATCGGAAACATGTACACAGTATTAATGTGCAAATCATATGTGATTCACACATGATGATCACTAATATGGTGGCACGAGGGACTGGGTCAACACACGACTCCTTTATCTTGACACACAGCAGTGTAGGGAACAGACTGCAGGCAGGCGCTGTGCGTGATGGCTGGCTGCTCGGTAAGTCCTCACCGTCATTAGAAATGCTGCTTGTTGACGCCTGAATTAAACGTGTTATCACTTGCAGGTGATAGTGGCTACCCTCTCAGGAGCTGGCTTCTGACCCTGTTCCCAGACCCACAGACAGCAGAGGAAATGCGCTACAACTCCTGTCACAAGAGTGTGCGCCCAGTTGTAGGCCTGTTAAAATGTAGGTGGCGGTCATTGGATGCCTCGGGTGGCAGACTATTATACCACCCTACAAAGGTCTGCAAGATCGTGAGGGCATGTGGAATTCTTCATAACATGGCACTGAGTATTGGAATTCCCCTCCCTCCTGGCCTACCCCCTCCCCAGCATGACAACCCTGACCCACAGCCGCCTCCTCCTCGACAGGAAGCCTTCACCCAGGGAGCAAGGATCCGCCAGGATGTAATGCGGCCTTTGAGATAACGACAAGGTTCATTAATTAAAATTTTTTATTGTATCATTTAAGGTACCAATGGCTGTCACTATGTCCCACAGCACACTCTTTATTTCCTTTAACTCATTTGTCACAGAATTGATGGCGCTGATGGTGTCTCTCTGTGTCTGCATCACAGCTTCAGTCAGAACCCGACCACTGCTGGATGCACCACGGGCACCGGAAGCACTGGTGCTGGGGGCAACCGGACGCTGGGCAACCTCAGCTTCCTCATCCTCGCCACCTACCAACTGTGGAAGAGCTGAAAAGACACGGCATATTAGTCTGTCTCCTTAAAATATGCTCAAATTTGTTAACTTAGCCACGTAATAAAATATATACAAAAGGTGCTTTACCGGGTTCATCTGTCGTTTCTGCCAGGTCGGTGTCGCCCTCCTTCTCTGACACAATACCGTACACGCTTGATGTTCCCATGATACTTGCCATCTTCCCTTCCACTGGTGTCAGCTCGGGTGTGCACGTACCCCCTCCAGTAGTAGACAGTAGCAGACACTTGCCTCCCACTCTGGCGGTGGGAGGCAAGTTTTTTTGCCCCGACTTTGAGGTCCGACCACTTTTTTAAAATTTCGGGTACCGTCCTGTCAGTTGCACTGACAGTCTGCACTGCAGACGCCACATGCTGCCACTCGCAGTTCTTCCTTTTATTTGTGACACCACTGCTGTGTCCACCAAATCAAATGTCTCTTCTAGCCTCCACTTCACCCACTAGCACTTCAATCTCCATCTCTGTAAAGTTTCTCTTCTTGTTTTTTTTGTTGTTGCCATATTTCCCCTCTTCTTCATATGCATCAATATTCATGTCCTGCTTTGCACTGACCTTTTATAGCCGGATTTGGGCTTGTTCAGGGCGGGATATGAGCCAAATTCACGTGCACAAACTTCCAAGAAGACTGTGATTTATAAAGGGGAAATTGCTTACACCTGTGCGTAGGCTTGGTTTTATAAATCAGAAATCTTTTTGGCGTACGCAAACTTTTTGTTTTGGTCGTACGTACACTTTTAGTAGGGATTCTACGGAATGTTTTATAAATGAGACCCCAGATCTGGATCAAACAGCAAGTCAATCTGGACCCGGCCACTGGCACCTAAAATCTGAATGGAATTGCCAAACTAGACATATAAACAACAGAATGCTGTACAATTGAAAATATTTTTGCATTTAAATAACAAATTTGAGGATTTTCAATCATCCAAGGCTTAAATAGGTAAACCATTTATACTGGTGTTCACAGTTAAGGAGTAGTAAAGGAAAAACTATATTTCTCCCACTGGCTGCATTTACCTGTTTTGTCTGATGTGAGCCGCTAAAGTGAGATGCTTTATGCTTCCTCAGACCAACAGCTGAGTTGGAGGAAACTCTTTTCCTTAGGTTTTGCCAGACACAAATAATGGGAACAACAAAGAACACATGTAATGAGTCAAATAATCAATCCCAGCATGTCCAGATAGGAGATTAGCTCACATTAGCTGCCATTTCTGTGAACTCCTCCAACAGCAAAGATTCTAAGAGTGAGATGCACGTTTACTGACGACTGTTCAGAAATAAATGATAAAGCTACCTGTGTTTTAGTGGAAGTGTTCTTAAAACTCTTGTGAATAAATAAGACCACTTTTTTTGCTTAGCCATGAAACATAATTAAAGTTTAAGCTTAAATTATTAATAAAATTAGAGTGCCCAAATCATTAAAGTAGGTGTTCTAGTCACTTTCACCACAGGTCTAAATCCTACTGAATTTAGACCTGTGGTGAAAGTGAAATGCCTAGGTACTCCTAGGCATGCAGATTGCTTCTACAAACATCTGTGCCAAGAAGTGATAGGTCACCCAAAATCACACGGTGAGGTCAGCAGATACAGTGAGCAGAGTTAGTAACCACAAACCTCCAGACTTTATGTGGCCTTCAGATTAGCTCAGAGCACAGATAGCTTTCTGGAAGGAGTTTCCATAGTCAACTAGGAATATCCAAGCCTGTCATCACCGGGGTCAATTCAACAGAGAAGATGAGACTGTGAAGCAGGTATTCCTGTCAAACAACAGTGTCTGACCTCACAGGTCAGGAGGGGGCTTCCCTTAACTTCTCTGGGCTTAGCCCTAGTAGCCTAGGCTTGACCTCCCCTCCAAGAGAGTGCATGCAAGATTACTGAATCACTCTAAATTTGACTTCTCACCTGAGGCCAGTTTGCCATGGGAGATCCTACAATGAACCAATAAGATGGGGATCATAGCTAACAGGATCATAGGGATACTCAAAGCCTACTTTATGTTAAGGTTGTGATACATGGGGGTCAGATATTATATTTACGTTTCCCATTTTCTAATCTGCTGTTGAATTAAATGTTTCCTGAATCCTTACCTTTTTCTGTCTATATGCTCCTGTCTCCTCCATCATTAACTGAACTATTTGTATTGGTCCTTTTGACCCACATAGTTCTCTCATTGAAACCAGTTTTTTTTTTTTTACAAAAACTAAAAAAAGTTTTGTTCATGGTGCTTTACAAAAAAATCTGAATCACTTTTCATTTTAAAATTTACAAACGGCCATACAAAGAAGAAACACAAAAACAAGGCTCCCACAATGTAACATGTTCTTTCTGAAATTCCACAAACCTGATATTTTGCTCTTTTTCTCCTTGAGCTCTGTCAGTTCACAAATTTCTGATTCAGAGCCATGGCCTCAGATGTAGAGGGGCTGCCTTTGTGGCACCCTGGACTACTTGACTAAAAAACTAAAACAACTTTAAGTTTTTTTTTTTTTGGGGGGGTAGTTTTGTTTGACTGACTGCACAGGGTTGTGGCTTTCTCATCTCTTGATGATTGTAGGCGAGGGCTCCCACTTAAAGCAGGGCTCCAACTCCGCCACTTTTATAGTGAGGAGAGGGTACCACCTAGGGCCAAGCTGTTTCTTGTCTTTGTTCTTTCGTAGAGGCCCACCACAGAAATACCCTTTCTGCATCCACATTGGAATGTGAGAGGACAATGACCAGCTTTGAAACCATAGCAAGCCTCTGAAATTGGTTTACTCCTGTCACATGTGCCGAAAGACCCAAAAACACATTGAAAATATGGCCTTACATGATGTTTCCTTTTATATGTTTTGACAAATTAGTATAGATTGATGCACAGACAACATTCAGATTAAATACATGCATCTACCATGATGCTTCATATTTACTGCTATCAATAATATTCAAGAGATTGTTTCTACTGTGTTCTTGCTGTAAAAAAATAATTATACCTTATCTTCCCAGCCATTTGATCCGAGAAACGTTCAATTTAAATTTCTTCTGGGTGCTGCAGTGGTCAGGTGGCCAGGCTTTTACCAATGGGTTCGGTACTTTGTAAGTGGAGCGGTGGTCAAAAGTAGGTCCTTGGCGATCCTATCCTCAGCTGCAGAAGCTGGCCCTCTGGACATAGAATGTCACCTCTGGTGGGGAAGGAGCCTGAGCTGGTATGCAAGGTTGAGAGATTCCGACTGGACATTGTCGGACTCACCTTGACTCTGGCTCTGGATCCACTCTTCTTGAGAGGGGTTGGACTATTTTCCACTCTGGAGTTGTCCCCACTGAGAGGCGCAAAGCAGGGGAGGGCATGCTTACTGCCCTATCTCTTGGAACCTTTACGTTTGGGTTTACATCAGTGAACGAGAGGGTAGCTTCCCTCCGCCTTTGGGTGGGGAGACAGGTCCTGACTGCCATTTGCACTTATTCGCCAAAAGAAAAATCAGATTACCCGCCCATGGGGACATTGAGTCAGAATGAGCCATGTTCTGTGCCTCTATTGTCGAGGTGGCTGACCAGAACTGTGGCCGGAAGGTGGTCGGTGCCAGTTGCCGCGGCAACCCTCAAACTCGCTGGCAGACCAAGCGGAATCAGGCTCAGATGGTCGCTGAGGCAAAAAACCAGGGCAAGGGAGGAGTCCGGTAAGGTAATGGAGAACGACTTATGTACGGCTTTGAGGGGGCAACCGTGGCTCAGGTGGTAGGAATTTGTCCTGTAATCGCTGGGTTGTTTAACTAGCAACGAATCCCGTTGATCTTGGTGGTTGTGTCCTTGTGCAAGACATTTCACCCACATTGCCTGTGTGCCTGCTATGGTGGTCAGAGGGCTGACGGGAGCCTCACCTATCAGTGTGCCCCAGGGCAGCTTTGGAGGCAATGTAGTAGCTTACCACCATCAGCGCGTGAATGGGTGAATGTCAGAATGTAGTGTAAAGCGCTTTGTGGTACTCTTACTGAAAAAGCGCCATACAAATGCAGGCCATTTGCCATTCTGGTCCACCATCAGGCATCTCTGGAGGGAGAGGCGGTGCACCACCAACACTGTTAATAGTGGGGAGGATGTTCTGTTGACCTCGACTCAGGACATAGTGGGTTGCCGGATGGAGTACTTCGAAGACCTCCTTAATCCCTCGAGCATGTCTTCTAATCATGAAACAAGGTCTGTGGACTTTGGGTTGGGCTCTTCAATCTCTGGTGCTGAGGTCACCAAGGTGGTTAAAAAGGTGGCAAGGCGTTGAGGGTGGATTTCATTTGTCTGGAGTTCTTTAAGGCTGTGGATGCCATGGGACTGTGTTATTTAACTTGGCTCAGCAACATTGCATGGACATCGGGGGCAGTTCCCTTGGATTGGCAGAGTGAAGTGGTGGTCCCCCCCAGGGGGACTGCAGAGTCTGTCTGCAGGGGGCGGGGCACACTTCTGAGGCTCCTTGGTGAGGGTTATTTGGGGGTTCTGGAGAGGAGGGTACACCAGATAGTCGAACGTTGGATTCAGAAGAGAACAATGCGATTTTCGTCCTGGCCGTTGAACACTGGACCAGCTTTACACCCTAAGCAGGGTCCTGGAGGGTGCATGGGAGTTCACCCAACCGGCCTGCATGTGTTTTGTGGACTTAGAGAAGGTGTTCGACGTGTCCCTCGGAAAGTCCTGTGGGGGGTGCGGGTACTCTGGGAGTATGGGGTACTAGGCCACTTGATAAGGGCTGTTAGGTCCCTGTATGACTGGTGTCAGAGCTCGGTATGCATTGCCAGCAGTAAGTCGGGCTCTATTCCGGTGAGAGTTGGACAACGTTGCCCTTTGTCACCAATTTTATTAATAACTTTTATGGACATGATTTCTAGGCGGAGCCAAGGTGTTTACGGGATCCATTTTGGTGGCCGATAGTTCAGGTCTCTGCTTTTTGCAGACGATGTGGTCCTGTTGGCTTCATCAGACCGTGATCTACCTCTTTTGCTGGAGCAGTTTGCAACCGAGTGTGAAGTGGCTGGGATAAGAATCAGCACCTCCAAATCCTGGACCTTGGTCTTGAGCCGGAAAAGGGTAGAGTACCCTGGGTCGGGGACGAGATCCTTCCCCAAATGGAGGGGTTTAAATACCTGGGGGTGTTGTTCACGAATGAGGGGAAAATGGAGCGGGATATTGATAGGCAGATTGGTGAGGCATCTGCAGGTATGCGAGCACTGTACCAGTCTGTTGTGGTGAAGAGAGTTGAGTTGAAAGGCGAAACTCTCGATTTACCTGTCAATCTACATTCCTATCCTCATCAACTATAGGGGAGTGTATAAAGTAGCGTGACACATTGGGTAGCTCAGATATATTAATTATGTTTTTTTTCAGCTTGAGAAATTAGAGGTATGAAGTGAAGGTGTGTGAAGACAGTCAAATGAGTGAGAGTTGGCAGCCCTGCACTGTGTTCTTAGTTCCCATGTTTGCAGTTGTGGAAGTGTTTTCCTTATCTAAGGAATCTTGGGAAAGAGCAACTCTAGAAATTCCTCATTCAGAGGGATACTTGAGTTTCCCTGGTAAAAAGGGAGGGGCGACATATTTCTTTTCAGAGAGTCGCATCGAGCTATTGGTCCAGAGGCAAGCCAAAGCTTCAACCAAGGCTTACCACCAATAATGATAACAATACTACTGAATATTAATGAGACAGGTTTAATAATACATTGTGTGACTATTAGTTAGCACCCTCTTTGGTAAAGGACGTCATTAGGTGAATGAATGAATGAATGAATGAATGAATGAATGAATGAATGAATGAATGAATCATACTTGTATTAGTCCCACAATGGGGAAATTCAGTTTCAGTTTATCTCGTCCAAGACCTTACAAACAACACACACATGTACATACAGGATTAGGTGTACTGTGGAATTGCAGCCAGCTACGTGGCGCTCCATATGCAGATAAGAATGGTTACGAGAGGTCGAGTAAGGGAGGAGGGGAGAAAAAAAATGCATCTCTGCCCTGCCCCCTACAGGAGGACAAAGCTTAGGTGCTGAAAAAGGTTTGAGTCTTGTCAGATCCACAATGGTCCATGTAAACGTCTTGGGGTGAAATTCTGCGGTATAATTGTATTATTTTTATTAAATCTTTAAACTCATATTAATCCTCCTGTCAAATCATTCCAGGTTTGGAATTCTAGATTTATCTAGATCATCTAGATTTTTGATCCTAGCGAAGCATCTATTGTTCCCTGTCAAACATAGTTTTTATATATATATATATATATATATATATATGTGTATATATATATATATATATATATATATATATATATATATATATATATATATATATATATATATATATATATATATAAACAAGGTTAGGGTTGTGTATCTTATAAATTTTTTTTATTTTCTATTGATAAAAAATGTCTATATGTGCTGAATTAGTTTTTTTCACTCTCACATTGTTAAACAAACTCATTTGAATTCAAAACAGACGTAGCTGAGTGGAAGGATATAGAAATACTAATTAACAAGGGAGGGGGGGATTATTTCTCTGCCAGGTTGTTGATCTCCCTTCGTCTTTATCTGACACTTCAGTAAAGGAAAAGCTGTGCTCATGTAACGGAATTAACCAGAGTCAATGTGCAAGAAGACAACACTGAGCTTGCAGTGCAGGGGTATACGGGGCAGAGGTAGAGGTGGCTTTGTTATGATTCCACTTTCCTCCTAAGAATTACATAAAAAACATCAAAGAAGGTAGTACACTGTATAAGTTGGTAGTGAATTTAAATATAAATAAAGTAATTATTTCCTAGGACGTTCATGCATTTAGATTGTTGCAGAATATGAAGATATAAACAGGTTTAATAAGGAAAATTATGCATTCTACTGAACGTATTCTTTCTTTTGCAATGCATCCCAATATAGTTTGCTATTCTGTATGTTTTTTATTAAGAATGAAACTTGCCGATTAAAATGTCAGCTAAGGCTTTGAAACAGCCTTTCATACAGATTTGTGACTGCAAGGCATCAACTTTTATCATCTCACTGGGTATAACCCACTGTTCATCACTCAGAAAATGTCATTTTTTTCCTATCGATATATGACAATTCCCTGTTAGTACTTTATATGCTTTCTGTGTCTCACTTTGCATTCTTGATTTCATCGTGATAAATAATTCACCAACATCAAATTCAAACATCACAGGTGGAAATGGATCGATAGCACCTTCAGCATGGTGACTATTTATTTCTGTCCCGTCGGAGCCAAGGCTGTAAACACTGTTGGACCCCATAGTTTTCATTAAGGAATAAAACTCTGTATTTTACTGAGTGAATCAGAGAAACTGCTGAGACCACACTCTGTTTAAAATACAAAAATACTTCCAGTTTTCAGTAGATAAAGTCAGCAAACAGATAGCACCACAGATTTATTCTTTTAGTTTTTCTAGCTAAATTTAATATCAAACAAAGAGAGCCAGCATACATACATGTAGTTTTAAAATTGCTATTTCATATATATTTAAAAAATCAAGTTTAACTTAATCATATGTAGAAAAAAGTATTGGCCACCAAAACCTGTAAACTGGATTTGCCATCTGTGCTCCAATAGCTACCATCATGTGTTTGCACTCACTACCAATTTAAAACTTTTATAGTACTGTGGAGGAGGTTGGCATGCTCCTCTTTGCAGAATTGTTTTGATTTGGCTACATCAGAGGGGTTTCTGACATGAACGTCACACCACAGCATCTCAGTCAGATCATAGTCCAGACTTTGACTTGCTTATTTCCAAATTGTTCATTTAGTTTTTATTTGTTTGTTTTTAACCAAGCAGAGGTGGAATTCTTTGAATCATTGACCTGCTGCATAACTTAAGTGTGAGTGAGCTGAAGAACTGCTCTTTGATGGAAGCAAAGCAGCCCCAGACAATCACAATATCCCACCATTTTTTGCGTCGGTTTTATGTTCCATTTCTGAAATGTCGTGCTATTTTGATGCCAGATATAAGAGCATGAAAACAGTGTCTGTGTTTTTCCATTTGTTGGCAATGGCTGTCGTGGTCATGTGGTCCTCTGGACTTCCACAGCACGTGAAAATTCTTTATACCTCTTTACAGCCTGATGCAGGACGTTGAGTTGGTTTCTCCTTTACTCTTGGATTTCTTTAGATCACTGTAAGATGTGCTTTTTGAGATCTTTTAGTCTGCTTGATCTTGCCAGACTGGTTCAATTTAAGTAATTTCTTACTTTGACAGGTCACTGAGTAATCAGGCTTTGGAATGGGTAGTGATATTAGACTTAATTAAATAAATATTTAATTATAATAATAGTTAATCCCAGTTACGTAATTTCTAATTTAACACGGACCATTATATTTTTCATGAGGGCCAGATCGAGTTGAATAGCTATTTTCCCCTAACAAATTAAGTCATTTTAAAACAGCATTTTGTATTTGCTCTGGTTATCTTTGTCTCTTTCTGGGTACTCCACATACTTTGGTGTGAGGGATCTCTTGGATGGTTCAGCAACCTTTTATTTGAAGGACAGTTCACACGCAGAGGGGTGCCCGGATGGGACTGATGCCTGGTGAAGAGGCGAGGGAGAAGGATGACCTCCAATCCTGGAGGTCCTAGAACACAGGCTTCTTAAGGAGCGAAATGAGCAGTCTGGAGTGACTGGTTTGGGAGTTTTGGGACTGGAAACCAGATGACAGAACTAGGGTGTGGTGAGTGAAGCTGTCTTTTATTCGAGGTGAGGGCCAATGAGATGGAAGTGGGTTAATGTGCACAGTTAGAGGTGGTTGGATGGGATGAGTTTCTGGCATTGGGCTTCCTCCCACACTGCCAAAACACAGTGTTTTTATTTCTAATTCTTGCATATTGTTTTACTTTAACTGTTACCTCTTTTGGCACTCAGTTTTATTATTCATTCTTTTCCCTAGTAGTTTAGTTGTATGTGTTATTAGCTTTGTGAGCTGGTTGATTAAAGTATTTTGACTAGAAAGTTGAATTCCTTTGTTGATAAATTATTATATTTTGAAAATACTTTATTATTCCATATACATGTGTAGTAACTTGCTGGTCAAAGAACGTCACGAGCTTACTCCTTCATCTATTGTTTTATTACCTAAGCCTTATCAGCCAGATAGTCATAAACATTAACTGAGACTTAACTATTTGGCTATTATTATTTTCCTGGATCCCAGGGTGTTGCCCTGAACGTGATAATTTTGACCTAAATGATTATTTTTAATAATAATTGCCCTAAACAATTATTCATAGATATTCATAGACAAAACAAACCTATCGTTGCACGACACTGTTGACTTTTGCAACTTTTAGAAACTTCACATAGTTTTTTAGCTATCCCTGAAGGGGGGAAGTACTTCCATATTAAGGACTTGCACCAGAGCCAGGCTCCTGCAAACACACAGCAATTCCTGGGGGGATTATATGGAATAACTTGGATGGATGGATGGATGGATGGATGGATAATATTGCTTCCCTTAATAAATACTTGTAATGCTTTGACCAAATGTTATTTTAATAATTATATTAAGCAGTTAGGGATATCTTGAGAGACTCAGTGAATGTTTTTAAACCTTCTGTGTGTTTAAAAAGCTGGCATTATCAGTAAGTCATTCCAACTTCATCCTTCAAACAGCCAAGAACACACAACGTCTCTTAACGGATGAGCAGCGCCACCTGGCCATAGCGCGTCTTCGAGTCGGTGACTGGCAGTCAGATGTTGCACGTGAACTTGGTGTGTCTCAAAGTGTCATCAGCAGACTTGCATCAAGACATAGAACTACTGGCAGAGTTCGTGACAGACCCGGGAGTGGAGCCCCACGAGTGACAGACCGCAATGATGACCAGTACCTAAGGACATATGCACTCAGACATCGTCATGCAACTGCCACACAGCTGCAGGCCAGTTTGCGAGATGTGAAGGGTACTAGGGTTTCCAGACAAACCATTCCCAACAGACTCCGCCGCTTTGGCTTGAATGCCAGACGACCGTTGCAAGTGACTCCACTGACACCATGACACCGTCTTGAACGTTTGCAGTGGGCACAAGACCATGCGACCTGGACAATCCAGCAGTGGTCTACCGTCCTGTTCACTGACTGAGTGTCGGGTCACCTTGCACAGAAATGATGGTAATCAGCGTTGCTCGAGAAGGCAAGGTGAGTGATATGCCTAGGTCAACATGGTCCCCAGGGTTAGCTTTGGTGGAGGAGGTGTAACAGTCTGAGCAGGCATCACCAGTCAGCTCAAAACTGATTTGGTTATTGTAGATGGCTCAGTCACTGGACGTTCTTGCCTCAGAAGGATCATCATAGAACCCATCATCATCCCCTAATTCCGCCAGCACACCCCCAACTTTCTGTTCATGGATGATAATGTGCCACCACATCGTGCCAGAATTGTCACAGCTCGACTTCAGGAAGTCAGAGTGCCTCATATGGTATGGTCGGCAATGTCCCCTGACCTGAACTCCATAGAGCACGTTTGGGACCAGCTGAAGCAGAGACTGGATGATTGCCCCCAACTGACCTGGCAGAACTGCGTATAGCACTTGTGGGAGAGTGAAACGCATCAGGACAAGATCATGAGGCTAGTGAGGAGCATGAGACGTCGCTGTCGAACTGTCATTGTGGCAAATGGTGGAAACACCTACTGACATTGTCAATTTGTGTTATTTGGGGCTACCCTTGTCATTGTCTACATTTTGGGGGTTATAAATATTACACCAATGAAAATGGTGTTTCTTCTCATTTATTATTAGTAATATCAAAGGATACTTTTACTTATTTCATTAAAACCCCTCTCTGGGCTGCCACCTTATCGTGGTGGAGGGGTTTGAGTGTCCCAGCGATCCTGGGAGCTATGTTGTCGGGGGCTTTTGCTCCTGGTAGGGTCGCCCATGGCAATTTGGTTCTAGGTGAGGGATCAGACAAAGTGCAGCCCAAAAGGCCCCTATGATGAAAATGACAGATGGACTCAGTATTCCCTCGCCCGGACGCGGGTCACCGGGGCCCCCCTCTGGAGCCAGGCCTGGAGGTGGGGCACGTTGGCGACCGCCTGGTGGCCGGGCCTATACCCATGGGGCCCGGTCGGGCTTAGCCCGAAGAGGTAACATGGGCCCCCCTTCCCATGAGCTCACCACCTGTGGGAGGGGCCATAGGGGTCAGGTGCTGTGCAGGATGGGCGGCGGCCAAAGGCGGGGACCTTGGCGGTCCGATCCTCGGCTGCAGAAGCTGGCTCTCGGGATGTGGAACGTCACCTCTCTGGTGGGGAAGGAGCCGGAGCTGGTGTGCGAGGTTGAGAGGTTCCGACTGGACATCGTCGGACTCACCTCAGCGCACGGCTCTGGCTCTGGAACCCGTCTCCTCGAGAGGGGTTGGACTCTCTTCCACTCTGGAGTTGCCCCTGCTGAGAGGCGCCGAGCTGGGGTGGGCATACTTGTTGTCCCCCATCTCGGCGCCTGTACCTTGGGGTTTACCCCGGTGAACGAGAGGGTAGCCTCCCTCCGCCTTCGGGTGGGGGGACGGGTCCTGACTGCTGTTTGTGCTTACGCGCCAAACAGCAGATTAGATTACCCACCCTTCTTGGAGTCTTTGGAGCTGGGGCACGTTGGCGAGCGCCTGGTGGCCGGGCCTTTACCCATGGGGCCCGGTCGGGCTTAGCCCGAAGAGGTAACATGGGCCCCCCTTCCCATGAGCTCACCACCTGTGGGAGGGGCCATAGGGGTCGGGTGCTGTGCCAGGATGGGCGCCGGCCAAAGGCGGGGACCTTGGCGGTCCGATCCTCGGCTGCAGAAGCTGGCTCTCGGGACGTGGAACGTCACCTCTCTGGTGGGGAAGAAGCCGGAGCTGGTGTGCGAGGTTGAGAGGTTCCGACTGGACATCGTTGGACTCACTTCGGCGCACGGCTCTGGCTCTGGAACCCGTCTCCTCGAGAGGGGTTGGACTCTCTTCCACTCTGGAGTTGCCCCTGCTGAGAGGCGCCGAGCTGGGGTGGGCATACTTGTTGCCCCCCATCTCGGCGCCTGTACCTTGGGGTTTACCCCGGTGAACGAGAGGGTAGCCTCCCTCCGCCTTCGGGTGGGGGGACGGGTCCTGACTGCTGTTTGTGCTTACGCGCCAAACAGCAGATTAGATTACCCACCCTTCTTGGAGTCTTTGGAGGGGATGCTGGAGAGTGCTCCTCCTGGGGACTCCCTTGTTCTGCTGGGGGACTTCAACGCTCACGTGGGCAATGACAGTGAGACCTGGAGGGATGTGGTTGGGCGGAATGGCCCCCCCGATCTGAACCCGAGTGGTGTCTTGTTATTGGACTTCTGTGCTCGTCATGGATTGTCCATAACAAACACCATGTTCAAGCATAAAGGTGTCCATATGTGCACTTGGCACCAGGACACCTTAGGCCGCAGCTCAATGATTGACTTGGTTGTCGTCTCATCTGATCTGCGGCCGCATGTTTTGGACACTCGGGTGAAGAGAGGGGCTGAGCTGTCCACTGACCACTACCTGGTGGTGAGTCGGCTCCGATGGTGGGGGAGGACGCCGGACAGACCTGGAAGGCCCAAACGTGTTGTGAGGGTCGGCTGGGAACGTCTGGCAGAGTCTCCTGTCAGAAGGAGCTTTAACTCACACCTCCGGCAGAACTTTGAACACGTCCCGGGGGAGGCGGGGGACATTGAGTCCGAGTGGACCATGTTCTGCGCCTCCATTGCCGAGGCGGCTGACCAAAGCTGTGGTCGCAAGGTGGTCGGTGCCTGTCGCGGCGGCAACCCCCGAACCCGCTGGTGGACACCAGCGGTAAGGGATGCTTTCAGGCTGAAGAAGGAGTCCTACCGGGTCTTTTTGGCATGTGGGACCCCTGAAGCAGCTGATAGGTACCGACAGGCCAAGCGGGATGCGGCTCGGATGGTTACTGAGGCAAAAACTCGGGCGTGGGAGGAGTTTGGAGAGGCCATGGAAAACGACTTCCGTGCGGCTTCGAAGCGATTCTGGTCCACCATCCGGCGTCTCAGGGGGGGAAAGCGGTCTGCCACCAACACTGTTTACAGTGGGGATGGTGTGCTGCTGACCTCGACGCGGGACGTTTTGGGTCAGTGGATGGAACACTTCGAAGACCTCCTCAATCCCACCAGCAAGCCTTCCAATCTGGAAGCAGGGTTTGGGGACTTGGGGTTGGTATCTCCAATCTCTGGTGCTGAGGTCACAGAGGTCGTTAAAAAGCTCCTCGGTGGCAGGGCTCCGGGGGTGGATGAGATTCGACCGGAGTTCCTCAAGGCTCTGGATGTTGTGGGGCTGTGTTGGTTAACGCGGCTCTTATATCTGGCTCTCGAACCTCGGATCCAGGAGGAACAATGCGCTTTTCGTCCTGGCCGTGGAACACTGGACCAGCTCTACACCCTCAGCAGGGTCCTGGAGGGTGCGTGGGAGTTCGCCCAACCGGTCTACATGTGTTTTGTGGACTTGGAGAAGGCGTTCGACCGTGTCCCTCGGGGGGCCCTGTGGGGGGTGCTCCGGGAGTATGGGGTACCGGGCCCCTTGATACGGGCTGTTAGGTCCCTGTACGACCGGTGCCAGAGTTTGGTTCGCATTGCCGGCAGTAAGTCGGGCTTGTTTCCGGTGAGAGTTGGACTCCGCCAAGGTTGCCCTTTGTCACCGATCCTGTTCCTAACTTTTATGGACAGGATCTCTAGGCGCAGCCAAGGCGTTGAGGGGATCCGTTTTGGTGGCCTCAGGATCGGGTCTCTGCTTTTTGTAGATGACGTGGTCCTGTTGGCTTCATCGAAACGTGATCTTCAGCTTTCGCTGGAGCGGTTCGCAGCCGAGTGTGAAGCGGCTGGGATGAGAATCAGCACCTCCAAATCCGAGGCCATGGTCTTGAGCCGGAAAAGGGTGGGGTGCCTTCTCAGGGTCGGGGATGGGGTCCTTCCCCAAGTGGAGGAGTTTAAGTATCTGGGGGTCTTGTTCACGAATGATGGAATAATGGAGCGGGAGATTGATAGACGGATTGGTGGGGTATCTGCAGTTATGCGGGCGCTCTACCGGTCTGTCGTGGTGAAGAGAGAGCTGAGCCAAAAGGCGAAGCTCTCGATTTACCGGTCGATCTACGTTCCTACCCTCATCTATGGTCATGAACTCTGGGTGGTGACCGAAAGAACGAGATCACTGATACAAGCGGCTGAAATGAGTTTCCTCCGCAGAGTGTCTGGGCTCTCCCTTATAGATAGGGTGAGAAGCTCAGTCATCCGGAGGGGGCTCAGAGTAGAGCCGCCCCTTCTCCACATCGAGAGTCAGTTGAGGTTGCTCGGGCATCTGGTCAGGATGCCTCCTGGACGCCTCCCTGGTGAGGTGTTTCAGGCACGTCTCACGGGAGGAGGCCCAGGGGAAGGCCCAGGACACGCTGGAGGGACTATGTTTCTCGGCTGGCCTGGGAGCGCCTTGGGGTTCCTCCCGAGGAGCTGGAACAAGTGGCTGGGGAGAGGGAAGTCTGGGTCTCTTTGCTTAGGCTGCTGCCCCCGCGACCCGACCCCGGATAAGCGGAAAAAATTGGATGGATGGATGAATTAAAATTCAGACCAAATAGGAATAGCACACATGTAAATAAAAATATCCTTAATTTATTGTGAGTACTGTACATATATGTAGAGACTGGGGATGTCTAACACTTTTTGTTTGAGCAAATGTAACTCAGTGGTTCTGTGCTAGAGCTCTTAAATTTTACATGTGGTACCCATGTTTGTCTGCTATAAAACATACATTTGGACTTCGACAACATCCTCACAGATTAGTTAAATTAATGTCAAATACAAAGAGGTATGTTGTTACAACCTACCCCAGGACCAGGGTGAGTTGCAACACTATTTGGGGATGGATGTAACAATTAAATTATTATGCCTAAAAAAGATCCACTTTAATAATAAATGTATGGAATGACTTTAATGAATAATAAAGAAGTAACCATAAACTTGGAATACTCCAAAAATAATAATAACAAAATAAATAAAAATTACAAATGCAATGCAGTTTACATAAATACAATAAAATAATCAATATACATAAGATAAAAATAAAGAATAATAAAGTTTAAGCTAGTGTGTGTGTGTGTTTTTTAGCCTAAAATGGGTTAATGTGAAAAAGCATTTGTGTTATGATCCCTAGGTGTTTGTCTTTTGTTAGTTAGTTTCCTTATTTAGTTCCATTATCATGTTTAGTTATTCTTAGTCTTTTCCTGTGATTTCTGTACTTTCTGGTTTTCCCCGTAGTCTTGTCTTTAGTTAGTTTCCTAAGATCATTCTGGTTTTCTGTCTCCCAGCCACTTCACCTCCTCTCCCAGCTGATCATTTCCACCTGCTCACTCCCTCTCAGCTGCAACCGGTTTCCCTAATTAATCCCTAGCTCTCTCTGCTCACATCCTCACACTCTCCCTCAGTATAAATTCAGTCCTCTCTCAGTCACAACTCGCTGGTTCGTCGTCATTCTTTCCTGTTTGGTCCGTCGTATTTCCCTGCCTGGTTCTCGTCTTCCTTGTTGCCCGTCTTTCTTCCCCGCCTGGTCCCTGCCTTCCTTGTTGCCCGTCTGGTTCCTGTTTCCCCGTTTGCTGCCTTATATACCCTCCTGAGTTCTGTAAGTTCATGTTCCTTGTTTTCATTAAATCTTCCTTATTTGTACTTTGCTGCATTTGGGTCCTCTATAACCGCAAAACATGACAATTTGAACATTTTTAGATCTTTGGAACAATCAACAAAATATTTTTAAATAGTGTTTTTAAGTAACTAAACTTTTAACTAAGCAAACTGTCTAAGCCATAATACATATGTTTAATCAGAGAGGCAGTTGTGGAAAATATAGTTGTTCTTGCCTGGTGTGCAGGCTTCATGAGCCCAAAATCTACAATGCTGACATTTGATCCACTTTTCCCTTGGTTGTGAGTTATCAAAGTGCTCCAAGCCCACAATCCAGACATTTTCATTGCCTGAGGAGTCAGCATCTTCTGTGTCATCAAGCTTAGCCCTTTTGTTTGTCACTTTCTTCTTGCTTGTAACTTTTCTTTTAGCCCTAATATTTGACTTTCTTTTTTGCACTACTTTTGTTATTTTCTTCCTCTTCCCATGTCTGTTTTACTGGTGTGTCTGTGAGAACTTCTGACTGTAATTTCTTTTTTTTCCAACAGGATTTTTCCTGGCCTCTGCTTTGGGAAACGGAGAGAGAACAAGTGGACTGAAGCCTTGAGATTCTAGGTTAGCTGAGGTTCAAGGTTTGAGCTTTGATGTGGAGGCGTTGTCTGGTTGACCTGAGGTTGAGGTCTGGCCTGGTTGGTGAGCTGAGGTGGCAGGCAGATGGATAAGGGCGGTCTGCGACCTGCGAAGGCGCATAGTCACTCTTGGAAGATGTCTGGATTAAAAGGACATATGCCTGTGCATCTAAATCCAGCTTGTATGTCGCAGTAAGGGGGAATGCAGTCTTGACCAGACTTGGAATGTTATAGATGCTCATTATTTTAGCAAGATTCATTCTCAACCATGTGTCACTGGCTTTGTTGATCTTTTTATTAATGGACCATAAATGCTATGATCCAGGAGCTGTAGCTTATGAGTACTGTATGTTGGAAATGTAAGAAGGACAATGGCATTTTCTTCGCTGTAGCTAATTGCCTGCACTGAGACATGTGAGCTGTGGTTGTCTTACAGCAGCAACACTTTTCTTTGAGGAGTGATCTCTGTATGCTTCACGAAGTGTTTCAGGAAAGAAAATAAACTCTTCTTCCTGCATCCATCCTGAGCCATTACTTCATGAAGGAAATGCTTGTTGTACATTTTGCGTGGGAAGAAAAAGGCTGGAAGAATGGCATTTTCCATCACATTTAAAGCATAAGCCTCTGTCACCAGAACACGTCTTTCTCCTGTCGTCATGGCTCTGACTTTCCTGACACCACAGCGTGCAATGACATGATCAGGAGCATGGACTATTGTGACACCTGTCTCATCTACATTCCAAATATCACTTTCATTAAACCCTTGCTTTCCAATGACATCTCCAATTTTCTTGAAGAATTTCCACACATTTGTGTGATTAAAGCTTGTTGCAAGAGACAAGCTGTTTGGCTGTGAACTTCTGATGGACAGAGTGGGTTGCCGTTTCATGAATGTTGAAAACCAGTTTGGTCCTGCCATAGAGTTCTCATCCCAGGACTGGGGGTGCTTACAGTTGTATTGAACTGCTAACTGGTAGGCAAACTTCCTGAACTAAGAAACACATCAAAAATTCTCGTTATCAACTATTTATTTATTATTTGTTACTGGTAATTGTTTTGGTACCATATTGCAAAGTGTTGTTACCTCTTGAGGGCTTAAGCCATAGTACATGTCAGCTGCTTCCTTTAAGTACTCAGCTACAAGTTCCTCCTGTTCCTCACTGATGACATTCTGGCTACTACGATAGCCTACATGGGGCCGCTCACTGTTACTCTTAGCTTCCAGCAACTTTACAATATCTGTAAAAGGTAATGTGACAGATGCTGTGGGCCTTGGCAACCCGTCTCACTATGCAAAAAATATTTGTGATGAAAATGTTAACTTTCTTACCTGAAAATTTGATTTTTGGCTCTAGAACAGTCAGTTTTCAATTTAGAGACATGTGGCTTGGCCAATGTGCTTAATTTTTAAGTGGGCATAAACTGTATTGATGACATCACCATAGTTCAGTTTTCATTGGTCAGACTTAGAGTGTTACAATTGTCCCAGTGTTGCATCCATCCCCGGTCTGCATGTCGAGTGTTTGGTTTAAATTGTTCTTTTAAGCTTCCATGTCAAAAACTGTTTTAGTGAGTAAAGCTCCACAAAAAGTCTATTTATTTAACCCTTTAGCGTTTATACGTCATGTTGGTGGGACGTTACATACTTTCGGGTCAAATATGCCTCCCCCGCACCCCCTCCGACAACCTTTCCATGTACTTATACATATCAAACATAATTTGTAAGCTGGGATTCTTGTGATCCTTTATTGGCAATGATGTATGCCAACTACATGTTTGTCAATTTACACGGGCGTTGTGATCGGTCTTTGGCGGGCCAGATACCTGAACGGGCTCCCATTGGCGCCAAGCCTGCTGTGACCCATAAATCATAAACCCATAGATTGGAATCTCCAGTGGGTCTCTTGTTGGCCATTGTTTTATTCAGAATATTGGAGGGAAAAGTATTTGATAATCCTAATGTATAATGACATATTAAGAAAAAAAAGTAACTGAACCTGAAAGATACACCCAGAACTAGACTGTTGTATTAGAAAGGCCTAGTCAACTTCTACACACAAATACAATTGAGTACATTTACTGCGCGTTTAGTCTGCAGACAGAGATGCGATCAGGTTTTTGTAAACAATCAGAAGAAGAGATTGGAACAAGCTGATGATAAAAAATCTAACAATCTCCAGCCATAACTACACAGCAGGTAAGCCTTGGCTAACAAACAAGCTACTATAGCTAATGAACACGGCAACTGCAAAATATGTAAAGGTCTGGTTCCACACCATTTGCGCTCATGTTTATGAGCAAATAATCCCTCTGTTGTTCAGAGGAATACAACTGAATTCAAAAATGCTTTATTGATCCCAGAGGGAAAGTAAGTGTTGTTGTAACTCATACTATTAAATTTTTCAAGGACTTGTAGATCCTGATGGCTGTGAACAGAAAGGATCTCCTGTAGCAGTCTGTGTTGCAGTGAAACTGTTGAAGCCTTTGCCTGAAAACACTCATGTTGTAGGATAGTCCCATGAAGAGGATGCTAAGGGTTGTCCAATAATAATAATGGCTTGCATTTATATAGTGCTTTTCAAGACTCTCAAAGCACTTTAACACTCCATTATTCATTCACTCTCACATTCACACACTGGTGGAAGCAAGCTATGATTATAGCCACAGCTGCCCTGGGGCAGACTGACAGAAGCGAGGCTGCCATATCGCGCCATCGGCCCCTCTGGCCAACACCAGTAGGCAAGGTAAGTGAAGTGTCTTGCCCAAGGACACAACGACATGTAGCAGGTGGAAGCTGGAATCGAACCCACAATTTCTGGGTTGCAGGCTGACAACTCTACCACTGAGCTACAGCCGCCCTAATAGCCCTAATATATAAATATTTCCATCAATTTTTTATATATATATATATGTTATCAAAAAACAGAAGAAGAATCTCTGTGAGTTTAGCGAGCTTCGCATCCTTCCTCCAGGACAAAGGAATGAGCATTAAACACGGAGAAAACCACTATAAATGTGGCCATGTGGAAAGTGGCAGGTATGCCTAGGTGAGATTGTTGTCAAACAAAGAGTGTGTTGGGCGCCGAAAACATTAGGCCCGATTCTGGTCAGCACTTACAAATAACTCTTAAAAACAGCTGCTTCTTAATTGTCTTAATGACTTAATACGTGACAGGGGTTACCACCAAGATTGTACAAAGCCGAGCTCACACAGTATGACACCTTCAAGCCCGGTGCAATTTTGAAAGTTGCATTGTGTTCCGGGCTTTTGTCCTGTTAAATTTCTTCTGCTTCTGACCAATCTGCTCCCATTTGTCTGTGTTCAATCATTTGAGCAACCAAACCAAGCAACTTTAATAGTGTGATTGATTTTTTTTTTCCTCTTACAAGTATTGTGTCAAACTTTTTCAGCACATTTGGGGAAGAGATTAATGATCTTCACACGTTTTAGACAAAGAGTGTGTTGGGTGATTTGGAGGAATTACAGGCTCTGGTCAAGGTCACTTTTACAAAGGTTGATAAGGGAGAAGCCAGTGTTTTATATTACCAGATCACACCAAGACTTTCTCAGCAGGGGATCTGAACCTACAACCTTCTATTTCAGAAAAACAAACCAAGGTATGAGATTACACTTGGAGCATACAAATGTGTGGCCTTTATCTGTATGAGCCTGGTGAGATTATTACAACTAGCTCATTATCTCTCCTTTCAGATTTATACTACAGCAGAGGCTATTACAGCCACAATGGCCCACAGCTAGACGCTGAGAATAGACTCATTTACCACAGTTTTATTACATTTGAGATAGCAGCAAACTTATCTCCACGTCTGTCCGTCTGCCTTTATGAGTGCATATGTGTGCGCACTGAACCACCCCATGGATTACTTTATTATCTTGAAGTTTCATTTTTGATAGCCTCAACTTTATCAGTCCATCGCTCACCTTTAACTTAACAATTCCCCAATTTTCATCTTCTATTAACTCATCTTTTTCTCTTTTATTTTTGCCTTCATCATCCTTTTTAATCTTTTTGAGCAGTGGAAATTTTTTTAAAGATATAGGCAAATTAACAAAAGAATTTGTCTCATACAAAAGTATTTATACCATTTAAACTGTTTACATATTTTGTCATATTGCAGACACAAACCCAATTACATATATATTTTTTATTTTATTTGATTAAACAAAACAAAGTATAGTTATGAACTTTTATTTTTGTTTATTCTTCTATTTTTCCATTTGCTGGACAATCAAGACATTTCAACATTCTTAGAGATTACATTCAGTTTAAAGCTGCTATACCAAATCTGAAAAACAAGATAGCTTACATTTTTTTCCATGTCTCTTAACAACGTTCTAACATAGTATAGCTGTAAATATTTTCTGTTTCTGTTCTGTCGCATTTGTCTAAAATCCTCAGCCTGGCTCGGTCCGAAAATTATGATTGGACCATCCAGTTGTCTGTCTCACCGGACAAGTGCACCTCCGCATTTACGTGGCTCCTCCACTCATCACGCGCTCTCGCATTTTGCAACAGAACACCACTGGAGTGATAAGATCTCCACTCAATAATCTCAGAGAAGAAGAACAGCCGGCTGCTACCACTTCAACTTTAGGACAAACTACCAGAGTCTCAAAAAGAAAAATGCCATTTGAAGTTCAAAAGCAAAACACGGATGAGCAAACTGTGACTGGTGTTTTGCGCTCTCTCATCTATGGGGCGTGGCCTAGAGATAATAGCCGACGCGAGGGAGGAGAGTTCTGTGACTGGGTTCATGTTTTATGCTAGCTTGTTCTCCAGATTCGGTATAGCAGCTTTAACTTTTCATGGGATGAGTCAATGTCTGAGTTTGAATTTACAGTCAAGTTGAATATATTAATCTTTGCATTTAGCTACATTTTTATCAAGTTTAAATAAGATTTCTTATGCCACCCAAGGGAATCCAGTGTACCGTAACATTGTCAAGAAAAAGATAGTCACCCAGTCGGAGGGGCTGTAGAGTAATTTACCTGTTTAAGAACAGCTGACAGGTTTTTCAACCCTACACAAGACGTCACCACTGGCATAGGATTAAAAAAAAATGATTTCAATGTTATCCATGTAACATGTTAACTCTCATATGTTTGTCAGCATTTATCCACCATTTTATTATGTTATCATTTATTTCACAGTGGCGCAGTTGGTAGCACTGTTGCCTTGCAGCAAGAAGGTATGGGTTCGAATCCTGGTCTCGGGTCTTTTTGCATGGAGTTTGCATATTCTCCCTGTGCATGTGTGGGTTCTCTCCCGATACTCTTCCTCCCACAGTCCAAAAACATGACTGTTAGGTGAATTGGTTTCTCTAAATTGCCCTTAGGTATGAGTGTGTGCATGTATGTTTGTTTGTCCAGTGTGTCTCTGTGTTGCACCGTGACGCACTGGCGACCTGTCCAGGGTGTACCCCGCCTCTCGCCCCATGACAGCTGGAGATAGCCCCCCCGCAACCCTGCATAAGAATGACGGGAACATAAAATGGATGGATCATTTATTATTTACGGTTACATTTTAATCACATTTATAAGTTGTCATTTAATTAACTTTTTGGAACTCATTATTATCTGTTGTGGGACAATCAACATAGTTCCAGTGAGCACTTATTAGTGTTTGAGCTTTCTAACTAGTCAGTGCATTTTTGGCAGATCAGCGGAACCTAACAAGCTGAAGTCTTTAGAAGCGTCCACATCAGATAAGAAACATCTGTTGTATATCACAGAGTTGGATGTGGGCCATTGTTATGTGCATCATTGACGTGTATAAAAGCAGACTGGAGGGAGAAGATTAAGGTTTTTGTGAGGAAGGTCTGTATTCTTGAACTGTCCAGCAAAAGGTGTTGTATGTAATCAATAAACAGACCGGCTGAAGGCTGCATTATTGAATCTAGGTGTGCTTTTTTAACTTCTGTCTCTTGATGTACTTTTGAGAGAAGAAACACTAAAATTCCTCCCTCCAGGTAGGTAAGTATCTTCAAAAATCTAAATCTGGATGCTGGACTGCATGAAACTGCTTTGGCTTTTTTTTTCTTTTTTTTACAGATGGTTTCTATACATCCAGTTGCAACTGAAAGCTTACTGTATATACACCTTTCTTTCTCACTGTCTGATTTTAAAGGCTTTAATACAAAATCTCTGACATACTCTTTCTCTCAGTGGCATTTAGCAAATAGAAATAATTTTGGCAGTTCTTACTTACCTAAAACAACAGACGTTTAGTCTGATTTAACCTCAGGTAGAGAGAAAGAAATGTGTCTTTTTATTTGGTATATGTAAAACCTTAATTTTAACTGAATGTTAAAAAAACGTTTCTATTTTTGTCCTATTTTTTTCACAGTTGCATGCTGCAAAACTCAGATGCATAGGAAGAGAGTGCTGGAAGGTTGTTTACTTTTTATCATAATGTACTTTGCCTTGGATCAGTTAGCTTTCAAATTTTCAGTCAAGTTTTCCGCACCCAACAGAACTTTGTTTCCCATCCAAGGTTTAAAACTCTGCATGTATTTCAAACTAATAGTGTTTCTAAGGGCTGTTCTGACATCAACATTGAAATTAAACCTTTTTCATAAGGAGGAGATGAGTTCTTAGCTACATCTATAAAACTCAACCTATAAAGCTCAAGCCTAATGAAGAAAGTATATAATTAAGCAGAAACACACTGTTTCACAAGGTTTTTTTTCTTACTGCTGTTAGCACTGATTTGTGACACCTGAAAATGTGGCGATATGTGTCTCAGGGTGAGAAGGAGCTGATAAAAGGCACCCCTAAGGGGAGTCTGCATTTGTTCACAACATTCTTGCTGATAAAATTAACTTTGCATAACTATTCCCTAACTCCTCCTCCGTATAGCACACCTTTAATTATTTTTGCATTGAAAAATTATTTCCCCTTTTCTAAGTTTGCTATGGCTTCTACTACAGGATACAATCATCTTAAGAAACAAAACACTTTTACAATGATTTTATCGACACATAATCAAAGTAATGTAGTCTTTACCACATTTTAAAATGATTTAAATCCAAACGTTAGTATAAAAATAAGAAAACAGATTCAATTTTATTGAGAATGTAAAGACATAAACTGCATATGTAAACACATGTGCTGCTCTCATAGGCTTTAAGACAAAAGTAGCAGCCAAGTGTCAATTAATAGATTGTCAGTGTGAACAACTCTACTAAAAGCCTGTGCGTTGTTCTTTTGCTGCTTTTGAGCATACAGCTATGTAGTGCAAAAAAGGAGAAACATCAGCGTTAAACTTAGAGAAGAGATTGTTGTTTAACCCTTCCCAGTTTACCATATCAAACCGGGAAGGGTTAAAAGGTTATTTCCAAACTATTTGAAGTCCAAACGTTTATCGGTTTCACCTAAGCCTCCAGAGGCTTCAATTTGCCATTTAGTCAGCAGCATGATGATACGGGATTGTTTGCAGCCAATCTATAAAGCTTGCAAGTCACTGGGTCAACCATGAACTCCCCTGTCCACCAAAGTATTTTAAAATGAAATGTGAGGTGATCTGTCCAACTGAGAAAATTGGTTTCAAGCTTGTCATGCAAAGAATGAAGCAACTAAGTTTAACAAGTATATAAAATACTGATAGCATCATAAGAAATAACTACTTCAAGTTATTGCTGCAGATGTTGGTTTTACAGGGTTTGGAATATTTAGTTTTCCAGAGACTGTTTTTAATTTTTGGCTTTACCTTTGTTCAGTAAATACTAGGGGTGTAAAGGTACACGTATTCATACCGAAAATATTCAATCTGGCCCTGTCGGTTCAGTTAGCATGTGTTTACCTTACAAATACGGTACCTTTTTGGTACCAAACTGTGACTTTAAAACCCAAATACGTACTGTACATAACCGTGATGTTTGTTTACCATTACACTCCTAATAATTACTGACGTGGTAGGATTTATCACATATTTTTAGTTAAACGTCTCGTTCACTGAGAAACCTTTTAAAAATTGTTCTTTTTGACATACGACTGGTCACTGAACTCCATATGAATGCTGCATGTGAACATTTTCTCCAGCCTCCATTGCCTTAATTAGCGAATGAAATGTATCGATTTTGCAGCAAGGGGAGAGCACAGCGCATCGCTGCTAGTCGAAGCTAACCGCTAGCAACTCCACAACATGGCCGAACATGGCTTGGGTTATTTGTAGAGATAACACATCAGTGTTGCATTTAATGTAAGTAGCTTGCCACCATCAGTGTGTGAATGTGTGTGTGAATGGGTGAATGACTGAATATAGTGTAAAGCGCTTTGTGGTCTACTGACTGAAAAAGCACTATACAAATGCAGGCCATTTACCATGTTTTTACTAAAAAAAAGAAGAGCTGAGAAAGAAACTGTTGGAAAGTTAACTTGGTAAGTTAAGTTAAGTTAGTTATTTGTTTGAAGGCAGCATAAGAGTCACGTTGCTGTTTACCAGTCAGACGCATGTATTTTGCCTATCGTGAATATTAATGAGGAAGACATAATCTTGCCGTTTACGTCCACCCACACAAGAGCATTTTTTTTCACAGACAGCTACTCACAAGGCATTCATTCAAACTAAAGACCACAGCAAATTAATTGAAAAAAAACAGTGAATGATACCTTTAAATCGATTGTTTTCTTAAAAACCTTTTATCTTTGCAGACAACCTCCAAACAACACACAGCCAGGGTTCATTAAATTTAGAATCTATGTGACCAGATAAAAAAAAAAATGAAAATGGTAAATAGATTTAGGCAGCAAAGGGGTTAAAAAACAGGTTTTATCCAATTATATAAAAGCCTAGAATGTAAGAAGCGTGTACTTTCTAAATATGCTTGGAAAGCTTGATCTAACATTGCTAATACAGCCACTTAGATTCAATTACTGAAACAGTCCTCTGTGATGAAGTAAAAATATGTTCTCTTTTTTTAAGAGGAGGAGAGTGTTTGCAATCAATAAATCAACTGGGGCTGAACATTTAGGTTTATCCTTAGACACAGGTATAAATAAACCTAAATAACTGAACTCAGAAACAATAAAAATCTGACCTTTATAGACCTCTGAGTGGGCTGACTGGCTCTCAGTTTTTCATACCTTCATATGTTTGATGATGCAACCGAAACAGAGTGATAGAATCCAGAGCACAATCTGTCTTTATAAAAAACACCCTTTAAAACCATGACATTTTGGTATTTAGATAGAAAAACTGCATACGCTGCCAAACCTTTCATGCAACTGTAGATAATTTGTGCAAGCAATTATTTGCCACTTAACAGATGTTTTTTTTTCTCTCTGTTTTTCTTTTTTTGTCACACTGACATGTTTAGGATCATTGAACCTTGTTTTTCTTCATCAAAGAAATGTAAATACCGGTTATCAAAGACAATCTTGGAATATTAGAATATCAAACAAATCCAATAAAAAATATATTTTTGACCCATAAACTCCATGGATTACACAGTTGCTTGGACTGCTGACTTTCGAGTTGTCCAACAGCCAATCATTGACACACTTTACAGGAAGGGTAATCCACAAAAGGTCATTGTGGCATCAGCTGGCCTTTTACACAGTGCTGTATTCAACCGTATCAAAGGAATGTTGAATGGAAGAAACAAAAGTTTGTTAGGAAAAGGTGTACCACCAACAATGATGAGCAAAGCATTGAGAGGACTGTCAAGAAGTTTTCCGGAGCTTCACAAAGACTGAGGTTGGAGTTTGTGCATCAAGGGCAACTACGCTCAGAGGAATCCTAAGCATGAGCTGCAAATGTCCCATTCTTTGACAGTACGTTTACATGTGCATGTATATCGCACTATGGCAAATATCAAGCTAATATCTTTCACCAAATGGTAGCCTTTATCCCAGTTTACATATCACTCAGAAAATCTGATTATTGAAAGAAGTGTGTTCGACTCCATGACGGTAGGCACGGCCGTAGCCAGTCTTGCCTGTGCCCGGGACAGGATATGCCCAGAGGGTCCCCCCCCATCATTTCAGAGATTATTTGAACTCTCATCGAATCAGTAATTTTGGTGGGCCATAACCCAGGATCGGTGAAATAAATTCCACTCACTGATGATTCCTCTGACCCTGACGGACGCGCAGCCTCTCCCTCGTTGCTGTCAACTTGTGGTCTCTCTATCTGTGCTGTCTCTTCCTCCCTTTGACCAGAGGCAGTGGCTGTTCGAATCCTTCCTCCATCTCTCACTGCGCTATCTATGAGACACAAGACCACTGCCGGACTCTCCTCCAAATCTCCTCTATTCCCCTGATCAGCGCTACTCCCTGAACAACAGGCCTTGACTGCCTCACTTGCTCTACAATCTTTAGATCGCTGAAGCTCTCCTCCCTGTGTCTCTTCCTCTCCAACATCGCTTCCAGATCCAACGATTTCTCTGCCAGAGATTACATGATGTGTTGAGATTTCATACAACTATCAGAGATTACAATCACTACGTAGTAGTGCTGCAACGGATCATCAATGCCTACGTTTACAAGCTAAGAATATTCGTTTTGTGGTGATTTTCCAGTTTTTAAAGGATTCGGAAAAAGCTTGAACGTCCCGGAAGCCAATATGAAAGGGCATTTAAAAACGTTAAAAAACTTTTAAAAGAAAATAAGGGGCCTTTGAATGGCTCAAATACACATATCTAAGATTAATTTTAATATTCTAGAACAACTATTTTGGTTAATATAGGCTACAGGTCTGAGAAGTCTCTCATGGCCCCCACCCCCCAACCCAGGGCCGGGGACAAGAGACCCGTTTGTCCCCCCGTGACGATAGGTGACGATAGGTGACGACGTGTGCCCTTTTGTGGTGGCATTCTCCCGGTTGCCGGGAGTGAACCAGACGGAGTAGAAGCAGGATATGCACAAAGAGCGAAGAAAATTATGACAACAACAACGCTGCAGCACAGTACATTTTGTAAGTACTTTACTGTTTGATCGTTAGACTCATTGTTGCTGCTGTATTGTTGTCGTTCGGGTGTTGTTAATCCCGCTTCCGTGGTCTCGCAACTTCTGGAAGAGGGAGCGCAGCTGCTGGTAGTTGCTTGACTAGCCTGGGATGCCATTTACATGCAGAGAAGTTTAGCTTTCTAACCGAATTATCTAGGTGTATTTGCTCAATTAAAAGTAGGGGAGTTCGGTTCGACTTCACCAGGCCTAAGGCAATAATTTGGTTTTTTTCTTACTGCATTTACTTAATGATGGTTTGAGCTCCCATGTCATCTGCTGGTTCAGGTCCACTGGGCTTTCTAACGTCTCCCGTCAAAGCAGCCCATCTACTACACCATTTTAAAGCCCTTTATGCTTCCTTCTGTTTATTGAGATGTTTTCATTTCCCAGCAGGACTTCATACCAGAACAACATGCACATACCAGTACAAACATACCAAAAGCTGGTTCAGTGATCATGGTGATATGGTACTTGAGTGACCAGCAAACTGCCTTGACCTAAACCCTATAAATTATCTATGGCGGATTGTCAAGAGGAATATGAGAGACACCAGAACCAACAATGCAGATGTCCTCAGGTTCCTTAAGTCATTTAATTTCCCTTTAGGATTAAAAAGTATTTGTGAATCGGATTTAAATGAAGTCACTAATGTATTTAAAATGTCCAAGTGTCATTCAGAAAATGTATTATTAGTTCTATCCTGACTCTTTTGTAATTTCTCGCAAATCACCAACAGTCTGGGTTGACAATCTCAATCAAAACTGCCGTTTGAGTCAGTAAAAAAATTGCCTGTATAGAATATTCCCTAATGGCTATGTTTGTATGTTGTTAAATGCATAGCATGCTTCTCAATGTGAGTCTTTAAATCACAATTTAAACAGATTGATTTGTAACATTTATTACTGTACACTGCCGCCTTTAAGGAAAAAAAGCTATGAAAACCCTATTGGCATCAACTTTCAAAGTGAATGTGCCTGCATCTGTTAACATGCTTGTGTGTGTGTGTGTGATGTCTCTATTTTGCTGACATTGGCAGTAAACAAAACGAGACATATCTGGAGCATCTTATTAGTCACTGAAATCAGATGAAAGCAAAATGCAAACAAGCTCATTTTTAAAGGATGTTCCAACTCAGCATTAATCACCTAGAAATGGCTGGATTTGATTTTATTAAATGCTCATCAAGATGAAGTGGATAATTATGAAAACTAACCACATGGGAAGTTGGCTTTTGGTTATGTCGTGATTAAATAAAACCACTTGATGAGCTATAAAAAGACACATGAATAATGATTCAGAACAGCTAAACAAGCACAAACAGCCTTTATGAAAATACATTGTACCCGCTTCCTTCGGTTTCACTAGACAAGACATAATTAAAGTTCCTTTTTCTTAATTAGGTCTAAAAATTTTACAATTATTTTCAACATAACTGATGTTACATCTAATATGTATTGGGAAAAGATAAAACAGAAATGGGAAAGCCATGGGAAAAAAGAAGTGCCCCCCCAAGATTCTATAGCTTGTAGAATCCCCTTTAATAGTAACAACTTCCCGTGTTTCCTTTAGCCCTCACCTCATTCTGGTGGAGTTTTCACCCACTGTTCTTTACAGTATTTTTCTTTACATTTCCCAGTTCTGGGCCAAGTTTATTTGTTGGACAGGTGATCTCACATTTGATACTAAAATACTTTAGGTTTACTTTTTGGCTGAATGGTGCCCAGATCCTATGGCTGCAAATGAGCCCAAAATTCTCATCACCCCACCGCCATACTTAAAAAGTTGCTGTGTGCAATATTTGTGCTGGTATCTTGTGAGGGGGTGGGGGGGGTTACTGTTTTTGTCAAACATGATTCATTCAGCTGGTCCTTCCTGCCAGCAGTAGTAAGACTGTATGACCTTCACTGTTTCCAACAAACTCAATGAATGTTGTCACTTCTTGTAAATAGCCTGTTTTTTATGCACAAATACACGTGACCATTCTGTAAATATTTTTACTTTATTATGTTAAGTTGCACATTTCTTGGATCTGAGTTTGTCATTTTTATTTTTAATCACTGTACAGTATTTTAATGTTGTGATTTTGTTCTTACTGTACAGTATTTTTTTTTTTTATTCAGTTTTTTTTATATTTTCTTGTGTGAATCTACATGGTCCGATTGACTGTCACATTGCTGCTGTTTCACTTGAATTTCCCCGTGGGACATTAAATGATCTATTTTATTCTATTTTATGTTCTATTCTCCTTGTTATATTTTTAGCTGCAACTTTGAGCCTAATCTGAGCTTCTGTAGTATCTGAGAGAAATGGTAAAAATGATAAATGGTCTGCGCTTGTATAGCGCTTTATCAAGTCTGAGGACTCCAAAGAGCCACAAAACACTCCAAAACAATACATACAATCAGTCATTTACTTCGCAAACACCAGTCAGTAATGTATCAAGTAGCATTGTGTGTAAGTATGTCAGTTTCCTGAGATGAAGTTCCTTTTGAATATTTTAGATATGCTCCACAAAACCCCCCACAAATAGGCAGGATTTTCCATGAATAAATTGGCATTACGTTACATGACTCCTAAACTGAAAAAGGGAAGTCCACTGTACTGTTATGGCTTTTTTTTTAGTTCATTAACATCTTTACAGATACAGTTGTGTCTGACGTGTCAGAGATTAAATTACACGTTGGTCACATGACTGTGTTTGGCTCTACTGAATGCTGCTATGTGGGCTTTTAGGCTCACTATCTAATTCATTAATACATAAAAAGGAACATTGTAGTGATTTTATGTGTACCTGCCCGTAATGAACCCTAGGACAGAAGACCTGTCATCGGAAATTATATGATTGTGCCTTGAAAGCCCCAATAGCGCAAGTTACCTTTGATAAATGCTGTTTAATCATCTTGCAATTTACTCGCCCATTATCAAGTCTATTGGACAAAATGATAGTGAGCAGTTATTGTAGTTTCTCCCATCGATGAAGTGAGATGGCGCTGGGGTGGCAGACAAGCTGCTCATCTGTCCAACTAATGTGCAGGCGTGCGTGTGAACGTTTGACACGGACTCTACGTGTAAAGTCAGGGTGGTGGCTGAGATTAAGTATGTAGACACAGATAGACCAGAAGGCTAACTGCTTTCCTTTAATTGTGTTTGTGAGTGTGTGTGCGTGTGTGTGCCGCAAGCTAACATCACTGATTATGTGTCTCTCAAAGTGCATGAACCCTTCTCTCACAGTGAATATTTGCATTTTTAACTGCTGTCTTTGAGTGCAATAAGCCTAATACCTTCTAAAGAATAATGTAGTGAAGATGAACAAAGATATTTCTATTATTAAAAGCTACTCTAAGTTCTCTTTTCTTTATTCAAGCTCATTAAGAATTAATTGCGTTAATATTTCCATTTGTGCTTGTTAATATCATTTCTTGCCTGCGTCAGTTCTTCCCCTCTTTCTGCTTTTGCTGAAGCATTTCACCAAACTATTTTTGGTTTGTTTATTCATTCATAGACTAGCTTGTGCCCCGCTGAATGTTGTCGTATAGCATAATCTAAATGTGTTTGAGATTAAAAGTTACAGACTCATGCTCTGATGTTCTCTTTCCGGACAGCTGAGTCATTCTGCGAGTCTGCATGTGGTACCTGGTAAACCACATGTGTAGCACACTTGGCTTCACATTTTTCACAAGTAATTCCACATGGGTTTCATACATTTTTTTTCACATGCAGGTTTTATATGGAAAATAGCATGTTTCACATGTGGTGTACATGTTATCCCATGAGCTTCACATGTGAATGTTTATGGGTTTCACAGTTTATTACCACGAAAATGTTCCAAATTCACATATAAATACAAATTTGTGCAAAACACAGGTGTTTGAGTTTTTCACATGTCAAATGTTTAACAGGTTTGCACATGTGATTTTGCCCTTGTGAAAAGAATCAGTGTTTGATTAACTCAGAAATTCAGCATTAACAGGTTTTAATCTGTTTTTCATATTTTTCCTTAGAGCACAAATGGCTACCTATATTTCAAAAAGAGTCAAATGTACACTTGATAAATTTTCTAACAAATATAAAGCAGCCTTTTAAATCTCTTGCGTGCTGAGTTAAATGTTAGATTAAGACAAATAACTGTCCATGAAAATATATAGATCTAAGAGTAACTGTATGCAATGCTAATGGCGCAATTTAGTGTGAGGTTAAAACAGCTCAGATTTTGACTCCTTACCTACAGCAATGCTGAGTTAGAGGTGATCTAGATGTTATGGATTTGATGAGAAAATCTTCAGTTCATTCATTAAATACCTTAGAATTCACTTCTTCTCAAAACCTGAGACTTGACTTGGACTTGAAAAAGAGTTTTGAGCTCTAAAAGTACACATGGCCTGAGGTTGCTGTGTGTTTGTCTGTTGTGTGTCTACTCTATCTTTGCCAGATGGCAGCTTATACTGAGCCAGGTTTTGCTAGATGTTTCTTCCTGTTAAAGGGGTGCTCTCCTCCCCACTGTTGACACATGCACGCTCCTTTTGAGGGATTGGTGAAACTTTAAAGACTCAACCCAGTCAACCGTCTACTGTTACTACATGACAATTTAAGTGTAGTGATTGCTGCAACCGCAGGGCAAATGGAATACAACAATTTTCACCAATTGAAAGAATAAACTAAATTTGCGTTACAACCACCTTTGCTAGGGGTCAAAGGTTTAAAAATAAAATAAAAGATTGTATCAAGCTGGTAAAGTTTAAGTTAAAAAGGTTTATTGCAAAATAAAGCTTTCAAAACAATGATCGAAAAAGATTTAAATAAACAGAATTTCACTTCATAATTTTAGCAAATCCATTGCTCACATTCTGTAACAAGCAGAGAAACCAAGGATTAAGCTGGAAGAAAAATCAACATACTATTCAAGCTTGAAGACAACTAAAGCAATACATTTTCAAAAGTCTAAGCAGACAAAAAGGAGTTCAAAAGAGATCTATATAATTTTTTCTTTTTTGCTGGGATTGAATTCTAATGCATGAAGTTGACTTTTAGTCGGATATGATTGAACTGAATTTACTACCACACACTTTTTTGAGAAAGGAATTTGATGTGCATTGCTGCTATATGATTAAACTAACTTGAATTGAATAGAATTAAATGTTCTTAGGAACTCTGGTCAGCTCATAAAAAGTCAAAAATTAATTAAAAAATTGCTTAAGCTTTATTTCATTTCAAAGAATTGAACATAAATAAAAATGCTGCGGGGGATTTCATTAAAAACAACTGTTTCTTGACATGGTCATTTTGTCCCTTAATGAATGAATGTACTCAAATTAAAAGTTGGATTTTAGAGTTTCTCTCTGTTTAAGATCATACTGCTGCAATGAAGGTTTAATTCATTGTAAGATGTGATACATCTTGACTGCAGGTGCCAACAAACATGGCTGTACTCTGTATCCATATGGAAGAACAAACACGGATCCGAGAGTATATTATGAAAAATGCATTTATAGATGAGTAGCTAATTGAATGCTGCATACAGAAAAGCCCTGTGTGGAAGTGGAGGAATTTTCAACGAAGGATGAGCTCCTGGATGACTTGTAGTACTGGTAGGTTAAGGATAACAAAAACCCTAACCACTGGCTTTGGAAGACTGGACAGCAGGACAGTGTGAAGACATTAATGGATCAGGGACTTTACACAACAGCAACAGTGGCCTTTAATGCACGTTGTGGAAAGTTTCCCTTGAGACAGTCCAGCACATATTGATGGTGTGTAACATGCAGGCAGGCAGAGTGTGCTCGGAGTTATGTAATGCAGGGGTTTCTTTTTTCATGCAGGTTTCTTTTTTCATGCACCAACAAAAAAGCTGAATTCTCCTCCTCCTTATGTGCTCATAGAAAGTTGGCTACAAGAACTTGTGTGCGCGAATGCCTGGGGAACAGGGGCGATTCTAGGATCAGAGGTTTAGTGGTGCTGAGCACCCGGAGAGCTCCAGGCAAGATGAACTTCACTGTTTTGTATATTTTAACCAGGGCAGTGCAGGGACGTTTGGAGGGGCAGGTGCTCAAAGTTAAAAAGGGGCACATAAAGCAAGGGTTTAAAACACCTTACAACATAACTTGTAGTATACCACCCTGAATAACAGCAACCGATATTCATCAAGAATTTAATAGGAAATTGCAACATAATATATCAACGTCATCAGATAGGGATCATCCAAAGCAAAAGTAGCCTATTTTTAACTGATGGGGAACAATATTGCTGTTAAGAGGCTGCTGCTGGGCTGTGTTGATCTGAGACTCTAGACATTAAAAAGACCATAGGAGAGCTGTGTTATAAAGTACATTATGGAATAATTTAACTTGCTGCTGTGTCTCACTAAATAAACCTTAATATCTGAGTGGTTAAGCTCAACAGCAACTCAGCTGCAGCCAGCTTTAAAGATCAACATAGCACAGAGATGCTAACTCTACTTTTCTATTGTAATGTTAGCACCTCTGAGAGATTTAGATTTGTAAGGTGAAGAGATAAAATAAATTAATATGTTCAGCAGACAGCCATGAGGTGAAAATATTAAGAATAGATGCATTTATTTGACAACTGCATTTTAAGTTTTATTAAAAGTTTCCCATTTATAAATATGAATTTTGGGACATTTTGATTTATTGAATTGTGGCACGTCTGGCTTTCCATACAAATTACGGTCCAAATTATGGTACAGTATTTTTAGGCTACTGTTTATGTGATATTTTCAGATGGGATCTCCAAATGCTATGGGCCCAACCTTTCGTTAGAAGTAGAGGTATTACAGCAGTAACTTTGTGTTCATTCTGCTCAACTGCAACCCAGAACTTTTGTGTAGTGGTTAGGTAGTAACGTTAGGTGAAAGTAGAGCGGAGAGCGAACCGAAGGTAAGTTATACCTGCGCTATCAGGTGTTCCTCATATAATGATAATAAATATAATAATAATAATAGTGTGTTGGTATTGAGAGGTTGAAGTTAGAAATTGAGCCACACATCCTGCTTTGAGGCAGGTATGCCTACTTTCACCACTACAGCATATCAGCCACATAGGACGGCAGCACATCAACTCCAGAAGAACGTAACGGTATGCCAGAAAAACATATATTTTTGAATTTGAATTTGGGTGACGAGAGTCTCTGGAGGGAGGAAAGCAGTCCGTCAACACAGTGGAGGGAGGACGTGCCCTATGAGGAGCCTGGGCTAATACCACCGGATCATCCACCAGAACATGAGCCAATCAATACAGACAGTCTCCTTACCCCCCCCCCCCCCAAAAAAAAAAATCCAAAAGAAAGTTCTGCAGCATTAGAATGTCTGCATCGCTTTGCTGAGTCTGTGCATAGCAGAGAAATCAATGCCCACATAAACCGGATAGACCAGTACACGTGACAGTTAAGCCAGCCATCAAGTTGGATTTGACAGCCACATGCTGAATGTCTGTTGTAAATTCAGAGTAAATGCAGCAGCTCTTGACGTGAAGACCAGGGATAAGAGATTTTGGACATGGCAAATATTAAGGGATTGTGGTCAACATAAGCTGTAAATGGGCACCCCTCGAGGAAAAACCAAAAATGCAGTGTAGCCAAGTAGAGAGCCAGCAACTCTCTGTCAAAAACGTTGTATTTACATGCGTTTTCCCGCAGAGTACGGCTGTAAAAGGTAAATGGCTCCCAAACCCCACGGACCCGCTGCTCTAATGGCCGTTCACACCGGTCAGTGCGTCCAGGCATGAAAGTCTATGGTACCTACGCATCTAGTGGGCGCCAAGCTGCCTCGCAGCAAGTCGCGAGCATCGGCGCAGCTGGCATCAGCGCTTCCACGCGGCTGATGCCAGTTACTCCTTCCATGGATGGATCGGCAAGTTTTTCATTCCAGATGGAGGATCAACTAACCGTCGCTGTGTTTAATGTTCGTGAATTGTATGACCCGTCTTCATATTTTTACAAAGACAGGAAGAGATCGGATCTTATTTGGAGGAACATATCAGAGGATATTTGAGTGCCAGGTAAGCAGTTAAATATTTTTCTTTTAACTTTCTTATGTGTTTAGATGACGTTCTCTGGCTTGTATGGCTTCATTAATTAAATCAACCCAAGCCTCTCGACATGATCCGCCATGTTTTAAACAACTAGCAACAGACAAATCCATGCCCGCACGCTGACGTAATGACGTGATACGCTAATGCCCCGATGCGCCGACGCAGACTACAAAGTGTGCAAGCAGCTGAGTTTTAATTTTAAAGCGTCGACTTTTGCCCGTTTGAGCGATTTGCCTCCTGTACGCGCTGACAGGTCTGATTGTGCCATAACACTGCCACTACTGCTACGTCAAAGATGTTAGTTGTCAAAGCAATATGGGCTGACGGAGAGGGGTGGGTCAAAAGGGCGGCATCAGCCAGCGTGGATTTAGCATTATGAAATGCTTGGAGATGGTCTGGGGTCCAGTCCACATTTTCGGTGGCTTCTTTCCTTTTAAGCGTGCCATAAAGCAGCTGCAGCGATTCTGCTGTCCTGGGGAGGAAAACATTTACCATCCCCAAAAACTCCTGCACGGCTTTCACAGTCTGAGGACGTGGAAAATCGTCAGTGACTGAAACTCTGATAGCAACCGCTGAAAAGCATCCCCAAAAGGTCCAGCTCCTCTCATCACAAAAGGCAGTGAAGAACGAGACAGTGTCAATCAACCGTCTGTTTGGAACATCAACAAGGAGTCTGTGCGCACAGAGAAAATCAGCACCTATGATGGGAACTGAGCTGGCAGCTATGACAAAGTTCCACTGGAAGTCTCTATCATGAAATAATACAGTCACCAACCTTTTGCCAAATGTCTTGATGGGGAGCCATTAGCTGAACCCCAGCCTTCAGCTAGCCTGTCGGAGTCAGCCGGGGGAATCAGGCTCTTCTGAGAACCAGAGTCAACCAGAAATGTCTCCCTAACCGTGAATCTTCAAGAAAAAACAGCCTTTCCCTGTCGCCAACAGTACTGGCCATTACCGTTTCCCTGCGGCAATGCCAGGCTTTGGCGACAAACTGCTGGTGGTAGAAATAGAAGGCATCTCCCTGGTGTCTTTGCATAGGGATCTCAGCTAGCCCTCTGAAGACATTGCTGGGAACTCAGCAGGAGCTGCTGAAGATAAGGGAGCCACCACCTGGACTGTGAAGCTCTTCGTAGCCAGGAGGATGCGGTCGGCTTCTTCCGCTAGCATGCGGTAGTCCTTCTGCAACAGCAGCTGGGAGCAGTCGGAGGAATAGATGGATAAAACGGAAACTGCCGTCGTCTGTACCTAGCAGGGATAATATGCTCTCCATGAGCTCAAGAGCTGTGCCATCACCCAACCCAGGGAGGGAGGGGAGCTTTTCGGCCCGTTCTGCAGCAGAGAGGGAGTAATGTCGAAGAAGCAGCTGCTTGAGGGCAGCATATTTTCTTTGGGTCAGAGGGTCCCGCAGAAGGGACATCATGCGCCAGGTGGACAGCGGATCCAGAGAGGCTACCACATAATGGTATTTTGTGTCGTCTGAGGAAATTCCACAAAGGGCAAACTCAGCTTCAATGTGGACGAACCATGAAGGGGGATTGTGCAGTCAAAAATCTGGGATTTTCACAGCCACGGAAAAAGAAGGAGACAGGTGGATGTTCCACAGCAGCAGGCGTCACCTGCGAGGAACTGGCTTCACCTTCAGACCTCAACATGTTCAATCTAGGGGTCACCAATGTGGAGGGGAAAAAAAACCACGACACAAGAGCTAGGTTCGATCACACAATTTACTCAACTCCAACTCCAGAAGAACATAATGGTAAGCCAGAACACATATATATGATGCACCCCAAAAACATATTTTTGAATCCAAACATCCTGTATTCTGCGTGTGAGTGAAGCCCCCTGGTGGTCAGCCATGATACAATAAAATAATAAAATGGAATTCAGTTTATGGGCTACAAAAGCCTATGCTAGGAATAAACTTGCTAATTTATTTATTCATTATCTGTCATTTACAGTGCTTTGCAAAAGTGTGTAATTTAATCTCAGTATAAATAAGCCTGCACTGTGAAGGCCTCAGACGATTTGTTAGAGAAGACAAGAGAATAACGTTATATAGTTATATAGTTATATAGTTCTCTCGTTTTAATATTCATCAGAACTCTTGCTGCAGTATTTTGGATCAACTGAAGGCTTTTAATTGCATTTTGTGGACTTCATGATGGTAAAAAAAATACAGAAGTCCAGTCTTGAAGTAACACATGCATGTACTAGTTTCTGAGCATAACTCCTGGACAGGATGTTTTTAATTTTAGCAATATTACTGAGGTAAAAGAAGGGAATCCTAGAAACCTGTTAAATATGGGATTTGAATGTCATGTCTTGGTCAAAAATAACTCAGAGGTTCTTTGCATTATTACTGGAGGCCAAGTTAATACCATCCAGTTGAAATGATTGACTAAGCAGTTTACCCAATACTTTGGTTATGTAATCAACCCAACTCACTGGGTTGATAACATAACCCAGATTTCAGTGTTAAGATAACCCAGGGCTGAGTGTGACCACTATTTACCCAGTGGCGGTAGATCTTCAACATATTTTGGTGCTAAGCCATTCAATGATTTATAAACTAGTAAAAGTATTTGGAAATCTATTCTCTGAGCTACAGGGAGCCAGTGTAAGGACTTTAGAACTGTGGTGATGTGCTCTACTTTCCTGTTCACGTGAGGACGCGAGCAGCAGCGTTCTGGATCAGCTGCAGCTGTATGATTGACTTTTTAGGCAGATCTGTGAGGACACCGTTGCAGTAAACAATCCAACTAAAGATAAACGCAGAATGAGTTTTCCGAGGTCCTGTTGCGACATCAGTCCTTTAATCCTAGAGATGTTCTTCAGGTGATAGAACGCTGACCTTGTTATTGCCTTTATGTGACCCTGGAGGTTTAGGTCTGAGTCCATTACAACTAAATCTTGGGCCTGATCAGTATTTTCTTGCAGTATTAACTGAAGCTGTGTGCTGACTCTTGATTGTTCCTCTTTAGGTCCAAATGTAATTACTTCTCTTTTGTTTCTTTTCAGCTGGAGAAAGTTATGCCACATCCATCCATTGACTTGCTCAATGCATGTACTTAGGGTGGATGGCTTCAAAGTCACCTGGTGACATTGTAATGTAGAGCTGAGTATCATCTGCATAGTTATGGTAGTTAATCTTATTGATTGCTATAATCAGCGCTAGTGGGAGCATGTAGATATTAAATAAGAGGAGTGTTGTGCCACAGATAGGTAGGTTTTGGCTATTAATAATTAAGAATAATTGCTTAGAGCAAATATTAATAAGATTAATCATTTTATGTAAACATTACACAGTTTAGGGGCACCACCTGGACTCCAGGAATACAATAGCAAAATTGTTCATTCTCAGTTTATGTTTATGATTACCTGCCTGATAAGGCTTAGGTAATTAAGCAATATATGAAGGAATAAGTTCTTTGCGTTCCTGAACAGCAAGTTAGTACATATGTAGGTGAAATAACAACAACGGTTTTCCAAAATACAAGAGTTTATTACAAAAGGAATTCAACTTTCAGTTAACATACTTTAATCAACAAACTCACCAAACTAGTAACACACAACTAAACCACTAAGAAAAGAATAACTATAGTAAAACTAACACTCAGAAGTAAAACAGTAAAAGTGATAATAATGCACAGAAATAGAAACGATAAACAATAAATTGATAATGATGTCACAGTTCAGAATGAATATGTTTGATTAAAGACCAAGGCTTGTATTGAACAGTGTTGTGATTGAAGGTAAGTTAGTTTTAAACTAATTGTTATTAGTTTAGGACTAATCAGCACATTCTGGTTTGTTTTCAAACCACCAATTCACAATGCAAAGCAGAAGTGAAGAAAAACATTCTTTGGAAGAAGTAATGTTTCATTAAACCATTTGCTGAATTAGAAATCAATAACCTTTAGATAATTGATTCTATTTAATGGATCGGTCACCGCAGTGATTGATCTAATTTAATATTTAGACTTTATGTTGACGTTAACGGCAGTACCAATTATGTCGATCTAATTTTGTATTTTGACTTACCAAGAACACGGTCTCAAAAAGGACTTAAAATATTAGTTTAGTGTTTAAACTATCTGTTTTAAAGTCAATCTCTATTTTGAATAGCATTAATGGTAGTCTATTGTTCATGAATAAAAAGCCATCAATGACGGGCCAACATGGTTTGCTAGTGCATGTAGCTTACAGCTAACTCACGTGGCGCTGCTTAAAGTCGCTCTAGATAATTTATTAAACATCAAACAAAGGAAAACTGGCGGATTGAGTAACTCAGGTTGCAGGATATAAAACGACTTTCCATCGGAAACCTCAAAAATCACTGTTTAAAACCTTCAGGCCGACCGGCCTGTTTGTACCCAAACAATAAATGAAATCTTACACAAAGTAACAAATCACAGTGAAAATAAACAACCCTTAAATCTTTTTTAAACTAAACTAATTCCGCCTCTGCTCAGACAGACCTTATTGAATGGTTAAAGTTCTCCAAGTTGCTCCGTGGACGATGGGCGAAGCTAAAACAACGTTAGCCCGGAGGCTAACCACAGCTACGGTCCGTTAGCAGTGGGACGGCGTGTCGTCCTCTCCGGCTTGCTAAACAACGATCAGCTGCACATCATTTCACTGACACAGTACCTTCTCTGCAGGTTCAAGATAGCATTGTCCCAGGCTTTGTCACGGTGGGGGTAATGCTCCAGTCTGGACGCGTTCTGCGGCATTCAGTAGCTTGTCAGCGCTTCGCTCCACAAGGCAGCGTCTGTTCGAAAGATCAGATCAGACCCAATGACAGGGGAAACCGTTTTGGGGGTTTATATAAAAATAGAAATATAGCTTTTTTAGGCTCTTTTATTTGGCTGACTAGGTATTCAAAAAAGTCAAATGCGCCCATGGTTACCTTTTTCAAGTTCATTGAGTTATGAAAAGTTGTGGCTACGCCTCCACATCGTCTGTATTTGGTGCTCTCGCTTAAAAAATTGTAATTTGAAGGAGTAGATTCTATCAATGCAGATGTTTCATTATTTACCTCTAACCAGGTTTCTGATTTAAAAAAATGGCTGTTTCTCAGCGGTATCAGGGGGAGTGATATCTCCTGTTTTGGGTTGCAGTTTCTTTTGTTTCTTCCTCAGGGCAGAAAAATCAGATGTTGATTCAGTGCGCTTTAAAGCCGGCCAGTCTTCATCAAACTGTAAATGGGGTGCTCTACCCATTAAGCGCCTTTTGGCTGAGGGAGTAGCGCTGTTCTGTGGCTTCTGTGCGTGACTATTGGACCAAGACAACACCGGGCTACCAGGTTCTTCCTCCCTGCGTGTAGTTACAGCGTGCTTGGTTACAGCGGCAAATAAAAGCCATTATAGTCTATGGAGTGGTTTACACCAGGCGAGCTTCAGGCGCGTCCCAGAAGAGTCTCACCGCACCGTGTCGCTAAAGATAGGATTGGGTTCAATTTTTTAAGCGACACGCTTCCAAAACACTTCAAGCTTCAACAGTTAACATAGGGCTAACAGGAAAACACCCATGCAGCATCTGGTAAATTTCAAAATAAGAAACACGTGCAGATTAGTGATAGCTTAACTATCTAAGCATCACGACATTATGTACGAAGCAAGGATCTTGTTTGCTACTTGCATCTGTAATTGTAGTTGTTTTTTTCCAGCATGGACGACGAAGCGTTTATTTTAGCTGTGCAAAATCACAAATCCGACTCTAAACAGAACAAACTAAGCAGAAAAAAACAAAAAGCTCTGTCTTCAATGCCGGCGTCCATTGTTGTTGTCACACATTATCTTAATTCTTGTGTGATTTTGTGATCTCACCAGTCAACTCAGTGGACTGCGCCTCTGCCGACTCGCGCCTGAAACACTCCCGGTAGAGATTGACGCGCTGAGGCAAGGCAATTGAAGATGCTTTGGGTGATTAGGGGTTAAAATAAAAGCAGCAATAAAAGAACAATGAAAACTGAAAACACATCAGAAACAAAGAACATTCAAACATACTACTGTTATTACATTCCAGCTATCAATTGGTAAAAGGCAGCTCTGAGCAGATGGGATTTTAGCTTTGATTTAAAATAACTCAGTGTTTGAGCAGCTTTGCAGTCTGGAAGTTTTTTTCCATTTAAAAGGAGTATAGAAACTGAAAGATGATTCTCCATGTTTGGTTCTGAGTCTGGAGATGCGGAGTAGACTAGCGTTAGAAGACCTGAGTGTTCTGGTGCGTTGGCATAATGACAACAGATTTTTAACATAGTTTGGTGCTAAGCCATTCAATGATTTATAAACTAGTAAAAGTATTTTAAAGTCTATTCTCTGAGCTAGAGGGAGCCAGTGTGAGGACTTTAGAACTGGGGTGATGTGCTCTACTTTCCTGGTTCTAGTGACAGTGCAAGCAGCAGTGTTCCGGATCAGCTGCAGCTGTCTAAATGAATTCTAAGGAACTGGTGAAGACTCTGTTGCAGTAAAAAAATAACCACATTGATTAGTTTTTTTTAGGTGCTGTAGCGGCATTAGTCCTTGAAGGGCGGGGGGGGCACATTTTTCTCAGGCAGACAGTACAATTCTATGGTACAGTACAGCCATAATATTACCTTAAATCGATCCGTAAGTTCAGTAAATAATATAAACTACCTTTTTGAAATTTGCACCTACAGCATGTCCGAACAAAATGCCTGAAATTAGCCGGATGTCTCTTTAAGAGCCTCGGACTCTCCCCCTTCGGGACACTGTTTTCAAAGTCATCACAACATTCTCCACATGGAAACTAGCTTTGAGGTCGGTCGAAACAGTTTTTAATCCTAAATAACTCAGCGGATATAAAAAGTAGTTAAAAGTACAGCTCCTGTCATTCACATAAAAACTGCTCTCCTGAAAACTTGCTGCTCCATGCTGCTTTCTCTACGTCACTATTTACAAGAAGAAATACTCTTGAGAGTGGGGATTGCATCGTTCTTCAACGTCAACTTGCTTACTAATCCACTGTCAAATAAACTTTTGTTCTGGAAGCAATCTTCTGTGAATTGGCCGGCACAAATGAAGCAAATCTTCTTGGGAGGAGGGTCGTTTCTAAAAATGAATTCCAACCATTTTTGACAAACAGCCTAATTTTTGGGAAAACTAAAAAGAAGGCAGTCCTCCTGACATCCAAAGATACATTGTAGATAGCTATATTGTAGTAATATCCACAGGTGCTAGCTGATTGCTGTTGACCTGCTGCTTTTCTGCTCGGGGAGCGGGGAAGGGAGGGCTTTGGAGAGACGTGGTTGGTAATCAAAATGTCAGGGCGTTGCTGGGGGGTGAGGGCGTACCTCGGAGGAATCAGGCCTTCAACGCTCAAAATGGCGGCCGTGAGAGTTTCCAAAGATTACTCAAAAATACATAAATTACCATAAGAAACACTTTAGGCATGTTTTAAGGAGGGAATGACACAACAATGTGATGAAAAGCTTAAAAAAGTCGATTTAACATGACACCCCCCTTTCCTTTAATCCTAGAAATGTTATGTAAGAGAAGAGAGAATATTAATCACATCTTTAAATGTTAAAAATGTATTCATTTTGCATTAATTACAGGATATCACGGGTGGGGGCCCATCTAGGATTATCTGGTCCCACACCTGTCGCTATGGGCGGGCCATAGGGGGCGTGCCCCCCCCCCCTCAAAGTGCTTGTGCCCCCCCACTGGAGGTCCATAGCTAAAAACTATTTTTCTTTTTTTTGTTATTATTGTTTAAACTAATAATGTTACACCCCCTTTATCACTAAGACATAAAAAATAAAAAGAAACAATTGTTTTTCTTTGATGAGAATGTTCATGTCTAGCTATGTGACGTGAACGTAGCCTACGTCAATGTTGCAAGTTACCGCGTTTTTTGATGTGTAAGAAAGGGAGATTTTTTGCTAGCTTTCGATTAATTAGATCAGACATTATGGATAGTGGTTTAAAAAACCAACTTCAAACTCGGTCACCACTTCTGCTAAATCAAACAACCCAGCGCCTGATGTTGTCATTGCCAGTGGAGAAGAAGGACAACAGTCCGAGCCGGAGCTTGCAGCTAGCAGGTCTGTGGAGCCCGACCCCGGCAGCAGCAACACAGTGGAGGCTACCCCCAGCAGCAGGTCATCCCTTACAGGGCCACAACTGCCAGTCGGATGTGTTTCTGTGTCTGACCTTGGCACAGACAAACCTAAACAGGTTATCTTGAAAACATATCCTGTGAAAATTTTTGGATCAAGAAAACGATCATTTTCCTCTAGCTGGTATTTGAACAGGGACTGGCTTGAGTACTCGGTAGAAAGGGATGCTGCATTTTGTTATGCCTGCAGAAAATTCAAATCTGTATCATCAGACTCGACATTCTCCAGTAAGGGATTTAATGACTGGAAACATGCAATTGAAACAGGCAAGGGATAAAATAAGCATGCAGCTTCAAAAGAACATTTAGCATTTGAGACAATGTGGAGAGATTTGGAAAAACGCAGAGAGACAGGAAAATAAATTTCCACTCTCTTAATTCCAGAGCAACTGGCTCGCAACAGATACTAAATGTCAGCCATAATTGACATGGTGGAGTTTTTAGTGGTGAATCAACTGCTGTTACGTGGAGATAATGCTGGTTTTGCCAGTGTGCTAGATGACAGTGGCTCCATGGGGTTGTTCTTGTCTCTTTTTGAGTACTCCATGGGCAAAGATCCAGAACCGACCAGGATTACAAAAACAATCCCACAGAATGCACGCTATACCAGCCCACAGATACAGAATGAGATAATCGAAATGATGACCAAAATTGTGACAGAGGAGATAGTGAGACAAGTCGGGGATAGCTGGTATTCAATTAAAGTGGATGGCACACGGAATCCTATAGGCCAAGAAAATATGTCCATAGTTGTGCGTTTTGGTGACGAAAACTATGCTGCGTGTGAGCGCCTCTTGGTAATGGCTACATCAGAGAAAGGTGATGCAGAGGCTCTGACGGGTGTAAATCATTGATGAGCTCACCAGCGCCAGACTCAGCACGGACAAAATCCTGAGTCAGGTTTATGATGGCGCATCACTCATGTCTGGCAGGCATGGTGGTGTGCAGAAATTGCTCCAAAACAAACTGGATCGTAACATACCGTACATCCACTGTTTTAATCACCAACTTCATCTGGTTGTGGTTCACGCCATGTCCAGCGAGGCAGCTGTACAGGATTTCTTTGGAGTATGCAACATGCTGTATAACTTCATCAGGAAGCCAACTGTCGCTATGTTGTACAAAGACGAGACCCTGAAACATCTCTTGGACCAGAGATGGACTGGCCACTTGGCAATGGTCAAAGTTGTGGTGAAGAGTTTTCACGACGTATCTACATTGCTGACTGAGGTGGAGAACACAAGAGGCCTCGGAGCGGAGGTGCGCGTCGGAGCCACAGGGCTGCTCCGTGCAATTGCGCAGCGCAGTTTTCTTTTCATTGCGCACCTTGTTATGAAGCTGTTGTGACTTTTCGAACCACCGAACAGACTACTGCAAGCTGAAGATATGGACTTGTTCACCGCAGTGACACTTGTGAACAGCGCTTCCGACTGCGTGAAGAAACTGCGCACAGAAAAGGAATATTCTTCACTGTGGGATCTCTGCACTCCTCCAGCCACTGGCACCGAGGCCGTGCCGGTGACCGGCCCCGGTCCAAGCAAGAGAAGGCACGCAGTTAACAAAAAACTCAGTTAATTTGCAGTTGAAGAAACAGTTGGACAGCCACAGAGTAACAGACGAAAAGACAGAGTTCAGTAGGTTATTTTACAGTGTCATTGATGCTGTGCAAGGAGAGATGGATGCGCGTTTTGGTAAGTTAAGTAGTGAGCTCATTGGTGCACTGGCCACTTTGAACCCAGAGACCAAGGATAATTTCCTGGACCCATCAAAAGTAACCCCTCTACTGGATTTAGTTGGAACTGATGTGGTTGAATCAGAATATACTGTGGCTCGTGAGTTTCTGGTGAAGAAAATGACTGATACCCCGGTTCCCCCTGAAGACGGAAAATGGACAATAGCCAACATCCTCTGTACGTTCAACTGTGCACTCCAAGCAATGCCGACTGTTGTTAGAGCATACAAGCTGGCCCTAACCTTAGGAGCATCAACAGCAGTATGCGAAAACTCTCTTTCCACACTAAAAAGCGTGTTCTCTGAGCATCAACGCACAATGCTTCCGAAACGCAAGGCCCAACTTATTCAGCTCGCTTTTGAAAAGGACCTCACGCACAAGTTCAAGTCTGAGTGGAAGGATGCACTGATGAGGAGGTTCAGCCTGGAGAAACGCTGCCTCCCGCTGTTCTGACTGGAGAGAGGACAGCACTGCCCCCTCTCAAAGTAGGTTCAAACTGTGTCTCTGTGTGTGTACGCTTGCGCGTAATGAAAATGCATATTTCTCTGTTGACTGTTTTGAAATGCACCCGCCGCTGTGCTTTTTCAGCTTGAGAGACGCATCTGGTGTTGCAGCATCTGTTTTGTGGATAATGATAACATTTCTTCTTTCATGTATTTTATTATTTTATAATGAAAACTGATGTAGGCTGTCGCTGGACGTGCTGATGGTTATGTTTAACATGCATCGGTGCTACACAAGTAGACGATTATGGGTAATAATTGTGTCCCCCCTATGCATTTGATATGCCTCCCTTAAGACTGACGTCTGGCGACGGGTCTGTCTGGTCCCAGGCCGAGGCCAAACTGCTGGCTGGCCTGGCTTCCTGTAGAACATTTTCCCTACGATCTGAATGACTGCTGCAATCCTGGGGGGCTTCCAGATCGAGACTGACACAAAGGTGATGGCCAACCATCTGGATGCTGTCTTGGTGGACAAAGTGAACTAAGTTGGGATATGCTCAGTGCCAACACGCTTTTAATCATCATAAACTTAACAACAGTTTTATGTTGCACTCATCTGGGCTCTAAAAATTGCTGAATTAAAACCAACTCAATTTGTGTTGTTTTTCTAACTCAGTCCTAGGTTGACTAATTCCAACATGGTTTGGTTATGGGTTTGACCCAAAAACCTAGATTAGGTTTTCAAACAAAAAACCAGAATAAACATTGACTTTAACAAAGAAGGGGCTGACAACAATAACCTATAAACTAGATATTAAACTATTTGGGTTTGAAATTAATCGATTTAATCTTTTGTTTAATTTTTCAATCAAATATTATTAAATTAAAAATATCCAATGATGCTTTTATTAACAAACAAATAAGTTAATTCTGATACTGTAGCACATACTCCATAAATAATCATGTATGAACATTTCCATGCAGTATAATTTGACCATCATATTATTTTGTATTTTACCAAAAAAGTTATTTGAAGTTTATTTCAAAATAGTAACCTTTTTGATTCAGGTCTGAGTCCATCACTATATCCAGATTTTGGGCTTGATCAGTAGTTTCTAGTTGTAACAGCAAAAGCTGTTCCTCCTTAGAGCCAAAAATAATTAGGCTACTTCAGTTTCGTTTCTGTTGAGCTGAATATGGCTCATCCTCACATTGACTTGGTTTTGCATAACGTCTGAATGAGTTCATAGTCACCTGGTGACATTGTAATGTAGAACTGTGTATTATCTGCATAGCTATGTTACTGTGTAGCATTTTATTTTGAAATTTGCCAGATGCTTTACACTACTTCCGTGTCTGATTTCCTCTGATTCGAGCCCGGTGGAAACAAACCCATTGACTGTTATTAACTGCAATTATTCGCTTCACATACGTTACGTGCTGCTTACATGTCCAGTGGACAGCCGGGGTAAGACCCATGTTTAAGCTGGGTCAGAGTTCCCAGGAGTTTTCACATCTGGCCAAAAAAAGCAGACTGTTCGAGGAAGTGAACTCTGGTCTGTTTATAGCATGCCAAACAGATCCAGGCAATAAACCGAGCCTAAAGCAGAACACAGAATAAACACAGAGGCCTATAAAGTGTTATTAAAAAACATGGAAAATCTTGGGACCACTCTAACTAAAGTGTTAAAAAGCCAATTTGTCTGCTTTCTGTCGTAGAAAGGTAATAATTTGGAAAAATGCTTGGCAGATACTCTTTGACAGAGATTTGAAATGTGGCCAAAGTGTACATGAAAAGACAGATAAGCTGGTGTGGCTGAAACCTAAACGAACTTTACGCGTTCATATCGGAGAAGCCAACTGTTCTTCACCACAAAAAAAACAGTTAAGCTGTTACCATTTCTTCTAGTGAGGGTACCAAACTGGTCGGAATGAAACCCCTCTATCCCGCTCAGCTGAAGCCAATGGATCAATCTTACTTTAACAGCTCTGCTCACTTACACCCCTGCACAGATGCCCATTCTTGCACACACACTTAGAGCAAAAGTGAGGCTGATTTTATTCTAACAGCTCTGACTCTCCATCCAGAACGCTCCCACCGAGGGAAGAAAATTCTAAGAGATTGCGAGCAAGCAAGGAGGGAACATTTGACAGATGGAGCCAAAGATGAAGCAAATGGAGGGAAGAAAAATTAAAGGAGAAAAGGTCTAAGTAAATGAAATGATATCAAGCAATTTTTGCACCATTTCAGTACAAATCACACCATATTTCTTTTTGTTCTGGGCTGTTTGTTTTAGCAGTTAGGATTAGCTGCATCCAATTCAAGGCTGACATCATTCATCATTGCATTGGATACAAAACTCTAAAGACAAGTGGTGTGGCTGCTTTATAAAGCATACAATCTTTCATTTCACCTAAAAACATTGATGTTTTTTACATCGTTTTCAAGTTTTCTGCAAATAAACCTCAGCTCGATGGATACATAGGTGCTTTTTACGGTATGCTATGGATTTGACGATGCATGAAGAGGTAGATTGTCAGTGTAGTGATAATAACAGCATTGTGTGTTATGACGGGATAACACCCCTCAGCTTTCAGCAGGAAGGTGCTAAGAGCACAGAGATGTTCTCACCTTCTTGACGACGTGTTATCAATGATAAATTGTTCTGTGGCTGGCTTCGAAAGCAAACCAGTAGGAGGGACTTTATTTTGTTTTAACAAATGTCACTTTGTCATAGTCTTTTGTGATGATGTTGAATAGCTAAAATAGTATAAAATTGAATGTTCCAAACCATAGTGTCATTTTCAAAGCATTGAAAAAGTAATAAATGTCGGTAAGAGCAGAACACTGTCTTGCAAAATTATTCATGGACTTTTGCCTTTTTTGATTGCCTTTTTTTGCATTTTCTTATGCCACAACCACAAACTTTAAAGTATATTTATTGAATCTTAGGCCTGGTTCACACGGCATTATTATTAGGCCAGTTTTCCCTCCAATTCTCCCCTTCTGATATGCCCCGATTATCGTGCGAACCAGGCCTCATGCTACACACAAACACAAAGCTTGCTGCATGCTTTCTCAGTATGAGGGATTGCTGTGGTTGGAGTCTGCATCACCAGGGCACAACTGCAAGTCAATGACTCGATGCAATCTGCTGTGATTCCTTGAATAGAACACTTTTAAACGGATTGGAATGTATGAATGATTGAATTGAAATGTCTTTTCTTGTAAAGTGCCTTGAGATGACGTCTGTTGTGAATTGGCGCTGTATAAATAAACTGAATTGAATTGAAAGCAGTATGTAATCATACAATTAGGAAAGCGATGGAGAACTTTTAAAACGTTTTAGAAAAAGAGGCCCTTAAAAGTTTCCCCAGTCCTTTGTAGAACCACTTCTTCTGCAGTTACAGTGGCTTGCAAAAGTATTCGGCCCCCTTGAACTTTTCCACATTTTGTCACATTACAGCCACAAACATTAATCAATTTTATTGGAATTCCACGTGAAAGACCAATACAAAGTGGTGTACACGTGAGAAGCGGAATGAAAATCATACATGATTCCAAACATTTTTTACAAATAAATAACTGAAAAGTGGGGTGTGCGTAATTATTCAGCCCCCTGAGTTAATACTTTGTAGATCCACCTTTTGCTGCAATTCCAGCTGCCAGTCTTTTAGGGTATGTCTCTACCAGCTTTACACATCTACAGACTGAAATTCTTGCCCATTCTTCATTGCAAAACAGCTCCAGCTCAGTCAGATCAGATGGACAGCGTTTGTGAACAGCAGTTTTCAGATCTTGCCACAGATTCTCGATTGGATTTAGATCTGGACTTTGACTGGGCCATTCTAACACATGGATATGTTTTGTTTTAAACCATTCCATTGTTGCCCTGGCTTTATGTTTAGGGTCATTGTCCTGCTGGAAGGTGAACCTCCGCCCCAGTCTCAAGTCTTTTGCAGACTCCAAGAGGTTTTCTTCCAAGACTGCCCTGTATTTGGCTCCATCCATCTTCCCATCAACTCTGACCAGCTTCCCTGTCCCTGCTGAAGAGAAGCACCCCCAGAGCATGATGCTGCCACCACCATATTTGACAGTGGGGATGGTGTGTTCAGAGTGATGTGCAGTGTTAGTTTTCCGCCACACACAGCGTTTTGCATTTTGGCCAAAAAGTTCCATTTTGGTCTCATCTGACCAGAGCACCTTCTTCCACATGTTTGCTGTGTCCCCCACATGGCTTGTGGCAAACTGCAAACGGGACTTCTTATGGTTTTCTTTTAAAACCCCTTAAAATTCCTGCAATTTCCACCCTACATTTTTTTTAAACGCATACCCAAAGTTAACTTAAATCTGTACTTGAACCATTTTGAGTAGAGACATGGCTGGGATCTCTTTGGAAAGCAAACACTCTAAAATGTATCCCAGAACTGTGTTAATATCTCTGAGTGCTATTGTTACCAACCAATATGAATTTTAATACACTGAAAAACAAATTTTTTTTGTGTCCGATTATTTATTTTATATAAATACATGCTGTAAAAATGGCTTTAAAAAGAGGTGGGGATCTAAAGCACACTGAGTCTAAAGCCTGAAGTATTACCTTCATCCACACCAAATTCGACAGCAATAAACCAAGAAATGAATATTCTGCACACATTTTTCTAACAACAGGTCAAAGTTGGTCAAAAGTGTGCCATATGCGCCATCTCCTGGGTAAATGCCGTAGTCCTCACTAAAAAAAAATATCATCAGAATCATAACTTCATTTTACTATATAAAGCCAGCCGGCTTCCTTCAATGCTGTATTTAGATTATAAAGGGTGTTTGGACACTGTGCTGAAACAGTATGGTACTGGTACGCACTGTGCATAATCTCCTCATGAATAAGACATTTTACGCACGTCATATACAATGGCTGCGACTAAGTCCGCCCGGTCAAGTTGTATATCTGCGTTTACAGCACTATATTGGCTATTCGATGCGTCTTGTTCTGGACTGCGATTGGTTCGAGTTACTTACCATAACGTGACTTTCCATCCATGCGCCATTGGTTGGAGATGTACCCTACGTATACCGGATGATTTTTTTTTTTCTTCTTCTGGGCATGCTCAGTGACCTGTGTAGGCGGAAGTGGAAGCGAAGGAATCGGAAACAAAGCCGTAAAGACTACAAAAATGGCCATAGACATTTCGGGAGCGCATTTTCACTCGTTGTTTTACATTTTTTATTGGTTTTGCTGTTGTCCTGGACTAATCACTTTATTGGAGGACTTTAATCGGACCCTTATTGATGTAAAAAGACAATTTTTGTTCGAAATGGATCGGTTTTGTCACGTTTATTGGACTACAAAGTGGTGAGTTCCATATATTTATACCTCCATCGGGAGAACGTTTGTGTTGGCAAAAGCGCTCACTGTGTCTTCAGTTATGATTGTATCCTTAAACGCCAGACATAATTGGAATCACAAGACTCTTAGCTTTCCAATGATATAAAATATGTATAGGTTCATAAAAGTTAGAAGTCAGAAAATCTGTGGATTTAAACCAGAAAATGGGCTGGGCCCGCCCGCCCGCGGGCCCTTGGAACGTTATGGGATTTCTTCTTGCCACTCTTCCATAAAGGCCAACTTTGTGCAGTGCACGACTAATAGTTGTCCTATGGACAGATTCCCCCACCTGAGCTGTAGATCCCTGCAGCTCGTCCAGAGTCACCATGGGCCTCTTGGCTGCATTTCTGATCAGCGCTCTCCTTGTTTGGCCTGTGGGTTTAGGTGGACGGCCTTGTCTTGGTAGGTTTACAGTTGTGCCATACTCCTTCCATTTCTGAATGATTGCTTGAACAGCGCTCCGTGGGATGTTCAAGGCTTGGGAAATCTTTTTGTAGCCTAAGCCTGCTTTAAATTTCTCAATAACTTTATCCCTGACCTGTCTGGTGTGTTCTTTGGACTTCATGGTGTTGTTGCTCCCAACATTCTCTTAGACAACCTCTGAGGCCGTCACAGGGCAGCTGTATTTGTACTGACATTAGATTACACACAGGTGCACTCTATTTAGTCATTAGCACTCATCAGGCAATGTCTATGGGCAACTGACTGCACTCAGACCAAAGGGGGCTGAATAATTACGCACACCCCACATTTCACTTATTTATTTGTAAAAAATGTTTGGAATCATGTATGATTTTTGTTCCACTTCTCATGTGTACACCACTTTGTTTTGGTCTTTCATGTGGAATTCCAATAAAATTGATTCATGTTTGTGGCTGTAATGTGACAAAATGTGGAAAAGTTCAAGGGGGCCGAATACTTTTGCAAGCCACTGTATAACTCCAAGTCTTTTGGGGTATGGTTCTACCAGTCTTACTCTACCAGGTTTACATATAGAAACTGAATCATTTGCCAATTAATCTCTGGAAACATCAGTTCAAGTCCTGCCATTGACTTCAATGAATTTAGGTGTTGACTTTTCTAGGCCATGCTATCACATGAATATGCTTTTAACTGAGCCATTCTATGGTAGTCTGGCTGTATGTTTAGGGTGGTTGTCCTGCTGGATTGAAGGTGCCCCAGTGTCTTGCATCTACTGACAGGTTTTCTTTCAGGATTGCTTCAATCTACAGTATGTTGCCATCAGCTCTGATTAGCTTCCCTGTCCCTGCTGGAGAAAAGAAACCCACATCATGATGCTGCAACAATGTTATCTGGTGGGGATTGTGTGGATGGAGTGTCAGGGCAGGGTCCTGCAACGGGGTGGGTGCCAGTAAAAGTTGTATCATGGGTGGAAAATTTAATAAATTAAATTTCATGGGTCTGGGCGGAAGTTTCTTAATGCGGATGGGTTGTGGGTGATAAAAAAAATATTTATGATTTCTTTTGTTGGTTTATTTAAGACTCCCAAAGAGGATCTTGTTAAGCTATTGTAGTAGTGGGCAATATAAAAGGTATAAGGTAGAAATGATGTAAATTTAGCCAAAGGTAGAGATTTTGATTTGACGGATTTAGCCAGTCCCACTAAAGGGTGCAAGTAAAATATCAGGGGGGGAGAGTCTGGGTATACTGAAAATGTTTGGGGTGTCACATCCCCCCAAACCCCTAAAATGCATAAGAAATTATGCTATCACCATATCAGTTCATCTTTTCATATATCTGTCTTCTGCTTTAATCCATTCCTGACACTACCCTCTGCATTTACCCGTGCTTGGGACTGGCACAAATGACACTGGCTTGTGGCCTGTTGAGGCTGCATTTATCTTTTTGTTTTTTGTTTCAACTTTTTAAATCTGGCTTTCTATTTGTTGTTGTTTTTGTTTCTTTAGTTCTGTACACAGCATGGCTTATATCAGTCATTATAGCATCAGTCGTCTGCTTTTCTGTGCAAAAGTCCTAACGAATGCATCCATATCTAGGCCTGTTGTTATGGCCTTCTCATAAGCCAGAATAACTACATTTCTTTTTCTCTCATGTAGCATAGTGTGACGGAAGCGAGTAAGAACACGAGACCAAGTGGAGAAAGAGCTCTTGCATGATGCAGATAATATTCCATCACATAAATGCGATGGAGCTGAGGAAAGGCTTTCTTATACCTGTGTAGATATTTGCAAACCATGGAGAGGTCTACAAACTCTACACTGCCATCATCATCAGTGTTTTTGAATTCTTTTTCCAACATTATTTTTGCGACAAGAATCTCATTGGATAGTTTGTCCCTGTTACTTCCTGCCATTTTGTGCAGAGGACTTAACATGGCAACATCCAGAAAAGAGGGAGATTGAGGTTAAAGGCAATTAACTGCTTTCATGAGATTGAGATTGCTTTTGGAGCATCTTGTCTCCATCTCTACAATGTCCAAAATGTTGAGAAAAGGCTCTCTTCAGAGCCTGGCCAGGAGTCATGGAGTCTTCTCCATGGCCTACAGTGGACATAACACTACCTGTGAGCAGTGAGCTCATTGTTCTCTTTCCTTTAGCAGCTGGTGCAGGCGTGCTAGTTAATGTCTCACTTTCCTCATCTCTCATCTGCTTCAAAGCCTGCAGAGATGCACTGACTACTTCTGAAGCACAGCACAGGTCAACAGAATGAGCCTGCAGCATAGGATTTGCAGACTTCAAGGAACCCCGAACTTTTAGGGAGGAATTTCCCTATTTCAAAGAAATTATGCCTCCTTAAAATCATTAATAGCCCTGATGCCTCTGTACAGATATCAACAGCAGCAGCTCTGTCCTCTGTAACCTCTGACAGGATACTCATATAGCATCCGAATTCTCCACAAGGCACTTGGTCACATCATGGTGGCTTGTCCACCTAATCTCCAACAGTTGTTTAAGGGAGGGAACATCATAGTTCTGTGAAACATACCGACGATGAAAAAATGAGTGCAGTGATCCTGATATAACTAAAAAAAGGTTTTTGCATATGGCTCGTCATGTCGATGTGATGACATCATCACTGTTCTGATGGTCTTCATTTTTTTCCTCCAAAACATCAAATACAAACAAAGCCAGTTTTCAATAATAACTGTGCAAAACCAGTGTGCTCAGACATGTCAAAATAAAAGAACCCATAGAACAGAAAAGGGCCGCCTCAAAAGGTCAAGGAGAGATGGCAGAAACTATGGGAAGAAGAAATAACTGGTAGGTGGCTTACATATTCAAAGGAAAGTTGGTATAATGAGGAAAACAGAACGAAACAGAAAGGAGTAAATCATTATATCTAGATTAGGATTTGGTCATACAGGGTTAAACATTACATTATTTAAACAGGTGAAACATGCTACAGGGAAACGTGACTTTTGTCTTCAAGAAGAGACTGTGGAATATGTTATATTATTTTGCCTGAAGTAAATTAAGAGAACTGGTACAAAAAAAAATCAAATTGCAACTGGACATCCAGGACCTTTAAAACAAAATTTCTAGTTCTGAAAAAAAACAAAAAAAAACATTTGCTGAGATATCTCAAGAAGACGAAATTAATAGCGTGAACATAGTTTTTGTTTTTTAGTACTTATTTTAGTAAAACTAATTAGGGCATATTTAGTAGGCATCGAATCTTGCTTGCCAATCGGTATTAAACAGAAGTTTGTGGCTTATTGTATTATTTTCAGTGTTTTTTTTGTTTTGTTTTTTAAATGTCCTGCGTTATTGAACTCACCATGCACTTCGAACGTTCCTTGAATAGACAGGTGTGAGATGCAGCGTAGTACAAACAAGCTTTTGTCTGACGTTTGTGTGTGGCTTATAAAAGAAAGATCGGTCTTATATACTTGTGTGATTATATACTTATATAAATGGGTGAAATGAACCGAGAAAGATTGGTCAGATGTACTGTGGTAATACTGCAGGCACATGCGCAGATCATTCCTATTCTAAGTGTCTGGATGCAGAACAAGCCAACTTTCTAATCTGTAGAGAATATCTGCAACAGAGTTTCACAGAAAGTAGCTAAGGGTGGTCAGAAATGTCGCTAGATTTGTCGCTAGGGGCTTTTTAGAAAAAAAAAAAGTAGTTAGAAATCGCGACAAAGTCGCTAAGTTGGCAACACTGACTGAGTAGGTGAGACGTGGAATGACCAGCAAGTCCAGCGACTGCCCCCCGATGCAACTACCAATCAGTAGCTACTTTGAATGAGAGACAGAGAGCGCTCTGGCCATTTTACTTGAAATATCTTTGACATTTTAGATTTTTGCATGCCATCACGTTTGGGGGGGGCAGACACGGAATTTAGGGGGGCATTGCCCCACCTTGCCCATGCCTATATCCGGACCCGCTATAACGGCCTACCGCGGTTTGCTGTTTTACATCAGGACAGAAACCTGTTGAATTTGAAGCATTTTTTGTTCAAATATGTGCAGGCTTATGTTTTTGCAAAATAAAAATTATAAACAACAACAAGTAAATATCTTCATCTTTATTTATGCCATGAGATTTTTGTGTTGCATGTTTTGGAAAAATGTTTTAATTTAAAGAAATGCATTTTGATCAATGAATGATCTTTAAATGGCATTTTATACTTTTTTGAAAATGTTCTGCTGCAATGTATCTGGAAAGTGAGAATGTTCATAAACAGTCATTTTGACTTACATAAAGAAAAGAAAAGAATATCTCCTAACCCTAATCTATTGTGTTGCTGGAAACGGCATGCATGTGAGGATTGTGTGTGTGTGGGTGTGTGTGCTTGCCTCACCTGTTTTACATCCAAGGGTGGAGATTGGTGATCGTGCTCTTGCAGCTGGTGCCACTCAGCCTGATTGAGGAGGAGCACTCAAAAGGAGAGTGCCAACCTGGAGCAGACGCCAGATGGTTAAACCGCGTCGTGTGGTAACAAGCCACTTCCTCTGCCTTTCTGCCATCCGCAACTTACGCCACATAAGACCCTTACCTCCTTGCCTTTTTCCCTCCAGTCACTCTGGGGTCCCGGACCTGCTGGTCGGCCTGCAGCCTGGGCGTCTGCTCCTTCCTGGCATACTGGGCTTCCTCCTCAAGGTATCTGGCTGAGCTCAGGGTCCCCACTGCCTGTCCACCCTCGCTCTGCTTCCTGGAGACAAACACCCCAAGGTCGGTCCCTCTTCCACGCACCAAGGACCACATCCTCCCCAATTCCTCCTCAGTGGAATCTGCACCAACGGCAAAGTAAGAATCCACAAACTTCTGTTTTTTTCTCCTGCCAAGCAACATTGAGATATCACTCACCTCCATCTCTTGTCTCCAGTGGTTGTCCTCCAAGTTCCCCGTGGTTCTGAATTTTCTGAGTTCCTGTATTCCTGGACCCTTCGAGCAAATAGGGGAAAATAAATTACTTTTGCAAACTTTACCTCCAGTCTCACTGAGTCGTTTGTCTGTCTGCACTAGAGTCCGAAAGCTAAAATCATGACAGAACCATCTGGCCAACCGGACTCTGCGACACACCTACGCTCAGCTGTTTCGGAGCAGGGCATACTGCTGGGCCGCCATGAGGCAGCTCTCCAAAATATAACGCAGCAGCAGACCTCCCTCCTCCAAGGTCTAAGTCAATTAACTAAGTTATTCCATGATCTTGCCTCTAAGGTCCCCTCCCAGACGCCTCGTCCCGCGGCCGCCGCCTCATCCTTCACGGAGGCTCCTGCGACCCAAGCCTTCCGCGAGGTCGCCTCCCCACCTCCAGAGCCGTTCACAGGCGACTTATCCAAGAGCGGTGGATTTCTCCTGCAGTGCACACTTGCCTTTGAGCGTTCGCCCCAAACCTTCCGGGAAGACGCAAATAAGATCTCGTACATGATCGCACTCTTCAGAGGTAAGGCCCTGCAGTGGGCGCAAGCTCTGTTTGATTTGGAGTCCCTAGATAATTGCACCTTCACTCAGTTCATAGAGAATTTTAAACAAACCTTCTGCCTAAAGCGTGGTAAGGAACAGTCCGCTAAGCTTCTCTGGAGCCTAAAGCAGGGTAATTGTGCCGTTGCTGAACTCGCTATTGAGTTCCGCACGCTAGCAGCCGAATCTGGCTGGAACACCCCGGCACTTAAAGCAGCTTTCCTACATTCGTTAAATGAGAAGATCAAAGACGAACTCGCTTACCGAGACGAACCCGATTCCCTGGATGAGCTAATAGACCTGGCTATTAAGATTGATAACAGGCTCCGGGAGAGGTCAAGAGCCAGGTTAACTGCTTCCCCATTCCCTCGAACATTCGCCACAGCTGGTCCCGCTTTGTCTACTTCCGCCTCTTCCCCGCGTCCGCCCTCTCCAGAGCCGATGCAGATCGGCAGGGCTCGGCTTTCTCCGGCCAAGCGTCAGCGCAGTATGGAAGGCGGTTGCTGCCTGTATTGCGGCGCTCCTGGGCATTTTATTTCTTCCTGTCCAGTCCGTCCAAAAGATCTGCCCCGTCAGTAAATCTGGGGGTACTGTCGGGCGCTACCTCCCTTAATCAACCCCGGTTAACATTACCAGCAGTAATTTTAAACCAAAGAGAGCACATTTCCTAACTCCATGCACTGATTGACTCAGGGTCAGAGCAAAACTTAATTAGCCCTGACATAGTTAAGAAATTTAACCTTCCGGTGGAAGCGCTTTTAGTTCCTTTAGAAGTTTCAGCCCTTGATGGTAGCCCTCAGGCTGTTATAACACAGCGAACCCTACCCCTGAACTTGGTGCTTTCAGGCAATCATCAGGAACGGTCCCAGTTTTATGTTTTCCCCACCCGGGACGCTCCTCTAGTGCTGGGATATCCATGGTTGGCCACACACAGTCCCATTATTAACTGGACTGAAACCAGAATTGAGGCCTGGAGCAGCTACTGCCATCAACGTTGCCTCCGATCAGCTGTTCCTCCTGTCTCAGTCACCACCCCCTCAGGTCCTGACCACCCAGACATGTCAAAAGTCCCTACAGAGTACCACGACCTTTACAAGGTTTTTAGCAAGACCCAGGCTCTCTCTCTCCCTCCTCATAGGCCCTACGATTGTGCCATCGACCTTCTCCCAGGTGCTCCGCTGCCCTCGGGCCGCCTCTTCAACCTGTCAGCCAAGGAGAGGGCAGCTATGGAGACATATATCAACGACTCCCTCGCAGCTGGCATAATTCCCCCATCTACTTCCCCAGTGGGTGCCGGTTTCTTCTTCGTGGAGAAGGACCGTCCCCAACACTGCCAGCACGTCCGTAAAGTTCTCCAGCGTCTCCTAGAGAACTCACTCTTCGTTAAGGGGGAGAAGTGTGAGTTCCACCTAAACTCTGTTTCCTTTCTTGGATACGTCTTCGAGGGTGGACAGGTGAAGACGGATCCAAATAAAATCAGAGCAGTCCAGGAATGGCCCAATCCCACCTCCAGGAAGCAGCTGCAACGTTTCCTGGGTTTTGCAGATTTCTATAGGAGGTTCATCCGAGGATTCAGTACCATTGCTGCTCCCCTGACCGCCCTCACTTCCACAAAGCGGACCTTCGTCTGGGATCAGACGGCCGACCAGGCCTTCAACGAGTTGAAGAAAAGGTTCGTAGAAGCCCCCATCCTGATTTACCCAGATGTTGACTCCCAGTTTATCTTGGAGGTGGATGCCTCTGACACGGGGGTAGGAGCGGTTCTTTCCCAGCGCTCCCCCACCGACCAAAAGCTCCACCCTTGTGCTTTCTTTTCCAGACGCTTCACCCCAGCTGAGCGAAACTATAACATCGGTGACCGGGAGCTCCTAGCCATTAAACTGGCCCTGGAGGAGTGGCGACACTGGCTGGAGGGCACGGAGCTCCCAGTCATAGTTTGGACCGATCATAAGAACCTTCTGTACCTCCAGACGGCAAGACGACTGAATCCCCGCCAATATCGCTGGTCCCTTTTCTTTTCCCGTTTCAATCTGAACATTACATACAAACCTGGCTCCAAAAACACCAAACCCGATGGCTTGTCCCGTCAGTACTCCCCAGACATCTTGCTGGAGGTTCCCGACACTATACTCCCTCCGTCATGCACCATAGGGGTACTCACCTGGGAACTAGAAGCACAGATCAAGAAGGCACAAGTCGACAAACCCGATCCTGGCAACGGTCCACCCAATCGCCTTTATGTCCCCTCCACCATTCGCTCCCGGGCCATCCAGTGGGGCCACGCATCCAAGTTCTCGTGCCACCCTGGCATAAGTCGAACCATCGCCCTCCTTCGCCGCCATCTCTGGTGGCCGGGCCTGAACAAGGATGTCAGGGACTACGTGCTGGCCTGTCCGATGTGTAATAAGAATAAGAGCACTCACCGACCCTCATCCGGCCTTCTCCAACCCCTTCCAGTCCCGGCACGGCCCTAGTCCCATATAGCGGTCGATTTCATCACCGGACTCCCCATCTCCCGAGGCAAGTCAGTTATCCTGTCAGTCATTGATCGCTTCTCCAAGGCATGCCACCTCATCGCCCTCTCAAAGCTGCCCACCGCGGCCCAGACCGCCAAACTCCTCATCCTCCATGTTTTCAGGCTGCATGGGATCCCCAGTGAGATCCTTTCCGACAGGGGGCCTCAATTCATATCCCAAGTCTGGAAGAACTTCTGTTCATCTCTCGGCGCCCAAGTCCAGCTAACGTCCGGGTTTCACCCCCAAACTAATGGACAATGTGAGTGACTCAACCAGGAGCTTGAGGAGGCGCCCCGCTGTGTCTGTGCTACCAACCCCTCCACCTGGAGCGTACATCTCCCGTGGGTTGAGTACGCTCACAACTCCCATGTCTCAGCAGCCACAGGGATCTCACCCTTCGAAGCCTCCCTCGGATACCAGCCATCACTTCTTCCCAATTCAGTCCCGGATACAGTACTCCCCTCAGTCCAGTCACACATCAAAGCCTGTAAAAGGGTCTGGGAACAGACCAGAGCCGCCCTCCAACGTTCCTCGGCGCTAAATAAGCGCTACGCCGACCGGCGACGTCTCCCGGCACCCCAGTACACACCCGGTCAGTTGGTCTGGTTATCCGCCAAGGAATTTCCCCTCAAGGGTGTCCCCAGGAAATTGGCTCCCCGGTTCCTCGGTCCATATCCCGTTGAAAGGGTCATCAGTCCCTCGGCCCTTCGCCTGAAACTTCCAGCCCATATCCGTGTACGTTCCACGTTTCCCAAGTTAGACCGGTTTCCGACAGTCCCCTGTGCCCTCCTTCCGAGCCCCCTTCAACCGCCTGAGTGATTGATGGGCATCCTGCCTACACTGTACGCCGCATCATAGACGTGCGTCCTCGGGGCTGTGGCCGGCAATACCTGGTCGATTGGGAGGGGTATGGTCCCGAGGAGCGCCGTTGGGTTCCCCGCTCTTTTATTTTGGATCCCTCCCTCATCACAGACTTTGAGAGGTCTTCTGCCTCCAACTCTGGTCGGCCGCCAGGAGGCGTCCGTTGAGGGAGGGGTACTGTGAGGATTGTGTGTGTGTGTGTGTGTGCTTGCCTCACCTGTTTTACATCCAAGGGTGCAGATTGGTGATCGTGCTCTTGCAGCTGGTGCCACTCAGCCTGATTGAGGAGGAGCACTCAAAAGGAGAGTGCCAACCTGGAGCAGACGCCAGATGGTTAAACCGCGTCGTGATGTAACAAGCCACTTCCTCTGCCTTTCTGCCATCCGCAACTTACGCCACGTAAGACCCTTACCTCCTTGCCTTTTTCCCTCCAGTCACTCTGCGGTCCCGGACCTGCTGGTCGGCCTGCAGCCTGGTCGTCTGCTCCTTCCTGGCATACTGGGCTTCCTCCTCAAGGTATCTGGCTGAGCTCAGGGTCCCGACTGCCTGTCCACCCTCGCTCTGCTTCCTGGAGACAAACACCCCAAGGTCGGTCCCTCTTCCACGCACCAAGGACCACATCCTCCCCAATTCCTCCTCAGTGGAATCTGCACCAACGGCAAAGTAAGAATCCACAAACTTCTGTTTTTTTCTCCTGCCAAGCAACATTGAAAGATCACTCACCTCCATCTCTTGTCTCCAGTGGTTGTCCTCCAAGTTTCCTGTGTTCCTGGACCCTTCGAGCAAATAGGGGAAAATAAATTACTTTTGCAAACTTTACCTCCAGTCTCACTGAGTCGTTTGTGTGTCTGCACTAGAGTCCGAAAGCTAAAATCATGACAATGCAATAATATTTCCCAACCTTGTGCTGATAGCAGAATGTTCTTGCTAGGACAAAAGCTATAGGGATATTGTTTTATAATCTAAGTCTGATTTATACTTCTCCACAACGTTATTCCTGACCTTTCTGCTGTGTTCCTTAGTCTGGTATTATGTTGTTTGTCCACTAATTTTCTCTTCTTTTTCACAAACGTTCTTTAGCAAAGGTAATAGTTGAACTACACTTTATTTAGGGGAATCAGTAAGGGTTAACGGTAAAAAGAAAAGCTGAAAACAAATGCAATGTTTATCCAATTTATTAAAAGCTATAAATATGTATTCTTTTATTCTTTTTTTAAATTATTCTTTTATTCTTCTAAAGGATCTGCAACGATGCACTGGCATGTTACAGTACATACTGTACATTTCATACTATGGCATACCTTAGCAAGAAACTATATTTGCCATATCCAATACAGCTTCCTCCTCTGTCAGTTTGTGTAGCACCAACTTTATTCATATGCTCACTGATAAATATTTATAATATTGCATGTGAATATGCTGTCAAGCAGTGAAGTTGACACATTGCTTGGTGTATATGTGCAATGATATAAAAGCTATACACAGATTGGAGGAGGTAACTTTTGCTTTGTTTTTTGGTAATTGTAACTGTTGCTTGCCCACATTTCTTTTCATATTAAAACATTTGATATATATAAAGGAGTATCTAAGCTTGTATAACATGAAACTTTTAGTATAGGTGTTTGGTTTGGTTTCAACTCAGCTATATACCTTGTTTTGATTGCATTTATCATAAGATGAACTGAACAGAGTGTTGGAAGACCACATTTCCCAGCAAACCTAGCAGTGACCCCCCAACACACTCCTATTGGTCCATGACCACCCACGGTGACATCGGCGATGACATCACGGCCAAAGGGGGCTATAAGAGTGGTCGTGCCCATTTTGAATTGTTCTCCAGCTAGAAGTTCTTGGATGAACTACTGCTGAACAGAGGACATCTCACCGGTGAAGATTCTCTTTTGTTCTGACCCGCTGGACCGAGAAAGAACTCATTTCAAAGCTTCGAAGTTCCGTTTTCGCTGTTGGTTTATCTAGCTGGGTTATATCAGAACTGTTCCAAGACAGTTCAATAGACGTTGACCTACAGGCCTTCCAGCCTGCATTTGGGCCACACGGTCCTTAAAATCCTGTACAGTTTTTTTTAATAACTCTTCCTTTTCTTGCTCAACCACGGACACAATTTGCTCTCCTCCTAGTGAACTGGACCTCCTTCAAGGCAAAGTAGGACTGAACCGGTTCATTTATACTAATATTGTGTCTGGGCGGAGATAAACAGAGAAAATAGAGTTTTAACGAGTTAGATCTCGTTCATTGTTGGTTAAAGTGTCTTTAAGCGCTGAACCTGTTTGCTCATTTTCGCCGCACGCATAAGTGTGAAGCTGCATTGTATTTGAAACTGTTTGTTTTATCCTGAGCAGATCACGGCTTTCTTTCTGTTTCCCTCCTCTCCTTTATGCTCTCTCTCTCTCTCTCTCTGATCACTCTGTCGGCAGAGTCGGCAGAGTCGGGCTCGGTTCGGCCTGCTTTAGCTGAAAAGTTTAACTCCATTGTCTTTAGTCTATCGCTAAAGCAGAGGCCTACCACATGGACGCTTTCCCCATGTGCTCCCTTAGCCAAAGCTAGTTTTATGACTCTCTTAGGCTCCATGTGCTGTCCTCCATCTTGGCACAGAGATGAGATTTATGACTTTTGTCCCACAGGCTATCTGTGACTTGGGCCCCCTGGAGTGAGGACCCCCCCTCAGCTGTCCTCACTGATTTCATTTCATGTTAATTGTGTTTAATGTTCACCTATTATTGTTGTCTAAGATCTGTAGTAAATTGTGCATGTTTTAGAATAGATGGGATTTTCTACTTTCTAAATAAAGTCCCCTTGACTTAAAGAGAAGTTGTCTGGGATTACTTGGAGTGATGCGTACAATTACTGTCTACAGTGTAAGAGCTCCTTCATTTGTTTAAGTATCTCAGTCTTATCAGGCTGGTAATCATAAACATAAACTGAGACTGAACAATTTGGCTATATGTTCCTGGAATCCACCAGCATGGTGCCCCTAAACTTGGTCATTTTTACATAAAATTATTAATCTTATTAATAATTGCCCTAAGCAATTATTCATAATTATTCATAGCCAAATCCTACCTATCTGCAGCACAACAACCTAAAACAGCCAGAACATCACTTTTTCAGGTTATAGCACTGCAGTGAGGTCAGATTCCAAAAAGTTGTTTGGCAAAAACTGTAAATACATTCAAACTCGGAAATTAAATAGTCCAAGGCGTCCTTACCAAGCGCAGCGCAGTGCCGGACAGCTCATATTTACCAGACGTGGCAGATTAGTTTCTGTGTATTACTGGTGGAAAACATCCCATTGGTCAAACTGACGCAACAACTATGAAAACGCTGTGCAAAGTTAGAGTTCTGTATTTAACTGACAGTGAAAAAAAGACTGGAGTATACACTTTAAGTGTCTTTGGGAGAATGCTGCTTTTTATTTTCTATTAAATTAATATTTTCTCAGAATATAATTTCAGATTGTTGTGTAATTTCTGTCCTGTATAAAAAGGGAGCTATTACTGTTATAAGTTTATTTTCGAATATAGAAGATTAATTATTTCTATTTAGATTTTAAAGTCATTTCTGTAAGGGTTGACTTGTATAAGCTGATCTGAAGTTTATTTAATTTTTCTTTTTGACCACTTAGATCAGGAATACTTTAAATATGTTAAAATCAAAATAGGGTCACCTTATATTATATTTAAATTGCCAACACACATTTCCTTTAGCTTCTATTGTAAATATTGCCTTGATATGATTATGAAACATATTTTGGACATGTGTTGGTTTTATACCTATAGTATTTATCATTAAGTTCAGCAGGAAATGGCGTGAGCAGGCTGTAGTGTATAAGCGTGAACAGATAAAAAAGATTCCTTGTTGCTACAACTGGGACCGATGCCAGTGTTACAACAAAATTAGTGACCACCAGTATACTGTAGGGGATGTGAAATTCTATCTTCCTGAAATGCTCCGCCTCCCTACGCTGTGCTTAGAGCAGCCAAAGAATGTGAAATCTATACAATCATTAGATGTTGTTGTTCCAGAGAGCGCTGTTGACTCTGTCCAGCTGAAATATTCAGTCATATTCTGATGACTGATTTTAGAAATGGTGACCATATTGGATATTAAATTAAATGAATCAGAGCTAACTTTCTGACATTTAAGAACACAAAAACTGTGACTTAAACACTGACATATGGATGTTGCCTAAAACACAGAGGGTCACATTTTGTGATAGCTGTTATCAAAATGTGACCATCCTGAAATGAAACAGAAAAGGGTTTATAACTTAAATCTCTCATAGCTGCCTTTTCTCTTTTTCTGTTGTAGAACAAAAAACCAAACATTTTCAGCATTAATACTCCTTGATTTCCTTTGGTAACACTCAATTAAATTCCACTTAGGTCACACATTCATATACCAGCGATCACAATCAGTGGTCCGTTACATTTCAGGGGAATTTCCAATGTCCGCAAATAAACATAGGTGGATTTCTACAAAGTAAACCTTTTTATCACAATGAAGACTCATTCACTTTCAAAAGCTTCAGCTTTTTGTCTCTAATGCATAGGTTTAATTGATGTATTTTCCAAGATCGACTGCTGATTCCACCAATTATTCCAGGACCTTCATAGCTACCACTTTCCCAGAATGCAATGCAGTGTGATGTCTGAGACTATTCATTAACAAATATAAACTCTTTATAAAACTTGCCTTATTAATATTATTAGACTGAATTTTTTATTTTTACAGAGACCCTAATAGGCATTCCAAGTTTATTGATGTCCAACAGAGGACAGAGTGTGAAGTAGAAGATGTTCTAATTCATGAAAAGGTAAGAGTTTAACATATTCATAACGGAGTGAAGTTTTTTCCACCTAGCCCATGTCCTTTAATAAACTTACCCATTATCATCATTACTATTGGTCATTTATAGGATGGAGGATGTAAAATTTGACATTTTTCTTGATACCAAAAACAGTTGGGAGAACAGAACGAGGTTGAGGGGCCGGCTGTGGCCAAAACGTAGATAATCTTTTGTTCCTTTAACCCTAGAGATCTCACTCTGAACTTTACATTAAACTTGAGAGCTCTGAAATTTTAATTAAAGCAAGCTTTAATAACCAACATTTAAAGAAAAGAAAAAATGGGATAAATTCAACCCATTTTTGACCAAGTAGGGTTATCTCAAATGCACAGCAGAAATATATTTTTATTTACCGAAAAACAATTGGAGCAGGGACTTCTTGGACAGTCAGTGCAGTCAATACCACAGCAAGCCACTAGCCACCAGCGCTGGCGCTGACGGCTCATCTGAGACCTGTCAATCAAAAGGACAGACCCCTTATTATTCATTATTTCAAGCTTACATCTAAACGGATAGGTTATAAAAATTTTTTACCCCCCTCAGAGTTGTCATGACGGTAAACCTGACCTATTAAACCTAAAATGGTTTCTTGAACCAGGCTGTAAACATGTTTATTTCTGCTGTGAAGTTGGCCTTGTTAACATGGGAGTCAACGGGAACTTGCTCCTTTCTGGAGCCAGCCCCTAGTGGATGAGGAGGGAAGCTGCAATTTTTGTCGCTTCCGCGTTGGCCTCACTTTTGGCAAGTGGAGTTTGCCCCTTTGTGGCCAGCTAGGCATGCTAGTCCTTAGCATCTCCAATACTAACACAAGTGAGCACTCTCCTTTTCAGTTGCCAGCGCCGGCCTCTCACTTACCGATCCCGCTCTATCAATAGTCAGATCAGTTGCTGGCTTCGGAATCAATATAGCCTACTGCGGCAAGGAAATAATCCTAATCTCACCACAGGTGAGAATTTACCTTACCTGTGGTGGGACTGCATCATGAAGAACTCAACACAGAGACACTTTCTCTACTGTAAAATGTAAACAAACATGGAGTGGCATCAGATTTGAGCGGTTTTAGGGTTTCTCTGTTGCTATAATTATTATCACAATCGTGGCTGTAATGTGACTGGATAGGAAAAAGTCCAAGACTTGTGAATACTTTTCAAGATACTGTAAGTGTGTATTTACAGAATAAAGGTAAATGCTAAAGACTAACTTTCATGGATTTGAGCTGTTATGGACACAGCATTTTTGTGCTTATTGCAGCGTTGAGAGTGTTTGCCAGCTGCTGAAGGAAACATCAGGTGTTTGCTGGAGAGGAAATTGAAACATTAGCGCATGATGAAGACAGAGCGAGGGATTGTTAGAAAGAGTCAGAGGAGGGAATCCTTCCCCTGGGAAAAAAACACTGCATCAGTTTTTCTGAGAGAGATGTTGGCAATAGAAAACGGGTTGCAGAGTTAAAATGTCTTCTGTTAAGGCACTGAGGCCTGAAGGCACAAACATCACAGTGTGTATATGGAAGCGCGCATTCGTTTCAACATGTGTGTGTGTATAGGTCTATGCATGCTTTTGTCTGCAAACGTGGGCAACGTTTTGTTGAGCTGCTTAAACATTCAAAATCACATGCAAATTTTGCTATAGTTCGACTGATTTAAATAAAGACTTTAAAATGTGTGTGGGATGATGTACGCACCACTTCTCTTGTGTTTTCCAAGGGCTGAGTCGGAGATTAAATCAGCTGAGTTCCCCTGGCTGTCTCTTTTTCCTCAACACACACACACAGACACTGATTCTCTATCTGGAGTATCTGAATTTAATCTTCCCCAGGTCAGACAGATGCATAGTAAGGCATGAGAAACAAGGTAACTGTATGTGTTTGTGCGAGTGTTGTATACGTGTTTTATTTTCAGCCATGTTAACCCCAGCAATATGATGGATGGAGAGGCATAGTCACAAACACACATGCTCATTTTCTAAAACCAATAACCTGCTCTTACATTTGTTGTATGGACTGGCTACCATAGCTGAGTCAGTGGCTGAGCAGAAAAAGTATTTCTGAAAGATGTGATATGAAAACAGATATCCAACTACCTAGTGCTGCTGTGAGGTATTACTCTGTGGGCTGTTATGCTTATGACAGTAGCAATCATGTCAGTGGACATTTTACAGCTCTTCTAAACATCTGACTTAGTTCCAAGCACAACAATACATCTAGCTCATCAAACAAGATGACACACAATCCTGGGCTCACAAGAATAAGACCAGATTTTAACAAATTTTAAGAATCTTTGATTTTTGGATTTTTAATTATAGTAAAGCTTTCATTAATGAGTTCATGTGTTATTAATGTAAATCTTAAATCAGTGTTATTCAAGTCCGGGTTTGGCAGTGAACCTCTGCCCAGTCACAGTTCTGTAAACCCTGATTTTTCGGTGAAACGTAACAACAGATTATTCGTAGAAAATGTGCCTATTTGCAGATTGCTTCTAAATATATGAAATATTCGAAAGAAAAGCTCAATCTAAAATACTTTCAAATAGTCCTACTTGACATGCTATTGGCTGGTGTTTGCAAACCGGCTAAACACCCATGATGGAAGATAAAGAAGACTGTGGATGTTAGCGTTTGCGGTACTGCTAAGACAGTTCCCACTGTGTGTATTACTGCATATTAAGGTATATTTGATATTTAAACGTTAAAATAGGCAGTTAGAAGCATTTTTAGAGGAGGTCTCAGGTATTCATGGATTTTAGTTACGCATTGGTGGTTGTGGTCGCTACCAGGGTGTCCAATGTGATCCGACTTTTAGGTTTGTCCAAGTCTAAAGAGGTTCTCATGGCAAAAAAAACAAAATCATTTAAAATGCTCTCTTTTGTGTATTCACATATACAATAAATGTTTTTTTTAAATCTCCCACGAGTAATAGAATGTCTTTTCATCATAGAATACAGTTCAGGTTTGCATTATCGCGTAGATAATGCAGTTAAAAAAACAAATTCCTCTGCATGTTTACGACATCCCAACTTAATTGAGCTATGACTGGCCTGGAGACTCCCCTTTCCCGAAGTGACAAGACGGCGAAACCCGGAATAACAACACAACCACATAGCAGCAACAACACGTGTAACGCATTCAAACAGTAAGTACGTATGACATGTACTCCGCTGCAGGGTTGTTGTCATCTATTACTTCGCTCATTGTGCATATCCTGCTTTTACTCCATCTGCTTCACTGCTGCGAGCATCACTTTACTATCTGTGTGACGCTATAGGCCAACCAGAAGAATGGCAACATGAAAGGGCGCATGTCGCCATCTACCGTCACAGAATAGAACGCACTTCATTCAATAATTCGATTTTCTTACTGTCATGAGGCCTCCCATTCTGGTTAAGGTATCAGCTCGAATATTGCCATAGCTCGATTTAGATGTGCATGTCCATGCACTGAGTGAATTCGATTTTAGATTACGGAGGGTAAAATACTGTCTAGACAACAGCTATTAGAGTAATTTAGAAAACCCTCGGAAAAAAACCTTTAGTTTACCGCTGATAGGAAGCTCTGAAGATGGTGCCAGCTTTAGTCCCTAAAGCTGCAGTAGACCCACAGCGCCATCCATCCATTTTCTTCCGCTCATCAGGGATCGGGTCGCAGGGGCCCAGACTTCCCTCTCACCAGCCGCTTGTTCCAGCTCCTCTGGGGGAATTCCAAGATGTCCCCAGGCCAACCAAGAAACATAATCTTTCCAGCGTGTCCTGGGTCTTCCTCTGGGTCTCCTTCTGCTGGGATGTACCCAGAATATCTCAACAGGGAGATAACCGGATGCCTCAGCCACCTCAACTGGCTCCTTTCAATGTGGAGAAGCAGCGGCTCTACTCTGAGCTCCTCCCGGATGACTGAGCTTCTCAGCCTATCTCTAAGAGAGAGCCCAGACACCCTGGGTATTAAACTAAATTTTTAGCCCCCTCCGCCACCTTATCTTGGTGGAGGGGGCCTTTACTTCTGTTATGTAAGACGATTTTCAGCTGACCGATAATGAAAAGATGATAATATTCAATTTTAACTCAAAGGAAAATTTGATACGAAAATTAAGGCTTAAGGAAAAGTATGTTTAATATCTGATTAAAGGTTATTTATCTGAATAACGGTTATCTGATTAAAGGTTATTTATTTGAAAAAACTAGCATCACTACAACATACATAATATGACTTATAATACTTTTACTTCATGGTCACTACCTCCCACAGTCCAAAAACATGACTGTTAGGTGAACTGGTCTCTTTAAAATTGCCCTTAGGTATGAGTGTGTGTGTGTATGGTTGTTTGTCCTGTAAGTCTTTGTGTTACCCTGCGATGGACTGGCGACCTGTCCAGGGTGTACCCCGCCTCTCGCCCCTTGACCGCTGGAGATAGGCACCAGCTCCACCCGCAACCCTGCATTAGGATGGACGGGTACAGAAAATGGATGGATGGAATTCATGGAAACATTCATACTTCGAATAGCAGAACGTTTAGTAAATTGAGCCCAGTGTCTTGTCCAAAGACAAGACATATGGCTGGAGGAATCTGAAATCCAACACATAATCTTTGAATTGCTAGATGATTACTGTTCCCACTTAGTCACATCCATCACAAATTATTGCATCTTGTCTGTTGAGATAAGAAATTCAGAAGCGCCTGACAGTTTTATCGTTGCTAGAGGCTAATGATACAGTTGAGTTATTCTCAGTACTTAGAGATTTCTTGTGTCTTCTCCTTTGGAATCACAGAGGTTTAACTGCAGTCCAGATTGTGGTCCAAAACTCTGAAATAGTCCTTCAGAACTAGGCAGATGGGACGCTCTGAAGCTGGCCAACACATCGATGCTACAAGGTGTCGAGCTAAAAAATCTCTCATCTGGGGGTCTTAATTTTAGCTTTCTTCATATTCAGACACCGACTGGATAGGACTTTACAGGACAGCCTTTATGGAGAGTCTTATGATTAAAGGAAAACACTGGTTTCAAATTTTACCCTGAGTAAAGTTAAGTCAGAAACCTTTGGATCACCATGTTCTTTGGTGCCTGTGATTGATTTGTGGGATGTTGTATTCTGTTGTGGAATTTGCATTATTCAGATGACTCTGAATCTTGCATGAATACATTCTACCTCTTTTTTTTTTACCTACCTTACGTTCCTTCTTAATGTGAATGCTTTCAAGGTAACCTTGAGTCCTCATCGAACCTTGTTTGTCACAATTCCAGTTGTTTTAAACCTTTTGACTATAGTCCTGACTGTAGAGTGTGTGGAACGTGAAGCAGTAGTTAAACTGTCTCCCTATGGTCCTCAGTCTGACCATAACCCTATCAGACATAAATCTTAATCTAATAATTTGAATCTTATGAACATAAGCAAATGCATTTCTGAGGTTACCCACTGACCCAATGATAGCCATTAAGTTTAATTATCTGTAATCTAATACTGAAAGCCAGTCTTTTGTTTAAACACCAGAAGGAAACATCTTCTTGGCTGGAGTTGAACTCTGGGCCATGAGCAATAGAAACCACTGACATACCCAGCATACCACAGGGGTCCAAAGGACAAGCTGCCTTCTTAAACAAACCTAACCTTTAGTCTTTATCCCCAACTGAGGATCACATGACTGGCATACAGAGCTAAAGGTTAATGCATTATTTAGATCCTCAGTATGTGTAATCTTAAAGCCTTTCAGCATCTATCACCCACATTGTCTGTGTAATACCACCAGTTCATAGTCCAGGTTAGAAAATGTTTTCAGATCAACTCACTTTGAAAGTTTAGCATCTATTCAACCTGAGAACAGTAGCTCAGTAAGACAATTTGGAGAGGTGTCTACAAAAGTAGTATGAGTTTCCTCTAGTAGCCAGCTTATTGTGCTTAATATGCTCTGTAACAAACATCCAGTAAGATTTCCTCATATATTTTAATGATCTGCACTTATTTGTTTTTTATTAGAAATGCTATCAAAACGAGTGGGTTAAAAGCAAAAACTTTTTTTAAATACACCATAGAGTCACATTAACCTGACTTTAAATGGTCTTGTGGTTGAAAAGATGAATACATGGATGGATCGTTCGGTTAAGGATAATTACAAACCAACAAATGCTTTTAGAAGAAATTAGGTCTTGCTAATGCAGCACAACTGCATACAAAAATTCTTAGTTTTTATCACAATTTTTTGTCCATTTTGTCTCTTTTTTTTGTTGTTTTTGATCCAATTCTTTGAAAAGGTATTTGCTGCCTAAAAACATTTTTTCTGTTTTTCAGCGTTTTAATATTAGAGAATGATAATCATGACAAATATAAAAAACAAATTATTGATTGAGGGAAAAAAAAACTATCCAAGCTTGCTATGTTGATTGCTCTTCCTCCCTTGTTAAATCTGAAGAATGTAATTGATCCCAGATTTTGCAAACCTTAGAATAATTTCACTAGCCACACCCAGGAATTAAGAAATCACTTACAGTAAATAGAACCTGTATCACAACATGAAGCAGGTTGAAAGATCTCGAAAGGCAACTTATCATGTTCTGATCAAATGCAATTTAAACAAAGTTGTTGACATGCATCAGTCTGGAAATAAAGCCATTTCTAAAGCTTTCTGACTCCATTGAACTGCAGTGAGAGACATTAACCGCAAATGCAGAAAACATGGAACAGTGGAGAAACTTCTCAAGAGAGGCTATCCTTCCGAAATAAAGAGCAAATCAACAACTCATTTGCTAGTTTACAACAGGACTCAGAACAACATCTAAACTGGGTTAAGCAGCAATCCACCTCTGAATCACCCCAGTTCTAAAGTCCTTACACTGCAGCTCAGAGAATAGACTTCAAAATACTTTTACTAGTTTATTAATCATTGAATGGCCCAGCGCCAAAGGATGTTGAAGATCTACTGTCACTATACCCCCCCCCCCAGACCAGACAAATAAAATTGCCTGGCTTTGCCTTGCCTTGAATGGCTCAAAAAAAGTTTGACTTAATTGAGGTTTGGACTTAAATCTCAATGTGACGTCATCTTTAACAGTTGGAAAACCCTTTAATGTGGCATACAGAAGACTCACTGACAGTTATAATAAGGGCTTAATGACAACGGTTGCTACCAATGGGTTTTGGGGCCATTACTTTAATCTCTCCAAATTGTCCTTAGGTGTGAGTGTATGTGTGTGTTCATGGTTGTTTGTCCTGTGTGTTTCTATGTTCCCTTGTAATTCTAAATCCAGAATAGAATTTAAGATCCTTCTTCTTACATACAAAGCCCTTAATAATCAAGCTCCATCATACATCAGAGATCTAATTGTTCCTTATGTTCCTAACAGAGCCCTTCGCTCTCAGACTGCAGGTTTACTTGTAGTTCCTAGGATCTCTAAAAGTAGAATGGGAGGCAGATCTTTTAGTTCTCAGGCTCCTCTCCTGTGGAACCAGCTCCCAGCTTTAGTCCGTGAGGCAGACACTCTGTTTACTTTTAAGGCCAGGCTTAAAACTTTCCTTTTTGATAAAGCTTATAGTTAGAGTGGCTAAGGTCATCCTGAGCTAGCTCTGTAGTTATGCTGCTATAGGCTTAGACTGCTGGAGAACAGACTGACCACTTTCCTTCACTCTGCTACTTCCTTTTCTCCTACTACTCTCCAGTTGTATTACAGTACATTCTGTTATTTTGACTGTTAACTTTGTTTTCTCTCAGTGTTTTTCTCTCCGTAGAAGATATACCTGGTCTGGTGTCCTGCTTGGCTGCAATGCCCTGTTGGACGGGGGGCATCGACTGGGATGATCCTCCCAGTAACTGAACATCCACTGTGTCCTGTTATCAACTTTTTACTTTCTGTAACATAGAAAGTTCTCTTATATCAGATCTTCTGTTCCCTCTGTGTCTCTGCTCTGTCTTCTCAAACCCCCAGACGGTCGTGGCAGATGGCCGCTCCTACTGAGCCTGGTTCTGTTGGAGGTTTCTTCCTGTTAAAGGAGAGTTTTTCCTCTCCACCGTCGCTACATGCTTGCTCAGTATGAGGGATTGCTGAAGGATTGCTGTGGTTGGAAAGTCTGCCCAACCTCATGCCAATGACTGACGCAATCTGCTGGGATTCCTTAAATAGGAAACTTTTTAACTGATTGGAATGTTTGTATAAATGTATTGAAATGACTTCTGGTTAAGTGCCTTGAGATGACATCTGTTGTGAATTGGCGCTATATAAATAAATTGAATTGAAATTGAATTGAAATTGAATTAATAGAGTGGCAACCTGTCCAGGGAATACTCTGCCTCTCTCCCTATGACCGCTGGCAGGGGCGTTGCTAGACATAAAGCTCTACTGGGGCACAGGCCCCTCACCACTCAGATCACATTTTTTAAATTATAAAAGGTATGTCAGGTTAGTGACATGGACTTTGTTATATTTGACCCATTTCCCTTTGCTAGGCTTGTCAGTGTCTGCAGTAGTCGAGTTGTAAAAAAATTTCAGGGGGGATGGTCATTTATTTCGCCTATTTAAAAAAATGTGTGGATTTTAATTTTTTAAAAGGTTGTATTTATAGAGTATTATGTATCGGCGAATTGGCCGGAATTTTAGGGGACTAAAACTGAATAGCCTGCATTAGAATTAAACAGGATCGGGTGAAATGGAGGCTTTATATATCTGTGAAGCAAAGCCGATACCAGCACCTTGCAAAGAAGCCGTAGCAAATAATTGCAGTGCAGAAGTTTTTTCGTGCAAACTAGGCCTACACAAAACAAAGTATTGGATTAATTTAACATGAAAGACCAAACAAAATGAGTAATTTCTATTTTATTCATTACAACCCTGACTTAATCCACATGCTCATAGCAGTTTCCAAACACTTTCGTAATCATGTTTTTTTCTACAGTTTTTCTTGCTCGTGTTCACATTCATCCTGATTATGGCTAAATGTCGGCACTGTCAGATGAGCTCTGACAAGGTGACCATTTTTCCTAGGCCGATTTTGGCTGGATATGTAAAAAGAGTCTAGTCTAGTGCAGATTCAGCAAACCGTATGCGTGTCTTGACTGAATGACAAGTCATGTATTTTAGCAAGCCAATTAACAAGAGAGATGTGGGGGGTCGTCGGTTCATCTTAGCTAGTTTGGAGGGTAGCATCCTGGGATCTGTGCGTACACCTGTGGCGAGTCGGGTGGTCTTTAGATAACAAAAAGCAGGCTAGATTAATTATTGAGATTAATAGCTCATCTGTATTTTTTTTCTTTTTTAAAAAATCCCGGACATCCCGCTGATGAGCCGCTCGTTTGGGCATGTTTGCACTTCTGTAATGCAGCTTTTGCCACTCTCTAGGCCAGAAGGTGAACCCCGAAAATGTCTTTAGAAAATGAATCTCATTTCGACCTCTGGCATCTACAAATTGTTTACTTCATAAAATAAATACGTTCGCACTTAGTTCAAAAGTAAAAGTTCTGCTTCTGTAATGCTGCAGTTTTTTTATGATCGATGTTTTAATTCGGGACTAGTTTGTTTTCGCCGTAGTAAGAAAGGAGTGATACGGCTGCTACGTACCCGTTTTAGACCAATGCAGTGGCAGAGTTTATCCAACGTGATGACGTATGGGGATATGGAGACAGCTAAGGTCATGATGAAAACTTCTTTAAAACTTTTACAAAACCGAGTAAAAGCATGTATGTAAAATGTGTTACATGCATTTAACTTCCATGAAACATGAACAAGACATTGATTTCATATTAAATCCATCTCTTGGTCTAAAACGGGTACGTAGTAGCCATGTCACTCCTTTCTCACTACGGCGAAAACAAACTAGTCCCGAATTATAACATAGATCATAGAAAAACAGCGCTATTACAGAAGGAGAACTTTTACTTTTGAACTCAGTGCAAACGTACAGATTTTATGAAGTAAACAGTTTTTGTAGATGCCAAAGGTCGGAACGAGATGAAACGAAAACTGGGTTCACCTGGCCAACTCTCAGGCAAAAACAATGTTGCATCATTGCGTTACGTGCCCCTGTCCCCCGGATTTTATTAGACTGTTTATTTTCGCTCAACATGCGGAGACCTGATATTTTCTGATGATGAAATTATTTCACATAGGCTAAGCCTATTTATGATTTATATTTCCATACAATATTTACTGTAAAATGGAAGGGATGGAGATGGAGGATGGGACCTTTACTGGTGGGACGTTATATGTCGGATTTCTTTCTAAGGGGAGCAGCGTCCCCCTCCGCTCCCCCTCAACTCCCCTACTGAGTGTCTGTTTCAAACATCTGCTGCTGAATATGACTGATACAAGTTACAGAAACAAGCTTTATAGAATCCCACTATTTATAAAAACAACTGCAAACTTGATTTTTTTTTTTAGGTCTGCTAACAACAGTAACGGTGAACTATTATTGTACTGCATAATTCTTCTAAATGGCATAAGTGGCAGAACTGCACCGATTCGAATCCCGTCGCCATCTGTTTTGGTCATTGTGTCCTTTGGCAACCGGTGAGGTGGCGCCTGTGTTGTTGTCAGTGTGCCCCTGGGCAGCTGTGGCTACAGTGTAGTGGCTTGCCCCCATCAGTGTGTGAATGACTGAATGTAGTGTAAAGTGTAAAGCTTTGTGGTCCAGCGGTATACAAATGCAGGCTATTTACCATGCACTTTTCCACAAAACACCTGCAGGAGCTCCGTCCAGCATGGACTAAAACAGTACAGCCAGTTCAAAAACACCTCTCAGTTGAAAGGAGTATTTAAACAGACAAAGTAGTCTTCAAGACTGCATATTGTTAGCTGGTCTATTATCTGATCCAGAGTGCGGTTGTGACTTGTTCTAAATGAGGTTTTATAGCAGGCCGCCACTGTACCATCTTCCTGCTTCTGCGTACCGTCACAGAATCTGTTAGTAAAACAGGTGTTCTGAGGGAAAACCATACCTATCAGAATGGGCATAGGACCAAGCATTAAGTTTTGATGTATTTTATCGATATGAAATACACATTACCTAATTGCACACTTTATAGAATCACAAGAAATGTTAACAGAAGTTTTCCATATATTGTTTTTAGCAAGTGGAGTGGTAAAATCGTGTAATGTGTGAAATTGTTAAATCTGGTGTATTAGGGCAATTGCAGATAAAAGGAAAAAAAATAGAGTAAATTTCTGCCAAAAGATTAATTTTACTAGTTTTCAAGAAAAAAGCTTCGAGAGAAAACTGTGCATAGTTAAAGACATACATTGTTGATACCTAAACTAATATATTTTCTGACATTGTAAAGTCAGAAAAAAAGAGAAATAAAACGTCCACAGAGCGTAATTAGATTTAAATGTTAAATTTACAAGATGTGCTTCTGGATCATTTCAAAAGCGTAGAAGTGGTTCCAGGTCCGCCCATTCACGCATCAGGCCCACCCATGAGAGATTACAATGCCTCATGCAAATGTATTGGCCCAAGACAACCAACAGAGGGTGCGATAGGTTACTAATCGGGAGTTTTGGATGTGGTAAAAGAAGACACTTGTAATTCTGTAGAAGTAAACACAATTATTACCTCTCAGCCGGGGATATAAAGCATGCCGGCGACCGTAAAGCTGCTGTAGGTCCTCTAGAATAAGAAAAAAAATCATAAGAAAACTCGGGAAGATTTCTAGCTCCATTTTTACTAGCTTGTGTTTAGCTTTGTCATGGTTGCTAGGCGACAGGATATAAGCCGAGGAAGGGACGGTATCTGAAGGTTAGACCGTCCAGATTCACAGCCGCTAACAGGATGAAGAATGTAGAATAGACATGACCCTAAAATGAGATTCTGGTCCACGCTTCTTACCAGTTGGTGGCAGAAACGCACCAATTTGTTGTTTTCTAGGCGTAAATAATTATCAAGAAGAAGAATAAGAAGCAAGCTATTAAGAGCATGCTAACTGGTAGTTATGATGTAAACATTCGGAGAAATACATGCAAGAAAGGAATTTATAATGGTTTTTAGTGGCAGAGTTGGATTGAGCAAGACTTGCAGACTAAGTATTTTATTAGAGTACATTAATTGGATGTAAAAGGATTGTTTTTGTTCCAGATGATGGCTCTGTGGATATGCAGGCAGTTATGAACGGTGAGTTGGACATTACATTATTTTTCTTTCTGAGTGCATCAGGACAGTTTCAGCAGCGAGTAGCGTCACTGATCAAAGCATCAGAAAAATAAGAGAATCAACATGGACGAAGCAGGGCTTGTTGCTGTGTTTTCTGTTTGCTGTTGTTAACTGGTTTGGGAGCAAATCTTATTTTTACAAAGCCGGCTGTTTGGTGATGTCTGCTCATTTCTCTCTGAATCAGAGACCACAGCTCCCGCTGAGTGACAATGATCTTCTATAAAGGAAGATGGCTCACTCACATACACAAGCAGATACACAGCAGGATCGTGACAGTGGCTCAACCGCGGCTCGTTTTGGAGAACAAAAACAAACCTTCTGACCACCGATTTAGAACAGAGCAATCGTTAGGAAAAACTCCAGAACCTACTTCCGCCAGTCCCTTTTTAAATTATGTATAATATGAATTTTTACATAGAAAGAGTGTCAAAAAGGGCCGTTTTGACCCGGAAATATTTAACACACTGCCAATGGGAGGTAAAAACATTAAGGGGATAATTAAAAAATGGGCCTCCCCAAAATAAGCTGCGGCCCTCCCAGATAAATTGCCCTGGCGCCGGGTCTCCTTTTGGCTCTTTTCCGGGATCAGAACGACTTCTCCTGGGTTCAGACTTGCATGAACGCCTCCAGAAAATAGCTTACCCCTTCATTAACTGTATTTTCTATCAAACAAGTTGGTATAAAAACAGCATACCTCTTTATAAACTGTATTTTCTATGAAGCAAAGACCTTACAAAAGAGGTTAACCCGTCACAAACACTGGTATACTGTTTCGATAAAGTAGGCTAAACTGACAGACGGCGCTATATAAATAAACTTCCGGTATGCTATTCTGACAGGGTATGCCACATCTGCAAAACACCGGCTTTACGTTTACCCCTGCGGCTAACAGAGAGACTCTCCACTGCTGCACATCACAATGCACAAATCTCTATAGAGTAACAGAACACTCGCTGGAGTATATATTATGCCTTATTTGACTTTACCAACTTTTAGCTTTAAAAGTTTGACTTTTGTCCCTGATATAATTTCATCTTTCCTTACAACTGGATAGTTTGCTCCAGCGTGTAAGTTTACCAGGGCACCCTTTAAAAGAGGTCTGGTGATGCTTATGTCCGCTGAAGATAGGCACTAGCCCCCCCCCGCAGGATAAATGATGGATGGATGGATACAGAGACCCAGGTTGTTAAAATAAGTTTTTTTTCCCCCTAATAAATGAAATCATAATTGTAAAACAGCTTTTTGTATTTTCTGAGGTTAATTTTGTCTGATATTATGAACATACCAAAGCAAACTGAAGGGAGGGCAAATCCTTTTTCTCAGTACTGTATAGTTACAGCATATATTGTATTATCATCTTCAATTCAATTCAGTTTATTTATATAGCGCCAATTCACAACAGATGTCATTTCAAAGCACTTAACCAGAAGTCATTTCAATACATTTATACAAACATTCCAATCAGTTAAAAAGTTTCCCATTTAAGGAATCCCAGCAGATTGCGTCAGTCATTGGCATGAGGTTGGGCAGACTTTCCAATCACAGCAATCCTTCAGCAATCCCTCATACTGAGCAAGCATGTAGCGATGGTGGTGAGGAAAAACTCCCCTTTAACAGGAAGAAACCTCCAACAGAACCAGGCTCAGTAGAAGCGGCCATCTGCCACGACCGTCTGGGGGTTTGAGAAGACAGAGCAGAGATACAGAAGGAACAGAAGATCTGATATAAGAGTACTTTCTATGTTACAGAAAGTAAAAAGTTGATAACAGGACACAATGGATGTTCAGTTACTGGGAGCATCATCCCAGTCGATGCCCCCCGTCCAACAGGGCATTGCAGCCAAGCAGGATAGCAGACCAGGTATATCTTCTATGGAGAGAAAAACACTGAGAGAAAACAAAGTTAACAGTCGAAATAACAGAATGTACTGTAATACAACTGGAGAGTCGTAGGAGAAAAGGAAGTAGCAGAGTGAAGAAAATTGGTAAGTCTGTTCTCCAGCAGTATAAGCCTATAGCAGGATAACTACAGAGATAGCTCAGGATGACCTAAGCCACTCTAACTATAAGCTTTATCCAAAAGGAAAGTTTTAAGCCTGGCCTTAAAAGTAAACAGAGTGTCTGCCTCACGGACTAAAGCTGGGAGCTGGTTCCACAGGAGAGGAGCCTGATAACTAAAAGATCTGCCTCCCATTCTACTTTTAGAAATCCTAGGAACTACAAGTTAACCTGCAGTCTGAGAGCGAAGTGCTCTGTTAGGAACATATAAAAACAATTAGATCTCTGATGTATGATGGAGCTTGATTATTAAGGGCTTTGTGTGTAAGAAGAAGGATCTTAAATTCTATTCTGGATTTAACAGGGAGCCAATGAAGGGAAGCTAAAACAGGAGAAATGTGATCTCTCTTTTTAATATTCATCAGAACTCTTGCTTGCCTTTATACAGTAGCCTACAGACTGTGTTTATGTGTGAAACAGAGTTCGATGTTTATCTATCTGTCACTCAGCTCCCTACTGTCCACCCATCTGTTTATTCAGCTGTCATTCATCCATCAACCCATCTGAGTATATATATAATTGCCATGCCAATATGAATGTGAGAGTAAGGAGGATTTTCCTGGCCACATTTTTCAACATTCTGTTTCCCACTTGTTTCTGTGCCAGCCCGTTCTACTTTAATTTTATCCCATCTCTATTCTTCATTCCAGCGTCTCTCCCTGTATTTCTATCCAGCGTTTCTTACTGTATTCTTTCTCCTTTATTTCCTCTTGTCTCTTTGGTTGCATCAGTTGTTCCTCTTTCCACCTGACAGGTGCCACTCAATATCGTTCAGGGTGGTTACCATGACAGCACATGCCTGTGATCCTATATTTTGAGATTCCACTAACAAAGCCATACAGGAGCACCAATAACTTAGAATATGAATACAGTTTTAATGATTTCAGTAATTTCATTGAAATCTGACTGTTAGTTATTACTATGTACTGTATGTAGCCACAATTTCTTTTCTGCTGTCTCTTGCCAGTATCAGACCTAGATGAGACCTTGTTCTCAATCATTATCATCATGGATTCTAGAATTGCGCTATTCTGGGCGGCTGCATGTTGGAGTGGCTCTGTTGGCTACATATTAAGTTTTGGTTTTTTGCACATTGGTTCCTCTATTTTTCTTAAAGAAGATTGCATTTTTTTTACCTGTAAACTTTCTAGTTTTTGATGCTGTGAAGCTGGAAGGATTTTTGCTGTAAATTTTTCCCTTTTTGACAATTTGTTATGATGCGTAACCATGGCAACAATGTGGTTTACAGCCGGGAGCAGCTGATTAACATCGCAAAAGCTGAAACAATACCTCAACTAAAGCCACAAATCCCTGATGAGTTGATAAGGAGAAGACGTGGATGCAGAGCAGGAGCGAACAGGAGACAGAGAAAGAGGATGTTCAAGCCATCTCTTCCATCGATCATAATGGGCAACGTAAGATCACTGGCTAACAAGATGGATGAACTCCAAGCCCTTACAAGGACTCAGCCAGAGTACCGTGAATGCAGTGTAATGTGTTTTACTGAGACGTGGCTGCTGGATCATATCCCCGACTCCAACGTCTCTCTGCCAGGCTTCCTGACTATACGAGCAGACAGAGATCCAAAGACGAGCAGAAAAAGAAAAGGTGGTGGAGTAGCAGTGCTCGTCAACAACAGATGGTGTCATCCAGGACATGTTACTGTGAAGTGTCGTCTCTGCAGCCCAGATGTCGAACTCTTGGCAGTGAGTTTTCGTCCATATTATTTACCAAGAGAGTTCACCAGTGTAATTTTGGCAGTTGTTTACATTCCACCTTCAGCCGTTGCCGACACTGCATGTGATGTCATCAGTTCCGTTGTTGCTAAGCTACAGACACAGCACCCCAATGAATTTGTGGCAATATCTGGTGATTCTAATCATGCCTCGCTCTCTACTACACTTCCAACATTTCAACAACTCCTTAAATAATTAATTATATGAGCTATACCAACACTTAATTTCCCTCTGGGATCAATAAAGTATTTTTGAATTGAATTGAATTGAATAGAATTGAATCTCAACTAGTTAAACAAAGGTTGAATCGAATATTGCGTAGATATATCATTAGGCACATAGTGATATATTTCAAGCATTCTTAAAAATTTTTTTGTATGATTAAAATGAATGGCTTACAATAAATGATATTTCCAATTTCAATTGGGTAGGAATTGGGTAGAGAGAGAAGGGGAGGGGGAAGACATGTGGCAAACATTCCAGAAACTGGAATCGAACCCTACACGCCTGTGTTGAGGACTAATAGAAGGATTATTTGTTCATCAACACAGGGGAATCTGGGTGCAGAAAGAGACACCGGCAACTTTACATACCTCCGGTTCCCATCGTTATTATTTGCGGCTGTCGTGCAGTTACAGTGTTGGTTATCTATGTTAGCTTGTTCATTAGCCAAGGTCAGGAGTCACATTAACGGAAAATTTTACGTTCATTTTTATTTTTCTAAACAGTGACGGAAAAATATTAAAGCCATCGGTCATTTTGACAGATTGCAATTTCCACCGCTGATCACTTGGTGCAGATTCGTAGACATTTTCTACATTATGCACAGAGTTCATGTAGCTAATCTATCAAAAAAAGATTCCCATAAGATCCCATCTGAGTTTTCACTAATGAGGGATTTCCCAGACTGAGCTCTGTATACCAATCTTTCTTCATACTATATAAACAGGGTTGATATTTTGTATGATTCTCCTTATTTTACTTTTCCTTCCGGGTTGATGTATTTAGGGGGAAGCAACGACCTCTCTGGGTGATGGGTAGCGATAACAGCAGTGGGCTCGGGGGGTCACATTGCCGTTTTGTGAGAGACGGGAATGAGGTGGGTTCAGTTCTATTAGCGCTGAAAATGATGTCATCAGACAAACAAAAATATAAAGTTATGTGCTAATTTTGGTGTGTGCTTGTCTGTTGGATTTTTGGGTAAAACATGTTTGTTTTGATTCAGTAAAATTACTCGCAGTGGGAAGAGTATCCAGAAATTCTACTCAAGTGAGAATAAAGATACTTCATAATAATATTACTCATATAAATGTAAAAAGTAAATTTTTCCCCAAAACACTACTCAAGTAAATGTAACTAGTTACTACCCACTTCTGGTTACAGGTATATTACCGCCTCTCAAGGTGGACCGTCCACTTTGTGTCAGGACCTTTCAGTTAATCATGAGATGAGAAACATGTATAAATCACAAATTCTTTTTAGTTATGGCTATATTACAGTTTTTAGTTTTTTACTACTCTTAATTTTCTGTTACTTTAACTTCAACGAAAGTCTCCAGTTTGGAAGTTTACTAAAACTCCCTCAGCTTCACCTCCCCAGGGAAGTTCATGCTTCTTTACAATGATGTAAATTAAATCACTGTTCATTCAATTCTATCTATACATTTTATTGCATTTAACAAAAGCTTACTACATTTCTTTTACCTTTTTGGTTTTGTGAAATTTCTTGACACATTTGTGGGAGAACATACTTTAGTAGTAAGCAGATCAGCTATTTTCATCCAATGAATATAATGCTACTGGTGTTCCATTTTTCACAGTCCTTAGAAAGGAAAAAAACATATTTCAGTGCCACATAATGCCATTGACAGGCAAATTAAATCATTCCCAGGAAGAGTTTAAAATACAAAGCCAGACTCTAAAGTTCTTTCATGACTTTGAGGAAGTTGTGCTTACCTTTTTGATCGGCTGTGATTGATCATGCTCACAGAAAACTTTGGAAGTGTAATAACAAATCACAGTTTTATGTTTGATATTAAAAGTCGAATTGATTTCACACGCATTTGTAATTAATGACGTTTAGCATCCACCAACTGGGAGCAAATGAGGGTAGTTTGTACTAAGGTGCTTGTAAATATTCATGTGAGCGATTTAAAAAAAACAAAAAAAAAAACTGTTTCTCCTAAAATCAGCATGCAAGCTCAGCAAACCTTGCTGAAATGCATAGATCTTTAATAAGCGGTCCTCCTTCCCACTCATCTGGTATTTTAACAGAGTAATTAGTATTTCAGGAAGGTGCACTGCATCTTCTTTAAATGTTAATCAGATTGAGCAGTGGGAGTATTCAAAGACTGAAAAGATGTGCTCTGCAAGTCTGCTTATACACTCACTGATGAAAAACGCTAAGCACCCAGAATGAATGATTCGATTTGAATCTAATTTAGTACACATGCAGACTAGCGACTGGTATGCAAATGATTGAAATTGCAAAGACTTGGCATGTGTAGAACAGGCACCTGAGAGGAAATATTACGTCGTCACAACTTGAGAGGTGTGTTAGAGAAAACTAAAACGTAACTGTTTACTGTTGGTCTGTGTTTGAGGAGCGCTGCCCTGAGACGAGCTCCAGTAATTCAACTGAAGTCTCCATGAAAACAAAACTTTACACACGTTTTTTTTTTTCCAGTTACGTTTGCGCTTGTAAGTCATAATAGTTTTTTTTTCATTTCAATGTTCATTTCAAAAGCCTGAAAGAAAAAAAAGTACGCACAAGGAATCCAGGAAGTTGCTGTTGATGGTGTAACGTAGTTTAATTACAAAATAAAAGTAGAAGTAAATCATTACTGTTGCCATAATAAATATGTACACCCACTTGGCTGCTTTACTCTTCTTGTTACTGCTTTTACAGCTCAATCATTATCAACAAAATGTGGCTTTGACAAAAAAAAAAACTCTTCAATGTCAACATTAAAACTGATTTCTACTAAATAATGACAATTAAATATGTAACATAATATATGTTATTGATTATTCATCCCCCTTCAAGGTGAATAATCTAATTCACTAGAGGTCCAGCCAATTGGTGCTAGTAATCGCACAATGATTGGAATGAAGATCACCTGTGTGCAATAAGTCTGTCTCAAGAGATTGTAATATAAGGACATCTGCGTCTGGAAGGTCCGTACACTGGTTAATCAGTATTCCTGGCTACCATTGCAGCATGAAGATAAAAGAACACTCCAAGCAAATCAGAGAAAAAGTTATTAAAAAGTATAAGTCAGGTGGACTTATGGATAAAAAAAAATAATTCTAAGGCACTGAACATCCCCTGGAGTTCAGCTAAATCCATCATCAAAAAAGGAAGGCCCATGTGTAAATCTGCCTAGATCAGGCCGTCTTCACACACTAAATGACCGTTAAAGAAGGAGACAAGTAAGCGAGGTCACCAGAACACCTCTGACTATGATGAAGATGTTAGAAGCTTCAGCAGCTGAGATGGGAGAGTCTATAGACAACAACAGTTGTGCTAAGTTCTTTACCAGTCAAAGCTTTACAGGAGAGTGGCAAAGAGAAAACCACAGTTGAAGAAAACTCACATCAAGGCTCGACTAGAGTTTGCCAAAAGGCACGAGGGAGACTCCATGGTCAAGAGGAAGAAAGTTATTTGGTCTGACCAAAATGGAGTTTTTTGGCAATCAGATAAGACACTTTGTTTGGCGAACACCAAACACTGCACATCACCACAAACACACCATCCCCACCCCAAGCATAGTGGTGGCATCCTCATACTGTGGGGATTCTTCTCTGGAAGCCTTGTAAAAGAAGAAGGTCAAATGAATGCAACAAAATATAAAGAAGTCCTGGAGGAGAATTTGTTTCCATCTGCAAGAGAACTAAGGTTTCAGAGAACATTTATTTTCCAGCAAGACAAAGAAACCAAAGCACCCAGCTAAGACTACACATAAATGGTTTGAAGACAACGAGGTGGGTGTTCTGAAGTGGCCCAGTCAAAACCCAGACCTTAATCCCAGAGATAATCTGGGACTGGATTTGAAAGGGGCTGTTCACAGCCGATCTCCATTCAACCTGAAAGAGCTGAAACTGTTTAACAAGGAAGAATGGAGGTGATCTGTAGCATCCGGATGTGCAGCCTGATTGAGACCTATCCACACAGACTATGTTCTGTGATCACAGTCCAATGTGCATCTACTAAATACTGACTTGAAGTGGGTGAATATTTATGCAATCATTATTTTCTATTTCATATTTATTATTGACTTTACTTTACTTTTAAATAAGTTTTCATTGACATTAAAGTTTTTCTTTGTCAATTTTTTGGTCAAAAAGCCAAAATGATCAGGTTTGAATTGTACAAGGAATGAAAAGAGTAAAACTTCCAAAGTGATGAATACTTTTTGTAGACTCTGCATATTGCAGCAGTCATAGTGGATGATGAGGCATGTTAAGATCAATTCCATTTTAGGCCGACAACGTAAAATCACAACATAACTTAAAGGTACAAAAAGTAACTATTTTATGTTTTTTACTCATTTTCTTGAGCCAATGGGTGCTAAAATGATCCTTTAAAATGAATGAATAGTCTCTCAGCACCTTCCACCCCTTGTGGGGAGAATCCCAAGTTTGCAACTTGAATTTCTCCCGACCGGTGACCTAAAGTCTTGCAAAGCCACGTATCTCACGAGAAGTCATCATTTTACCAAACAAATGTATAGGCCTTTAAATGCTTGAACCTCAGCACTGTTAGATTTGTGAAAATAATAGTTGTGAACAACAGCAGATGTGGATCTCTTTGGTCATTGATTTGGTAAATTGTTTTCAGTCACTCTGTAAATACACACTTTTTGGGTTAATAAATATGGTTAGAATGGAAAAAGTGGAATTCAGAAAAATAAAACTAGAAAAAGTGGAATTTTGGAAAAAAAATTGTAAAATAATTGAAGGGATTTCATTGGGCTCTAGAGAAGTTTGTGACAGTTGAAAGAAAAAACATTGGAGGTCACGTGGGCAGAGAAGTTATGTTGCCTACTGTACCTTTAGGAAAAGTAATAAGCTGACTGGTAACCAATGTTTACAGTTTAAAAAAAGTTTTGAATTTTACTGTTTAGTCTAAAAATGCACATCACAGTGACTCATTCGAATCTTCAAATCATTGATTGAATCATCTGAGCATCACACAGACTGAGCAGTCTTGATTAAATGTTAATGAACTGAACTTGGAAATAGGGTTAAGACTTAATTAATGTGTGTTAGACCCGCTCTGTTTAACACTAAAGTGAGTCTAATTCAGTATGTCATTATTCAAAATGCTTATAGGTAATAATGCTTGAATAACATTGTTCATATAATGTTTTTATAAGCCTAAAAATACTTAATTAAGTCTACTGAGCAGGGGTGTATCTAGGAAGTTTTTAAAGAGGGCTAAATGGGGGACAGTGATGATCTTGGGATGTCACTACAATAAAAGCAGGGCTGTAATACAATGGGGGCGGGGCCTAGACTGAGTGTCAGACATCAGAGTCACGGCATGGGGGTCTAAAGATTGATGTAAACATAATTCCATAAAATCCATGAATAATTAAAGCTAACTAATTAAAGCTGTTTATCTTATGATTCATTAAAATATTATCTACATAAAAGTGATAATGTTGGCATCTTTATAAATGCAGAACAGAAGGAGCTGCTGCAGAAAGCAGGGCAGGAATAAAATCACTGACTAATCAATGACTCATTTAACATTTTGACCAATGATTGGGAGGAAAGAAATCAGAGTATACTACTAGAATAAACTACACTACAGCACTGATTAAATCAACAGTTTTACTTTTCTTCTCAGTGCAAAGGCCGCTGTCTTGACTTGGACTGAGCTGCCTTTGCGGAGGTCTGCGCTGTCAGAGTGCTTTTCTAGTTAAAACTATATAATTTAGCCAATTTCCCCCAATAAATGACACTTGAATGCTAATCATGTTGCAAAGGTCAGTTCCTTTTATGATTACTATTTGATAACATCTATTAAGTTTACATTGTCACATTTAAATTAGAAAATAAATACATTTTGAAGTACATATTACTGTATTTGGCTTTAAACAAGATAGCACAATGCTCAGGAAAGCTTTAATAAAAAGCCTTTTTTACAGCGTAGGTTTCCCCAGATTCCTCTAGGAGGGTGTGGGCTCAGCCCCCTATGTTTCCAGCTCCAGGAAACGCCCCTGGTCTGGTAGCAGCTAGCAAACAATATCAAAAGAGTTGACTGTAGAATCCAGAGCAGCAGAGAGAAGTACTTATCACACGCAGCTGTCCCTTAACAAATCTCAGCTTTTAAATGATGTATAATATTAATATGTACATAGTAAGGGTGTCAAAAAAGGCAGATTTGATCTGGAAGTATGTAACACACTGCCAACAGGACGTAATCAAGCAAAGAGGTTAAATAGAAACTTTGGGATGTGCTGGAGAAGGCTTTGCGCAGCGATCAAACTCTACCATCATCAATGCAAAAATCTTGGTTAAAAATGAATGCAATACTGGATGAAAATAGATCCTGTGACATTGCAGAAGCTTATCGAAACAATGTCACAGAGAAAGCGTGCTGTAATCAAAGCTAAAGGCGGTCCAACAAAATACTAGAGTGTGTGACCTTTTTTTGGTAGTGGCTGTTTTTTTGGCCAGGCTGTGTATAACGAGGTATTTTTGCAGATGTTGGCAGATTGTTTATACTGACAATGAAGAAATGAGAAATGATGGTAAACCTAAAAAATTTTACCTGAAAAACTTTATGCAAACAAACAACACCCATCGTCTCAACGGTGTGGCTGCTGAATTCCCTGGAACAATCAGTCCTGATGCAAAACTTTTTTCAAAATGAAAATCTGAGTTTGATCGGTATTATGTTTATTTTTATTTTTTTGGCTCTCCAAAAAGATCACCTACATTTTCTGCATAACATAATCTTTGGGGAAAGTAGGGGAGCTAACTCCTTTCATTTCTGGGTTGCCCGTGATGAGTTTTAGGTGGAAATGCATAGTTTTTCTTATTCTCACATTTGTATTTATTAATGTGCTGAATGAAAACAATATTTTCAAATCATGCATAGATTGTTTAATATAAGTAAGATGAATGTTTCCTTCTAAACATTTCCAACTTAGCAGTTTGGATTCAGATTAGTTTTTTCTTTTGGAGCTAAATCACGGATTCCAAAATGACTCAGCTTCAAAGATATTCAGAATAAACTTCTTCCTCCAATTCTCAGATGTTCTAAACCCCCTCTACTATTTCTTACACTTTAAGAGTGTAACTGTTTCTATTCCTCCCAACCAAGTTGGGACAGAAAGAAGTTGCAGCTTCCTCCGAGGTGTTGATTGTGGCTTGTTAGGTTAGATTATGGTGGAGGACTTTATAAAAATACTGCTTCTTTTTTCAGAGCCAAGGCACCTTTTTGAAATTTTATATTGATGTATTCCAGAGTATTTTCAAACATCAACTCAGTTGTGGTCTCTTTTTATGTGCTAACTCAACCAAACGATAACACGTGAAAAGAGTGAGAGACGCTTGAATGTTGGATCACACAGACTTATTTGGCTTCAGAACAAGAGAGCCCTCTCATCTTTAAACGGCTATTTAGTGGTAATTAATCCTTTTGCCTGAAAGCTCCCCCACTATCACTCTTTGATTGTTAGACTTTCATGCCGAAAGTGCTCACAACACCTTCCATGGCTATGTTACTGAGAACTCTTAAAATCTGATTAGAGTTTCAACACAGTTTTTCTCCATAACGAACAGGCACACAAGCAGCACAGACTAATATCATGGAATTAATTGAACACTCAGTTAATTCGTACTACCACTGATGGAAGACATTACAAAATCTTTAAACTTTTTATGTAGCACTGCAGAGCTACATAGTGTTTAAGCCTGCTGCTCATTGGGCCAAAGACAGTCCCACCCTACAGGTCATCAGTCTGTGACAGAAAAAAACATGAAAGTAATTTCTATATAAATTTACTAACCTAAAATAAAGCAGACAGATTTGAGAAAAAGTTGTTATGTTTCTGGAAATGTTCCTGAAACCCATGGAGAATTATTTGCAGGATGCAAAAAAAATTTAAGATTTTTTTATTTTTTACAATAAATAAAGATAGCATAGCAGACATCGCACCAGACTTTGTTGTGCATCATTTTGACCGTCACAAAATCTGGTCATAATCTATATTTATCTCAGAATTTTTAAAATGATAACTTTTTTAATAGTATTTTATTTATTTATTTATTTATTTATTTATTTATTTATTTATTTATTTATTTATTTATTATGTAGTATTTATATTTAATATTGTCAGACTCGGTAATCTTTTCTGGTCCCCTGCCTGATCGGACCAGTGACGACATGTTTAGCCGCATGCTGTCATTCCATCAATGGTTGTCTAGGTGGTGTCCTGCAAACGATGTGGGCTACATTGATAACTGGCAAACTTTTTGGGGAAAACCTGGTCTGATCCGGAGAGACGGCATCCATCCCACTTTGGATGCAGCAGCTCTTCTTTCTAGGAATATGGTCGAATTTATAAATCCTCCAAAACACTGACAACCCAGGGTCCAGACCAGGAAGCAGAGTCATAGTTTAACCTACCTCTCTGCTGCTTCTGTACTGTTACCCACCCATTACCCTATAGAAACAGTGTATTGCCCACGGCCAAAATTTAATGGATTAAAAGTTAAGCCAACAAAAGCAAATTATGGAAATCTCATAAAGATAAATACGACTTTGACTGAACGGAAAAATGAATCTTTAAAATGTGGTTTATTAAACATAAGATCTCTCTCCTCAAAGACTTTGTTAGTAAATGACTTGATTTGTGATAATCACATTGATTTGCTTTGTCTCCCAGAAACCTGGTTGCAGCAGGAGGATTATGTCAGTATAAATGAGTCAACTCCTTCCAATCATTAACATTTTCACATTCCTAGAAGTACTGGGCGAGGAGTTGCAACCATTTTTCGTTCTGATTTACTAATTAGTCCCAGACCAATTGATAGCTACAGTTCTTTTGAACATCTAACCCTTAACTTTCCTCATCCAAGTTGCAAAACATTAAGACCATTTTTGTTTGTGGTTTTGTATCGTCCACCAGGCCCTTACTCTCAATTCTTGGATCAGATCTTACATTTTTTATCTGATTCAGTATTCAAATTCAATTCAAAATTCAAAATTACTTTATTAATCCCAACGGGAAATTAAATGTTGTTGTAACTCATTATGCAAGTTCCTTCAAAGATTTGTTGCAGATGCTGATGGCTGTGGGTAGGGATGATCTCCTGTAGCTCTCTGCAGATCTGAAGAAGCCTCTGACTGAAGACGCTCTGTAGTTGTCTGATGTAGAGGATACTCTGGATCTATGGCATCTTCTTTTCAACTCATCAGGGTTTTGTGGCTGTAGTTGAGGTATTATTTGAGCTTTTGTGATGTTAATCAGCTGCTGCCAGTTGTAAACCACCTTGTTGCCATGGTTATGCATCATAACAAATGTCCAAAAATAAAAAGTATCAGCAAAAATCCTTCCAGCTGCACAGCATTCAAAACCAGAGAGAACAGTTGTCCACAAAAACAATGTTTCTACCAGAAATGGAAGAATTAAAGTTTTAAAAAAGAAAAAAATAAGAACCAAAGTAACAGAGCTACAGAGCTACTCCAACATGTAAAAAAATAAAAAAATAAGAACCAAAGTAACAGAGCTACTCCAACATGCTGCCACCTTGAGCGGCGCAATTCCGGAATGGGAATTAAATACTGACAGGGTCATTATAGTGGGGACTTCAATATTCATGTGGATACTGAAAGTGATAGCCTAAATGCAGCCTTTAGTGCTATTTTAGACTCAATTGGCTTTACTCAAAAAGTACAGGGATCGACCCACTCGGGTAAACACACTTTGGACCTTGTACTGACATACGGTATTGAGTGTGAGGAAATAACAGTCCACCCACATAACCCGGTCCTGTCTGACCACTTCTTAATAACTTTTGAATTTACTTTAACTGACCATCTTAAATCTCAAAGAAAATTTCATTATAGTAGAGCTCTATCAGACAATGCTGTAACAGTATTTTAAGAATCTGTTCCATACTTACTTTCCTCAGTGTCTCAGAGTAACACAGTGGATGGCAGCAATTCTATCTCTAACCCTTCAGAAATTGATGATCTGGTTCACATCGTTACGTCCTCATTGCGTTTGGCATTAGATAGTGTAGCCCCCTTAAAAAAGAAAGTGGCTAGCCATAGGAGGCTGACTCCTTGGTTTAATGCAGAGTTGCCTACTTTAAAGCAGAATACTAGGAAGTTGGAGAGAAAATGGTGCTCTATATATCTAGAGGATTCCTATGTAACCTGGAATAACAGTCTACTGCTGTATAAAAAGACCCTTCGACAAGCTAGAACAGCATAGTTTTCATCATTAATAGAGGCGAATAAAAACAATCCTAGGTTTCTTTTTAGTACAGTTGCCAAGCTTACACAGAGTCATACAGTGGCTTGCAAAATTATTCGGCCCCCTTGAACTTTTCTACATTTTGTCACATTACAGCCACAAACATGAATCAATTTTATTGGAATTCCATGTGAAAGACCAATACAAAGTGGTGTACACATGAGAAGTGGAACGAAAATCATACATGATTCCGAACATTTTTTACAAATAAATAACTGAAAAGTGGGGTGTGCGTAATTAAAGACCATGGGGTTAAAGACCATCTCCGGCTTTGGACAGCGCGCCAGAGGGACAGCTGTTGGAGACCAGTGCTGGATTTGATTCTCCCCCAACCCCCTCTGCCCCTCACCCTCCTTTTTACACGGGCCAGTTGACACCCGGGACTTTCATCATCTGCCCCTGCACTGGTGTTTCCAGTCCACTCCACAAAGACTCTCCCCAGCACCAGCCCCCTTCGAACCCCCCCTCACTGTGACATCGGAACAGGTGAGGAGACCGCTCAGGCGACTGAAGCTGAAGAAGGGTGCAGAACCAAACGGCATGAGTCCCAGGTTGCTGAGGACCTGTGCAGACCAGCTCTGTGAGGTTCTCTGCCACATCTACCTTCTGAGCCTCAGACTGGAGAAGGTCTCTGTCCTGTGGAAGACCTGTGTGGCGCCGGTTCCCAAAACATCGCATGCTTAGGAACCGGCCCACTACAGACCAGTCGCCCTGAATTCCCACCTGATGAAGACCATGTAGAGGTTATCCTCACTCACTTCCGCTCTGTGGTCCGCCCCACCCTGGACCCGCTGCATTTTGCCTACAGGCCGAACATCGGGGGGGAGGACGCCGTCATCTACCTGCTGGAGCAGGCCCTCACTCACCTGGAGACCGCTGGGAGCACTGTGAATCATGTTCTTCGACTTCTCCAGCACGTTCAACACTATCAGGCCCGGAGTGCTTCGGGGGAAATGAGAGGACGTGGGAGTGGATGAAAATCTCGCTGCCTGGACCATTGACTACCTCTCTGACCATCCAAAGTACGTGCAGCTGTGAGTCAGAGGAGGTAACTTGCAGCACAGGGGCCCCCCAGGGGACTTTTCTCTCACCCTTTCTCTTCACTATCTACACCTCAGACTCCACCCACAACACGGACAGCTGCCACCTCCAGAAGTTCTCCGATGACTCAGCCATCATTGGCTGTGTGTCTGAGGGGAGTGAGCTGGAGTACCGGTCGGTCATCATGGACTTCGTGGACTGGTGTGAGAGCAACCACCTGTGCTTGAACATCAGTGAGACAAAACAGATGGTGATCGATATCAGGAGAATGACACTTCCACTCTCACCCGTGAACATCCAGGGAAAGGACATTGAAATGGTGGACAGTTTCAAGTACCTGGGTGTTCACCTAAACATTAAACTGGACTGGTCCCACAACACCACTGCCCTTTACAAGAAGGGTCAAAGTTGCCTCCACCTTCTGAGGAGACTGAGGTCCTTCGGAGTGTGCAGGCCTCTGCTCAGCACATTCTACGACTCTATAGTGGCCTCTGCTATCCACTACTCTGTGGTCTGCTGGGCCCCGGGCAGCACAGAGCGGGACAGGAAGAGACTGAATAAGCTGGTCAGGAGGGCCGGCTCTGTCCGGGGCTGCCCACTGGACTCTGTGGAGAAGGTGGGTGAGAGGACGATCTTGTCCAAACTCGCATCCATCATGGACAACACCTCTCACCCACTGCAGCAGACTGTAAAGGAGCTGAGTAGCTCCTTCAGTGGCCGACTGAGGCACCCTCAGTGCAAGAAGGAGCGTTACCGCAGGTCCTTCATCCCCACTGCTGTCAGACTGTTTAACTCTGGTTTATAGCAGCCTCACATATCTGCAAAAACCCTGCCAGTACCAGTGGGCAATAACATAATTCAAACTTGCAATTATTGCACTGCTCATTTTTGATATTTAATATTACCATTTAATTACAATTGAAGTTACTTAATTTAATTGTACATAGGATGCCTTTGTTTTTACTGTTATTACTTATTATTGAACCTATTTATCTTATTTTGCACCTTTCCAACTTTCTGCACCCCCCACTGTGTTACTTTTTTAAGCTGTTGTAACTAGTGAATTTCTCCACTGTGAGATCAATAAAGTTTGATCTTATCTTACAAAATGCTTTTTCTCACTTATCTAACTCTGGGGTATATGGCAACAGACTAAATTTTAATTAGGGGTGGAATATCCCTTTAAGAAATCTAAGAGGGGTAACTGCTATTCTGTATTTGTGAAAGACTGGAAAAAAATTACAATTACAATACTCCTACAACATTTTCCTTTGTGACTTCAATTCCACTGTTACAAGGCACAAATACCTTTGCACCAGAAATACCTCTATACCATGGTCACCACTTGGAGAAATCTTCCCCCTCACCTCATGTAAACATTTGCATCAAGCATGCCGCAACAGATTTTTGAAGTGATCAACAATAATGATGGACTTACTCATTACTGAGTTCGTGTTTGGAACTTTGATTTCTATTGAGGAGGGAGGGGGGTGGAGGTGTAATTCTAAACTTTTGATAATCAGCTGTAAAACAGCCTGTTTCAGTTTCAGTTTTGTTTTCAATAATTTTCCTGCTCAAAAAAGGTTTTGACTCACTCCCATTTCTTCTTGTTGCACATTGAAGCTCTACTTGGAACCTTGTTAGAATCCAACCATGCAAAAAATGATTTCCTTTTCCCATCTTTCAAGTGGTCTTAAACTTTTGATCGGGACTGTATCAGTTTTTAGTTGACATACGTAAATATGGATGAAGAATAGTTTTATTAAAGCTAGAAAGGATTGCCCAGAGGTCCCATGTTCTGGGGCAAACGTGAAGTGGAAGTCTTATGATGCCTGAGTGTTCCCATGCTGTGGGAGCCTTGTGTAAGTTAACCCAGAGACTAACTGGCTGTATCTCTGTCAGTCACACACAACATAAACACATCTCATTGCTTGTCTCCGGTTCTGTTACACATTTGCTGTCTGTGTCCATCCAGTTAGACTTCAGTCAGAGCTTTGTTGGTGTTCAACAGGAGAAACATATTTATCCTTTAATTTAAAATGCAGCTAGTTTTTCAAGACAATTCAAGGTACAAAACAAAAAAATAACCATATGTTGAGACTAGGGATGGGCATTCGTTTAAACTGCCTTCATCGATGATCGGGAGAATTAACGATCGATTTTCGATTAATCATTGATATTTTTATATTAAAATGCAGTTTTAATAGGCTATATTAAAATGCAGTGAAAATAGAAAAATACCGTGTTTCCTCATTGAGATCTTCATTACGAGTGGGACACCTCTTGTGGCAGTTAAACATTCACGGTAGTTGCAAACAAAAAAAACCTTAAAGGAGTCATGACCTGTAATTTTCACTTTTCCATGAGAAAAAAGGTATGTTATGATTGCCTAACGATTATACACTGCCCCGGAAGCCGATATTTAAAAGTGAAGCATTTGTTTTAGTCGAGCTTTCGAAATTATCAAAAATATTAGCCTTATCTAAATCTTCAACTTGTATGTTGGACCCAATTCCAACCAAATTATTTAAGGTAGTGTTTCATTTGGTTCCTGGCCCCATTTTGGATATGATGAATCTATCCTTAGTAAACGGATACGTACCACAGGAATTTAAAATAGCTGTAATTAAACCTTTACTCAAGAAACCTTCCCTTGATCAAGATTACTTGGTGAATTACAGACCTATATCTAACCTTCCTTTCTTATCCAAAGTCCTTGAGAAAATTGTTGCTAATCAAGTCTGTGAGCATTTAAACAATAACGAGCTGTTTGAAGAGTTTCAGTCAGGTTTTAGAGCTCATCATAGCACTGAAACAGCACTGGTAAAGGTTACTAATGATATTCTCATGGCCTCAGAAAATGGACTTGTGTCTGTTCTGGTTTTGTTAGATCTCAGTGCTGCTTTTGACACAGTCGATCATAATGTTCTCTTAGAAAGGCTTGAACATGTTGCAGGGATCAAAGGAATAGCACTAGGCTGGTTTAAATCATATTTGTCTGATAGATTCCAGTTTGTTCATCTAAATGATAAATCTTCTTCACTCTCAAGGGTTACTTGTGGAGTTCCACAGGGTTCTGTGCTTGGACCAATTCTGTTCACCATATATATGCTCCCAATTGGTAGAATCATTAGACAGCATGGGATAAATTTCCACAGCTATGCAGATGATATACAACTATATTTATCCATAAATCCTAATGAACCCAGTCAGTTAGGTAGATTACAGGCATGTCTGGAAGACATAAAAACATGGATGAATCTAAACTTTTTGCTTTTAAATTCTGACAAAACAGAAGTTTCTGTCTTTGGACCAGAAGTTCTTAAACAGAAACTGATTAGTCAATCACTTCATCTGGATGCCATTAAATTGGCCCCCAGTAATAACGTAAAGAACCTCGGCGTTATTTTTGACCAAGACTTGACATTTAAATCCCATATTAAACAGGTTTCTAGGATTTCTTTCTTTCACCTCCGGAATATTGCTAAAATTAGAAACATCCTGTCCAGGAGTGATGCTGAGAAACTAGTCCATGCATTTGTTACCTCAAGGCTGGACTACTGTAATTTTTTACTATCAGGAAGTCCACAAAATGCCATTAAAAGCTTTCAGTTGATCCAAAATGCGGCAGCAAGAGTTCTGATGAATATTAAAAAGAGAGATCACATTTCTCCTGTTTTAGCTTCCCTTCATTGGCTCCCTGTTAAATCCAGAATAGAATTTAAGATCCTTCTTCTTACATACAAAGCCCTTAATAATCAAGCTCCATCATACATCAGAGATCTAATTGTTCCTTATGTTCCTAACAGAGCCCTTCGCTCTCAGACTGCAGGTTTACTTGTAATTCCTAGGATTTCTAAAAGTAGAATGGGAGGCAGATCTTTTAGTTATCAGGCTCCTCTCCTGTGGAACCAGCTCCCAGCTTTAGTCCGTGAGGCAGACACTCTGTTTACTTTTAAGGCCAGGCTTAAAACTTTCCTTTTTGATAAAGCTTATAGTTAGAGTGGCTAAGGTCATCCTGAGCTAGCTCTGTAGTTATGCTGCCATAGGCTTAGACTGCTGGAGGACAGACTGACCAATTTTCTTCACTCTGCTACTTCCTTTTCTACTACGACTCTCCAGTTGTATTACAGTACATTCTGTTATTTCGACTGTTAACTTTGTTTTCTCTGAGTGTTTTTCTCTCCATAGAAGATATACCTGGTCTGGTATCCTGATTGGCTGCAATGCCCTGTTGGACGGGGGGCATCGACTGGGATGATGCTCCCAGTAACTGAACATCCACTGTGTCCTGTTATCAACTTTTTACTTTCTGTAACATAGAAAGTTCTCTTATATCAGATCTTCTGTTCCTTTTGTGTCTCTGCTCTGTCTTCTCAAACCCCCAGACGGTCGTGGCAGATGGCCGCTCCTACTGAGCCTGGTTCTGTTGGAGGTTTCTTCCTGTTAAAGGGGAGTTTTTCCTCTCCACCATCGCTACATGCTTGCTCAGTATGAGGGATTGCTGAAGGATTGCTGTGGTTGGAAAGTCTGCATCAACGGGGCCCAACCTCACGCCAATGACTGACGCAATCTGCTGGGATTCCTTAAATAGGAAACTTTTTAACTGATTGGAATGTTTGTATAAATGTATTGAAATGACTTCTTGTTAAGTGCCTTGAGATTACATCTGTTGTGAATTGGCGCTATATAAATAAACTGAATTGAATTGAATTGTTTACCCCTGGGTTCGTCAACCAGCCCACGTGCACGCGCACTCAAATACGTAGTTTTAATTTCTGGCCGACTTGACGTCAAGTCGGCGCAGGATATACCATATATAGACATCGCAGACCTACCTATGCTGTGGGAAGCCCACCCTCCCTTCTCCCTCTCGCTCCTCTCCCCCTCATATTCAGTTGAGCGCCGCCATTACTGAATTCTTGTGATGGGAATTCCAGCTCTTTTTGGAGAGCCAGTTCTTGTGGCTTGGCTCACTATAAAGAGCCGGCTCTTTCAGCTCCTCAGATTTTTTGTTGCTTAAAGTGTATTTATTACCAAAATTAATGCAAACGATGTATACCAAATGTACCAAAACAAGCAGGGGGGAATGAAAAAAAAAAAAAAAAAACGGCTCCCAATGACGAGCCGACTCCAATCGTTCACTTCAAAGAGTTAGCTCTTAGAGCCAGTTCATTCGCGACCGACACATCACCGATTCGAAGTACGAACTCCACCGTGAAAGAGGCAGAAAGTTTCTTCACGCAATGATGCATGAAGAAGACATACTCGTGTCAGCCTTTTATTTTATTCAGCTAAATCAGCTAAAACCATTTCTACCAGAAACGTAGTGCACACGTGAGTTGCTCTGTTGTTGACTGCCAGAATCAACATGGAAATATTTTTCTATTTTTTTTACGCCGGAATCCTTTACGAATTTGGGACAATATCAGGCGAAGTTGGCATCGAAGCTCCATTTGGAAAAAGGGGCCATTCCAACAATCAGAGACTTACCTGCAATTGAAACGGTAAGGCTGTGTTTTTATTGCTCTGCTGTGTGTAACAAACAGCAGCTAACTGCTAATGTGGCTATTGTATGCTAGCGGGAGTAGTAGATATGGGTTAAGCGTTACCTGCGGTGTCAACCCACCTCCTTCCTGTCACCAATCAACACGCCTCATTTGCATTATTACAATGACCGTCCACGACAGCCAAAGTATCGCATCAGATCTCGCGAGACAATAATGCCTTCAGAAATAAGGGTCAGAGGAGCTCTGTGTTTATTTTATTCACTTTTTTCAATTTTTTTTTTTTAGAAAGGCCTGAAAGACTATAATAGAGCGTGGGTATCCAAGATAATACTAGGTTATAACTCCTTTAACTTATATACAACTTTAGCACCAGTCTACAGATTTTTGTTGAGAAAGATGAGCATGTTAACATGCGCTGAGCTCAGAAGCGAAAGCAGCTTGGTGAGCAGACTGACTGTCACCAGGCTGCTGTCGCGTCTTACCTGCAGCGCCGAGATCACCTGCTGTGAGGGGACAGACGTCGCTGTGATACACATACCTCCGTGCTAACTTAGTCAGAGTGGTCCCACCCCACACTTTGCTGCGACCTCTTCATGACAATTCTACTTTTGAAATACACAGAAACTCACAAGAAACTGAGTCGGCCTGTGGGTTTTATTTTCAATCATCGCCCTCATGTGGTAAAGTGTTTAATTACTGCCACATAGCAAAATGAATTGCATTCCTTCAAAACTCACTACGCAACAGAACATGCGTTAATTGATCGGTAAAAAAAAATTTAATCGATGAAATTCTTAATGATCAATTAATCGATCGTCGATTAATTATGCCCATCCCTAGTTAAGACCCTTGTTTTCTGGATAATTCAATAACTCTGAACACACTGAAGCAGTACATGTTGAGAACCAGGATGGACTGGAATAGACCAAGTTTATTTTAAGTTCCAACTAAATATCTGGCAGTGACGTGCAAAACAATTTCATTAATACAGCAAAAGATAAGACTGGCAAAGTGACAAGGGGTCCACTTGACCTAGCTAAACCCAACATGACTTCACATGAAGCCTGATTCAGAGTTTGATTTTAATTACATTACGTACCCAGTTCCGTTCTGTACTATGATAGTAGAATTTTACGTGATCTCAATGACTGTGCTGACATGTCACACAGCAGCACAATTCAGTACTTACTAGTGTCGACCATGCAAAAACAAACAAACAAAAAAAAACTTTCAGGACAGTAAAGATTTGACCTTTTGAATATTTTAGATATGCTTTAAGAAAAATCTGCCAATAGTTTAATTTTCTAGTGGTGTGCTGATTCAATATGAATCAATTAATTGCGATTCAAAAGTGTTCAAAATTGATTATTTTTCATCGTAACTAAAAGGACAAAAAAATAAAAGACCGACAACGTTTTGGCTGCAGCAAGTGTCCAAGCCATGCAGAGTGAAATTTAAAAACTACAGCAAATATTTATCACTTTAATCGTGAAACATTGTTTGTTGTTGTGTATTATATTAGCAGTAACGTCCTCTTTTCCCCAGACATGTCCACTTTTCACTCACTGTCCAGCTGCTTTACAAGATGTCAGCTCAGGTGTAGCGTTACGAACGAAACGTAAAAGAAATTTCCTTCATACCATACCGGTCTCGACAAATGTCCAGTGGAGTGCACCATGCTCATAGCTGGGAGAATTGTTTCTGTGTATGACTGGAGCCAAAGATCATGTTGGTCACACTGACTCAAAAACAATGAAAAGGCTGAGAAAAGTCAGTGTTCATCAATTATACTGACTGCAAAAATTAAAGACTCAAGTATACAGTGTCTTTGTGTGACTGCTGATTTTTAATTTTTACTATTACTTTAAAAAGAAAATACTTATTTTCTCAGAATATAATTTCAGATTCTTAGGCAATTTTTGTCCTGTATGACCTAAAATGTGAGCTATTATTACTATAGGTTAAATTTCAAATACAGAAGACTGGTAATTATTGCTTTTTTATCTATTTCCAGAGATTTTAAAGTCATTTCTGTCATGGTTGTAAAAGCAGATACGTTTAAGTTTGTTTTTAGCTATCCTTTCTAACTACACAGAGCAGGACCACTTTAAATAAGTTAAAATCAAAAGTTTGCTTTAAGTAAACACAATATGATTGAAGGGCCAAGTGTGTTTTTTTATGGAAGCCAAGATTTGGTCACCCTACATTATACTTCCAGTGCCAACACACATTTCTTTTAGTTTTAATGAATAAAATATGACCATGATATGATTATGAAAAATAGTTTGGACATGTGTTGGTTTTATTTGGTGTTTTTACATAAATAAAAGACAGGTGAAAACCCCCTTAAACCCCCAACCCACTAGAACCAGCTAGCTGGAGGCTAGAACTTAGAACTACTGAGGGAGGAAGAGCACTGTGCAATCCCACATGGCAAAATAGCCCCAGGGAAGCCAAGCGGAAAGGATTTCCACCAGAGCCCAGCCAAGGACATCCACGAGAACCATAGGCCTTCAGCCAAGAAGTCATGGCACAAACAACATCACACTAAGAGTTGGAACCCTACATGTATCCTCCCCCTTGACACCACCAGAGCCCACAGTTGCCAAAACAGCGTTGGCAGAGAGGCATCGGGAAAAGGAGGGCCCTTCGCCCAGCTCCCCATTCTTGTCCAGGGTTTATGCATATGTGGCTGTGTTAGTGCAAAAATGTTGCTATGAATGCAGGTGGGTAAATCTGTGCATTAAAATTGGGGATGCAATTGAGGTGATGCAGACCCCACCGCTTGCTGACAGTAGTTTGTCCCGCCCCAACCCTAATGTTATTGTGTTATATCAAATTCAAATTCAATTCAAAATTACTTTATTAATCCCAAAGGGAAATTAAATGTTGTTGTAACTCATTATGCAAGTTCCTTCAAAGATTTGTTGTAGATGCTGATGGCTGTGGGTAGGGATGATCTCCTGTAGCGCTCTGCAGATCTGAAGAAGCCTCTGACTGAAGACGCTCTGTAGTTGTATGACAGTCTGATGTAGAGGATGCTCTGGATCTATGGCGTCTTCTTTTCAACTCATCAGGGTTTTGTGGCTGTAGTTGAGGTATTATTTGAGCTTTTGTGATGTTAATCAGCTGCTGCCAGTTGTAAACCACCTTGTTGCCATGGTTATGCATCATAACAAATGTCCAAAAATAAAAAGTATCAGCAGAAATCCTTCCAGCTGCACAGCATTCAAAACCAGAGAGAACAGTTGTCCACAAAAACAATCTTTCTACCAAAAATGGAAGAATTAAAGTTTTAAAAAAGAAAAAAATATGAACCAAAGTAACGGAGCTACTCCAACATGCTGCCACCTTGAGCGGCGCAATTCCGGAATATATGGTGTAAAACTCACAATACGTCCTGTGGCTTCTGCATTTCTGAGCCAACCTTGAAAGTTTAGGTAGGCGTCTATCGGCGGTATCGGTTTATATGAGTATCAGAAATTAAGATTTAGAGAAATATGGGTGTATCAGACATTGGTAAACAAGCCGATATCCAACATCCCGTGGTTATAACTACAGTACACAATGTTTTGTTTGCATGGAGATTAAGTTGATTGCATTTATTTACTGATCATTTTTAATAAATATTTATTTTTTGTCCCTAACCATAAAAAATGGCTCTCGAGTGAAAGAACAATTTTATTTTTTGATATGCAGTTAGCTCCACACTTTTGGATGTAGAGACAGATTAATTCTTCATCCTTTCTTTTGCCTCACATCCCCAAGGAGAGCCAAATGTCATACTAACTAGTGGTGTTGTGAGGTGATTTTTTTTTGTCATAGACCATCTTTAACTTTTGCTGCTCTGCAGCGAACTCAGAATAATTAGCCTTTCACCAGCAGTAATTGAGCCATGAGAGGTCTGTGACCCTGCACTACAACCTGAGTTCCACTTTCAGATAGGCTGGCATGCAGTGTATATATATGTAGAGGTTTTAAATATAGTCTCCTTCTATGGGAGCCAGAGTAATGAAAACATTCCCTGACCGTGTTGTAACCTAAAAGAAACAGACTTTTTTTATTTCAGTTCCTGAAGTCTTATAAATATGTGTACTGTGTTTTGTCAAAGTCGACCAGAGACCAGAAATGGGTCGTGGGAAGATTAAAACCGGCCTTTAAATTATTTTCCTGAAATTGATGTCAGTGATCATCTACCATTCTACAGGCAAGGTTATCCATCCATTGTCCTCAGTGTGAATCAGTATACTTCAGTAACCAAGTGGTGAAAAAAAACAAAACACTTTTTTTAAACTTCTGCTTCATTTTACTCAAGAGAAAACATTGAAGATTGACTACAAATTCAAATAATCAGGAATGTACATATAAAAATGAAATGACATTTTTTACTTATCATTTCAGTTTGTGCCACAAAACTGTTTGGATTTTTTTAAACAGCCCCAAATAAGCCTATTTACTGAATTTTCAGGTAATATTCATGCTGTAAAAAGCATTTGCCCCCTTACAGTGTTTTTTTGTTTTTTTGCATTTTGTCACACATAAAAATGTTTTAAATCAAACAAAAAGGTATCCACTGTGAGAACATTATCCACAAATGGAGAATGCATGGAATACAGGTAAACTTTCCCAGAGTGGCCAATTTACCAAACTTTCTCCAGGAGCGCATGTATGATTTATCCAGGAGGTCACAAAACAACCCAGAACATCACCTAAAGCACAGCTGACCTTACATGACTAAGCGAAGGCCTCTGTTTATGATTCCACCCTAAGAAATACATAGACTGTGCAAAAATGGCATCCATGGGAAAGTGCCAAGGCCAAACCCACAGCTGAGAACAAAAAGGCCCAGCTCAAAATTGCCAAAAAGCATTTTGTTGACTTTGGGGAAAATAAATCTGTGGAACGACATTTGAACATTTAATGTTAGATTGTGATAAATATAGGCAGAAGAGGAAAATACTCAAATCTGAGCAACATAAATAGTATTCAGTTAAGGATTGATCAAAATATATATTTTAAAAGATGATATTTTGATTTTTAAGAGTCACATGTATTTACTTAGCAATAAAGGCATTAAAACTAATCACTTCAGTCCAGAATGTTGAACCTTAACTTGTTTGCCAACCACCATAAAGTCGGAAGAAGAAGAAAATATGTGTCTAATAAACCTGGTGACGAGCCTAGGAAGTCGAGTCGCCGTCCTCCTCGATTCTAATGGACAGCTGAGGGAGTAGGCAATCCAGTGGGTGGCCACACTAGGAATGCTAGTCATTAGCCTCTCCAGTGCTCCAAAACCTGTCTAATTCCAACTTTTACCTTGTGAACAAAAAGCATGTGGAGGACAATCCTTACCCCAGGTTGTGCTATAACTGACCGCCAGAGAAACAAATGTAACTTTCTGAAAAGGATTAATAGTGCGGCTGAGAGCAAATCAGGTATGATTTTAGGGAAAAAAACTGTATGTTTTTTTAATAATATTAATATTTTTATATGTTATGATCCGGAATTATTCCGTGAGAGATGTACATTGGGAGTGCAGGAATAGAGAAAGTTAGCTCTGGATAGTTGAACACAATCCAGCCAATGTGCTCTGTCTTATTAAAAATAGTGGGGGCGGATTTTTTTGATGTGTCTGATGCCGTAGATGCATGTGTGCTCTTAAGAATGTTGGTTCGTGTTAACCAAATATTTCACCGTTTTTTTTTTTCTTTTAAATGGTGGCAGAAAAATCTGAAGGCCATCTGTCATTTTGACTGATTGCAATTCCCACCCCTGACCACTTGGTGCAGAAACGCAGACATTTTCAACTTTGCATACAGAGCACAGGTAACTAAATCCACAAAAAAAAAAATCCTATGAAAGCATCTGAGCATCATCTCAGACCTGGACAATGTAACCAATACATTTAGCTATCCGGGAGCTGACAGCCCGTTGAAGAGTTACGGAGGCATGGAGCGCATCTGTGACTGCACTGGACACAGAGGTGACAGGTCACTGCAGCTTAACTACTGTTGCAAAAAGAGATTTGTGGGATTTCCTACTGCTGAAGTGATCAGTAAAACCATTGTTCAGAGAGGGGGTGGATTTTTATGATGTGTCTCACGCTGTAGATACGAATTGTTCTTTAGAATGTCAATTTGGAAGATGCATCCACAAACAGAAGCGAGCATTGTTGGTAACAGAATTCAGGTGGATAAGAAACAGCAGCCAAAAATATTTCAAATAAAAAAAAAATAGACATAAGATGTCAAGCTTAAACCACTTACCTTCATACCAGGGCTCTTAATTATAGCTTCCATCTATATCGCAGAATAAAGCAACAACTGGACAGTGCTCTTGGATTTTTTAAATCTTAAAACGTCTAGCCGTTAAACTAAAATTCTCCTAGTAAAGCTTCAGTTTAGGCTGTGTGATAATGCACTCATATCTTAGACAAAAACATTTGTTGTGAAAGTATTGCATTTTTGGAGCTTCAATCAGTGATCTTTGGTCTTTCAGTGTGACAAGCTTGGAAGTTTTAAACGAATAGGGTGCATTCGTTTAAAACTTCGCTGCTACCTACCTATTATTGTCCTCCTTCAGTCATGTTGTACTCTTTCTTTTTTAAGATTTGGACTCTAATAATAACCCGTCAAACACATATATTATTTGGATGGAGAGAAACAATCTTTTCTTTAGTCATATTCTGATTACAATATGTGTTCTGATGGGGCCTGTTTGTCAGTACCTTTTTGAAAAAAAAACAACCTAGAGAAGGTTTTAAACATAGTTTTCATTAACATTTCTGTATTAACATATTTGTTATTGGTCTCATGTACATTATTACTTTTTTCATTTAGTTTCTTTTATTGTAAGCAGAAAATCCTCATAAATATCAGAAATAAGGGCTTGAAAGCATCAGTCTTTTGGAAGATCTATCTCACAGTTCTTTAAGAAAGCAAAACCATAGAGGATGACTGCTCTTTAGTTACATGTCATATTTATCTTAATATATACACTCTCGCACTGTCATAGTCAGATGAAAAATGTCTTACATGGTGTTCTACAGGTTTCACAAAGGTGTGAGGTAGAGATGGTGCTCTGTGTTTGTCTACATTATATAGCAGGGGAAAAAGAAATTATTTTATTGTAGACAGTAAGAGCTTTCACAGCCGAACTCTTGCGAATGGGAGCATAAACTCTACGCTTGTGTCTTCAGTGGAATGCACTGAGATCCTTGAAAGAGGGCAGAAATATGCCTCTAAATGTGGCACTCAGACACATATGGAGGACATATGGAGACCATTACAGCTCAGACTCACTCTTTCCAGCATCAGTCTGTCTCTGTTTCTGGGTAGGCTCAGCATTTTTTATGATACCAGCTTATATAATGTGTGAGGAAACATGTCAGGCACCTTTGGGTGCAAGTTAAAGTGTTAATATATATCAGGGTTTTTTTATTGTAGAAAAATATGATACAGAGATGTGTCAGTATGTTTGGACTTCTTTTGATACCATGGAAATTTAATGAGACTTGATACCAAGAAAGTTCTTGTTTTCATCTCAACATCCCCACTGCCTCTCCCCCATTGCTGCTTTTTTCCCCAGGTCTACTCATCGTTCTCAGGCAAACACTAGTTTTAGAAGCCACATTTATCCTGCAAGACCAAATAATTCTTCTTATTCATGTGCTCAACCCCTCCTCCTGCCTCCTTTCAGTGGCCTTACCTCACCTAACTTCAATCTTTTCTCTTTTCTCTCTACATTCTCCTTCTCCTTTTCAACCTCCTCCCTTCCCTTTGAGTTTCTGGACACTGATGCTGGGTGTATTTTAAAAGCACACCGAGGACTTTCCACAAGGCTTCAATCTCTGGCTTTTTACAGAGCGGCACGGCATGAACGCACACTTTAGGCTGCCAAACCATGGTTTATAATGGCTTAGAATGTCCGGATAAAAGTGGGAGTGGAAAAGGGGTGGGAGGGAGAGAGGAGGTTCAGGGAGAAACTGATAGCATCAAAATTCACTGTTTTGCTAAATAAATGGCAGCCCTTGAACTTTTTCACGTTTTGGCATAATAAAGTCACAAACCTCAGGGTACTCTAGTGGGAAAAAAGCAAAAAATTAAATCAATGTTTATGAATAAAAACTTGGAAAGTGTGGCATATATCACTATTCAGGCCCCTGAGTCAATACTTCATAGAAGCATCTTCACAGTTACAGCTGCAAATCATTTGGGATGTGTCTCGACCAGCGGATTTTCTGGTAGTCTCTACCAATTCACTTCTTTTTTTCTCCCTTTGTTTTTCGCAAACTAGCTCAGGATCAGCCAGATTATATGGAGTGTCAAACAACTCTGAACAGTTTGTATGTTCTTGTTGAAGAAAAGTATTTCCACAGCATCATGCTGCCACCACCAAGTGTCACATTTGGGATAATGTCTTTAAGCTCTACTTCTCTGCCAACCATAGCATTTACATTTTAGCCAAAAAGTCTATCTTATATCAGCATACCTGTAAAGTTTTGAATTTGAAAATGAGGAAAATTTTCCCTCACTGAGCCATCCCACCAACCCAACTGAGCTCCACTTTTCCTTACATTTCAAGACAGGTGTACAGAAATCTATAATAACCACTTGTCAACCATCATATTTTGATTTTCCATAAAAGGACTGGGTCAAGACTATTGAATTTAACATTTTTAAAGTGTGCATTCTCCATGTAGTTAGAATGAACAGACAAATATCAGACTTCAGATAGGCTTTCACAAGTAAAGAAATAATTGCTCTTCCTAGTTAGAAAATGTTCATCCGTAAAGCTACACTTGCGCTTTGACATGTTGTAAACAGCTGCAGCGCAGCACTGCCCGCTGTCTGATAAAAACCATCCACTAGGCAGCAGCTCGGGGAGGACATCAGATTTGAGAAAGGCTGTTGTATTCCTTGCATCACACCAGTCAAGTTAAATTATGCTTATTGGTTCCCTGACAAATGATGAAAACCCAGACATTAATCTAGGAAATCCCCCCTGATGTCCCACAACATGTGAAAAGTGGACGGGTCTGGGGAAAATAGTAGAGTTGGTTATACTACACTTACTACTAAGTGATTAGAATCTAATATGCCTGCCTTTGTTGACATTCAAATACTGTGCCCCATCCTGTTCCTCTTCGGGAAAGTAACTTTGCCATCCCATTTTTCCAGATGTAGGCTATACATGACTTCTTTGTATTTTTGGGAGGACTGACTTCTCCTTCATCACCTACATCCATCTCTCTCCTTTTTTGTTCCCACTCTCGGCACTAGCCACACGAGAACTGCCACTCGAGCTACTGCAGGTGGCAGTTCTCATGACTAGTGACAATTTAGTTTGGAGAGGCAGATGATTTATTTTAATGATATAATAATATGTGAAATTTACGGGATGATACTAATACGGGAGGATGGCGGGAAAAAGGGGTAAAATACAGTAGTTTCCCACTCAAAAAGGGGAGACGTGACACCTTCTTCCACATGCATGCTTTCTACTTGGCAAGCTTTTAATTTTAAATCTTGTTTTTCTTGAATACATGTTTGAGAGCCAATTGGTTTTTAAAATCATGACTAGGACTTTCTTTAGGGGAAAAAATAATAATTATACTTGTGCGATCATCTCTCAATGTTCCTGTCAGATGATTAAGGGTCGAGATGATATTCTATAACTTAACTATTTGACAATTAGGTGACTTCTGAAAGCAAGTGGTTAAACTGGGTTCTCCTGTATTTAAATGAACAAAGTGGTTGAATACAAATGCACAACAGAAATTTCTGATTCCAATTTATAAAACCTCAAAAATCTATCATTTTATTTCCACTTAACAATTATGTGCTACTTTGTGATGGTCTATCATATAAAATCAGCACAATACTGAAATGAAAATAACTAATTTGTAGTTAGAATTCTAATTATTTTATTTTTTGTATTTTTAGCAGAGCAGTTAATCATGATAAAGTATTATCATAAATTAAAAACCCAGATATATTGCAGAATTGATATAACATGATGAAAAACAATACAAATACTAAAGAAAGCTGTATGTGAAAGAACAAAAGTGTCCCGTTTCCTTCACCCGAGCCCAGACGTAGCTGAGCCAGAAACCACACGGCCACGTAGCCACCCCAGTTTTCCACTGGCTGTATGTTCATGTGTGTGACAAAGAGCAACTTTTATAGCGTGTTTAACTGCAGAGAATGCGTGTGCATGTTGGTGTGTATGAGCCGTTTGCTTATTTACAACATGTGGAGTTATTTTGGAGTTTAGTGAGTGTCTTCATACGTTGTAATGTTAATGTTGAATCCACTGTGGTTGTCTGTGCAGCTGTGGGCTTGTGCATATCCTTATTTAATAAGCACTATTTTAAGACATCAGCTGTTAGTCAAACTCTCTCTCTGGTCTCACTGATTGGCTGCCATTTTGTGCAACTATGCATATTCTATGTTACAGAACAGCATAGATGTGGGTCTTGTATGTATATTTTTATAGCACCGATTCATAACAGATGTCATCTCAAGGCCCTTTACAAGAAAAGTCATTTCAATTCAGACACACACACATTCCAATCCGTTTAAAAGTTTTCTATTCAACGAATCCCAGCAGAATGCATCAAGTCATTGTCTTGCAGCATTCACTCCTCCTGAACGAACATGTAGCGACATTAGGCAGTCAGCTGCATTGTGACGTTGACTTCACAGCAATCCCTCATACTGAGCAAGCATGTAGCGACAGGGGAGAGGGAAAACTCCCCTTTAACAGGAAGAAACCTCCAACAGAACCAGGCTCAGTAGGAGCGGCCATCTGCCACGACCGTCTGGGGGTTTGAGAAGACAGAGCAGAACACAGAAGGAACAGAAGATCCGATATAAGAGAACTTTCTATGTTACAGAAAGTAAAAAGTTGATAACAGGACACAGTGGATGTTCAGTCACTGGGAGCATCATCCCAGTCGATGCCTTCCTCCAACAAGGCATCACAGCTGAACAGTAAGTTCTGTCGTCGCTAATAGCAATACCAGTTAACTGAAAAAACACGCCAGCCAACCCAGAAGAAGAAGAGAGAGCACTGGCGTCATCTTTCTGCGCCGCTTCGGATTCCCAACTCTATTTGAATTATGAAACAGTTTTTGGGGGACACACATGAAAACAAAAAAGCAGTAACCTTTTTTTTTTATCATTTTCATTAAGTCACAGTATGAACAATGTTGAAGAAAATGAAAAAGTAGTTTGGAGTTTTTTTATTCATTTTCAAAATTGGAAGTTGAATTGTGAAAAAGCCTTTCAGCTAGTGCGTTTTAATTTGAATTATGATAAAGATTTGTTTCCATACTCTGCTCCCAACAAACTTAATATTATTTACATCTCTCCTGTTATTTGCAGTTTTTCTCATTTCAAAGAATCTTTCTGCTGTTATAGCACATCTGTTGTTTGCAGTTTTATTTTAAACTCCTAGTCTATTTCCTAGTTCAAATACACATGTACCTTCTGTGAATATTTTGGAATTATCCTGCTCAGTTGCACATTTCTTGAATCAGAGTATCCTATTTTTAATAACTGCACAGTGTTTTGTGTTTGTAGTTTTGTCCCTTACAGTACAGCATAGCATTCTTATTTATTTATTTTATATTTCTTATCTTTGTGTGAATCTGTCACTTTACTGCTGTTATGTCCCCCCCAGTTTGGCACAATAAAGGAAATGTCTATTCTTTTATTTACTTTTTGTCATGTTTACGTACCCAAAGGCAGCAAATATGAAACTTAAAATGATTTAATAATTAACAAAACAAGGAACAAAAACTTACAGAACTCGGAGAACCAAAAATACTGAGATGAGGGAGGAACAACAGGAACTGGGCAGGAATCAGGAACAGACAGAGAAAGAATGACGACGGACCAGCGAATGAGAGAAGAATTTATACCGGGGAGGAAATGAGGAAGTGAGAGGAGACCAATGACCAATTAGGGGAATCAGATGCAAGTGAGAGGGAGAGAGCAGGTGGAAACAATCAGCTGGGAAGAGAGGTAGAATGGTAGGGAGACAGAAAACTCTAAACTAAAGATGATAAGTCTAGGAAGGGGACTTAAGGAAACACTAGAGAGAATAAACTAATAAAGACAAGGAAATAATCTAACATGAAAAGAGTAGATAAGGAAAAAAACTAGGTAAAACACAAACAGGAGGGAACAAAACAAGAAAGCAGATTAGGGTACAGAGGAGAAGGAAATTAAGTGGAAGGAAAACAGCAAAATCCACAGAACCTGACACTTTTGGACATTTTCTGGATATGCAACAGTTAATTGTTGCCTTTTTAGACCTATAGTGTTATTAAAGTTAACAATTTAACAAGTATAAAATAGGTCTCATTTATAAGGCTCATCATTTTGAGCGAATCTTGATGTCAATGACAAAGCTAATTTTTATTCAAAATAACCCGACCAACATCATAGTTTCTGAGGTAGCAAACTGGAAACGTTCCAGCTGATGAACCACCGTCTGGGCTACTGTGGCTCAGTAGGTAGAGCAGTTCTCTAGCAACCAGAGGGTCATATATTCTATCCTAGCTGCCTTGTGTCACATGTCAATCTCGCCCTAGGCAAAGTACTCAACCCAATGTTGCCTACCGAGCTGTGTGCGAACGGGTGAATGTGGCTCCAGAGCTTTGAGTGGTCAGTATGACTAGAAAGTTCAGTCCATTTACCATGTACTCCGAGGTGTGTTTGCACACAGAGGTGTTGCTACATCTTGGTGTTTCCAGTTATCAGGCTCTACAACTTGCAGAAAGCCTTGTTGAGTTTTTTGTTTTGTTGGGGGGGGTTCTTGCAAGAGCCACTACCCCTTTTCTTTTCAGTCTCTGAGTGAATCTCTCTGATTGCCCACTTTATAACTGAATCACAATAACATTAGTGCCTTGTCTAGACGTAGCTGACTCTCAAACTCTGATCAAAGTGAAGATCTGCATTTTCTCTGTTTTAAGTATTTGCTTGTGGACAGAAATAACTGGAGTTTAAGGTTTCGCAACGTCACAGTCCATGACAAAAATGCTCCAACATCATTTGTGTGACCTGTGTTTCCACTCAGAAACAGCATTTATGCCCTCAGAGCTGTGTTGGTATTATCGATTGTCCAAGCACTTTTTGCTTGCTTGTTTTTACAAGCTCAAATAGTGCTCTATCTAAAAGTTAGAATGTATAAAGTTGATAGGATCTGGGGGAACTACTGCCTCCTACAGGTTTGGCATGTCTATGAATGTGCTTAACAACACAATTATGTGGTTAGGTGTGGACGTTTTTTTTGTTTAACGAGGTGGGGAGAATATTAGTTTTTTTTTAAAGCACGGCTACGTGTATACATGGCCTAGGTCTGATGTGTGATGTTAGACTTCCAAGGTGAATTTCTTGCAGGTGGAAGTGATCCAATTTGCAAACTAGTGAATGTTTAAAAACAAAAAGTGTCACAAAAACTGGGACTCAAAACCTGAAATCAAAAAAACCAATAAGCTTCAAACGCTTTAATATTAAAATAACAAACTAAGCATGTACACCTTATTTCAAGGAGAAACTTTGTTTAGTTGCACAATTGTCTACCTACAAAGCTCGAACCACTTAAAAAATGTAACTTTAATAAAATAACAATATTTTGGAGATGTCTTTATCGACATTGAAAAAGCTAAACGTCAGAGCTTTATAATTGAAGGAACCTGGAATTTAAAAATGGCTAAGGAAAGAAAGCAGTCCCTGATTGTTCTTTCTGCTGCAGCTTCCAGCTTCATGTGTTGTTCTAGAAATTGCATACATTGCAGATTTTTCTAAGGTATTTACATCATCAAGTTTAGTTCTGTTCCTTTTTTCCTTTATAACCATGTCTTTACCCATTTCATCCCACTCTGTTTAAAAGCAGCCAGACAGCCTGTCACTCACTTTACCGAATGACCGTCTGCAGGCAGAAAGGTCAGCACATAAGACCAACGTCCACCCTGAAGGGTTTGGAGAGGTGACTCGTGTGACCTGTGTCAGTGAGCGGAGGAAGCAGGAAGTCAATATCACTGACTGAGGTAAAACTCTGTTTAATCCGCTGTTAGCCAGTTTTACACACAGAGCCTTACAAAAGTATTTACACCCATTGAAGACATTCACATTTTTCACGTTTAAACTACAAGCTAAAATGTAATGGCAGACCCATTCAATAAAATTAGACTTTTTGTAGATATAAGATCTTTATACAGGTCCTTCTCAAAAAATTAGCATATTGTGATAAAGTTCATTCTTTTCCATAATGTAATGATAAAAATTTAACTTTCATATATTTTAGATTCATCGCACACCAACTGAAATATTTCAGGTCTTTTATTGGTTTAAAACTGATGATTTTGGCATACAGCTCATGAAAACCCAAAATTCCTATCTCAAAAAATTAGCATATCATGAAAAGGTTCTCTAAACGAGCTTTAACCTAATCATCTAAATCAACTAATTAACTCTAAAAACCTGCAAAAGATTCCTGAGGCTTTTAAAAACTCCCAGCCTGGTTCATTACTCAAAACCGCCATCATGGGTAAGACTGCCGACCTGACTGCTGCCCAGAAGGCCATCATTGACACCCTCAAGCAAGAGGGTAAGACACAGAAAGAAGTTTCTGAACGAATAGGCTGTTCCCAGAGTGCTGTATTAAGGCACCTCAGTGGGAAGTCTGTGGGAAGGAAAAAGTGTGGCAGAAAACGCTGCACAACGAGAAGAGGTGACCGGACCCTGAGGAAGATTGTGGAGAAGGACCGATTCCAGACCTTGGGGGACCTGCGGAAGCAGTGGACTGAGTCTGGAGTAGAAACATCCAGAGCCACCGTGCACAGGTGTGTGCAGGAAATGGGCTACAGGTGCCGCATTCCCCAGGTCAAGCCACTTTTGAACCAGAAACAGCGGCAGAAGCGCCTGACCTGGGCTACAGAGAAGCAGCACTGGACTGTTGCTCAGTGGTCCACAGTACTTTTTTCGGATGAAAGTAAATTTTGCATGTCATTCGGTGCCAGAGTCTGGAGGAAGACTGGGGAGAAGGAAATGTCAAAATGCCTGAAGTCCAGTGTCAAGTACCCCCAGTCAGTGATGGTCTGGGGTGCCATGTCAGCTGCTGGTGTTGGTCCACTGTGTTTTATCAAGGGCAGGATCAATGCAGCTAGCTATCAGGAGATTTTGGAGCACTTCATGCTTCCATCTGCTGAAAAGCTTTATGGAGATGAAGATTTCATTTTTCAGCACGACCTGGCACCTGCTCACAGTGCCAAAACCACTGGTAAATGGTTTACTGACCATGGTATTACTGTGCTCAATTGGCCTGCCAGCTCTCCTGACCTGTACCCCACAGAGAATCTGTGGGGTACAGATGATGGGAAGAGGAAGTTGAGAGACGCAAGACCCAACACTCTGGATGAGCTTCAGGCCGCTATCGAAGCATCCTGGGCCTCCATAACACCTCAGCAGTGCCACAGGCTGATTGCCTCCATGCCACGCCGCATTGAAGCAGTCATTTCTGCAAAAGGATTCCCGACCAAGTATTGAGTGCATAACTGAACATAATTATTTGAAGGTTGACTTTTTTTGTATTAAAAACACTTTTCTTTTATTGGTCGGATGAAATATGCTAATTCTTTGAGATAGGAATTTTGGGTTTTCATGAGCTGTATGCCAAAATCATCAGTTTTAAAACAATAAAAGACCTGAAATATTTCAGTTGGTGTGCAATGAATCTAAAATATATGAAAGTTTAATTTTTATCATTACATTATGGAAAAGAATGAACTTTATCACAATATGCTAATTTTTTTGAGAAGGACCTGTAGTTACTGTAATGACATAACTATTTTTGTAACGTAGTAGTGTAACGCGTTACTGCGGCAAACAATGTAATGACATTACAATTACTTTCAAAAATATGATGTCCTTACATAACCTGTTCCACCCCACAGCCCCGCCGCCGGGTCACTGTGGGGGCGGAGAGAATGTCCGAATTTAGTTGACCTGTGGTCACTGATTGCTAAGCATGTCCTATCATTAGAAACCTCAGAATCTCAGCTAAAGACTCATATAAATCTTTTTTGTGACCTCCAAAACCAGAAAAAATAACAAGCAACTAAAAAAGAAGTTGTGCTATTTTGCGATTTTTACATGAACACATTCAACCGAACCCGTCGGTCACTCTGCCGAACAGAACCGAGCAAACTTTGCCTTCCCTGAAAGCCAGCATCTCACAGATTCTAAAGCTTCACGTTTCATCACGCTGCGTGCAAATGTCAGCAAATGAGCGGCAAAATAAGCCCAAGAATACGTACAGCATTTGAAAAACAAGAGCATAAATTCTTTCTTACCTTTGTTTTTTCCGTGCTGAAAAGAATAATCCACCATGATGACTGTATTTCCAGAATAACTACAATACCCAGTGTGCATTTAGAAAAGAAAGAGTAAAAAAAACGTAATCCTTCGCCATTATTTTTACATTTGATTAGCGGAAGCTCGACCTTGTCTGACATGCGCACTGTGAACTTTCCCCATGTAAACATTTGCTTTGTCCAATCTGCTTCAAAGTTCAGATGTCAGCGTGATTCTATAGGATCTTACGATTCTAACAACCATATGTCAATCATCCAAATCAGCCAATAGAAACTGGAGTTACAGGTCTGCGTAATTCTTAAAACAGATATGTTGTTTAGCTCAGGGGCGAGCGCTGACGCAGTGATCAGGTGAGCAGATGACGATTCCCTTTAGATTTTTTTGTTTGCGTTCGAAAAATGCCGCTTCAAGAGAAGAGAATCATCACTGACGAAGCTCTGGCGATTATTTGGAATGATAGTTCATCGGAGGTTTGTGTTGAGGACTCGTCATCAAAAGAGGAAAACTTGATTTTACCGGAGGAAGAGAGGTATGTCCCAACTAGCTGGTGCTAGAGCACTTTGCTTTGTTTCTCTGTCAGCCTTTTTATATAGATGTTTTCTTTCTAATTATGTTCTTAGATGTTTGTATATATAAATTTTTTTAAACTCACATCTTTTTGTGCGTGTGTGTATATGTGTGTATATATATATATATATATATATATATATATATATATATATATATATATATATATATTTATGTGTGGATATTTGTGTAGATATGTGTACATAGATGTGTCTAAAATATATTTGTGGGTTGTATTTGTAGTTTCACAATGTATATATTTTTTCTAACTCTTTTTCTGTCATAATATTCTTTTAGTCACCTTTTAGTCACCTCGGCATTCATTTCAGGTATGATGTTTTAGAACGATGCAAGAGTAGTGTAACTAGTAATGTAACTAATGAAAGGGATTACTTTTTTGAGAAGTAATAAGTAATATGTAATTGATTACTTTTTTTGAGTAACTACCCCAACACTGCTAGTAAAGTATTTCTATTCTATATATATATATATATATATATATATATATATATATATATATATATATATATATATGAGTATTTAATATCAGCTGTTATTCACTGCAAAATATTAAACCTTATACATTGAACCTCCTTCATGATTTCCTGTGGGATGTATTTCCAAATTATTCCCAGAAAATTAGCTTATTTATGGATTTTTTTTTTTCATAGTCCATATCTAAAATATTCAAAAGAAAATTTATTTTGGTTTGTGGTCCCTAACACCTCGCAAATACCGGCGGTCAACAGTAACGCAATTAAGAACATTTTCATCTTTCCTTTCACTTAATCAGGGCAGAATATTTAACCAATAAACAACCAGTTTGGTTGTTCATGTTCATAAAGTAAATTAGCCTGGCAAACAAATTTGCAAAGATTAACCAATAAAATACACAAACAGTTTTTGGTGCTTGGGGAAAGTACACTTTGTGATAATCTGACCACCGAGTGGCGCCGCTGATCAATGCACAGGGCACAAAATTATTTACCACCAAAACCAAAAAAACAACTAAACAGAGTGAGAGTGCAAATTCTGATCAATTTCTACCATATTATGTTGCTGTGTAAACTTTAACACCTTTGTGTGCCAGAATCAAATACGCTAAATTATTTATGTCTATCCTGGAAAATCTTAATGGTCTTGGCGATACATTTTCAAAACAACTATCACACTAAAGGCAAAACCTTTAGAATAGAAAGTGAAACCAAAGTGGTTACTCACTGTTTGTATGTGCAAAAAATGTATATATAATCTAGTCAGCCTCAACAAGCAGTGAGCAAAAGTAAAAACCCACAGTAGGAGAATACTGCTGCATGAAAATAAATATTTTATGTGTTTGTTTCTTGATGAGTGTTTAGGTATAAAATGCATCTTCGAATCTGAGCAGCTAGATGTGTTTTAAGGTGAAGAAGTTATGGGAAAAGTAAAATAGGAAGGGATGGATGTACGCCAACAGAGAAGCTTCGTCTGTTCAGTGACAGAAATAGCCTCCCTTCTTGTATGCAGCTGAGATGGCACTGAAGGTGGCAGGTAAATCCACGACCTGAGGTTTCTATTTGAGTCATATGACTGAAAGCGAGAGATAAATAGGCTTTCCAAATACAGTGGACCCCCAGGTGTTAGAGACCACAACTGCCTGCAAATAGCTGAAATCCACTAATACTTGAGACGTCCTCTAAAAATCGTTATAACTGTCTATTTTATTAGTTCGAGCACCAAATATACCTTACAATGCATTAATACGCATAGCGGAAACAGTCTTAGCATGACCGCCGAAGGTAACATCTATTGTCTTCCTTATCTCTGCTCTTGGGGGTTCAACCAATTAGTGCCAAGGAAATGAATGGCGGTGCTGGATTTGCTGGTTTTCAATCACCCGCCAACAGTGTCAAGCAGCATTGCCCCAGGTATTTAAGCTGCTCAAGCTGCATTTTTTTCTAATATTTTAGATATACCCTAAGAGAAAATAGGCAAATTTTCCATGAATAATTTGTAGTTCCATTGCACAGAAAAATCTGGGAATATACGGGACACTAATTTATGTTGCATTTTTTGCATCATGAACGAAAGAGTCACAACATTCTTACAAAACCACTTAACATTTCAAAAATACAATCCAATCCAGTTCTGTTTTATGAATTGCATGTTTTATTATTTTATAGACTTATTTCACAACAGATTTGAAAACTTGTTTTCAGACGTTTTTGTAAATTTACCACAAACGGATATATTTAAACAAAATAGGCAGATAAGGTTTCACATCCTTGGCTTAACATTTGGTTAAATCTCTCTTGTCAGTACTGACAGACTGACCTGCAAATATGATAATTTAAAGTAACCTTTCTGACCAATGAAAGATCTGGAAAACCAACACATTAGGAAAATTAGAAAAGCACTCAGAGAGCACAGACCTCCACCATGGCAGCTCAACTCAACACACACACACACAAACGCACATGACTTCCCTGACTTCCATCCATCAATAACAATAACTTTTTGAGTTATGTTGCTAACTAACAGACAAACCCTGGTGAAACCATAACCTCCTTGGCGGAGGTAATAACACAAAACTAATAGAAACACAAAGTCACTGACATCCATGTTTCACCTTTCTAAGACTTTGGGACGATTTTGAATCAAAGTGACAGCCATAATCCACAAGTGGAGAAAGTATTAGGCAGTGGTGAACCTTCCCAGCATAGGGCGGCCAACCAAAATTTCTTCCAAGAGCACATCAACGAATCAACCAGAAGGTCACAAAACAACCCAGAACAACATCTAAAGTACTGCAGGCATCACTTGCCTCAATTAATGTTGAATATATGATCGAGACTGAGCAAAATGGTACTGCATCAATGGGAGAGTTCCAAGGCCAAAACCAATACTTATCAAAAAGAACAAAAAGGTCCATCTTACATTTGCCAAAAATATCTTGATGATCCTGATGTGGAATCACCACATCAAATTTTTGGGAAAATATTTTGAGGAGTATGAGCTAACGCGAAGTGGCCAGGCCCCCCTTTTTTACTTTGTCAAAAATTCTCTCTCACAAACACTTTTCCTGTACAAGGGGCGCTTTGTGAGTCGCTGCATCAACACAGCTCCAGGGTGCTGAATAAAGATACGACTGTTTAAAAATCTAAGTATGTCCTCTGTGCTATATTTGGTAAGAAGTTATAGTGCGCTGGCATGTGCTTTTAGTGACGAGCAGCTTCCATGCAGCTCTACCTTATAGCTCTCATAAAGGAATGCTTGACCTATTGGATGGATTGCCTTTCTCCTGGAGCTCCAACTTGGTAACTCCTGGGTTTGTGTTCACCTCTCTAAGGTACTCAGTTTGCTTGGGCTGCCAGATCTAGGGAGGTTTCTGTTGGTTGTATGCTTCTTCCATTTATGAACAATGGAGACCATAGTTCTTTTTGGGATGTTCAGTGCTCTCAATTTATGTTTTTATCCTTCCCCAGATCTGTATCTTGACAAAATCAGTGGAAATACCAGACAATGTATCAGAGTAAATGGATTTGTTTACAATGACTTTGTGGATGCATTCTTTTTTTCTCGCCAGTTTTAAAGGATGGATTTTTTACACAATGTTTGTGACAGAAACAGTGTTCAGTGTACATAAGCACCTTAGAAACCATAGATCCCATTCGAGATATTTATTTTCCCTTTTTTCTTCAGTTTTTAATAGGATGCCACCAAATACGGTAAGTGAGCAATTGGTTTCTTATTTTAAGCTGCCTGATTATATTTTCATGTTGCTTTAAACTTTAAAGGATTCTTCGGAAACAGCAGATGTCTTCTTCAAGTTCTGATTCTGTTCAGTAATGTGCAAGGCAAGGCAAGGCAAGGCAAGGCAAGGCAAGGCAAGGCAAGGCAAGGCAAGGCAAGGCAAGGCAATTTGTATGATACACTTTCAACAACAAGGTAATTCAAGGTGCTTTACATGATTAGGGGATAAAGTAAAAATAGCAATAACGCATGAAGCACACACAGCACATATGGTACATGAAAACATTACTCAAATGAAGCTCTAAGCACATAAGTTTTTTGCATTGATCTCTCTGCTTTGCCAGGGCAACACAGGAGACACACTCTACCTGAAGGGCAATTAAGAGAGACCAGTTCACCTAACGGTCATGTTTTTGGATTGTGGGTGGAAGCCAGAGTACCCAGAGGGAACCCAGGCATGCACAGCAAGAACATGCAAACTCCAAGCAGAAAGACCCCAGGCTTGGATCCGAATCCAAGACCTTCATGCTGCAAGGCAACAGTGCTATCACCTCTTTGACTGTGCAGCCCCATGTATCCACAGATAGCTGTAGTTTATCTAAAGGTGGGCAGCAACTATACATGTTCACCGCCACCCTGGTGTCACATGTTCAGGCTCTTACTGCCTACCTCCTGGTTTGTAAAATGGTGGGATGGAAATCTTAATTGAATGCAGCAGTTTGTCAAAGATTTTTGGCTGAAAACTATTAGCACACTTTTAGAATTATACACGCTTAAGAGGTCAAAATAGTAATCAGTTAAAAGGATTTGGGGACAGTTTTTGCGAAGAGTACAAGTTAGATATAAACTAAGACCCTACTGTCAACAAAGGATCTACCAACAAAGGATTTACAATCTACCATTTCTTAATTTCAAACAGATAATTTCCATGACTTGTAGCGCTCTTATTGAGAACCAGGGGCATTTCCTGGACCTGGGAACATTAGGGGCTGAATCCATACCCTCTGGGGGAACCTAGGCAGTGAAAAGGCTTAAAAAAAATAAAAAAAATAAAATTATGAATCGTCTTCTCTGGAGGTTCTGCAGCCTCCCAGCTTTCCAGAGCGTCTGTCTCCTCCCTCTCAGCTCGTCATGGCTCATTCATGCGTGAAAGGTCTTTGTTCCCGTCTGCAGATGGGAGCACAGAGCAGCGGGAGGTAGCTGGGTCATTCAGCTTCCAAATCCTGGAGGAAACCTGTTATTACTCATGTCTCCTCCTCCTCCTGAATTCCTGGAACATTTCTTTTAAAATCCCATCCAGGTTTTGACCCGGCTACCCACCAGGGCCCATAATGTTTCTCCCAGCGTGATCCCAATGTCATCTGGCCTGACTTCACGTCTTCTGGAGTTGCAAAGATCCTAATTTGTCCATGAAATAATTCCCGAACCATCTGGATATAGACTCTGCTGTGGATCTCTGGCTCCGAGCAGATGATGATGAGGAGCATCCAAAGCCTCAAACTGGTTTCTGTCCCTCATTCCATTCTGGAAGAGCAGTGTCCATGCTGGAGGAGGTAGAGCTGGGCTCGGTTGGCAGCATGGTTCTGGTAGAAGATGGGTTCCATCAGAGCAGACCATTTTCTTCCGAGGCTCTGTGTTTTGTAGGAGCCAACGTGGACCATCTGAGCGCTGTGCGCAGCTACAAGAAAATAGGGATGTCCTGTGTGTTCTGACAGATTTCTATCAGAACCAGCCCTCGTAGGATCGTTGGTGATCCATGACCCTGTCCCCGGATCTCCATTCCTTTGGACTCAGCCGTTTAACCACCACAGTTTGGTTCTGGTTAAATCTGCTTGGAGATGCACTCTAAACACATGCTCTGCTTCAGCTTTAGGGACGTTCACCATGGTAAGCAGGTAACCGGTGAGTTTAACCTGTCAGTTGTGTGAAAAGCCCATTTTTCTCCTGGCTTGAATTCGGGTTTTTAAGCTCTGAATTAAAACACTTTGGCTGAACTCCTGTTTTTAAATGAGCTAGACGGAGGTCATGTGACCGCCCGTCCAGCGTCTCCTCCTCCTCGATCCAGAACACGGGTCCCGACAGTTTCCTGGAAATAAAACGAAAGGGGAACTCTGTTTTCCAAGAAACCTGTCAGTGCTATCTGAGGATACAATGAGCAGTGAGCGAGTTAAAGACCCGATGAGCTCGGTACCAGGAAACCGCCCGCGCCTCTAAAGGTTGGATCAACTGGGTTCCTCCCTACAAATGTTTCATTCTACATTTTGTCTGACAGTTTTAGAAAACTCTGGACATTTGAGAACAAAACTTGTTCCTGGTTGGGTTTTATTAGCTGGATTTAAACATTACAGATTTTTCAAAGCACTGATGTCTTCATTTTGTTTCTATAAAGAACTAGGAGAGCCCACGCTTTGCTTGGCATCTAACAGGACCCTATTCACTCATCTGCCTTCACTACCATTCATAATCCATAGGGTGTCATATAGTGTCGCCCCAACCTTTGCAGCTAGAACATCTTCAGCTTATCTGGAAAGGGTTTTCCACAAGGCTTAGCAGAATCTATTAAACTGGATAAAAATAACATTAGGATTTAAAATGCAAGTTAATAGCACTTTGTACATATTAACAAACAATTATGCACTCCAAACCAGAGGTTGCGCTAGACATTTATGTTGTTCTTCATTCTAACCGACAGGGTAAAAAAAAATCCGGTCATAATCTATTTTTATCCATCAATTTTTTTATATGACAACATATTCAATAGTGTTTTTTCCCCTTCATTTTAAATAATATTCAATCCAAACAAGATGAACTAAATGTAATTAAACAATTGCACTTAAAATACGAATAGTTCACCTGCTGAGGCCTGAACGCAGTCTCACAACTTCCTCCTGCTCCGCATGGAACTGAAATGCGCACCAATTCCTGCGTAATCAAAAACTGGGATTGCTGCAGATGTTATCGTAACAATGTTCTGGATTTTCACTCTTTGGAGCGCCTCAGTACCTCTCCAGCGTGCTGCCAGCTCCCATTTAGCGAGATGCATTTAAGTATGATGTCCAGGTCTAAGATGATGCTCCGATGCAGATGTTAATCTTTTTTTTTTTTTTTTTTTTTTTTTGATTCGGTTACCAGTGGTCCATGGTTAAAGTTGAAAATGTCCGTGCGTCTGCACCAAGTGGTCAGAGGTGTGAATACTAATCCATCAAAATGACGGACAGCCTATAGATTTTTCCATTATCACTGTAAAAAAAAGAGCAAATACTGAAAATATTTGGTTAACGTGATCCCTGCTCCAAACAGTCCTTTGGCCATCTTGGCCATTAAAGCTGATTCTGATGACTGGGCCAATAATTCCTCTATAACAATGTTTGGAGTTGATAAAGTGTAAGAAGGAACATTTTAAATACATTTATTTCAGTCACTTATCAACATAATTCAGTTATCATTTATTTTTGCTATAAGCTTATGGAAAGTATTGTATGCAGAATGATATGGAGATGTGAAGACTCGATTTGTTTAAATATGCTTTGAGTAGTCGTAGTCGAAATGTGGTCGGCACTCCTGGGCAGATAAGGAGGGGTCAAGAAGAGCGTGACGGCCTCATGACTAGTGGAAAATACCAGGAATGTGGAGGAGGGAGGAACAACGTCACAAGTTGCATTATTTGCTGTTATTTCAACTTAACTTTTTTTTCTCAGTGTTTTTCTCTCCAAAGAAGCTACACCTGGTCTGGTATCCTGCTTAGCTGCTATGCCTTGTTGGATGGGGGGCATCCCAGTCACTGAGCTTCATCCGTGTCCTGTTATCAACTTTGTACTTTCTTTAATATTGAAAGTAATCCTACATCAGTTCTTTTTGTTTTTTGTTTCTGCTCCGTCTCCTCAAAACCCCCAGACAGTCATAGCAGACGGCCGCTCGTACTGAGCCAGGTTCTGGTTCTGCTGGAGGTTTCTTCCTGTTAAAGGGGAGTTTTTCCCTCTCCACTGTTGCTTCATGATTGCTCAGTATGAGGAATTGCTGCGGTTGGAGTCTGCATCAACGGGGAGCAACTGCCAGTCAATGACTCGATCCAATCTGCTGGGATTCCTTACATAGAAAACTAGCTAAAACTATTAACTGATTGGAATGTTTGTATTGACATTTCTTTTCTTGTAAAGCGCCTTGAGATGACATCTGTTGTGAATAGACGCTATATAAATTAACTGAATTTCTGATGTATAAAAAAAAGGCTTTTTATTAAAGCCTTCTTGAGCATTGTGCACCTTGTTTAAAGGTAGTCAGTAGGTAACAATTATTTTCTTTTTTTTCCATTTTTCCATTGTAAAAAAATGTGTTCTGTGTCAGGTTGCATGGTGGACCTCCCCAATCTCTGTCCTGACCAGGTCATCTGTAAACCAAGTATAACATCAGATTTATTTAATCATAATAGATGTTATCAAAAGATAATCACAAAAGGAACTGACCTTTGAAACATGATTAGCATTGAAGTGTCATTTATTGGGGGAAATTTGCTCAATTATATAGTTTTACCTAGAAAAGCACTCGGAGAGTGCAGAACTCCAACAAGGCAGTTCAGTCCCTATCAAGACACTGGCCTTTGCACTCAGAACAAAAGTAAAACTGTTGATTTAATAAATTGTGTAGTCTAGTTTATTCTAGTGGTAAACTCAGCAGCTCCTTCTGTTCTGTATTTATGAAGATGCCTCAATATCACTTCTTGTGTAGATAACATTTTAATGAATGATAAGACAAAGAAACAGCTTTAATTAATTAGATTTATGGATTTTTATTTATGACAGTCTTTAAAGTGTAACTGAACTCCATGAAAAATCATAACCCTGCCCCCAGACGACATTTGAAAAATTCTACAAAGTGGGCGGTGCCAGGAGGCACGGAGGTGTATGACCAAGTGTGGAGAATAAGCGGGGGGGCGTGGGGGTGTGTTCAGGAGGACAATGACAGCTCGCTTAATCTGACCCTGAAACATGAACAGTGACCAAAGCGACGTTGGCAGTTTTGCGACTGATCGATCTGATCAACATTCATCTGTTTTGAACGCTAGCCTATGTTAGCATTACCACTCAGAGACTGAACTCCTCCTGTCTCCCTCTGCCTCGGCGGCGCCGGCCTAGGACATACTTTCAAAACAGTATGTTAGCTATACTAACTAAGTCCTAATGTGATAATAACGGTAACCTGAAAAACACAATCCAACTCCAAACTCGCCACAGGGCCGGTATGTCTGATAGTTTTATACCCAAACCCACGGGGCGTGTCTGTGAGACCATGGCTGCTGTGACACAGTCAATGCCTGTGACGTAAAGATGTACCGCTCTCCACCAATCAAAAAAATTCAAATGCAGTAGCCACAGTTAAACCCTGAGAGGGCAACACTAAGACGTTTTTAGACCAAAAAGTGTAGAATTAAACAAGTTTACACCAAAATGTAAAAGAAATCCCAGAAACTGAAAGAGTGCATTGGTAAAGACCCATTTATACAGTTTAGAAGCAAAAAAAAGTTGTTTTGGGTTTAGTTACTCTTTAAACCCCTTGTTGTGAGTTTGATGTCTGTCACTCAGTCTAGGCCCCGCCCCCTTTGTCTTACAGCCCTGCTTTTATTTTGGTGTGACACCCCAAGATCATCACTGGCCCCCATTTAGCCCTCTCTAAAGACTTCCTAGATACACCCCTGCTCAACAGTGTTATTAGACTTATATAACCATTACTATTCAAGCATTACCTATAATCATTTTGAATATGACACTGAACTAAACTCACTTTAGAGTTAAAGACACTAAGTCTGACGCGCATAATTCAAACTCTTAGAAAAGTCTGTTTCTGACTTTTTCACGTTTGTTTTTGTTCTGCTGCTGAAAAATCTCCCCATAGTTGAAAATCATGAAGCTGCTCTGTCTCAGTGTTTCACTGCTGTGTGAACAAAGATGTATCTGCATGGCAGTCCACTGCCGCACACATATTGAAATACAAGAGAGCATGTTTCAGAGCTTTGCACAGTAAGTTCTGGAGCTGCTAAAAGCAAGCTACCAGTTCTGGGTCAGGAGAAGCTTGCAATGAGCACGTGCATTTTTTGGCTCCAGGGCTATGACGAGCTGCAGTGGGATCAATGGGCAGACGCAGACGGACACAACACCTGTTTTTTAAGGTTTGTTTTTGTAATGGCAATATATTTGCAAGGTTAGAGGAGAAGCACGTCAGTCAACATATCGGACGATTTGAAGTTTATCGCTGGACAATTTTAACTTAGGTCAGCAATGTTTTCGCAAACACTGCTGTGATGATCTGCCTAATGTTTATATAATTTCAAAGACATATCTACAGGATTTAAATTAGTTGTTTGTTTACCTGTTTTATGTGTTAGCCCAGAGATTTGCCGCCTAATGCCAGCCACCGCAAGTGAGTAATTCTGTCAAAAAACTTGTCTGATATCCATTTTCTGTCGGACCGCTCCAAAGAGTTTAGATGAAACACCGTGCTCTCAGCCAATAAGACACGGAGGATACCCCATTTACGTACAACTCCTCTCCATCGCCGTGGCTCTGTTGCATTCACCCAAGCCAGGAAATTACTAAACTGCTTTCTTCATTAATGTCATAGCTCAGTTAATGTAAATCTATTCCTTCTGAGGTGAAAAAAATTTTGGGGCTTGATGAGAAATATTGGGGGCTAGAGCCGGGAATGCTCAGGCCAGGCGACACCACTGTTGAGAACCTTTGGCTTTTTTCTTCATTTGCTGGTTTTATTTTCTGAGCTTCCAGTTATGGACAAGAATAGTCTTGATAGCATAGTCAAATTCTGCTCAAAGATAATTACAGCTCTGATCATGTAGTCAGAAAAACCTAAAAGCTTTATTAATAGAATGGTATTTGTCTTTTCAGTCCTCTGAAAAAAAATAAAAGATATTCTAATTCTTTCATCTCTTTAGGCTCCTAAGTTAACTTAGCTCTAGCTGACTATATGTTTAGCCAGTGTTAGCTGAATTCCTATAAACAGCATCATTACTTATTTGACTGTTGGTACATCCTTTTGTTTGTTGTAAATAAAAATAAAAAAACACTCGTAAAAGAAACCTCCAGAAAATCTGATGTAAAGTTGACCATCTAGAGGACGGACACAGCAAATGTAAAATGAAGTGTGCTTTGCCACGTTGCCAAAAGGATTTCTTACTGGTTCATAATAATATAACACCTGTGTTTGGATGAGCCCATTTACGGTCGCTGTTTACATCTCGAATTACACATGGAAGAATAATGAAGGTACTTTTCACCAATCAGCAGAAGGTGTAAAGGTGTCAACCAAAATACTTCTAGGCATGTGTAGTGAAATTTGTAGGCTTTTGTTAGCATGCTAGTGGAAGTTATCACATGGAAAGTCGAGAGGAATGAATGAAAAATGACAATTTTCTGCAGTGGATTTTGCCAGATCATAGACTTTAGACCTGTCATGGACTAACTATTTTATTGGACTACTTTAATTGGATCCTTGTGGATGTAAAATGACCATTTTTGTTAGAGACGGCTCTGTTTTGTCACTTATATAAGGCTATGAAAGGTGAGTCAGACATATTTCTTTTGGTGGTTGTTTGCCAAAAGCACACACTGTGTCTACAGTTATGATTTTATCCATTATTGGCATACATCGTTGGAATCACAAGACTATTAGCTTTCCAATAATGTTTAATATTTATGTACATAGAGGCTGGTCCAGATGATCGACCGATTTATACCCTGAAGTAGTCGACGTCCCGCCAGCCGAACATAGGAACACTGTACTGGCTTATGGGTCCTCAAACCGACCTGCCCTTAAAGATAATCTGTTTTAGTTCAAGTTTGGTGAGAAATACTTGCTTTGTGGTCTCTGTTCCTCTTCAATATATAGCTTTCTTCTTTGTTTCCGTACTTCAACTCTTGTTTTTGTTCACCGAGGCATATGGCGACCACCGACACAGAAAGTTAACAGAAATGTTACCACTTAAGGAGCAGGGCATAGATTACATCCCTAATATTCTGGTTTCATTTTCTTTCAAAATTTGGCAGAATGGCTGGTGTTAGGATGAACCTGACGTAAATGTTGCTGTTATTTTTACTATTTATTTATTTTTTTTCGGGCAGTTTCCCGCTCCTGGAATTTTATCTTAATCTGGAGCTCCTAGCACAGCTTTATTTGGTATTTTCTTGTCAGGCAATCTCTGTGTGCGTTGCCGTGAAGAGGGTGAGCAGCTGCAAAAAGAAGTGTGAGCCTGGGCATTCACGTGCTGAGCATGCTGGGTGTGTTTGTGTGTGGATGGCGATGTGCTGCATGCACACATGGCAGACGTTATTTCTATTTAAACACCACCAGTGGTTGAAACACCTGTGCTGGCTGGAAGCCTGGAGACCTATAATGGTTTTTACTGGGAGTCTGTTCGCTACGTGGAATTCACACCAGATGTGGCCCCAATTATTACATCAACAGAAGTCGGCCTGTCTGTTCTACTTTTGCTGCAAAAACAAGCTGAATTGAGACAGCTTTAGTTTCCTGCATGCTTTGTGGGGGGTCTTTTGATGATCCAGCTTGTGTTTACCTGCATTTAAAATATGACAGATTTGATTGATTTTTTTTTTACAGTCAATGTGTATGTTCATAAACTCATTGCAAATTTATTATTACCTCTCTACCATGTTGTCACATTACAACTGTGAGCTTTCATACTATTTATCGAGTTTTCATGTGAAAGACCAAAAAATAGTAGAGTAGCATAATTGTAAAGTGGATGAAAAGAGGTTTACAAGGTTTTTCAAAATGCATTTGTATTCAGCCCCCTTTACTCTGGTACCTTAAAATAAATCCAGTGTAATCAACTGATTCAGAACTCACACAATACACCATGGAGAGGTCGCAAGTCCTTCACAGGGCAACACAGAGACACAACAACCTTGCACACACACGCATGCACGCACGCACACACACACTCATGACTAAGGGCAGTTTGGAGAGAGCAATTAACCTAACAGTTATGTTTTTGTTGGACTGTGGGAGGAACCTGGAATACCCAGAGAAACCCTATGCATGTATAGAGAGAACATGCAAACTCCCCAGGACGGGATTCGAACAGAGGACCTTCTTACTTCCTGTCATGAAACCAGAATCTATTTGTTTGGTCTATATATTTGGTAAATGTAGTAGAACATAATATCACAAACAATATTATCAAATTCTAAGAAGAAATTAGATTTAGACGTAGTTTAGTATCAGCATTTAAAGCGACCTCACTGTGCAGAATGAGAAAGTGTATGTGGGTACTGCTCCAGGTGGAAATCCTTTGCAATGAGATCTCTAAATATTACAACATCACAATAGTTCATGTTTAAGCTTGAAACACTAATAAAAAATGTAGTTTAAATTTTTTTTTATTTGACCTTAAGTCAGTTAATGAAGACTTCAACAACTATTTTGAGCACCAGGAATTTGTCCCCTAAAAAAAAGAGAGTGACAGACAAGATGTGAGTGACTGGTAAGCACTGTAGGAATACGGAGACTGGATTCCCTGTGACGAGCTTCCTGTCGGTGTTACGTGCTGTTTCAGTTCTTCCAAACAGTCTGGACTGCAACTCAAAATTAAAATAAACTTTGACCGATTAAACCTGAACTAGATGTGGTACATTGAACAGTTTCTCTGGAAAAGTTAGAGAATTATAGAACTTGAATTGTATTGGGGAAAACACACATCTGTTGGCTTTATGGCCACCTCAAAATTAAACAAGCATAAAAACACAATATATAGGGGAATCAAACCTAGACTTAACTGTTTTACAGAGATAACAGCGTCTTTAAAACAAAGGCTGGGATTTGTCAAACTATTTTTTTGTGTGTTGAAACAACAATGGATAACCACATCATACAAGTCAATCCACTGAGGTAGGTCATAGTTAACTTGTTCTTTCAACGCATATAGCTGAGATTGCAGAACCTGAATGTTATGGCTGCATCCCTCGTATTCCCCAATCCCTCATTATACCTTACAACTGATGGTGGTTACAAGTTTGTAACTACTACTGGTTTTGATTCACTCTTGATGCCACCAGGTATAACCATCATGCCTTACATTCCCTCACCTAAGCATGTCAGATGCTTGAAAGTAAAAGTGAAACTGACAGCTGGATCTACTTTTTGTTTTGTTAACAAATAAATATCTGACCACCTATACTGCATTTAAATGTAGTTATTGATCCTTAGATATGGCAGAAAAAAAATGGGCTTTAAGTAATATAATCTATCCTGATGGAGTTGATCAGTGAAAACAAACCCTGGATCACAGTACACACGTACTATTCAAACTGAGAGCGCATCAAAGCACAACACATACTTCCAAGCCATGACCGGCACAAAATGTGCTTCATTTCCGCATTCATAGGCCTGAATAACACCGTTTTTTTTTTATACTTCAACATACACTGGGAGATATGAGACAGTGTGGCAGAAACGGAAGGATTTTTTTATTCAATGGATATTATTGTATGGCTGTAGGTTTCCACATTGTTTGAAGGAATTAATATGTGTGAAAACAATGAGCACAACAAGGTATCTGTATTGTAAGTCCAAAGTGTCATATTTTTAAGTGAGTACAGGTTTAAAGTAGAATTTTTACTGCCAAGTTGGCTTTAGTGAATATTATGACAAATTCAAAACTAAACAATAGTTTTCACTTCGACTTATCAAAACTATTATAATACCTCAAAACTCTTTGATCGACTGTATTGCCCTTTTCAGATAGAATCATCTGTCCAAATGTAGATTCTTTTTTAACTACAAGCACCAGAGTAGAGCCTGACACACATCTGCATGCCGACCGTCATTTTTATGCTAACTGGGCTTTAGAAGACAAGAGTCAAATGTTATTTGAAGCAGTGACCTTAACAACTTCATTCAAATACGACTATTAAATGTGATCCCAGCCAGCATTCATTATGTACGTCGAGACAGGGATCAATAGTCTGATTGGCTGGAACCATGTATTGTTTAGCTTCAAATTAGAGAATCCTCAAAGGTCACTGAAACTGGCTGTCTTTGTTAGGAGAGAGCATCACTGCTGCGACGTGACTTCTTTAATGGCAGCTTGACTTATTTTATGAATTTTCCCCTCTCGAACCAAATAGCTGCATACTTCCAAGTGACTGGAGAAAATCCCAGGCGTTTACCCTCTTGTGGGAAAATTAGCACTCCGATAGTAGGTATAATCATATGTCAGACGCTGATGCACCTGGCCATCATTTAAATAATAAGGGTCACGTGAGTCAACACATTGAGTGTTGGGCTGTTTGCAGAAGGATATTAGGGCTGAATTTGAGGCGTGTGATAAGTGGTGTCACAAGACACATCCGTCCTGGTGATGGTTCCAGGGCAAATTGTTAAACGAGTTTCCAAACAGTAGGGAGATGTAGCATCTAGTTAGAACAACCTGAAGATCAGTCATCACGTCATATTATTAAACGTGATTAAAAACCCTGCCAAATATTGTCCATGTATATCCCTAGAATATCATCACTGGTGCAGCATGCAAGCAAAACAAAACCCTCAGACAAAACGGATTTGCAAAAAAGCTAAGGTAGAACTGTCTTGCATTACAAATAAGTCAAATTATCGATCAGTTAAATAACGGGAATGACATATTACTGAGTACTTGTCATTTCATTCATTGAGTTTTTTGTACCTCTCAATATTTGGTTGATTTGATTTGTACCTAGCTATTTTGGGTATAAAAACTCCTGTCTAATGCGAGGGATTTTGTACTGGCCGTATACTGGTTTGTAACCACTAGGTGGATATATTAATACATGGCAGATAACTATTCATATAAAATATTCGATCGACGATCCTGGGTTCCAATCCTGGCGAAAACATAATTAACACCAGACTGTGGTGAAAAAAATATATTTAATGGTTTAAGATCAAAAGTTACAAAATGTTTTGTCTTAAAAAAAAAAATGGAGGCAGGAAGGGATACAATGACGATACGTAGGTAGAATATGGAGGTGCAAATTGACCACAGGGGCCAGACTGGTTCATTCTTGACCTTTGTTGGAAAGGTGTTTTCACTCTAATTTAAAGCCTATCTTAAAGGAACAGACACACATTTAATTACGACCCTGGGCTCTCTCTGAGCTCTCATTTCACCTTCCCGCGTGCTCATTCATTTCTGTAAAAAGGAGCAATAAGAACAACAAACAACAATTATATATTTTAACAGCGAGACATCGTTCGCTGGACTCAGTTCTAGTAACCGAGCACAGCTTTATGTCAGCATAAGGTTTTTATTGAAACAAGAGTTAGCAGGAAACTCCTCCCACATAGATCTTCGTTCACAGAATGGTCACAGCTTCTTCACACAAGGCACACAGGATGTGCCACATTCTTCTTGATTGTTCACTGTTTCTAAGTGTTGCCACATGCACTATAGAATTTAAACCCTCATACAACATTTACAGAATTTTTATCTCTTGACCTTCAAGGCATGCTGATGTGTGAAAATTGCTAAACTGATTCTCTACTGACTGTAAAAGCCTTTTTAATTTTGGGATATTAATCCCAGTATTCAGGCTCTGCCTTTTTACACGACAATGAAGAAAAAATGCATTTTAGGGAATTTAGGGAATTATGTGCTGCACTGGACTGGCGACTTGTCCAGAGTGTGCCCCGCCTTTCGCCCGATGATTGTTGGAGATAGGCACCAGGGATTAAGAAGTACATACTCATATTTACAGCACATTTCATTCTGCTAATGGTTATTTTTCCTCATTTTATTTGCTACTTGTGTCTCACATTGAGCCGTGCTCCCTGGGTTGTATCTGTAGAGGGGAACGAATGAGGCCTGAAAAGTGCAGTTTTACACAAAGCTGACAACAACATCTCTGAAATCTATGTTATCTCAAAGTTATAGTTTTGTGTGTGGAGTTACATGGGCACATAATAAAAAGACGACGCCGTTAAAAATAAGACGAGTGGAAGGAAAGGCCATCTCTGTTCTTCTTCACTGATGGAGATAGAGTGCAGAACAGAGTAAAGTGATTAGGTTTTATTATTTTCTCCAGACTCTAGGCGTCTAGTTGATTAAATTAAAGTGTGTAGCAACTTGTTTCAGCACAGAAGAGGTCAAGACAACAGAAAACAGAATAGCTCCAGGGGACCAGAGGCAGGATGAATTTAGTAGTACAGAAAATGTGTTTTTCTAAGGGTTGTATGAAAGAGATACATTTTTCCCCCAGTGTAGTATTTTGACAGTTAGGCATTTAAAGGAGTTTTAAACAACATAAATGCCAAACATACATTGATTTTTGCACTAACGTGAAGTAAAAGCATTTCTTTTTCTGTTTTCATGTTTGTTGTTACTGGACAAAAATATGGTATGTTAAATTCCTAAATGAACATTTTTTATGCACTTCTTGTCTCACATCTTGTAGGTTGCTGCTGTCAGAAGGAAACCTTGGATCTCTAAAAGTGTTCCTTTTCAGGAAAATGAAAATAAAGCACCACCCTAAATGTAATGTTGTGGTGTGTTGTCGAAGTTCCATGCTTTTTAATACCTTTCACTGTAAAGGCATCAGTGAAACCCATATTAAATGTAATGGATGATCAATAACGTTGATTTTCACAAAAAACCCAAAATGGAGCTACAAGGTTTTTGTGTGACAACACTGAAATGCTGGAAAGAAATTACATGATAAAGACTTTGGGTAAAAGTTTAGAGTTATGCAGCAGATATTGATTTAACTGGGACATTTCAGCAGGTGTTTAATCTGTAACCTTAGTTGTGACCCTAAATAAAACGGAAATGACTATATCGACTTTCTAAAAAATAGATTTTTTGTCATTAGGTAATTTTGATCAGCTTTCCTTTCTGACAGGGCCGGGGGTTAGGGTCGACTATGATACATCTCCTTAATAACAAGGTTTTAGTAAAATGAAATAAAACAGAGGACCAGTATGACCAGCACCAGTATTCTTTAGAAAGAAATACCCCAAGGTACATACTGTTCCTTTTATCCTTTATTTAATTTCTTCTACTTCTTCTTTTTTGTTTTTTATACTTTGTCTATCTGCTGTGTGCGCTTTAACCAAAGTCAGATTTCTTAATTGTGAACACAGTTTTGGACTTCAAATCTGAATCCGACTAATGGTGTGTTCCATTTGTAATTGGAACTCAGAAATGCCCGCTCCCCCAAAGTCAGACTTCCCACTTGGAAAGTCTAAAAATATTTATTGCTCCGACTTTGACTTTTAATACGGTGCTTACTGCATCAACAACAGTAAGTTGTGGTGGAAACATGTTTATTTTCCAAGTCACAATCAATGTTACATGTAGAGCCTGCAACTCTAAATGCAACAAAATAAAAGTGGTATTTGCAAATGGAAAGTACATCTTAAAACAATGTTTGTAAGAGGGATCCTCGGATAAGCCAGGATTCAAGCCATATTTGAATCCTGGCTTATCCGACTATCTTACCTGGAATGCAGTTTGCTTAGGTGTGACATCAAACCCGACTCAGAGTTCGTATTTCTAATGTAAATGGAATGCACTATAAGTACAATGTATGTTATTCTTATTATGACCCATCAAAAATGAAGGATGGTTGTTCTAAGCTTGGCAAACTGTATCTATGTGTGTGACTCTTTAGTTTGAAGTGGGAAAGCCATGAGGTAATTTAACGCAAGTTTTTCTGCTATTACTGGAAACATCTGGAGAAAGTCAGAGTATCATTCTAACTCCTCTCAACAAGCAGCCAGCTGGCTCAAGTGGCTGGGGAGAGAGAAATCTGGGTCTCTCTGCTTAAGCTGCTGCCCCTGCGACCCGACCCCGGATAAGCGGAAGAAAATGGATGGAGCATCTGAGGATCATCTCAGACCTGGACACCATACCCAATGCATCTCACTATCTGGGAGATGACAGCGCGTTGAAGAGTTACAAAGGCTTGGAGCCGGCTGTGACTGCACAGTTCACAGACCAGAGGTGACAGATCGTTACGGCTTAACCACTGATGCAGAAGGAGCGCATGTGGGGATTTCCTCCCTCATCAGAAAAACTGCCATTGAGAGTCTTGCCAGATTCTGATCACTTCAGTGAAAGAAATGTTCAACAGAAATGTTTTTACAGAGCATGGACTCTGCCTCTATAAGAGGGAGCGCATTTCAGCACCATGCAGAGCATTCAGGCCACAACAGATGAAACGTTCATAATGAATACATGTAGCTTATTATTCTGCTCGATGTGTGATGGAACGATGTGGATTCTCTGTTCGGTTTGTTTGTATCAAATATGAATTAAAATGAATGACAATTAAATACTACTGTATATGTCATTGTCATTTTAAAGATTGATGATTGATTAAAAATAGATTATGACCGGGTTTTTTCAATCCAGTCAATATGACTAAAAAATTGTCGCGCAACCAGCTTGCCAAGGCTTACCTGACATGAAGTGATCGCTGAAGATTGTTGCATTCTTAATCATCTTCTCATTCCAATCGCTTCTTCTGCTCACTTGCAACCAAAAAATCTTTAGATTGCCTTGAAGGGGGTGGGAGGGGTTGCACGTTTTGCTGTTTTTAATCAAAGTAATTTATGGAACCACCAGGACAACAAGACATGATCGTGTTTTTTTTCTGCACCCGACATGAAGTAGAGCAGACAGTGACATAGACGTATAATCCCTTCATTTTCATCTTGGTTTGGTTTGAAACCAGGGATTTCAGTAGTTGGATAAAACCTGTCGTCGGCAAACACTTTGAGGTCTACCATTTATTGTTATAAAAAAACACAAAAGTTTGGCAAGAGGGTGTAAAAGTAGTACTGGGGTTATATGCCAGAGTCAAAAAACGGAAAAAAATTTAGTTGACACATTATAGTTACTTTTCTTAGGTTTTTGGGCAATTTAAAGTAATTAACGGATGTGGCATAAGTTCCTTTTATTGTAGTTTATGTTTATCTTTAATGTAAATTATAAGGGTCCTAAAAATATAGTCAATTTAACTTACTGAAACTTGTTCTCACAACCCCACTATTGTATGTTATCTCATGAGCTGGATGTATGATCATATTGCTATTATTTAGTATTCTGAGCAACAACACATCCACTAGAATGTTAGGTGGATTGCATTATGAAGATCAATGCTAAAACCTCTGGCTGACACCCTTTTAATACTCATAATGCATTTCAGAGACCTCTTGAATCCTATAAACAGGGCCATTGTGATTAAAGAAAACACCATTTCAATAAAGGTAGAGTGGTTATGGGATGACCAGCTTGTTCATAGAGATCAATGATCCATCCATCTATTATAACCGATTCATCCAGCGAGCTCAAGGGTCAAAACAAGGTCAGTGCAGTGAGAAAGACAGAGGTATGCTCATGCTCATACCTACGGCTTATTTAGAATAACCCTCTAACCTAACATGCATGCTTTTAGACCGAAGAGAAAACCATTGCAGGCTGATAAAATAAAGTATGCAAACTCCAAACAGAAAAAAGGCTCATATTCACCCAGAAGGTGAAAAAAAGATAAGAAAATGGACATTTCTCTTTAGCATCTGCAAGAAATATGTGCATACATTTACATAGATAAACAAATGTAGAAACACATGCATACCATAATAAGGGAAATTGTTTCACATATTCAGGACATAATGCGACCCATAATATAAATGCTGTGTTTCAAAAGGTTTTGAAATGGTCTAAGTTTAACCTCAAATGTACAAATACAAAACAGATCTATTGTGTTAAGTCAATATGAAAGTGTGTGCAGAACCGAGTACGACTCATGATTCAGTAGCTTGTATAACACATTTTAGCAACAACTCATGTCGTTCTGCCCATTCTTCTTTACATCAGTGCTTCAGTTAGTGGACATTTGCAAGCTTTTTTATTGTAAGACTATTTTAATGTCCAACTTCATTTTAATCAGGTTGAGGTTTGGACTTTGACAGCAACACCTTGGTTCTTTGTTAGCAATTCTGTTGTACATGTCCTGCTGCCTTCGGGATCATTGTCCTGTTGTTGACCTAGTTTTGGGAAACCTTTAGCTGTTCGACAAAGTTTTACATTTGACAGAATGTTTTGGTTTACAAAGGAGTTCATGTCGGATTCATTAGCTGCAAGATTCCCAAGTGCTTTTAAACCAACTGTTCTTGAAAGCTGGTTTGAGGCATTTGTCTTTCAAATTATAATTCACAATTACTTTATTTATCCATCCATTATCTGTACCCGTCCATGCTTTGCAGGGTTGCGGGGGAGCTGGTGCCTATCTCCAGCAGTCACAGGGCGAGAGGTGGTGTACACCCTGGACAGGTCGCTAGTCCATCGCTGTACTTTATTTATCCCAAAGGGAAATTAAATGTTTCTAACTCATATAATCCAAGAATCTTCAAAGAGTTGTAGATTGTGATGCTGTGGGCAGAAAGGATCTCCCGTAGCAGTCAGTTTAACAACTAATCTGGAGAGGCCTCTGACTGAAGACTGTAGCTGTTAGCATGTCATGACTGTCATGACATGACAAAGCTCAATATCCAGGCAGTATACACGATACATCTCAGTATCATGTCCTTGATGGGGCTCCACTGTGGAACAGTTGGTAGCACAAGACGATCCTGGGTTCCAATCCTGGCTTGGGGTCTTTCTGTATGGAGTTTGCATATTCTCCCTGTACATGTGTGGGTTCTCTGTGGGTACTCCAGCTTCCTCCCACAGTCCAAAAACATGACTGTTAGCTTAAATGGTATTTCTTACTTGTCCTTAAATGTGAGTGTGTGAGTGTATGGTTGTTTGTCCTGTGTGTCTCTGTGTTTGTGTTGTGTTGCCCTGCGGGCTCTAGGTGCTAACATGTTCCGGGTGCACCCTGCCTTTCGCTCAATGACCACTGGAGATAGGCACCAGCTCCCTTGCAACCCTGCAAAGGATTGGCAGTATAGACAATGGATGGATGTCCAGGATGACCCCGTCAGTTGTGGGCAAGCAGTGCTCATCCACCTCATTTGCTTTTGCCGCTCCTTGTTAAATCTCTGCCTAACTGTATGGTTTAAAAGCCGGAAAGAGAGATGTTTGAGTCAGGAATTTAAAGAGATGTTCATTAGACTCAAAAAGTGTGGAAGAGATGGTTTGAACTTCCTTATTCTCTCTCTGCTACGGTGTACATTTTAGGACTTCCTCGGGTCTCAAGAACACATCTGTCAGACCTCAGTGAAAACAGTCTCAGGCATCAGACCCTAGATAAAAAGACATCAGGTCTCAGGAAAACATTTGTCAGTCTTCAAGCAAAACGGCTTCACATCGAACGGCATCAGACAGAACGGACTCAGGAAAAAGTACTCATGGTGCGTTCACTTCAGCTCGTTTTTTGAAGGATTGTTTTGATTTTGTTTTTTTTACCGCAAATGACAAATTGTAGAGTATAGAGTCCGAAAGAGCAGCAATACATGGTGCTTTTTTTGGTTGATGAACATAATTTACTCTCTGTCACTCTGAACTACGTGGTAAGTGCGCAACTTGATAGCGCAGGCGCTGTCGGTGATTTAGTGACATTTCCTCCCGGCTCCTCTGATGGTGCGTTCCACTTACCTTGTAATTCTGAGTGACCAAGAGTAAATTATGTTCATCAACAGACGTTTTGGCGTTCTAGCTGCATCAACTCGGAAAAAAACGGAAAGATTCTAAGAAAGCACCATGTATTGCTGCTCTTTCGGACTCTACACCCTATAATTTGTCATTTGCGGGAAAAAAACGAAAACAAAAAAATCCTTCAAAAAACGAGCTGAAGTGAACGGACTATGAGTACTTTTTCCTGAGTCAGTTCTGTGTGATGCGGTTTGGTCTGAGTCCGTTCTGTCTGATGCGGTTTGGTCTGAGTCCGTTCTGTCTGATGCGGTTTGGTCTGAGTCAGTTCTGTCTGATTCCGTTTGGTCTGAGTCCGTTCTGTCTGATGCTGTTTGGTCTGAGTCCGTTCTGTCCTATGCGGTTTGGTCTGAGTCCGTTCTGTCTGATGCGGTTTGGTCTGAGTCCGTTCTGTCTGATGCGGTTTGGTCTGAGTCCGTTCTGTCTGATGCTGTTTGGTCTGAGTCCGTTCTGTCTGATGCTGTTTGGTCTGAGTCCGTTCTGTCTGATGCTGTTTGGTCTGAGTCCGTTCTGTCTGATGCCGTTTGGTCTGAGTCCGTTCTGTCCTATGCGGTTTGGTCTGAGTCAGTTCTGTCTGATGCCGTTTGGTCTGAGTCCGTTCTGTCCTATGCGGTTTGGTCTGAGTCCGTTCTGTCTGATGCGGTTTGGTCTGAGTCCGTTCTGTCTGATGCGGTTTGGTCTGAGTCAGTTCTGTCTGATTCCGTTTGGTCTGAGTCCGTTCTGTCTGATGCTGTTTGGTCTGAGTCCGTTCTGTCCTATGCGGTTTGGTCTGAGTCCGTTCTGTCTGATGCGGTTTGGTCTGAGTCCGTTCTGTCTGATGCTGTTTGGTCTGAGTCCGTTCTGTCTGATGCTGTTTGGTCTGAGTCCGTTCTGTCTGATGCTGTTTGGTCTGAGTCCGTTCTGTCTGATGCCGTTTGGTCTGAGTCCGTTCTGTCCTATGCGGTTTGGTCTGAGTCAGTTCTGTCTGATGCCGTTTGGTCTGAGTCCGTTCTGTCCTATGCGGTTTGGTCTGAGTCCGTTCTGTCTGATGCGGTTTGGTCTGAGTCCGTTCTGTCTGATGCTGTTTGGTCTGAGTCCGTTCTGTCTGATGCTGTTTGGTCTGAGTCCGTTCTGTCTGATGCCGTTTGGTCTGAGTCCGTTCTGTCCTATGCGGTTCGGTCTGAGTCCGTTCTGTCTGATGCAGTTTGGGCTGAGTCCATTCTGTCTGATGCCGTTCTATGTGAGGCCGTTTTGTTTGAAGACTGACAGATGTTTTCCTGAGACCTGATGCCTTTTTATTTAAAGTCTGATGTCTGAGGCTGTTTTCTCTGAGGTCTGACAGATGTGTTCTTGAGACCTGAGGATGTCCTAAAATGTACACCATACTCTGCTCTTTGGCCCTGCTCTGCATCCATGAAGCTTCCTTTTCAATTCCTCTGGTATTTGGAGTCATAGTTCAGGTATTATTTTAGCTTTGAGATGTTTATCAGGTACTCCCAGTTCTAAAAACAGTTGTTATGGACAGACAGACAGACAGACAGACAGACAGACAGACAGACAGACAGACAGACAGACAGACAGACAGACAGACAGACGGACAAGCTGTATTATCCATTTACATGGAAAATTGTCTTGCTGTACCATATCCACAATCATAAAATCATAAAATAATAATAAATAGTCACTCAGTACAATGCAAGAACAATTTTAAAAATAAGTTCACCCAGTAGCACAATGATGATGCGGTTGCACAGCATAACTCCTGTCCGACAGTAAAAAAGTATGAACAAAAGTCCTTCCAGCATCAGAGCATCCAAAACCAGAGGGAATAATTGTCTAAACATACAAAGATTCATCCCAAAAAATGAAAAAGAAAGTCTAGAAAAAAAAATCTGAACTTATGTTCAGAGGTACATTAGTTCATGGCATGGTTCTAGATTCAATTAGAAATAATTGCTCTTTGGTTTTTGGACAAACAAGGTGCTGTTCATTAAGATGCAAATTAGATGCAACCTTGCAAAACAAGCTACACTTTTGAGTCTTATAAACATTAATGTTTCACAAAACTAATAGAGGTTTCTGTATGACTTGTGATATCTACTGTATGCAAATTGGATCTCAGAGTTTGTCTGAAACTAAAACATTGAACAGAAATAAATAATTAAAACACAGTACCCAGAATGATGCAGTCAGACCAATAAGGGTTTTGCTCAACAGGAAAAACAATTATTAAGATATACCATGTGGAGAACCCTTAAGTACAGTTATAATCATAGCCTGGGACTGTTTCTACATTAATAACAACTAGTATATCATATGGGCTTTTAACACGAGTACATGTCATCCCTCAGCCAGTGTCCCCAGCAGATTAATGTAGAAACCCAACAGCTCGCCTGTGACCCATTCATTCTGTCTTAATGAACAAACTATAGGACATGAAGAAGGAAAGCTGCTATTTAACACCATAAAGAAAATCCTTTAACATTTCATTTTGATTACCAGTATCAAGGAAAAATCCTTGTTGATCTTTTGTTTCTGAAGTATGGCTGGGTTTCTACATCAGAACCCAAATGGGTTTTCTTTATAAGCTAAAAATAGGATGTGTATCTGCCACTTTTAAGGTAATGTTAAACCCAAAGTCCCCTCTTAGTGATGCTCATGCAGTGAGACACAAAAAACCTCTAACTGGTCATGGTACACAGCTGTGATTTCTTTTCTTTGTGTTTTTGTTTTGTCACACTTCGATGTTTCAGATCAGTTACATTTTTTATATTGGACAAAAATAGCCTGAGTAAAAAAAAGCAATTTTCAAATCATAATTTCATTTCTTGAGAAACAAATACTCTCCAAACAAACCTGGGCTTGTGTTGAAAAGTAGCTGCCCCCTAAACCTTATACCTGCTTATGCCACACTGCCATCAAGCATTTGCAATAATGAGCCTTTTACGTTATTGAGGGGGAATTTTGACCCAAATGTCTTTGAAAACTTGTTTGATTTCAGCCACACTGGAGGGGTTTTTACATATCACGGGCCTGTTTTGAGGTCATTACACAGCACAGATTGAACCTACAGTAAGTTTGGACTCTGAGTAGGTCTCTCCAAAACTTTCATAATGATGATTTGAGTCATTCATAACCCACCAAATTGATGCTCAAGCATTCTACTTCAGGATTTTCCTGTAAAGAGCAGAAATCATAGATCAATCAAGTAGGGCAAGTTGTTCAGGTTCTAAAGCAGCAAAACAGCCTCAAACCATCACATGACCACCATGTTTGTCTCCTGAGATTATGGGTTTTTTCGTGAAATATTGTGTTAGTTTTACACAATGATGTAGCAGGATGCACACCTTCCATAAAAGTTTTTTCTCATCAACCCACAGAAATTCTTTGGGATCATCAAGACATGCTTCGGTAAATGTGGGACAGGCGTTCTTTTTGCTTAGTACAGTTTTTTTTTTTTGTCTTTGAAGTCTTCTATGGATGTTGTTCTGCTCAGTATCATAATTTTTGTTGACTCACGAACATTGACCTTAACTGAGGGAAGTGAGGCCTTGATTGCTTTATATGTTGTTCTGGATCCTTGTGCGACCTACTGGATGAGTCAATGATATGCTCTGGGTTTTGGTTGGCATTCCTGGGAAGGTTCACCACTCTGCCAGGTTTTCTCCATTTGTGGATATTGTTTCTCCCTGTGGGGGTCCCAGAGTAAGAAAGGGGTTGAAACACTCTCCAAACAGATATATGTAAAAAAGGTTGTTTATCTTTTTCTTGAATTTCTTTAGACCTGGTCTTTGAGTGTTGCTTTTTGATATCATTTAGCCTACTTTATGTTGCCCGACAGGTTCTGTTTTAGGTATTTTTTGCTTCTTCAGTTGGGCAGTAATCGTGACGGCTGAAATTAAACTCCAGAAACTTGGGTAATCACTACTGTTGTGGACTCCAGTCAATTGTGTGACTTTAGACTTGTCTTGAAAAAAATGTGACTTGAACTGGACTTTTACACCAATGACTTGGGAATTTAACCTGTTTACTTGAAAATACTTGATATTTTACCCAATATCTAAAGTTTAAAACACATATTTTATATTTCAAAACTGCACACATTTAATCCATTTTACTCATCCCGTATCAACAAACGGAAACTGTCTCTATGTGCGAGAGCTGTAGCTCAGCCAATCAAATTAACCAGATTAAAAAATAAAATAAAATATAGATTTTAAAGAGAACACATTGAACATATGACTGTAACGTTGTTTTAAATTACTCAAAATGACTTTAAAATTCGAAGTTTCAGATTTGGGACTTGCCCGTTTTTACTTGACTTGAGGATAACGACTTGAGACTTACTTGATACTTGCAAAACAATGACTTGGACCGTTGGTGTAGATTCTCAGTGATCCAGGACATGATATTCTAGAATGACCTCTGGTAATCACTGTAGTAATAGTTATAGGGCCAGGTAGATTCCAACAGCTTTTTATTCAGTTTTTATTTGTCTGATATTAAAATCCGTTTAATGATGTGAAACATTTACAGCAAATAAATTTCATTGCAACACTGTAGAGTAGGCATGACTGTGGTTTTGTGTAGTTTTCCTGCTTTAATGTGTATCATGGCTCCAGAATTTACAAATAAATATATCTAATATTATTGACAAATATTGCAACTTTTCTTTTAAAGAAAATTCACAATCCTTTCATTCATAGACTCTCTCAGTTACTTGAGCTATTGTCGTTTAGGTTTATCATGCAGCATCAACCCCAGCCTCCCAGACACTGCTCAGAGAGGTGCACTGTTTCCTTCACTGTAAATCTCCCTAGTAAAAGGGGCCTACAGGGTCTCAAGAAGGCTTAGGTCAGGCGAGAAGGGGATATGTCATTACCTTTTCAGCTTTAAGGCTTGACTGGCTAGCCAGGCAATGTAGCATTGTCCTTCATAAACATCTTCTTGAAACATTCAGCTTTTTCCTGTTCCAGTACTTGAATAAAGTGTCACTAGTTCGTTTTTCAGTTTCTTTAGAAACGACAGATCAAGGTTTTTGGTTTACCTTTACATATTACTACAGCATCTGATCTCTTCCTCAGAAGTGTCACTTGGTGATGATGTGACGTGTCCGTCAGCTGTTTTATGCAGACAGTGAAGGCCGGTTACGCCCCCTCCCTGTCTGTTGGCTTCCTAAGAACCACGTTCCATGTGTGGGTCAAGATGTAGGTTCCCTCATCTCTGTTCATGGTCCTTGGGTCCCAATTCCTAATTTTGATGGCCCCAAACCCTATCCAATCAGAAAAACCTTCCGTCTTCCTCAAAACATCAACATCATCCTGTGGTCTTCTTGCATAGAGCAGTAATTGAGCATGTAAAAAACAAGCAAGCAAAAAGCGCTTGGACAATCGATAATGCCAACACAGCTCTGAGGGCATCCATGCAGTTTTTGAGTGTAAACAAGTCGCACATGTGATGTCAGAGCATTTTTGTCACGGGCAGGGACGTCGCAAAACCTAAAACCCCTGTTATTTATGTCCGCAAGCCAATGCTTACAATGGAGTAACAAATCTTCACTTTGGTCAGAGGTTTTTGAAAGAATTGTTTTTGATGTTGTAAATCTGCACTTTCGTGTGGATGACAGGCCAAATCGTAGAAAAATGTCTTCGTTTTGTGAGATACCCTGCTACGTATGGACAAGGCCTCCGTTGAAGTGGAATCTGTGGCTGTTTATGATCCAGCCACGAGCTGATCCATCTGGTCTATTGAGAGTCACTCTTTTCTCAACAGCCCATAAACCTTTAAAAAAATATATATTTTTAAACTACCAATATTGGTGAGTCAGTGTAAATTGTAGCCTGTCTTCAATTCTTAACTGATAGGAGTGTTAGACAATGTGGTCTGTTGTTGCTGTATCCAGCTGTTTCAAGTTGCGTTGTTTGCTCAACAATGATATTCTGCATATTTTGGTTGTAACGGATGGTTATTGGAGCTACTGTTGGCTTTTTATCATTTCACACCAGTCTGCCCGATCTCCTCTGAAATATGAGATCAACAAGCCATTTTGGTAAATACAACTGTTGCTGACTGAATATTTTCTCTTTTTTGGTCAGTTCTCTGTAAACCTGCGAGAACCTGTTTGAAAATTCCAGATTCTGAAATATTCAGACAAATTCTATCTTGAACCGACAAACAGTCATTTGAATAGCCTTTTTCTCTCCATTTTGATGCTCACATTGAAAAAAGCAAGTTGTCTTCATCACATCTACATGTCTAAAGGCATTGAGTTGCTGCCATGTGATTGGTCGAGTCTCTATTTGTGTTAAGAAGAAATTGAGCAACTGTACCTAAAGTGTCTGGTGACTGTACGGATCGAGATAGCACATCTTAGTTTTATTAGGACCTGCATACACAACATCATATCTGAAAACATCTGAGTAGCATCTCATTATGTCCTGCCTCCACTGCCCAGTTATCTGTTTTCATGAATCCCACCTGGGATTGCAAAATTCCAAAATATTTCCATAAACTGTAAAACTGTATATTTCACTAGCCACCCTCAAATTAACAGTATACCTTAAGGTCCAAATGGCAATCCAGTGGTAAAAATAATGTCTAATATCTTGTTTCCAGTGAGCGGTGGGGTACAGGTCAGGGCGGTTCGCTACACTATTTTGTCTGTTTCCATTGTGAAAGCGGGCCATACAACCAACCCCTACTGTACCATTCCTGGGACCCTTTCATGTGTGGGTCCATGGGACAATAGTACCGTACGGTTAGAGTGAAGCTACTGGCATCACACATCACACTCCATTGACTGAGGGACAAAAAAAATGTCAAAGGTTGCAACAAGCATGAGACATGTGGGGTGCTGTTTGTAAAGGTACACAGTAAGAAATTAACAGTAATAATTTGGTTTATATTTGTGTCCATGTTATTCTTCTTTATATTCTTTACTTATAAATGTCACCGTTTCAAACTAAATATTTAGTTAATAAATTAAATATTTAAGTAACACGTTTACTTTAATGTTTACAAATTAAATATTTACCTCCAAACTAATATACTGTAGCTAGCAAGCCAAATTGGCTAGCTAAATATATAGCATTGAAGTGAATATTTCATTCAAAGCTAAATATTTTTGCTAATATGCAAATTCACTTGCAAAAGTGGAAATGGACTATCAAAATAAAAGCTGGGTCTCGCAAACCTCTTTTTATACTCCTGCTGCTGTTGCACTGGTTACTGTTGCTGTAAATCGGTAAGGTAGGGGGCATCTGTATAGCCATTAAAACAGCTCATCCTACATTTTAAGATGAAATGCTAGAAATGTTAGGACGAAAAATAAGCAATGACAATGCTTTTCGGATTTTATTTGAATTTCTTTTTTTGAATTTAAGAAAACTAACCTTTATTTCTTGTCATTTAACTTTAAGCACTGTTTAATCCCAAGTTGAAGTTTGTGGATGCAATGTGATGAAATGTGGTATAAGGACTGTCAATACATTTGCAAAGCACTGTACCTTCACAAAAGAAACTAGGGCAGTAGAAGGACTGACCATCTTGAGGATAAGCAGAGAAGAGCAATTTCTGTCTTTTAATGAAGAGATATTCCCAGTTTTTTGAGAGAAAAGGAGAAAGAAACTGAGAGAAAATAGCCAATAATCTAGACCATGTGATTCACACATAAACCGCCCTCCTTGGATTAGTCAGAGTTTACAGGTGAAACTCGAAAAATTTGAACATCGTGCAAAAGTTAATTTATTTCAGTAATTTCACTAAAAGGTGAAACTAATATATGATATAGACTCATCACATTCAAAGCGAGACATCTCAAGCCTTTATTTGTTCTAATTGTGATGATTATGGCTTACTGCTTATGAAGACCCCAGATTCAAAATCTCAGATAATTAGAATCCATCCATCCATTATCTATACCCATCGATCCTATGGAGGGTTGGAGGGGGGGTGGGGGTCTGATTTTAAACAGGGAAATATCAGACCTCTGAAAAGTATACAGTGGCTTGCAAAAGTATTCGGCCCCCTTGAACTTTTCCACATTTTGTCACATTACAGCCACAAACATGAATCAATTTTATTGGAATTCCACGTGAAAGACCAAAACAAAGTGGTGTACACGTGAGAAGTGGAACAAAAATCATAAATGATTCCAAACATTTTTTACAAATAAATAAGTGAAAAGTGGGGTGTGCGTAATTATTCAGCCCCCTTTGGTCTGAGTGCAGTCAGTTGCCCATAGACATTGTCTGATGAGTGCTAATGACTGAGTGCTCCTGTGTGTAATCTAATGTCAGTACAAATACAGCTGCCCTGTGACGGCCTCAGAGGTTGTCTAAGAGAATGTTGTGAGCAACAACACCATGAAGTCCAAAGAACACACCAGACAGGTCAGGGATAAAGTTATTGAGAAATTTAAAGCAGGCTTAGGCTACAAAAAGATTTCCCAAGCCTTGAACATCCCACGGAGCATTGTTCAAGCGATCATTCAGAAATGGAAGGAGTATGGCACAACTGTAAACATACCAAGACAAGGCCGTCCACCTAAACCCACAGGCCAAACAAGGAGAGCGCTGATCAGAAATGCAGCCAAGAGGCCCATGGTGACTCTGGACGAGCTGCAGAGATCTACAGCTCAGGTGGGGGAATCTGTCCATAGGACAACTATTAGTGGTGCACTGCACAAAGTTGGCCTTTATGGAAGAGTGGCAAGAAGAAAGCCATTGTTAAAAGAAAACCATAAGAAGTCCCGTTTGCAGTTTGCCACAAGCCATGTGGGGGACACAGCAAACATGTGGAAGAAGGTGCTCTGGTCAGATGAGACCAAAATGGAACTTTCTGGCCAAAATGCAAAACGCTATGTGCGGCGGAAAACTAAGACTGCACATCACTCTGAACACACCATCCCCACTGTCAAATATGGTGGTGGCAGCACCATGCTCTGGGGGTGCTTCTCTTCAGCAGGGACAGGGAAGCTGGTCAGAGTTGATGGGAAGATGGATGGAGCCAAATACAGGGCAGTCTTGGAAGAAAACCTCTTGGAGTCTGCAAAAGACTTGAGACTGGGGCGGAGGTTCACCTTCCAGCAGGACAACGACCCTAAACATAAAGCCAGGGCAACAATGGAATGGTTTAAAACAAAACATATTCATGTGTTAGAATGGCCCAGTCAAAGTCCAGATCTAAATCCAATCGAGAATCTGTGGCAAGATCTGAAAGCTGCTGTTCACAAACGCTGTCCATCTGATCTGACTGAGCTGGAGCTGTTTTGCAAAGAAGAATGGGCAAGAATTTCAGTCTCTAGATGTGCAAAGCTGGTAGAGACATACCCTAAAAGACTGGCAGCTGGAATTGCAGCAAAAGGTGGTTCTGCAAAGTATTGACTCAGGGGGCTGAATAATTACGCACACCCAACTTTTCAGTTAGTTATTTGTAAAAACAATTTGGAATCATGTATGATTTTCGTTCCACTTCTCACGTGTACACCACTTTGTATTGGTCTTTCACGTGGAATTCCAATAAAATTGATTCATGTTTGTGGCTGTAATGTGACAAAATGTGGAAAAGTTCAAAGGGGCCGAATACTTTTGCAAGACACTGTAATAATGCATATGTACTCAGTACCTGGTTTGGGCCTCTTTTGCATCAATGACTGCATCAATGTGGGGTGGCATGGCTGGTATCAGCCTGTGGCACTGTTGAGGTGTAATGGAAGACCAGGAAGGTTCAATAGCGGCCTTCAGCTCTTCTGCATTGTTCCGTCTCATGTCTCTCATCTTTCTCTTGGCAATGCCCATAGATTCTCTCTGGGGTTCAGGTCAGGCGTGTTTTCAGGACAATCAAACACAGTAATCCTACAGTCATTGAACCAGGTTTTAGTACTTTTGGCAGTGTGGGCAGTGTGCCAAGTCCTGCTGGAAAATGAAGTCAGCATCCCCATAAACCTTACAACTTAAAATGTATCAATTCAATTCAATTCAGTTTATTTATATAGCGCCAATTCACAACAGATGTCATCTCAAGGCACTTAACAAGAAGTCATTTCAATACAATTATACAAACATTCCAATCAGTTAAAAAGTTTCCTATTTAAGGAATCCCAGCAGATTGCGTCAGTCATTAGTATAGTAAAATAACCAAAGTACAGTTTACAAAAGGAAGTTTTTTCCTACTTTTTAAGTAGAACATTTTTTAGGCCTATGTAAAGAGATATATAAAAAAAAAGTGCCCTCCCCCCTGCTGGATGACGATATCAGTGTATCAGTTTTACTGTAAACATCGTCAACTGCCAATTTGGGGGACATCGCCCAACCCTAGACTGGAGGCTTGTTTATCGTTCAAGCATGAATAAAGACAAAAGAGCGTCCCACACTATTTGAGAAGCACTGCTCTAACTCCAGCCAGCCTCAGTCCACTCCTTGTGAAGATCCCCAACACTTTAGAATGACCTTTTCCTGACAATCTTGTCCAGGCTGCAGTTATTCCTGCTGCTTGTGCGACTTTTTCTTCCACACTTTTCCCTTCCACTTAACTTTCTATTAATGTGCTTTTATACAGCACTTTGGCAACATCCAACTTCTTTTGCAGTTACCTTTTGAGGCTTTCCCTCCTTATAGAGGGTGTCATTGACGGTTTTCTGCACAACTGTCAGGTCAGCAGTCTTCCCCATGATTGTGATTCCTCCTGAACCAGACTGAGAGACCATTTAAAGGCTCAGGAACCCTTTGGAGGTGTTTTGGATTAATTAGCTGATTAGCGTGTGACACTTTGAGCCTAAAATATTGAACCTTTTCACAATATTCAAATTTTCTGAGATTTTGAATTTGGGGTATCCATAAGCTGTAAGCCATAATCATCAAAATTATAACAAATAAAGACTGGAAATATCTTTGCTTTGCATTTAATTAGTCTATATCATATATTAGTTTCACCTTTTAAATTATATTACTAAAATAAATGAACTTTTGCACGATATTCTAATATTTCAAGTTTCATCTGTATGTATTGTCTATGTAAAAGTGTAAGTGTGTTCTTACAGTGTTGAATGGTCTGGTTTTGGTTTACTTTCAGGAACCTCAGAGGGCTGCTGCGACTAAGATATGTTACACCACCACACACGCACACATTCATATAAACAAACTTACCCCAATTTTAGTAGCGGATATAAGGGGAGTAGCCTAGAATTACTTTAAATTAAAGACTCTTTTCTCTTTTCGACAATTTTCATGGCTTTTTTTTTTTTTTGCTTCTTTCCTCTAAGCCTTGACTGTTGCATTTGTGCAGAATGAAGAAACGCTCTGGGGTATGTGTGTGTGTCAATACGTACGCGCAATAACTTGTCTGTGTGTGCATGCATGTTTGCAACAATAGCCAGAGGCATCATCTCCTCAGAACTCCGAGTGCCATCTTTCAAACACAGCACGACATGAAAGTAATCCTCAAAAAAAAGACTTGGGTAACTGTCACATCTTTTTCCAACTGTTAACACAATGACAGTTATATCAATTCTCAGCTAAACAATCGCAATCTACTGTATTTAGTGAATTAAGACAGCTACAAGCATCAGTTTCCTGAGGGGGAGGGTTGTGCTGTCAACATGTTTCTGACAGAAAAACGACATTAAGATGTGGGTATTTTTTGTCTGGTGTGTTCATCAGAAAATCTTTTCATTGGCATGAAAGTGTGAGATGGAGGTAGATTGCATCCAGCTGTGCTGGGAGTCCCTCATCAACCCTTTGGAGCAGTCACGATTGCAAGTAAGCCTTTCGCTCAACTTATTTGACTAAATTAGAAGGGAAAAAACACCTCATATCTTCCTGTTGATAAATACCAGTCGCAGCGATCAATTTTGTCTTCCCCTAATGGACCAAGTCCAAGTGTGCTTTATGAGTGAGGGAGACGGCTTGAAGGGCGAGACATGATGATATTTTCCTGTTTGCTGCCAACAGAGAACAAGAGCCTGTGGTGCATTTGGAGCATAGTTCATCACTCGATGGATCTCTTTAATAACGAAAAGTAGTGTTGAAATTACTGAGCAGGGAAATGCTGTTTCATAACATGCTTATTCAAAAACAGAAAAACAGAAAGTCATGCGGCATGTTGTTGACTGCCTTACAATCTATCTATGGAATAACACGCTCTAATCCATCTGTGACGCCTTTTTTGGTGTGAGAATTTCCATTTTTATTTGGGGCAAACCTGTTTTCCCCAACCGTTCAGTTAAAACCTGAGGCAGGTCTGGATATGGTGCTGCCGTTTCCGTATGAACAGATCTGATAGGTGTGTAGATCATTACAAGTGAGGATTCTAGAGACCTTTTTCTTTTGAATTATTAGGCCTTAATTAACTGACAAAAAATAAATAAACTCAGGGATTCAGGGGTGGAATTTGAACACCCACTCAATGATTTCACAAGCCTCTATTTTATTTCAACCACACATTTGTTTTTTCTATCTTACTTTAAATCAATCTAAATGTGTTTATTAGAATATTCTTTGATTTGATTGATTTTGATTCATTTTTAAAACTTACACAGTAACATTTTACGATAAGGCTCCCCTTAATAAATGCCTAATAAATAGTTTATAGATATGTTATAATTTAATCTATAGTTTATAAATCATTAATAAATCCTTATTGTGCATTAAAGGCGAGAAAGAGACATAAATTACCAGTTTCTTGCCAAATAGCTCACCAATATGTTTCATCTAGAATTGCTATATTATACATTTCAGGCTATGTTAATACAGTGAGCATTTGTACATATAATGCTTTAGCATCTAATGTTGTATTTTATAACTGCATTATGTATATTCACAACTATGAGAAGGAGACTTATTGTAAAGTGTGAAACACGGCCTGATAAACATTCATAAATGCCTAAAAGCTAAAAACTTGTCTTGGCGCCAAAGACAGGGAAGATTAAAGTAATGTATACAAGGAGCTTGCAAAAACATCCAGTCAAAATTGACATTATAGAAAGTCCCTCCCATATGTGGGTGACCATCTGTGGTGCGCTCAGGAGGTTCAAGCCAAACGAACAATGACAGACAGTGACGGCACTTATTCAAGTTGCTATACTTGATCACAGTCCATGGAGGGACCTGAAGATATAAGGCTGAATCAAAAGACAACGCCACCATCAGTGCTAGCATCAATGAGCCTTTTGGTCATTTAGAAGTGCTCAGCCTGTGGAGGCAATGTGCCACTATCAGGTGTTTTTCATAAAAGATTACGCGATGGCGGGATAAAGGAGGAGGTGGGGGTGGGGTTGGTGGCGGGTTGGTGGCGGGCTGTTGACGTACAGGGTTGCATATAAACCATGAGACGGAAGAGTCCATGATTAACAGAGAAAGTAAATTGGACGTAGCTTGCTTTTTATTCCGATTGAAGCCCCGCTCCTCAATTCTTTGTGTGCCTCTCCAAAAGGTGGCTGTCCTTCACAGTCCCCATGAACTGTCTGGTGATCTGGTCTTCAGCTCTAAAGGCCAGAAGCTCCCGGACCTCTGCATCACTCAAGTTTACAATTTCAGCTGATACAGTTTACAAATGCTAAATGAACTCCCCATGTTCACTTGTATGTTAAATACTGTTGCCGGCCGGGGTTCAGCGCACATTCCACACATCATCATGACATCACCGTCGGTTGCGGCAAGGCGTGATCTTCATTCATTAGTCCAGCGTTGTGGTAATATTACTATCAAGCATGCCTGCACAAATTCCATGCCGCCACAGCGCATTCAAAAGACCGGGAATATTACCTTTGTAGTATTACAAAACAAATTTTAGTGTGATCTCTGAGGTTGACATATCTTAACAAAGAACTACCTCTTTAATGGGATGTCCTTATTTTGTCACAAGACTGTGAGGGGGTGGTCATTTAGGTAGAGTTCCTATATGCTTTTTATGTAAAAAGTCCATATTCAACTTTCCAGAGTATTTAGTCCTTTCTGATTATTTTAAAAACTACAAACTCTGGATTTAATATGTTGATATTTTAACAGTTGGATGTCTTTGAGTGCAGAATCTGGCTGGAAGGAAGGACACAAGGATGGAAAAAGTAAATATAACAGAGAAAAGGAGCTAGTGCATCAGAATACAAGGGCATAATAGAAAACGGAACGACTCAAGGTGAAAAAGAGCTATGGGCACAAGGAAGAATGGAAGGAGAGTAGGAAAGACAAAAAAGGTACTACATAACCAAGGAGACAATATTTTGACAATGGGATAGAGAATAATGATGATGTGTCTTTCCATGCTCTTATTTTGTTTTTTTCCATACTTATCCAGACCTTAAAAACACTGCAATTGATACCCCATACTTTCCAGACCCTGTAGGGTCCCTGTGGTTAAGGTAGTGATAGAGTCTCATCAAACCAGATTTATGAGCTTGCTTCTGTGAAGTACACAGGCATCATGTTCCCTGCAAACAGCCTGAATTATCTCCCTTGTCTTTTCTTTCCATCTGCCCTTGGACAGACTTCGAACTTCTGCATATTTTCTTTCCCTCTCTCTCGTCTTCTGTTTCACCATCCGCTTTAAGTCATGTTAAGCACCATCACTTCTTACTTCCAGCCAGTTATTAGCACTCTAATTAATTCCACATGCTAACGCCGGTCAGGCCTGGTGTCGCTTACTCTCGCACGTTCGTGCATACCCAAACATCCAAGCTTTTGCCCCCCCATTCCTTGGTAATTGGACCCAAATGCTCCCAGCCAGAACACTTAAGTTCCCATCAAAGTGAAAGCAGAGGCCTTGGAGTTGGAACGCCGCAGACTTGCGGAGGTTCTGGGAAGGCTCGCAGCGAACAGATGTAGACATGAAATAAAGTCTCCCTCTTACACCATGGATGCAGTAAACGACTGCTGCAGGAAATCTTTTGTTTCACACTTGTCACTGGGGAATGCACTCATGTGGTGATGTATTGATTTAGTGTTTGTGCTACAAAGTCCACATATGCTCAAGTTTCCAACCAAAGAAGCTACATTGTTGGATGTTAGATTGAAAAACTTAACCTAAGCCGCAATACATTTTGCTGTTTGTTTTTTTTGTAAACTCTGTTTGATATTCACCTTAAAAATATAACAAGGTTGATAATGTATATATTTTTCATTTTGAATAATAATGTGAATCTTTTTAAAAAAACAATAAATAGAAGACGTAAGCTTTGTTTCTCTGTGCCACGCAAAATGTAAAAATGTCATTCTAGTTATTGGAAAAAAAATGTATGTGTATAAATAAAACCCACCTGCAAACAAATTACATATTCTTTCCTTTCCTTTACAGGCTAAATTAAATCTCCTAGCATTGTTACATTTTATGCTATTTCAAAAGGCACAGAGGATACACCATAGTGACATCGAGAATCGAACAAAATTTTCTTAATGATAATTATTACTGTAAAGGGCAGACAAATGATTTTCCAAAGTTACCAGCTTTTTCTAGACACACAAAGAGCGTTTAAAATGCTATCTTTGAAAAATGTCCCTCACTCTAAAGGTTATTGTGCCCTTTTGAATGTATTCATGAATTTCTTATTTTTTCTTCTGTTTTTAAAAGCAAACTATCATAGGACTGTGAATATGAGATAAGTTTGTAAATCATGATTAGGATTGTAAAACAATACTGAAAACCAAATCTCTTAACAACCAAGAAATTCACTTTCTGGAACATCAGAATGCAATGAAAATTTTTTTTAATTTTGAGTTTAGGTTATATTTGCCGGTTTCATAATGAGGCTAATAAACTTTATTGACTTAAAATGCTGTAAATACACACACATACACACGCAGACACACACAAAAAATTACCAGAAGGAAATATCTTAGAGGAGGAATTTCAAGGATGTTCTTTTTTTGTTCGAACAGAAAATCTCCTGGCAAAAGTTGCATTTTTTACAGAACATCTTGCACACTCAATACACTCATACAAGTAAGAAAATACTAATAATACTAAATCCTTTGTTCCATAACATACAAAGGTTGTAAACTCAAATAAGTAATAGCCTTTTTGTTCCCTGCATATCTCCAACTAAAAAAATCCTCTTACACCTTTTGTGCTTCTTCTGACTAAAGCAGTGAAGACCCTAAATAACCGTATATGAAAGAGAAACTTTCAGACATGCTGTTGCTAACACAGATTATCCAAAATATTTCTGGCACAACTTCACCGACTCCTAAGATGCTTAGAGACGTTCAAAAATCTGCTGAGAAGAAGACTCCAGCGTGTTAGGACCAAACGTATTGGTAGACAGACACATTTCAGCTTGTTTCTTGCACCATTGCTAGCACAGATTAGCCATGTAGCCGTGATGCATTCCTAGACCTTAAACCAAGATAAATTGAATCTACTTTTTACTAATAAGAAAGTGCACAAATGGTGTAAACAAGGAACTGGTACTGTTCGTGTGTAACTTACATGTTTTAATCAGTAGTGTTTAAATAGCTGTGCCCTCTTTCCAATAATAAAACCACAATATTTACACTTCCACTCCATCTTTGGCTAGCTAAGGAGTACAGCTGGGTATGGATTCAAGTTTCAAGAATCGATTCGATTCCCATGATCGGATCCAATCCATTCTGTTCCTGATATAGATCAGTGCTATTAAAACCGTTTCTTTTAGCTGTTACCCTAATTATATGCCTGTAATTGCATGATGCAACACTGGGTTGAGTTAAAGTTCACCGGCGTAAACCGTATTAACCCTATCAGACCAAAGCCTTAAAATGCCCGTCTGAACTTTTCCCTCCCATTCTAGCTGTAAAAAGGGCAAACAATGTTAAACGATTAAATTGACTTATGGACATCCGAATAGATTTTTAGGAACTTTTATAAGAACTGATTCAAAATCGATTGTATTTTAAGACAGTACTACTAAGGACACAATGCATGTACTAAGAAAAAATTACAGTTAACAGTCTGAAGCTTCCGAAAAGGACTATTTCAACTGCTGTGGGTTTGAAATTAATAATGACACCAGAACTGACCAGCAGAAACACGTTTTAATGAACGCACCTATGGGCAGGTCAATCCAACACTCTTACAGGTCACTTACAGTACTAAAAACATGCCGCCGAGCCCCCTGGGAAATAAGGTAAAACTAGATTCTTGTCGGGTGCTAAGGTAAACCTAATGATATTAAGTTGTTTTAGCTCAAGTACATTTACAATAAAAAAGTACAGATTAGTCAGAATTCCCAATTATTGTAAAGAAATGACAGATGTTTAATTAATGTTTGTTTCAGTAGATGCTACTGATTGAACTTAAAAACACAATTATAGTAAAAAAAGGTCATGAAACAGCTCAGTTTAATCAGAATTAACAAGTAATGTTAACAAATTAGGCACATTTGAGTAATATGAACTTATTTTCTTAAGTGGAATCAAAATCTGGGTTACAGTGAGCTGGTTACTGTGAACATCTGTGATTTCTGGTCTGGTCTGGTTGATGACTTGATTCATCCGTAGTTGGAAGGAAACCGAAAAAGATGCAAAACCATTAAAAACTTTCAATAAAAAATCTTACACACTCAGGTGGTTACTACTCTTAGAACGCTGAATCCCAATTCATTTGATGTTATACTTTTTTTAATGGACTTATCAGTTTGATTGCCCTTTTTAACAACCTGGATTTTATGACTGTGGTTTTAAAAACACGGAGTGATTTAGACATTTTCACATGAAGCAGCTGTTACCAGTAACTTACCACCGCTAGTTTTAAAGACGTGGAAAGAGATGATATCATGGGATTTTTTTTTTTTTTTATTCAGTCGCATGCAGACACAAACCTCCTTTTTGGACTGCGACAATTAGCTGGAAATGACACACAGTTTTAAGAGATTCAGTCATAAAAAAACGATGTATTTAAGAATGTAAGCCTATGAGAGAAGGTCTGTAAAGAGATCCTGCCCTGCCTCTTGGTAGCTGCGGCTCCACAAATAGATTTACAGGCTTTCATTAAAGCAGCTAGCGGTTATGCAGGGGCAGAGGCTCTTGGACAGCCATCTGTGTGTGTATGTGCAAGTCGGACTTTATGGGACTCTGAGTATGTGTGTTTGAAAAGCTAGGCCCCAGATTACTTCCAGAAGCGGAGCTCCACAGCCTGCTGTTTCATTACAGCTACAAAGAAACCACACTGCTACACAGAGTGCAGAGTTGCATTTACCCCCCCATCCTCAGCTCTCCTTCTCTGCTTTGTCCACCCTTCTTCTCCCTCCAACTTTTTCTTTCATGGTTACAGTTCGTTCAAGAATCAACAGCTGTGTAAATTCACTTCTCTGTATTTGGGATTTTAGTGGGATGGGGAGCCAGACTTATCCAATTTCAAACAACTTTGAATTTGGACCAGTAGTTTTCCGAGCTGAAACTTCAACTATAAAGGTCGGCCTTTGAAATCCCTGCATTTGGTAACTGGTCAAGTTTTTCTCAAGTAAAAAATAAATAAATAAATAAAATAAATTTTCAGTATACTATCCAGCATCAACTGTTTAAAGACTTATCTATTTGACTCAATTTACTCTGTTTCTTTCTATTTTTATATTTGTGGAGTTGGACCATCTTACAGCTGCAACCAGATATTTACATACACTGCATAAAAAGACTCAATTTTTCTCGTTTTGACAATAAATCGATCTAAAGTTTTTCTGTTTTAGATCAGTTAGGATCATAGTTTATAGTTCTGCCACCAAACCATACTCACCTGTACCCACGCCACCCGACCCGAGCCATTGATTAAAAACCCGCGACCTGCACACTGACACAATACAGTATAAAACCTGTATCCATGATCCTGCTGTGTGTCTGTGTATGAGCGAGGCATCTTCTTTTATAGAAGATCTTTGAGAGCGCTGCTTCTGCAGCACATCTGCTTCTCTGATCTCTGCAACCAGTTGGCAGAAATGTAGTTTACCTGCTCATGTTGGGAAGAAATCTTCACAACATGAAAATCAACACTGATTTCAACAACATGAAATCAGTTCCATTGGACTCACCTTTGGATTCTGCATGGGGGTAGAATGATTTCCATTCAAGGCAATATCTTTTTGAAAGTGATTAATTTTCAGCTGAACTTTCTCTAACATATGTACTGAATATAACACATTACAATGAATCATTTCCATTTAATTTCCCTGGAATGTTGTTACTCTCTGCTGCCATTTATTTGATCCACAGATAGTGGTGCAAAAACAAAACACAGTCGACAGTCCCTGGTTAAAGATGTTTTCTCCATTCTTGAATCACTTATACAGCAGAAAAGTCTCTCTCTGTCTCTGGCTGCGCTCAAGATTTATCAAATCTGTTTTGATATTGTTTGCAAGCTGCTGCCATACATCAGTAGCTCTGATTTTCCTCACGGAGCTTCCAAATATAGGTCGCCACAGTTCTTGATAGTTTGGGGGATTTTCCCCTAAATATGAATGAAAATAAGAATTTTCTCACGTGCGATCCAACTGAAATAAAGAATTTTCCACCCACATCCAATTTAACACCCACCCAATAAATTTCATTTATTACATTTTTTCTTCCTTCCTTGAAAGAGTTTTTGTTGCAGGACTCTGGAGTGCTGCTAATGTACAAACAATGATAGACATTCAGACATACAAGTTTGGTCAGACAGACTTTGCAGTCAATTTCACGTGGGTTCTCGGTATTGTCGGTGGTTGCTGGGTCCCCAAAGCACCAACGATATCGGCGCCTATGGTTAGGATTTGCTAAATGCCAGAATACCAAGAGATTTTTTAATAACTTTCTTCAAAGTGTGAAACTGACAAACTCTGACGAACTATGACTTTTTGGGAAAACCCAGATAATGTCATGACTTTCTAATTCATTCGAAAGCATTGGAGGTAAATATAGGAATACTTGTGGATGTATTTCAAGGTATACCTTAAAACACACTTCTTTCTTGAGTGTCATCATCAGAAAAAACAGAAGAAAACAGGCCAAATATCAGCAAGAGAACTGGGACCTCCACCTCTTTATTTCAATTTCTAGATGCTTGAAGGTGCTACATGACAGTGGACCCCCGTCTATCTGTGGTTCAGTAATCATTTGGTGTCTGTGAAACGTGACTTCAAAATATTTCCAGAGAATTTGCCTGATTCTTTTGTAGAACAAATCGAACATATTGAAAGAAAAAAAACTCCACTTTTGGAAGCTGTAATACCTACGTAAAATTCTACTTGACATGCTATTGGCTGGCATTTGCAGAGCAGCCAGTTCAGTAGTGGTAATATTTTCCTTGGTGCTTATTGGCTGTACCGCTAGGAATGGAGAGAGGAAGACCATGGACTCTAGCTTCTGCAGTATTGCCAAGAGTTTCCACTGAGTGTGGTCTCTAACCACCACGAATACCAGGTGTCCACTGTATTATGTTCGAATAAATATACATGGCAACTGAGATTAAGTTTTGCAGACATTTTTTGAGAAGTTTAAAATAGAACCTGTGGCAGCCTTGGTTAAATGCTGAAGAAACTCTATATGAGATGCACATGGCAATGAAAAAAAATTATAGACTCAAGGCATTAAAAGACGATGTAGATATGCTAGTTTGATGAGAACTTGGGGGTGATTTCAAGACTTTAATGTAAAAGGCAGCAATAAATCCCCTTACAGAAAAACATAGATTTCGCATTCCATAATACATTCATCTATTCTGTCTCACCACACTTCAGCTGGCCATCTTATCCTGTGACTATGGCTACAGACCAGAGGCCACACTAGACATTTGTGTTGTCCATTTCTGGGTCAAAAACAAATCTGGTCATAACTACTTTTACCTGTCAGTTTTTAAAATGAATACACATTCAAAAGTATTTATTATTCATTTTAATTAATATTCAATCCAAACAAACTGAACAGAAAACTGCATGTAAAAAATGAAATTAAACGATTGCAGTTAAAATATGAATAGTTCACGTGCTGTGGCCTGAACACACAGTCTCACAAGAATGATGACTTGTCATGGGGGTTTAGATGTTCTGGAGGCTGAATTTGTGCTCCACTGCCACACCAGAGACTGGAATTAAGCCAGAGTTTTCAAATGAGGGAATATTTATCCACTGGAAGCGAGCAGAAGTCAGAAAGACTCTCTGACTGAGCCGTTTCCCGACCCGCAAACTATCGCTTGAGTGAGAGGAAGTCCCGCAGCATGCACCGGGCTCTAGGGAGCAACGCGAAGTCGGCTCCAGGTTAGCCAGATGCATCGAGTATGGTGTCTAGGTCTGAGATGATGCTCAGATGCTCTCATGGAAATCTTTTTTTAATTGATTAATTTGGTTAACTGTACTCCATGCTTAAAGCTGAAAATATCTGCGCATTTCCACCAAGTGGTCATAAGGGTGAATTTGTCAAAATGACCGACAGCCTTCAGATTTTTCCGTCAGCAGTTTAAAAATATGGTTACGGATAAATACAGTTAAGTATGGAAAATATTGGGCTAACGCGAACCCTGCTACAGACATCCTTGAACTTCACTAGCACTGATATTGGGATTTCATGTTGACAAAAGACTGTCTACCCATTGACTGGACATTAAACCCCTTACTAGTGTTCATATAACGTTTTGCTGTAGCTCTCTCAAGAGCCACCTGACATATTGAGGAAGTAAAAGCACTACCATCTGTTCATGGACAGGTGGTTATTCTCTCAGATATCTTTATTGTGACCAGTCAGATAAAGAACTAATCACATAGAGCCAACAGAACATGTTGTAATTGACCAGTTGCCCTTTTTGGCTTTACAAGCAGAAAACAGGCCCTTCACGGTTTTGGAATAACAAGGTTAGCTGAGTGTGCGTTTGGCTGTTTATGCCTGAGACATTCTGAGGCCTGACATTGATTCTCCACACTTCCAGATTTCCAGATGTGGGTAATTCAAACCAGCACCTGGCAGGTTTTTAATAAACACACACTCACACACACTGCAGATTTATTGCATCCTCTTGCTGTACTGCTAATTAATACCACGTATTTTTCTGTATGTGGATGGGTGAATTACTCCACTGCTTTGGTTGAACCTACTCATGCATCGCAAAAAAAGGAAGCATTAAGGGTTTGGGTAATTTGATGAATAGATTAGATGACAGGAGCAGAGAAAGATGTGGAAAAGGATGAGGAAGAAGGAAAAAAAGCGATGAAATATGCGTGGGTGTCTCCTGAAAGTTTTTAGTATCAGGGTGAAAGTGAGCTTGAGACAATAACTGCAGGAAGCTGAGATTATGTTGGTCCAAAGGACTAAAGCTCGGATCGATCAGAACCCACTCAGGTCCGCCTGGACTGGGATAAGTGCTTGGTAGCGTTTCATTCTGCAGAGCCTACATGAGGTGTATCGACGCATTATGCAAAGTGACATTGAACAGTCGGAGCTAATGGACTATTTATAATTTTAAGTGCATTGCCTTGAGATATATCAATTATAAATCTTAACACAGTGGCTAAACTTTAACCTCTCCAAACATGTGGATGACAGCAAGAGTTTTAAACAGCTAATACTTGCAACTGTTCTAAAACATTATTTAAAAGATCCCAAAAATTTATTCATATAGGTTTAACAATAAATCGATGTCATAAGAGAGACATGATTTTAGGTCGACAAGAAGACAAGGTTGTTGCAGGTTCTTAGGGGAAACAAAAATTGGCATTATTTCTGTCTTTACAAATAAAGTAAGGCTTCGCAAATGACAAACTTTGCTGTAAAGAATCCGCGATCGGTCTATGATGATCTTCCCCCGAATTGAATTTGTTTATAAGATGTGGTATTTATGCAAGTTAAAGGTAGCAGTGAACAGTCAACAAAATTTGAAAAAAAACACAAAAAACTCCTAATGTCAAAATGAAAACTGATTTCCACAAAATAATGATTTCGAAGATAGTCACCCTCTTTAAAGTGACCTAATTCAACAGAGGTCCACTCTATCCGTTTACTGGTTAATGATTATTCATTGCTACAATTACACCATGAAGACAAAAAAATACTCCAATCAATTTAGAAAAATAAATATTGAAAAGTATAAATCAGCGGATGTCAGAGATGCTCACAGGTCTCTGAGCTAGAGTCCAAGTCAAGTCTCAAGTCTTTGAGCAACAGTCCAAGTCAAGTCTCAAGTCTCTTTATTATATTAAGTCTCTGGTTATAAGTGTTGCATCATCACCTCGACCCATCCAACACTGCATAGCTATATACAAGGAATTCCAAGCATGTAGGCTAATATGTTATTATGACTCCTTTATCTATTAGCATACAGTATCAGCTTTGATTTTGATATATAATTAGTTTTGCAACATGACCAAAACACCAAGAATGCTTTACTCTTAAGTTAATATCTGTATTTTGTATTGTAGCATGAACACACAGTACAGTACAGACCAAGGATTCCTAAAGGGAAATCATAATTCCTACAGGTTAATAAGTTAAAAAAAAAGTTAATAATTACTTACACAGACTATACTAAATTAATTTTAACACCCTATATTTTACCGCAAACTTACGATTATAGTTAACTTTCTAAAGAAGGCTCAATCGCTTGTTTGCTAAGGGTCGGGACCTACAGTAACATCAACACACTGAATCTATTGTATTCAGAATGTAAAATATTTTATAGCACTTTTTAATCTGTGATTGTGTGTTAAAAGTGTTCATGAGATACCAACCTTTCGCCAGCCGTCTTCTCTGCACCAAATAGGCCACGCCTCCACAGGTGATCCAGACAGACGTGGTGTGCACGGAGGGGAGGGGCTGTGTGGCGCACCGCCACAGATTCGTCTTTGTGGGAAACACTGACGTGGGCAGGTTATAGGTAACGGAGGGAATAACAGCGAGCTCATCAGTTGTTTACTAAAAATAAACATTATTCACGAGTCCCGCAGCTCGAGTCCGAGTCGAGTCTGAAGTCTTTCGAGGGCGAGTCTCAATTCAAGTCTGAAGTCACTGTGTGTGGGACTTAAGTCGCACTCGAGTCGGAGTCTCAAACTCGAGTCCCCATCTCTGGCGGATGGATACAAAAAATCTCATAGGCACTGAGTGCATATCGCTCAATGTGCATGTCCTGCTTTTACTCTGTCTGCTTCACTGTTGCCAATTTTGTTTAAAAATGATGTGACGCTCTAGGCCGACCGGAAGAATCCCAACACGAATGGGCGCATGTCAGCAAGTACCGTCGCGAATTCGAACGCACTTCATTCAATAATTAGATTTTCTTACTGAACCTGTAAACTCGGATAAAGGCTCCTATTCTGTTTAAGGAATTAGCTCGATTTAGATGTGCATGTAAAAACACTGAGTGTTGAAGAAAACCCACGTAAAGGCTCGACTTGAGTTTGCCAAAACGCATATGGGAGACTCTGTTGTCAAAGAGAAAGTTCTTTGGTCTGATGAGACCAAAATTGAGTTTTTGGGCAATCATAAGAGACGCTATGTTTGACAGACACCAAACACTGCGCAACACCACAAACACAGCATCCCCACTATGATGTATGGTGGTGACAGAATCATGCTTTGGGGAGGATAAAAACAATGCAACAAAATATAGAGAATTCCTGGAGGACAATTAGTTTCCACCTACAAGAGAACTACAGCTTCGGAGAACATTTATTTTTCCAGCAAGACAACAACCTGAAGCATCCAGCAAAAGCTACACCTAAATGGTTTGAAGACAACAAGGATGGATGTTCTGGAGAGGCCCAGTAAAGGCCCAGACCTCAATCCTAGAAAGAATCCGTGGCTGGACATGAATGCGGCTGTTCACAATTGATCCCCACACAACCTGACAGATCTGGAACAGTTTAACAAGGAAGAATGGAGGAAAACTGCAGCATCCAGATTTGCAGCCTGAGAGACCTATCCACACAGACGCTGTGCTGTGATTGGAGCCAGATGTGCATCGACTAAATACTGATGTGAAGGGTGTAAACATCTATGCAATCATTTATTTTATGCTTCATATTTGTATTTATTATTTTGTAGAAATCAGTTTTTACTTTAACATTAAAGGCAGTTTTGTTGAATATGATTCATTTGGAAAAACAGTAAAAACGGCACAACATTAAAGGGGGTGAATACTTTTTATAAACACAGACTTATTAATATTAATTGTTTTTTTGTTCTGCACCAATAGGGAGCCCCAAAGTTAGTGGCAGTTAGCCAGGCACAATATTGACACAGCCCTTAAAAATCATGTCTATTTTTTCTGTTATCTGTCATGGCTAAACTGACAAGCAGTCGTTAGGAACTCCTGAAACATAAATACAGACTATCGAATTTAAAGTACTGACCTTTATTTCATGGCTCCATAATCATAACTATCACTTATTCAGAGCAAGTGAAATATAATTTGAGGGACAGGTGTCACTTTGACAAGTATTATAGTGGCATAATATTGCAAGATCCTTTCACGCCACTTGGAAGTCTTGAACATCTTTCTATTTGTGATTAATCTTTATTCCCTATACAACGACTCACTACAAGTTTGGAATTTTGTAATAAGAAACAAATAGGAACTATTCCTGGATATATTAGAGATTTATTCATTTTTGCCATTACAAAAGTGAACTGGTGCTGCTGTGAGTGCATATTAAACTTTAGAATCTAAAAACTTAAAAATTTGAACCAGTTTTTTTTTTTTATCATAATTGCTGTCTAATTTGACTTAATTTGTCACCATTAAAGGAAAGTGTTCATTAAATCTCGACATAATAAAATATGTATAAGAAGATAAAACTATCTTGATGTTCTTATTGTCAGTATTACATTGGTGGTAAAGAAAAATGATCCTATTCTACTCCTGTCAAGTAACCACACTGTCTTTTTGAGCATGTGTTTTACTTTAAATGGAGCTAACAGGTTAGCTGAGGTTCAGGAGCAAGGCCACGCCTCAAACCCGCTTCATAAATCCTAATCAGCCTTAACTCGATTCATCCGGTACCACACGTCTGCTCTACATCTCTAATCCCACCAGGATACACATATAAACTCTGCCTGCCCTTCATCCCTCGTCTCTCGTTCGTTTTCACGCGATCAGTTCGGACTTCCGCGTGTGCTCGCTTACCTCGCTCGGCATGGGCGTTCTCACGCTCGGCGTCGATCTGTCTGAGGAGTTGCTCGGCGGTCGTCCCGCATCTCCCGGGCCATCTCCCTGGCTTTTCGTCCGCCAACTCTCCCACCGTGTCGGGCTGTTTTCGTGCCAGCGGGACTTCAGTCTGCCCCCCCCGGCCATGGGCTCTTCGCCTCGGCTGCTACAGACAGATCTGTCTTCCACGCCGTTGGCTCTCGAATCTCTTAACGGCTGACCTCGCAGCGGCTCCGGCCGAATTCCTCACCTGTTTCCCCCTCTCCACTCCGGGATTTCCCTTGTGGGCTCGAGCCGTCACCTCGGCGCTCTCACCCCGCTGCTCCGGCCGGCCCTGCCCGGGCCCTTCCTTCTCCATCCCTCGCCGCCCGCACCGGTCTCCCGTACTTATTTCTAGAGCCTCCCCTCAAGCTCGGCGCTCCCCGATCGCCGCTTCGGGCCTCCCTGACATGTCCGGCTGGACACTAGCACGGCTCCAGCGCGCGCTCCGGAAAAGGGGTTTTCCCTTCAACCGCTCAGGGCCTTTAAGCGAAACCTCTTTCGTGCTCAAAACGGCTCCAAAACAACACGGCCGATATCGATGAAGAGCGTTTTGCTGGTATGTACGGCTTTTATTGGTATTAAATTAAACGAAGTACTGTTTTAACGGGAAGTAAGGGAGACGTTGCACTGTAGTGCTTAGCATTAATACTTAAATGAGCATTGTTACTAGCCTCGTGAAACTGACTGACTAACGTTAACACTGTCACGCCTGTGTGAAGATGCTTAAAACATGTCGTTAGCAAATGTTCAGCAACAATCACAGACATTAGGTAGGCTTATTCATATCGGCACGTGTAATGCAGAATATTGAACTAATCTTACTAAAACTACCGTGGAGATAGTACAGGGATGCAAACAGCGCGCTTTTCGGCGCCTCGTTTTTCACGTCAGTTTGGGGTGACTTGGGTCTGAGAGGATCTGATTATAATTTCACAACGTCTTCTGAAGCCATTCCGTAGCTTAATGTGAGGGACAGAAGTTTATTTACATCATTAAATTTAAGTTTACGGAAACTCGTTTTCCCTCCTCTTCGACCGTCAATCATTCTCCATTCAGTATTCAAACAGCACGCCCGCCTCGTCCGGTTACAGCAGGATACACGGTAAAACTCCGTCCACTATATTATGTTATATTATATTATAATATGCTTTGAGCACATCATTCTGCACCCACGATGCGCATACGCGCTTTGTGCGCTCTGTTTCTTGAATCGTTTCATATACTCTGTATATCGACCCCCCCCAAAATAATACCTTGCCACCCCCGTTTTTTTTTTTTTTTTTTTCTGAAGGATCTTCTGTTCCTTCTGTGTTCTGCTCTGTCTTCTCAAACCCCCAGACGGTCGTGGCATATGGCCGCTCCTACTGAGCCTGGTTCTGTTGGAGGTTTCTTCCTGTTAAAGGGGAGTTTTTCCTCTCTACTGTCGCTACATGCTTGCTCAGTATGAGGGATTGCTGAAGGATTGCTGTGGTTGGAAATCTGCCCAACCTCACGCCAATGACTGACGCAATCTGCTGGGATTCCTTAAATAGGAAACTTTTTAACTGATTGGAATGTTTGTATAATTGTATTGAAATAACTTCTTGTTAAGTGCCTTGAGATGACATCTGTTGTGAATTGGCGCTATATAAATAAACTGAATTGAATTGAATTGAATTTTAAAGCCTAGCTCCGCCACTGCCCCCTTCATTCAGTCTTCCGGCGCTTCTCCAGCGTCCGTCGGAAGGGTTCCTACTACTTTGCGGTCCAGCTCACCTTCGGCTGCAGGAGTAGTCCCAGGATCTCCAGTTCTCTTTCCGAGACCCCGTGATGGGTACGGTTTAATACTTAGCACCTGCCTCACGTCCTTCACTCCCCCTCGGATGACTTCTTGGTTATCACCTCCACTTCTTCTCCACCTCGTTGAGGGCTTCGTGCCCTCACTGAGGCTGCTTCCGACATCGGTGTCCCTCTTCCCGACGAGAAGACGGTGGGCCCCCTTACTACTTTCGAGTTCCTGGGCATCACCCTCGACTCATCCTCCATCCAGGTTTCGCTGCTGTTTGGAGGTCCAACGTATCTCCCCGATCCGCTCTAACTTCTTCCTCACAAATACGCGCTAAGAAACAGCTCCTCTTGCTCTCGGGTCATCTTACCTACGCCGTCCGCATCATTCCCCAGGGTCGCTCCTTCGTGTCCCTTCCGTCCGCTGGCGCTAGCGTGCCATGCCTCCACTATCAGCTCGCCCTCACCGAGCCCTGTCGTACAGAGATGCAGCTCTGGCACGATTTCCTCTCTTCCTGGAACAGCTGGTCCCCGGAGTTTGATTCCCTTCAGCCCCAGTCCACCCTCCCTTCCTCTGCTCCCCACGAGCTTTACCCCATTGTAATAGCAACCCTTCTTTTGGGGACACGACCTGTCGCAGAAATCGATCCTCATTCACTCCGATAATGAAGCTGTTGTAGAAGTTATTAACAAAGAAATTCAGATCCTTAGCTCCTGCTGCAGACCTCAACCTGACTCCAGTCCCACAGTTTTCAGCCACCATCTTCATCTGACGCCGCAGCTCTACAACCTCACCATCTTGCAGAACTTCATCGACAGCCTCTCACCCGGTACCCGCTCTGTTTACCTGTCCGGCTGGAACGCCTTCAAGGCCTTTCACGTAATGTATGGTCTCTGTCCCTTTTACTCCTTTGTTTATCTGCCAGTTCATCTCTCACTCGAATTCAATCCAAAAAATCCACACATCCACCATTAAATCTTATCTATCAGGAATCAGCTTCTTCATCAAGCTGGCAACAGGTAACCCCTGTCTGAAAGGTCTTAAAAGCTAGAACCTTCCGCCGCTCATCGCTTACCGCTCACCTCCGACCTCCTCACCCGTTGCATTCTCACGCTTCGTTCCGGTTACCTATCCCCCTTCATCGACCTAACTCTTCAGTCCATGCTCTTGCTCGCTTATTTCAGTTTCCCGATTTGTTCTGAGTTGGCCCCTTCCTCTTCTAGACATGATCCTTCCATTCACCCATGTCTCTCAGACATTTCAATCCTTAGTCAGGACACCCTCATTTACACCCTACGTAAAAGTAAAACAGACCAGCTCGGCACCTCCGTCCGAATTCACTTATTCCGCCTCAGTTCCAGCCTCAGCCCCTAGGAACCCATCACCTGCTACATTATGCCTCTATCATCTGCTAACGCCTCTCCATTCGACCCACTTCTCATTACCGAATCAGGTAGCCCCGCTACCCGGTTCTGGTTCATTAATCACTCCCACCAGATTACTCGCCGGTCCGGTATCTCCCCTGATTTTTACTCCGGCCATTCAATCTGCAGGGGTACAGCTACCTCAGCCGCCAGGTCAGGGATATCAGACGACATCATCCAAATCTTAGGTCGGTTGTCCTCTTCAGCATACCGAACCTACATTCGTAATCTACACAATCTGCGACGCGCTCATTCTCTTCTCTGCTAATCTTTCGGACAAGACCTTTTGGGGGTCCTGAGCAGGCTCGGAAAGACGATTTCCCGAAGACTGCACCCCCACACTGAGTCTTCCTCCGGGTCTCCGGCGTTGCCTCTCCCCAGACCATTCAATTCAACATGCCTTCAATAAACTGTTAAATTCTGAACCTGTAGCGTGGTCCTTGCTAGTGAAATGGAGCTAACAGGTTAGCTGAGGTTCAGGAGCAAGGCCACGCCTCAAACCCGCTTCATAAATCCTAATCAGCCTTAACTCGATTCACCCGGTACCACACGTCTGCTCTACATCTCTAATCCCACCAGGATACACATATAAACTCTGCCTGCCCTTCATCCCTCGTCTCTCGTTCGTTTTCAACCCTCCCTTCCCCTCCCTCTAGGTCCAGGGTCCTGCCGACTCGCCTCTTCTTTTCAGGGTTCCCGCCGACTCGCCTCTTTTCAGGGTTCCCGCCGACTCGCCTCTTCGTTTAAGGGTTCCCGCCGACCCTCTCCTTTCCTTCGCAGGGTCCCGCCGACCCTCTCCTTTCCTTCGCAGGGTCCTGCCGACCCTCGCCTTTCCTTCCCAGGGTCCTGCAGACCCTCGCCTTTCCTTCGCAGGGTCCTGCCGACCCTCGCCTTTCCTTCGCAGGGTCCCGCCGACTCGCCTCTTCTTTTCAGGGTTCCCGCCGACTCGCCTCTTGTTTTCAGGGTTCCCGCCGACTCGCCCTCTTCTTTTCAGGGTTCCCGCCGACTCGCCTTTTTTCAGGGTTCCCGCCGACTCGCCTCTTTTCAGGGTTCCCGCCGACTCGCCTCTTCGTTTAAGGGTTCCCGCCGACCCTCTCCTTTCCTTCGCAGGGTCCCGCCGACCCTCTCCTTTCCTTCGCAGGGTCCCGCCGACCCTCTCCTTTCCTTCGCAGGGTCGTGCCGACCCTCTCCTTTCCTTCGCAAGGTCCTGCCGACCCTCGCCTTTCCTTCGCAGGGTCCTGCCGACCCTCGCCTTTCCTTCGCAGGGTCCTGCCGACCCTCGCCTTTAACCCTCCCCTTTTTTCGCAGCATCAGTCGGGCACAGCCTCCCTGTTCTGCGCTCCAGTTTACTCCTGTACCACCTCTTCTAACGTCTCTCTCTTTTAGGTTCCGTCTGGGGGGGTCCTGAGCAGGCTCGGAAAGACGATTTCCCGAAGACTGCACCCCCACACTGAGTCTTCCTCCGGGTCTCCGGCGTTGCCTCTCCCCAGACCATTCAATTCAACATGCCTTCAATGAACTGTTAAATTCTGAACCTGTAGCTTGGTCCTTGCTAGTGAAATCACATTTAACTTTTCATGTGATTGTGAAGTTGGAATTTGTTGGAAGTCTAAACTTACCCAGAAACTTCATTATTACCTGAACTTCGCAACTAGAGGTGTTGAAGTCATTATCGCCAGATTAATCACATGCACATTTCCCCTCGCACTGATTTGATCACATCATCATCACACACACAGAAAAGTATAGCCTCTTTTACAGCTTATACCTACATGTCGTAAGTTTGACTGATATAAAGAAAAAGAAAATCTTGTCATTGGATTTTCTTTTCCACCGAAGTGATTCACATAAGTTTAGATCTTTGTACCAATCAAGTCAAGTTTATTTGTATAGCACATTTCTGCAACAAGGCAGTTCAAACTGTTTTACATGAAAATAACATAACACAATAAACAAAACAAAAAAGAGACAGTACATTGCAGAGGCAAAAAAAAAATCTGTTTCCGTTATTATCAATCAAACACAGTTCTAAACAATTAGGATTTAAGCATGGCTTTAAAAGAACTCAGTGTTTCAGCATCTTTGCAGTCTTCTGGAAGTATAGAAACTAAATGCTGCTTCTCCCTGTTTGGTTCTGATTCTGGGGATGTAGAGTAGATTAGATTTTTTCAAATTATTATTATTTTTTTTTTATGCACCACAAAATATTTACAAAACAAATCTAATCTTGAGCAAACCACCATCAAGGCTGTTTTAATTCATAAAGATGACACCACTCAGCCGTGATGTGGACAGAACATGGACAAATGAGTACCACTACTACAACTAATGCTGCATTCTGAAACCAAAACCTAAAAGATCTATCTGCTATCCAGTATTGTATTTTTTCCCCTTTTGCTCATTCATCAGTCGCAAAACCTCCCGATACAAGCACACACACATGCACACACACAGTTGGAGTCATTGCTTTTGCAGGACTAGTTTTAGGTTTTGCCCTCAGGGACCTTAGCAAAAAATATAAAAAAAACTAAAAAACTAAACTCAAATCTCTCAATCTTTAGCATGAAACACATACACACACATTCAGGCACACAACAATCCATCACCATGATCAAGCCTGGAACGAATTGGAGCCGGCCGCTCATACATCACCCTCTCTGAGCTTGTTAAGGACAGATGAAAACACAGCCAAACACACAACTCTGTGGACACAGTGAAGCATGATGTCCCTTTAAAATGACAAGCAGGAGCAGTAAAGACACTGCTCCACATCGTCAGATGGAAGATTACCAACCTGTGATTCCCCCCGTAGAAAGCAATGGCCCGCCTACATGACAAATGAGAAAGGAAACAACACGTTTTCACTCTGAGTTCATCCCATGCTGACGCCTGACAGGAGCTCTTGCAGTTAAATCACATGAAAGTCCTTATGCATCCTTTTCTAACATGAGAGAATCCAGTTTTTCATCTTCCTGGCCGACACATACAGTAACATTGAGTTTGATAAAAAAAAAATAGTAATTTTTTTTTTTTTAAGTGTAGTTGTGCAAAGCAAATGACTTAAAGCTGTATGTTAAGTTGTTTTATAATAGACAGAGGAACTCTGGCAAAACACAACATCACTGCTGGACAGTGTCTCCAACCCGATCCATGAAGCTGTTCTGCATCCTAGGTGTACAAAGGAGCATTACCTCACATCCTTCCTCACAGCTGCTGTTAGACTTTATAACCATCACTACTCCTAGCAAACTCACTGTTTACTGATATTTGCACAGTCTTTCTTTATTTCTTGTAAATTGTTTGTTCCCTATGTGCAAATATACACATCTTGTAATTCTTTTGAAAAGGTTTTTTGGCCCTGAGTGGCCTTTATTGACAGTGGACAGAGTTTTGGAAGGGGGAGAGAGGTGGGGGAAGACATGCGGCAAAGGTCGCCCGGGATAGGACTCGAACCGGGACGTCCGCGTTGAGGACTGAAGCCTCTGCACATGGGGTGCCCACTCTAACCACTGAGCCAAGTGACGGCCCGACACACATCTTGTAATTCTTTTAACTATCCTACTCAGTTGCAGATTGTTTTTCATCCAAATAAGCTATTTTTTAATACCTCTCCAGTATTATTTTTCTTATGTTTTAAATTTTCCCACTGTACAATCTCTTATTTTTACTTTTCATTTTATGTTAGCTTTGCATGATAATACTTCCATTTACCTTTGATTTGCTGCTGTGACACCAGAATTTTCCCACTGTGGAATGATAGGATATTTCTATTCTTTTCTATTCTATTCATAAATGTTTTCCCTCAGCTGCAGCACATTCTCTTAATTACACACCCCTGATGCTACTCCCATCACTTAACCTCCCACTGGGGACTGTCACAGATACTGGGGATATTTGTCACTTTTTGCCTGCTCTTTCTGCTCTCTAGCTTTCTGTTCCTCCTGAACATTCTCTCTGTTCATAGGTAAAAGTTTAGGATTTTCTCTAAAAAATTCAGCTTTTTGTAACACAACATCAAATTATGACAAAAAAATCCTGTTAAAATGTTTGAAAAGTTGTAACTGTTCCATCTTGTACTGACTCTGTACAACTGATAAAGCGGACAGAATCATCAGTTATAGTTTTATTGCTTGTACCGTAAGTTCATCATGTAGACAGTGGCTGAGAAACCTAAGTGGGCACTGCTGCGGTGGGAGAAGTTACTGCTCAGGGTCAGCTGATGGAATCTCCAGGATAAATGGGAGTGATATGAGGTGTCCTATACTCACTAAGTTATTTTTAAATAACATTGCAATTAATTGCAGTTCATCTGATCACTTTTCATAGCAAATCCACTGGCATTAATAACTTAAGCATAAAGACTAAAACAAAAAAACCCTCTAAACTGTCTAAACCCTTGACTATGGCAGTAGACTAGGGGTGTAACGGTCTAGATATCTGTATACCAGTTTTTCAGTACGGAACGTTTGGTATGGCATAGAGGCATACCAAGTTTCCATACGGAAGCATAACTGCCTTGCAATTTAGTCAGCAACACATGCTAGCAGCATGGCTGGGAGTCTTCTAAGGGAGAGTAGGAGCTTGAATGGCCACTTCTATCGTTAAACCCTCCTGTTTGGGAACACTTTGGCTTTCCGCTGTTACGGAACAACGTGTTTTCATGTTAACTGGTTACCAACTTCCGGTAGCGTTGGTGGTTGGTGTTAGATACTACAGATGTTACTGAGCCAAAGGACACCGTTTAGCTGCCCTCATTGGTGTCCGTTCTCTTGATGTAGCAATAAAGTATAAGCAGACTGGACATCTGACTTTAACAGTGTGTGTAAAAAATGTTTATTCCAGAAATTAGTCAGTGACGTTAGCGTTGTTTTGCAGAAGCAGCAGCTGGAAGCTGAACGGAAGCACCAACCCCACCATAGTGTCCCATATAAATACTAAAACAAAGATATTTATCTAATATCATCTTTTGTTTTCTTTTACCATGCATGCAAAGGGTTTGAAAGCCCAAGCAGAAAAATAGAACACATGCAGCCAAGAGAAACTCCGACCTTATCAACTGTGTCCCTGTGGGAAAGGGGAACTCTGTAGAGGTGATGATACGATTATACTAGCACTGCGTTGCAACCCCTCCTACCTCACCTGTATAACTCCTGGAACATCCTGTCATCTGGCTCAGGTAACAGCTTCACTCCGATTAAATTGTAACCACTGTTGACACAGACAGTAGGACAGTCTTAAAATATTCATTTTACATCCCAGCATGTCTTGACTTCTGCAGAACGCTGAAGTATAGATGTTGCAGTTTCCTGAAGAGAAAATATTTAGACTGGTATATGTTATTTTAAATCTTATTGTATCCTTTTTTCCATCTGAGAACATTTTGTTGGAAAATTTGCAGCAAGTACAGTTTGATTTTTAATGTCATTAGACAAAAACCTTTTTTTCACGTTGTTCTCTGACTGTACAGAAAATACTGTGAACTGAAACCAAGGTACGTACTAAAACGGGATTTTAGGCGTACACCCCTACTGAAGACACAATTAAATTTGCCCAAACACTTGAAACCAACTGGGTAGATAATATTCTGTTTTTTTTTTACTTTTCTTCTTTGTCGTGTTGAATGTGCCCAGTTTATATGCAGCTGCCCTTAAATCACTAACTACATCCTTTTAAATACCCAGTAAGGCAGAAAGGTTTTAAAGAGTAATCACGAGCTCTGTGTTTGGTCTCGTTTCATAATTTGGCCCAATCAAACTATCGATCCAAACCTGAATTGAATCTTGCGGCATGGGTCTTAAAGTGCCTTGGAACGTGCAAGAGAAATTCCTGCATATCAGGCAAAAAACAAAATAACAAAAACAGGAGTGGCAACAAAACCCATCAATGGCACTACAAGCTGAATCATTCAGCTCCGTAATTACAACTGAGCCACAACTGGCCCGCTGTGGCCTAACAGAGCAGGGGACAGGGAGATGAGAGGAGGAGGAAAAAGATAGATTTCATGAGCGAGAGGCTCCCGAGGCGCCCATGGGGTTTGTGGTTACAATATTGTGCTGTACAACTGTTTACAGCAGAGGGAAAGGCAGATGCAGCAGAAGAGATGAGACAAAGGGACGCAGGGAGGACTGTGTCCTGCTACATGCTGTCATCTCTGCAATGTTATAACTGTACTCTGTTATGTTCCATTCCAATCTTCAGGCACATGCATCCGTATTCCCGTCTTTATGTTATTGTCTTCCTGATGTGCTCTGAAAGCATCACATCAACAGAGGGTCTGGGAGACGGGAGGATGAAAAACAAACGAGAGAGACAGGCAAAGCTGAGAGAGCAAGAAGGAAGCTTGAGTTTCGTTCAGGGTGCTGAATGTTAATTAGCTTCTTTTTGTTTGTAGCCCGTGGCAATGATTCCGTCTTGACTCTCTGTGTGCTGCTGCTGCTGGTGGGTGCATGTTGCCGAGATGCAGAGAGCTGTCGGGCTTCGTCTGCGACAGGAAGTTGTGTCATCAGAGATACCAACTTCTCTGTTTACTTTTGTGTCTTGAAATGATTGTGTGTACTCTATAGGTCTTTTTGCTGAAAACTGAATTTGTCTCTTTTTTTATTATCTGTTTCTTTCATGTTTTTTTAACTGTCTGGAAAACTCTAGGATTTGGAAAATCTCTGTATATTCCAGGTCAGGATAGTAGGGGTATGAAAATAGTGGTGCAATAGAGGTATTCCCAGACTTTATTTTTTGTATCTTTCTCTAAATGTTGTCCTGATTTCTTTGTGCCATTCTTTCCTTCTTGCAATTTCCTTCGCTCTATTCCCCTTCCTTCCTTCTGTCGTCGCATTCTGTATTCCTATAGCCCGTTTTTCTGTCATTCTTTGCTTTGTTCTTTCCTTCTTTGTAATCTTCTTTTTATTTTCCTTCCTTCTTCTCTTCCTTATATCCATATTTCCATCCTTATTTGTCTTTTACCTTCCTTCCTTGTGCACTTGTTTCTTTCCTTCTACCTTGTATCCGTTCTTTCAATCCCTCTATTGTTGTGAATTTCCTACGTTTCCTCCTGGCTTGGGTTTTAACCTTTCTTCCTTTCCTTTTCTGTCGTGTAATTTGTATTTTCTACACTGAATGTAGAGGACGGAGAACTCAAAAAAAAATTTATTGTGGAAAAGTCAGAAGATTTAACATGAAAATGTTTAAGGAACCCCTTTCTTTTCCTGTAGTAACTAAACTAAAGTTACTAAAAGGTTGGGGGGAATGCAGTCCAGAGAGACGGCTCTCCCTGGCTCTGCCTCTTTCATGTCTCATTTGAACAGGCTGGGTTATAATGAGCTATCTCTGTAGTTATGCTGCTATAGGCTTAGACACTTTTCTTCACTCTGGTACTTTTCTCTTCTACTACTCTCCAGTTGCATTGTTTGTTCTTATTTCAACTATTAACTTTTTGTTTTCTGTTTGTGTTTTTCTCTACATAGAAGCTACACCTGGTCTGCAGTTCTACTCAGCTGTGATACCTTGTTAGAGTGGGGAATAATTAATTAGGGAAATAGAATAATTTGCCATGTGTTTTTCATTATAGTAGAGAGGAATTAAGGTTAAAGGTTTAGGAGAGGCAAAAAAGAGTAAAAACACTCTAAATATGTTTTGAACAAATCATGATCTTTGGTCTCTCATGCTTTGGGCCGGCATACTGTAATTGACTGAAACAAGACATTCTAGTGGAGTTCAATGTTTTTCTTCTTGTTTTTCATTACATTTTCCCAACTGACATCTGGTTGTTAACCATATGGTCCACTTGAGAGCCTACAAAAACAACAAAACAGTGAGTAGCAGTCTTGCAGATGTACAATACAACTGTGGTCCGGGCTGAGAGGAGTGAACATGTCTTGCTCTGATTGCAGCTGGGAGGGATTGCTGTGTTTGGACTGCAAGTCCGTTAAGACATTCATACTCTTCTTCATGGTAGTACCTGCTATTGTGAAGAAGTGTAAGAACAATGGGAACTTTTTTTATGTCAGGGTCTTAAAATCTCAGGGAATATGAAAACAGTTGCTAGATTTGTTTAAGTTCCTTTTTTGAAATCTGAATGTTTGCTAAACATAGCAACAAAGATGCTAAAATGACTTGGTTTCTAAATGATAAATGGACTGAATACATACAGTCTCATTTACCCAGCAACACTCACAGTGTTCACACAATTAAACAAAGCAAACAATGGCCAACTTGGGGTGAAATACATTGCCCAAGGATACCTTGCCATGTGGTGGGGAAAACTGGAGGAAACCCCACAATCGAACCACAGTCACACATATTGTAAACCAGTGCCAGCCATCACTCTCTGCAAATGGCAAACTTCAAGCAACATGTCTGTTAACGCCTAGTTCAAACGCTAAGATTTTTAAGACGATTTCTCGTCCGATTCTTCTCTTCCAACAATCAGAAGGATGCCCTAATTATTGGGATGGCTATTAAGATAATCCTAACAGATATTCCTGCCATGTGTGCTGTGTTCAAGGTTTAGAAATTGTACGACCATTTTAACCTGAGCCTAGCTAAATAACCAGTTAAGATCAACTTGTTACACTACCAGAATAATATATTCTGTACAGTAATGATTTTTAAACTACTAGTAAAACTACAGGGTGTTATTCTATATACATGAATATACATTTATATATGAAAAGTACATTATTTAAAGGAGCAATATGTAAGAATTTTACAGTGAAATAATCACACAACAGTGTAAGGTCTCAATCGTGTTGGAAAGAAGGTTACATTGAAACAGATTTCCTTCTCAGCTGGCTAGGTCGTTGCAAGTTTCTATCATTTTAAAAAGGCAGCACTCATTGTTTACAATCTGTCCTGCTTCCATACTTCCTGGTTCCAGAGCCAATCACATGTGAGCCTGCAAGGGTGCCAAGTCTTCAACACAAACACCATTTGTAATTCGACACCGTCCGAGCTACAGGCTAACGTTGAACCAACAATGCCAGCAGTAAATTGGAAAAAAATAGTCGGCTTTAAAAATATCTCAAGCTACTTTTTTCAATTGCCAACAACTTGATATTGCAGTGAAATGTATTTATCTACTTATCAGCTTGCTGTATTTGACTCGTCTTCGCTCGTCATCTTGATTTTTCTTCCACTGATCCGTAACTGGCAACCTGGCATGAAACTCACAATGGGGAGCGAGTGATTGGCTGAGAGCGGATTCTTTTGTTTTTCTACATGGTCTGCAGTACCCAAATTTGACCACAAGATGTTATTCTTACATATTGCACCTTTAAACAATCCTTTAATTTCAACACCTTGTTTTTTGTGACTGAAAACAGTGGATTTCAATCAGACATGGTTGCAGAATCACATCCCCAACTCCAACATCTCTCTGCTTAGCCTCGTAACCATACGAGCATCCATATTATTTGCTAAGATAAGTGTTATCTTACCAACCACATACATTCCACCATCAGCATTTGTCAACACTGCATGCGATGTCATTAACTCAGTGGTTGCTAGGAGACAGGCACAACACCCCAATACATTTGTGGCTATTTCTATTCATATTAGCCATTCGCCTCTCCATGCAACACCGCCAAAGTTCAAACAGTTTTTCAGCCGCTGTAACGGCAGAAACACAGTGTTGGATTTATTTTATGCACATGCCAGAGATTAAAACTACTATATAAACGTCTTTGAAGTCTGGACAGACCCCATGAATTTTAAAACATTCTTCTATAGGTTTTGCTTTGAGAAAATTTTCTTAACCAGAATATGATCTCATTTTTAGTTCTCAGACTCTGCATAGAAAAAAATGACCCTATAATTTTGCAAACACTCATTCCACAATGACTCTCACCCTCATAAGTATTCATAACACATCCCAAGCAACAAAAGCACCCACTTGTTTACTTTCTCCTCTCTTCCACTGTCCATATTAAGCCAACCTTACTCTGTCTCAACGCTGTCTCATCCGCGCCGCTGCAATAAGTCCACTTAGAAGGAAATGCAAATCTGTAATTAGCTGAATCACGTTAAGTGGAGATGAAATGGTTGACACTGTCCAAATTGGATTTTCTCCTACGCCTTCAATACCCAGTCTCAATATAAACTCTTAATTAGCCACTGTTGCTTCCCTTGTACAGGGCATGAATCTTCTCAGAAAAGTAAGCTGGGGATGACAGCTCAAGCAAAACAGTTGTTTGAAATGTTTTGTGTACAGCTGTGTGTTTACATGCTCTGGAATTTAAAACTTTAAGATGGAAATTGTGTGAAAGTAATCGCATTATCTCCCAGCATGCAGTGATGAAAGTGTGGTTTCTTGTGAAAGTTCTCTTGTCATGTTTCAATCGCAAACTTTAAAGTATTTTACTAGGAGTGGAAAGAAAATCACACATAGTTTTCAGACCTTTATACATATAAAAATCTCAACAATGTGGCATGCATGTATATTGAGTCCATCTAAGTCAATTCTTTGTTGAATCATCATTTGCTCCATTAACAGCTCCAGGTCTTTTGGGGTATGTCTCCACCATCTGTACATCTCTACAGACTGAAGGTTTTGTCCATTCTTCTGAGCAAAACCCTATCCATCAACCTACATGTTTGCTGTTTCCCCTCATACTGTTGGTGGCAAATCTGCACTAGTACTATCTTGGCTTTTTTTATAGATGGATTTCTCCTTGCCACTCTTTTGTAAGACTCTGTTCTACTCATCATCCCTAGAACCAGAACCAAACATAAAGAAGGAGCTTTCAGTTTCTATTCACCTCTTATTTGGCACAAACCTCTAGACCACTGCAAAGCTGCGGAAACACTGAGTTCCTCTCAAATCAAAGTTAAAACCCCATCTGTTTGGAGCTGCCCTTTATTAATTAATAATAACTGGAATACCATCTGTTTTAAAGTTGTTTATGTCTTCAATGTTGTGTTTTTCTGTTTATTGTTGTTTTATTGTTGATTTTTTTTTTTCACAAATCATTTAAAGCACCTTGAATTACCTTGTTGGTGAAAGTGTGCCTTGCCTTCCCTTGCCTAATGGCCACATGTGTAGAGTGCATATTTAATAGATATGTCGTTGACAGATTATTCCACCTAAACTTTGGATCTCTGATGCTCTTCCTAAGTTACCATGAGCCTCGTGGCTCCTTCTCTGATTTATGCGTCAGTTTAAATGGTTGCTATGTGTTCCTATGTTTGCAGTTGTGCCATATCCTTTCTCTGTTTACATGATTGATTGAACAATGCTATGTGAGATTTTTGGGATAGTTTTGTCATCTAACCCTACTTAAATCTTCTGTATAATTTTACTCCTGAACTGTCTCTTGTGTTTTTTGCTCTTCATCATGCTGTTTTCTCCCTTATTATCTCAAGCAGACCCCAGAAGGCTTTCACAGAACGGTTGTACTTATGCTGAGATTAAATGACACACATCGCAACTGTATTTGCTACTAATGTCACTGCTGGAGGTAACTGGTTGGACTGCCTTTTATGAGGGAGTGTGAAAGGAAGGTCGGCTAAACAAAAATGCACACCACACGTTTCAGATTTGTATTCATTAGAAAGAAGTTAGAAAACATTAGAAAACTGTGAATTATTTTGCTTCCTCTTAACAATTATGCTCTCTACTTCAAGTTGGTCTATCACATAAAACCACGTTGCTGTCTGTGGTAATAGCATGACAAAATGACAAAGTTCATGGGATGCAAATACTTTTGCTAAGCACTGTAAGGACATCTCCTTGTTCATCAGCTGTGGAACTTATAATGTGTTTAGATAGATAGATAGATAGATAGATAGATAGATAGATAGATAGATAGATAGATAGATAGATAGATAGATAGATAGATAGATAGATAGATAGATAGATAGATAGATAGATAGATAGATAGATAGATAGATAGATAGATAGATAGATAGATAGATCATATCTATAAATCAGGTCATTTAAAAGCTGTAGTCTATTTTTATGTAGTTATTGAAATAACTGTTTTCTGTCCTTGATTAATTATTCTAATCGCCATGATTATTCAGCCTAATGTTTTTTCTCTATTAAAGTAAAACAACAAAACTCTAAAAAGACCTTTCCTCCATACTGTCCACCTACTGCAACTATTCTCCAGTTGCATCTTCTTTGCATGTTTCCTTTGCAAACACAATGACAGACAAGCAAGTGTTAACAGCGCTCTGGTCTGCTCGGAAGGACGTCGGGACCGCTCCGATCTCAAATCTGGCATATTCAACATGCTGGATTGTCTTGGTCCGATATCACAGCATGTGTGGTGTGTTCCGAGGACAAACGAGGAAGTAGCCTGTTGAATCTGGCTTGTTGGCGGAAAGCAAGGAAACTAGTCCACAAACTATTGGGAATACCTCCTCCTTGTCTCCCATGTTTATTTTAAAATGAGTGAAAGAGATTTCTTAATTTCTTGAAGGAAAATCTGCAGGCAGCAGACCTCACTCGTCTCTCCTCAGTCAGACTTCCAGAAACTTCTCACTGGATAAATCCTGCAGCCTGCAGTAACCAGCGGAGAACAAAGAGGGAGCTCAACTCCTGGAGGGAAAACTTTAAGGAGAAATCCAGGTGAAGTTTCTTTGAGGATTTAAACAGACTTGTAGAATTTGCGATGCTGATGTGATGGAAGGAATTTACTGAGAAGGCATGAAGGCGGGTAACTGTCAGTCAGATCGGTAGGTCGTAGACCAGGCGGGGGTACACACTAAAGAAGGTAGAGAGGCGATCAGCTTGGAGAGATGAGGCTTGGCAGGAAGGATCGAGAGGACAAACTGGTTCAGGAACGGGATGGCGGCAATAATGATCAGTCCGACAGGGATTAGGCAGGAATCGAAACCAAGAAGACAGAAACTTGGTCATACACTTAACTTGATGTGGATTTACTGCTGGAACGCTGTGATGAGGCAAACAGACAATCTAGCACTGGAAGGAGGTCAGAGGTGGGTATATATGCACTGGCAGAACAGGTGAGTGACATGACGGCTAATTGAGCCCACCTGAGAAACATGACAGGGCAGGGAATTTAGCTTCACAATGTGCAAGAATTATATCAACAACGTCTCTCTGCCCGGCTTTCTAAGCATATGGGCAGATAGAGATTTAACGAGGAGAGACAAAAGCAAAGGAGTTGGATTAGCAGTGCTTGTTAACAGCTCACGGTGTCATCCAGGACATGTTACTGTGGAATACTGTCTCTGCTGTCCGGATATTGAGCTGATGAGACTGTCCTAAAGAAACAGTCTTCAGTCAGAGGCTTCTTCAGATTCGTTTCATGACTGACTGCTACCAGAGATCCTTCCTGCCCACAGCGCCACCATCAGGCAGGACTTTTTGAAGATACTTGGTTGATTTGAATTTCAACAACATTTAATTTCCCTCTAGGATAAATAAACTGTTTTTGAATTTTAACTTTGTGTTTTCACAAGTATTGTTTTAAGGAGTAAGTTATCAGTAAAGTGGTCCACATAGTGTGCCTTTTGTATTTTTGATTATGTGGTGGATCTAATACCAATAATATAATCAAAAATGTTGTTTTTGTATTTTCTTGAAAAAAAAAAAGTTTCATGAATCTGAAACTGGGTTTTACAGGATCTCTGTTCAGCATAGATATTTTCAGGTTTGATCAGTCTAAGTATTTTACATTTTAAACTAGAAAATAATAAATGCACTTGAGGCTCGTAAAAGTTCTCTAATGTAGCGCCGAGAGGAAGCTTCGAAGCAGAATCCAACTTTATCACAAAAAACTTAGTAGTTTTTTGTGATATTCCTCACAACTGGCCAGATTTTGTAACAGGGCATCATCAGTCAGAACATTTCTTATTAGATTTAATTTGACAAACAACAAAATAAGAGTGTCAGACAAAGACGGAGTGTGTCAAGTTTAATGGAGTTGCGATCATCATTCAGGACCCATATTAATTCTTCACACCTACTTCACTAGAGATGGTCACATGCTGACAGTGACTGGATCACGCCTCTTGAGACAGACTTCACGTCGGTGAGAAATTCTGCAGTATTTTAATATCACAAGATCTACATTACGCTGCTAATAGCAACACAAACGAATGACAAGAGATAAAATTAAGTCTTTCAAAGTGTTCCATATGAATTTGTAAAGAAGCGGTCGTAAGAAGGAAGAACTGCCCTGAAACCAGCCCTTTTTGTCTCACACACAATAATTGAGTGGCTAAAAAAAGTAGTTTAATTTAACAGAAAAAAAAAAATAGTTCGAACTTTTGGGATGTGGATCAGTGATAACTGATAATTAGACGGCACCACCACGGCAAGGCGACTAATTGTTATCATCAGATTAAGGGAATAATTGTGTGTGAACACATCATCAAAACATGGCAGTGGCAAATTTGATCAGAGCAGATGTTGAATTAATTGGTTTTGAGGCTGATTGCATTAATGCTCAGAGTCTATTAGTGGTACAGAGAAGTAATTAACACCCTGCCTCTAACTTACATTTTGGCAACGCACGCAGACGAAGGTGATGAAATTTGCTCCACACCAGCGATTTTTTTTCTGTTTGTAGAAAATAATAGTTTTGTTCTTTGCTTGTTTTTTTTCCAGAATGTTAGTTTGTTTACAGCCATAAAAAATGCAACAGGAAGGTTTTAGATGCACATTAGTAATCATCAAACATACACATTCTCAACTAATTAGCAACACATTTATTGTTTATTTATCATTACTTGAAACCAAATGTGCCTTTGCTGTAGAATTCTCCTTTAAAAGTTTTTTCTTTCTTTTCCGTTTTGATGTTGCCACTAAATGGGCAAATTTAGATGTTTTGTGGTCTGATCATATTTCAAGCTTCTATTGTTTTGTCTTCCTCTTGCTAATGGCTAAAAATATTCAACCTTTTATCTTAAATGTAAATTTACAGCCAGCACTGAAATCATACAAATACATGGGCTGTAATCTAATATCAGACCAATGATGTAGTTGTCCTGAAAGAGTTAAAAAGCTTGGGAGCTCAGCGTGTTGAGAGGGTTAAAGAAAGGGCTTACAAGTGATCCATTTTAATGACTTAATGGGAAGCTTATGATTCTGACATTTCTTTTTAAAAGTACTTTTGCTTGCATAGACCCAACAAAATTGGAGACCTCTGTTTCTGGTGTTAAAGTCCCATGCTTTTTACGCCCACTATCCATTTCAACCAGTGTACATATTACATTAGAAGCTTTTTTTAACGACCAAAATACCTTCTATTCAAAATGTGGCCTCTAAAGGAAAAGTTTTAGAATATAGAGCAAATTTTATTTCTAAGAGACAGCCTTTCAACATGAAAACAGTCTAGTTACCCAAGGCACAGATTTGTTTCATACCATATTTATGAATGACCGTGGTCTCTTTGAAACCAGATGATTTCTTAAACTGTATTGAAAGAAACATTTGCTTTTATTCCTTACTAACTCGCATAAAATTTATTATTTTCTAGCTTACTTAAGATGCTTAAAGCAATTTCCATTGACTAAATTCTAGAATAATTACAGAGAATTCTTGATTGATTTATTTTTAATCAATTTTACTTAAAGCCAGAAGTTTACAGACCGACATTGCTTTTGAACTGTCATGATTATGCCATGTTCCCTGCTGCTTCTCTGCTCTGTCCCTTTCACTCCTCCTGGCTTCTAATTGCTGATTTCTCCTACGTTTGCTGCTTTTACTCTGCTCTGCCCCTTACAGTCCTTCTGGCTGCTGATTGCTCTGCACTCAATCAGTGCAAGATCATCTGTCATCATCCTTGTCCCAGCTTTCAAATGTTCCATGTCATTGTTCCTGATCATGTACCTAACCTGTTTTCTGCTTCCGGACCATCGCCTCTGCTTGCTCCCTGTCTACACTGCCAGTTACTCTGACATCCCAGAACCTTGCTTGAGCTCTCCACCAGTTGGTAATATTTTCCAGATGCCTGTAGGCACCACATTCATCTGTTCGATTATTTATACACAAATGCTTTGGCCATTAGAATTATTGTTAAATTCGGAGGAAAAAGGGAGAAACTCGTAAGCCTGGAAACACCATCCCAACTTTACAGTAAAGTACAGTACAGTGCTCTGGAAACATCATCTTGTCTTGGTCTTTTCAGTTAAACAAAACCTCATCAATACCAAAGGGAAATCAAAAGTCATAGTAACTCTTATTATCCATCTTGGAAGGCAGAGGTGTGCCTTTACACTAAACGTGTCAAAATACTGCATAAACTCTCATTTTCTACTGACCCTGTGCGGTTAATAGAACATCCATGATAAAACCTTTGCACTCCAGGTTCATTAATTGTTATGCAACTGATGTATTTGCTGTAAGCATCTTATTCATTTGATGATTAAAGCCAATTTAAACAGGACCAGAACAAAAAACAATGTGACAGATTAAAACAGTTGCTTCACTTTCAATGGTAGTTGATCTGACCCAGTACAGCAGTATTTATATAATTTTCTACTATGAGGAATGAAGACAAATTGCTCCTTGTCAAATGTATTAAACTTTTAAAAGTCTTCAGCTCAGTGTCATGGCACTTACATTTCAACAAGACCACAATGGCCTCTGTAAGAATAGTAACATTTTATGAAAAGATAGCAGACACACTCTGTGAAACAGGTCCATTTTTTTACCAGAAGTTGTCTCAGCACTCAAGCCACATTCACATCACTTCCTCAGCCTTCCCTTATAAACGTATTAGAACTGACTAAATCATTCACATAACGGTATTGCTTCAAACAGAAAGTGTCATACCAGTAATTATCATGTTTTACAGTAGTATATACATTTATAGGGCTCATTTACTCGTTTTTTTTACTAAATTTGCTGTGGTATCGAGTTTGAGTGAATGCCTTCTGAGTCGTCTTCTGTGGAAAAAATGCTCTGTCGTTCCTGTTTCTTGGGGCCAGAGGGGCCGACGGTGCAATATGGCAGCCTCGCTTCTGTCAGTCTGCCCCAGGGCAGCTGTGGCTACAATCGTACCTTGCTTTCACCAGTGTGTGAACTTGAGAGTGAATGAATAATGGAGTTGTAAAGTGCTTTGAGGGTCTTGAAAAGCGCTATATAAATGCAAGGCATTATTATTATTTCAGAAGATTGAAGTTTGTCTGGAGATTGGGAGGATTATAAATCTTACTCATCAATATTCATCACATGCAAACGTCTAACCTTTGATTGGCTAACAGCAAGGCGATTCTTCTGCTGCCTTCGAACAAATAATTAACTTAACTTACTTTGCTGGTGTTGTTCCAAAGACAATTTAAAACTGTTTCTTCCACAGTTCTTCTTTATTGGGTAAAAAAATGCAAACGGTTCATTGTCTTCCTCCATGGTCCATAGTCCTCCGGATCACCAGCACCATCATTCACCCTGGTAATTAACCAACCCTCACTTCATCCGTGTCTGCGTTTGAGTCACTATACCTATAGACACAGTCCTTGACAGAATGAAACGGCCGGGAAAGTGAGGAAGAAAGGAGCATCAGTACTACAGAAGGGAAGGAGGCTCAGGTAAGACAGATAGGACACAGCTGCAGACAATGATTAGACACACAGATGGGATGAGGAGTGTCAGTGGGTTGTGCAACATGACAGGCTGGCCTCCGAGAGACACGGTCAGCGTACCGTCCTCCTGACGCTGGGTCACGGAGGAACGACCCTTCTCCACCATCTCGCCGCAGCAGACGGCGAAGTCGAGGCAAGCGTGCCTCCAGGGTGGAGGAGCGGGTCGACAGCACGCCAACAGCTGTTCTCTCTCCAGTCTGCTCATCACCGTCTCCCCCTGCCTCAGTCAGCTCCGTATCTGCTTCCGCCGCACCTCCGTATCATGGCTTACTGGCTGCAGAGCCGGCTTTTCCAAGGTCCAGCACCACAACCTTCTCAGGCTGGTCTACGGAGGACGAGGAGGATCAACTGGAGCCATACCCGATCACCTACATCTTCCCGTATTCCACCATCGGCTCCATAATGGCACTTCCCGGAATCTCCACTCCCGAGGAGTACTAGGAGCAGCAGGACGCTTTTTTTGGCACCAGATTGGCCTACCAGAACCGGACCCCGTCGACACGAGCCCTTAGCACCGGCACGCCCTAGACGGCGGCGCCGTCTGCAGCGGTTTGCTTCAGCGGTTTGCTTCTGTCCGCTTGCTGCCAGACCACTCTGCATTGGCTCGCGCACCGGCTCCGCCCACTCTAGCTCAGCTCCACTTCTCATCTGCTCCATTCAACCAGGCGTGTATCAGTCCGTTACCGGAGCCTGAGTCCGTTCCAGAGCCTGTTCCCAAGCCCGTTCCCAAACCGGAGCCTGTTCCCGAGCGCATTCCAGAGCCTGCTGCCATCGTTGCTGCAATCCTCCTGGCCTGCACAGCAGCAGCTCTTCGCCCTGTGTCAGGTTGAAGGAGGTTGCAAGGACCCCCAGAGACGGTCAGGGAGGACCCCTCCCCGTCGCTAGAGCTCCCAGGGAGGGTCATGGAGGACCCGTCCCCGTCGCTAGAGCTCCCAGGGAGGGTCATGGAGGACCCGTCCCCGTCGCTCGAGCTCCCAGGGAGGGTCATGGAGGACCCGTCCCCGTCGCTAGAGCTCCCAGGGAGGGTCATGGAGGACCCGTCCCCGTCGCTCGAACTCCCAGGGAGGGTCATGGAGGACCCGTCCCCGTCACCCGAGCCTCCATATTCGTCTCAGCCGGCGTCCGAGCCTCCAGATTTGTGTCAGCCGGCGTCCGAGCCTCCAGATTCGTCTCAGCCGGCGTCCGAGCCTCCAGATTCATCTCAGCCGGCGTCCGAGCCTCCAGATTTGTCTCAGCCGGCGTCCGAGCCTCCAGATTCGTCTCAGCCGGCGTCCGATCCTCCAGACTCTCTTCGTCTCGGCCGACCTCTACTGGCCAGGCATTTTCGTCGCCGCCAAGCTCCTCAGCCGCTACCGCTACCGAAGGGCTGTCCGCCTGATCTCCAGGTCCTCAAGGGAGGATCACCAGGCCGACCTCCGGACCTCCGTCCAGCCAGGGGACGCCATCCGGGTCGTCTGCCAGATCTCCAGGTCCTCAGCCTGATCTCCAGGTCCTCAAGGGAGGATCACCAGGCCGACCTCCGGACCTCCGTCCAGCAAGGGGACGCCACCGGGGCCGTCCGCCCGACCGCCGTCCAGCAAGGGGACGCCACCGGAGCCATCCGCCTGACCGCTTTCCAGCAAGGGGAGGCCACTAGGGCCGTCCGCCCGACCTCCAGGTCCTCAGGGGCCGCCCGGCGGGCCGTCAGCCCGACCGCCGTCCAGCAAGGGGACGCCACCGGGGCCGTCCGCCTGACCTCCAGGTCCTCAGGGGCCGCCCACCGGGCCGTCCGCCAGACTTTCAGGGGTGTACCCGAAAAGACTCGGGCCCTCCTTCCGTTGGCCCCCTCCACCCACCCTGGCAAGGGTGCTTCTTTTTTTTTCCTTTTCTTTCTTGCTCCTCTTTTCCACGGCGTCTGGAATTCGCCTTTAAAGGGGGGGTCCTGTCATGCTGCACAACCCACTCACACTCCTCATCCCATCTGTGTGTCTAATCATTGTCTGCAGCTGTGTCCTATCTGTCTTACCTGAGCCTCCTTGCCTTCTGTAGTACTTATACTCCTCTCTTCCTCACTTTCCCGGCCGGTTCATTGTCTTCCTCCATGATGTGTCTACTCCTGCTGTCTCCTGTCTCGTCTCCTAGCCTAGTCCCCCGGATCACCAGCACCATCATTCACCCTGGTAATAAACCAACCCTCACTTCATCCGTGTCTGCGTGTGAGTCACTATACCTATAGACACAGTCCTTGACAACAAATCAGAGAACTGTCATCTGCAGAAATAGTCAGATGACTCTGCAATTGTCGGGTGTATCAGAGATGGACAAAAAGCTGAATACAGAGAGCTGGTGGACCGCTTTGTGACATGGTGGGGAAACAATCGTCTCACCTTGAATGTGAACAAAACAAAGGAGATTATTGTAGATTTCAGAAGAAACAGGGATAAGTCAAAAACTGTTTCCATCATGGGAGAAGAAGTGGAGGTGGTTGAGGAGTATAAAGACCTCGGAGTTCACCTTGACAACAGACTGGACTGGAGACTGAACAGTGAAGCCGTCTACAAGAAGGGACAGAGCAGACTGTACTTCTTGAGGAACCTTAGGTCCTTCATGGTTTGCAGCAAGAGGCTGGAGATCTTCTACAAGTCTTTTGTGGAGAGTGTAATCTCTTCAGCCGGCATCTGTTGGGGTAGCAGCATCAGAGCCAGGGATTTAAATAGGCTAAACAACCTGATTAAGAAGGCTGGTTCTGTTCTTGGGACAACTGTGGAACATCTGGAGATGATGATGCAAAGAAGGATTCTTCATAAAATCAAAGAAATTATGGACAACCCTGAGCATCCCCTTCATGAGACAGTCATACAATAACAGAGCGTCTTCAGTCGGAGGCTTCTTCGGTTTCGCTGCAATACAGACCGCTACAGGAAATCCTTCCTGCCCACAGCTATCATTATCTACAACAACTCCTTAAAGAATTAATTATATGAGCTATACCAAGACTTAATTTCCCTCTGGGATCAATAAAGTATTTTTGAATTAGAATTTGAATTGAATTGAAATATGCATCAATCAGCATGAGTAGGATACATATGCCTTACTCTATGAGACAGAGTTGCTTCAACACGTAGTTAAAATTAGGTTATTGCCTAGGGGAGCCAGGACTGAACATCTTTCTTACCCACAAGCAGATTTGCAGAGGAAACAGTACATATTAAATTTAGAAGATTATTTAGAAGAAAGAAATCATTTTTGAAGCAATGAGTTAAATGCAACAGGTTTTATTTGTCGAGTAGTTTGAGTCGAACGGCGATGGGGCTGATGATGGACTCAGCTTCATATGGAGCAAGAAATCTAGAGGGCACACAGGATGATCTCAATGGAAACATCGTATCAGATGACCAGAATATTTGACCTGGGAGGAGTATATTGGGGAGGCTCTTTCGAACAGTAATTCAGCGAAAGTGAGGTCTCTTTTGCATCTTCAGATGTGGTGATGGACAACATACAGGTTGAAGAAGATGTGAGTCCTTCAGGCTGCAATTGTAATGCAGAATATATTTATCCAGACACCGTATTTAGTGATGAAGAGGAGGAAAATGTGTAAGGAGTAGCTCGTAGGGTTTAATAATCTAATTAACAACAGTCTTTTTGGATTTGTTTTGTGTGTGAGATATGTGCACAGAGAGCTACGCCAGATTGAAATTAATACGCAACATGGCAGATTGGTACCTGGCACTCTGAACAGAAATCTCCTTCATCATAAAGTTAACAATTGTGTTTTATCCTCCGACTGAAACCTCTCATATTTGGGGAGAACTTTTACAAACTGTGATGAACACTGAGGATAAGGCTTGTTCTAAAGCATTTTCACCATGAATAAATGAACAGCAGTGATAATACAGGTACTTTGACCAGCTGCTCCATAGTCCAGACCACTTTCTACTGATGTTGTGGACTTTATCACTCTGTGCACTACCAAAGTGTAAAGGCTTCTTTCGGCCGGATGCGTAAGCGGCGTGTAACCTCTGCGAAGCATAATACACAGCTGATTTTTATTTTATTTTTATTTTATTTATTTGTTTATTTAACAGGGACAATGTGCAAAAACATTAATTAAAGATGTTTTACACCAGATTATAGCCAAAGCTAGTTTCCATCTGCAGTCCCTGAGCAGGTAAGAATGCAAATTAAATTATCTTAAATTGTAAAAACACAACAATCACTGATTACATAATACAATCATTCACTAAAATATCACTAAGACCAATATCTTAGTAAATAAATCCTTAATGTTGACAATGCTGGTTTTCTAATAATAACTTCCTGACGTTACAATAAAAAAATTGTAGTTCAGAGGAAAGTTTCAAATTCTGTGGGAGTTTATTCCATTCCTTGATGCCTTTGTAAGAAAAGGCTGTTTGTGCAAAGGATGCTCTGGTTGTCTGTTCAGAACAGAGCTGGACAAATCGTTTCAGAGGAGGAGGTGCCTTATTGTTCAGGATTTTAAAAATTAATAGTACATTTGAATAAACAATTAGATTATCAAAGTTTAACATATTATATTTTGCACGCCATTATAGTTGTAGGGTTTGTTTCCACAAGTGGCATGAATCAGACGCATCCTAGAAGTGTTGTGTTGCGGCCCTCTCCTCAATTTTTTACAGGCTATGGTTAGAGAACATGTCCATCTCAGCAGTTTAGATTGTCAGTGTAAAGCATCCAGCAAATTTCAAAATAAAAGACACATGCAGATTTTCAGTTGCTTAACTATGAAAATAAAATAAAACGTAATCACCAGTGACACCAAGTTTGAAGTCAGTCGGTCTGTGGGTCTTATTTGTTGGTTGTTATCATGGACGACGAGAAGTTATTCCTTAAAGTGGAGAATCACCCAATGTATATGAAAGTAGTGATCATTTTTACAAGGACAACGTGAAAAAGGAGATCCATGGACACAAATATCTGCAGATTTGGGAGCAGATGGTGAGTTTATGATACTTATTAACATAGAATAAAAATGTTTTTTCCTGCATACTACCCATTCAGTTATGCAATTGCAATTCACCTGTGATTCAGTCAGCTGGGTGGAACGCATTCGTAGCCAATGAGTGTCCTGAGGTCATGGGGAAATCGCGTTTATTACGTTATGTGCCGCTTACGCGTCTAGTCTAGAAAGCCAGGATAATAGGAGGTTATGGACCACACATTAACCACAGCATGGGGATATTTCACAGCAGGTCAACTGCTTTGTCTCGATAGAAGGATGCTGATTGCCAGCCTTCTTGTTTGTACAGTTGCATTTAGAATCACCGCTTTAGATACAGTCAAAAACAAAAGCACAGCAGTCTTGCTTGTAGCTGTAAACTTCATATTATATTAGACATTAGCAGGGGAAAGCAGTGGTGTAGCGGCTTCCTGCAGATCATCTACAAACAGAGCCTGGCTGTCTGCTCTGCTGCACTGCCTCCTTCTCTGAGCACACCACATCCCGTGCATTCACCATCTACACACCATTGAAGGCTACCATTATCTCAGTCCAATATTGGAAAAACCTCGGCCTCATACTGCATAGAGACAACTACAAAGTGGAGTAAAAGGAACTGGTTCAGATGTGCAAACCAATCTTAAATCATGCAGTCCAAAAGTGTAAAATTTAACTATTTTGGTTTGTAGAATTAAAGCATTAGTCTTTTGGGGTTGTTGTTTCTTTTTCTTTTTTTTTTTTTAGCAAATCCATTTAAAAGGTGTCTAAACAAAAAAAGGGAAAATTATCATTTTACATCAATTAACATGAATTTGCAGTCATGCTTCACTGTTTACTAATTAAAATTATGCTGTAATCACAGCAATCAGTAGTAAATACACACCAATCATATCCCGCTTAAACAGGAAACCACTTCTTGTTAGGGGAAAAAAAGGGTGAGGGCAGCAGCAGTGTGGGGTGCATACTGATCTTCATGGAGGATTTCATTTCATTGCATTTTGCTTTCATGTTCTGTCAAACACATACATTTTAGATCAGCGGTTCTTTTATCCCTTAGATTGATGTGGGGTTTTTTCATACTTATAAGCCATATTAGGGACTTTTTAAAGTAGTCATAACCTAGTATTATCTTGGATACCCACACTCTATTATAGTCTTTCAGGCCCTTCTAAAAAGAAAAGTTGAATAAAAGTGAAAAAAATAAACACAGAGCTCCTCTGGCCCTTATTTCTGAAGGCATTATTATCTCGCGAGATCTGATGCGATACTTTGGCTGTCGTGGACGGTCATTGTATTAATGCAAATGAGGGGCGTGTTGAATGGTGGCAGGAAGGAGGTGGGTTGACACCGCAGGTAAAGCTTCAGCATATCTAACCCATATCTACTACTCCCGCTAGCATACAATAGCCACATTAGCAGTTAGCTGCTGTTTGTTACACACAGCAGAGCAATAAAAACACAGCCTTACCGTTTCAATTGCAGGCAAGTCTCTGATTGTTGGAATGGCCCCTTTTTCCAAACGGAGCTTTGATGCCAACTTCGCCTGATATTGTCTCAAATTCGTAAAGGATTCCGGCATAAAAAAAAATATATATATATTTCCATGTTGATTCTGGCAGTCAAAAACAGAGCAACTCACGTGTGCACTACATTTCTGGCAGAAATGGTTTTAGCTGATTTAGCTGATTAAAATAAAAGGCCTCCCTCCCCTGGTGGATCCCGGTGAACAGCGGTGCCTATTGGGGTCAGTGGGGGAGCTGGCTCCCTGGGAAGACATTTTGTCTCCCAGTCCTTCCCTCCACAACCCCCAACACCTCTGTCCACCCGCTCCATCACTTTACCACTCATATACGGTCTTGGGGCATGGGCACATCACTGGGGTGTGAGGAGGGGTTTCCCTCCTCGCTATCCCATGGCGTCCTGCGTCCCAATTTTAATATACAACTTAGACACTCCCACTTATAACATTTTCATTGGACACACAAGTAGGGACTTTGGGGTGGGCACCCTTTTCGGCATCCAGAGGGGGAGCAGTTCAATCAGCTTCACCTCTGGTGCCAGTGCCCACTGTTAAACCACATACAGACACTGAGGGCCCGGGGTGGGGGTTGGGGGATGTGTGGCTAGGGGTCTTCTTACACCCCTGTTCGCTACCGGCCATCAGGGGTTGGGGTCCGGAGGAGGAACAGGTGGTCTGGTCGGGGTCCTGGGCTGTCGGGCTGCCTCGTCACTGTTGGGCCCTTGGCAGTCTGCTTGTCTCCGTCCTAGAAGGTAGGGGGTCCATCTCCTGGGTCCGGGGGCTGGGGGCTCTACTGGGGCATTGGTACCTGGACCTGGGAGCATGAAGTGTGTATGGGGTGTATGAGTGAGGGTACAGCATCATTTCTTGGGTGTCTTGGTGAGTTAGTGAGAATGTATGTGTTTAAGAGGGAGAGAACGTATGACTCTGTCTGTATGTCTTTGTCTGCCTGTCAGGTTGGGTCTTGGGCTGCCCTTTCGCCTGGCGCACCTCAGGCCTTACATTTAATGGGGGGCCTATTTCCCCTCCGTCACTCCCTGCCGGTGATGGATGCCCCTGCCTACTGGTGTGCCGGTGGTCAATCCTGTTCGGACCTGGTGCGTGCCTGGGGGGGGCGGTGTGTCGGTCGGCCGGTGTGTCGGTCGGCCGATGCGCTGGGCCGATATCTTCCTTTGGTTGGTTGGGGCACCTCTTTTAGGGGTGCCAGGCTTGGGATTGTTGGGTGGTGCCTGCTCGGTGGCTCGGCGGGACATGGATCCAGCGTCTCTGCTCGTTCGATCACCTGTTTTGTGCGCACCGTGCGTGGTCGGATCATTGGCGGGTTGGACCGGCCCTGGCCTTTGTTGGATGCCTGGTCTCGGTGCTCTGCGCTGCGTGGGATCAGGACTCGGGAGCTGGTACAACTTGGTGTCCAGGTGCTGGCTGAGCTTGGCCTTTGGATGCTATCCATCCGCTGCGGCAACCGGTGGGGCGCCCCGACGTGGGGCAGGGGTGGGGCGCTGGGATGTTGGCGGTGGGGATTGGCCCAGGGTGGTGGTGGCGCGTGGCGGCCGGCCACGGCCCCTGCGGTGCCGGGGGCCCCTCGTCGGGCGGTCCCTTGTCGGGTCTCTGCTGGGGGGTGGGGCGCCCCTGGGGCCCGGGTCTCCCGATCCATGGACCGGCCCGCCCTGATGCAGCTGGTAGCCGGCGGGGCCCATGGGCTCGTCACTGCTGCCCCCCGGGCCCCTGCATAGTACCCGCTGGATGTTCCCCTGGGGTTCTCCTTTGCTCCTCTCTTGGGAGATGCGGTCGGCCCCGCCCGGGTCCGCCTGGGTCTCTGGGGGTCCTTTGGACATCTTGGCTCCGATCTCCATCATGTCTGCATCGATTCCTGGGAGACGGATTGATGCCTGCTCACACCAGCTATCGAACGCTCTTATGGAGAAACCTTATATGCACCAGCATGCTCACACACACACATAGATGTGGGGTTTCTGGTGTTAGAGATATATTCTTGGGCTGAGGTTATCATTACTAGAGCTTGATTAATCGGTACCATGAGTTTTTCTGTGACATTGTTGTTGTATTTTTATATCCATTCTTGTGTGATGTGGTTGTGTAGTTCTTAGTTCACGATGTTAGGTTTGTTTTGTCAATGTTCCTTTTTCATGTTTTGTTTTGATTTTTCCCCTCTCTCTCCCGTCCTGTGGGTATGGAGGCAGACTTCAATGTTTTCCTGTGTTTTCTTTGTTCCCTTTCCTCTCTTGTATTTTCAACTCACCCTCTCTCATGAGATTTTGTTTCCTACCTCTCTTCTTCATCTTCTTTCTTTCTTCCCCTTAATTTTCCATCTCCGGGTCCATAACATAAAATAACATAAAACCCCCAGCGAAAAATAAAAAATAAAACTAAAAAATAAAAGGCTGACACGAATATGTCTTCTTCATGCATCATTGCGTGAAGAAACTTTCTGCATCTTTCACGGCTTCCTGCATATAGGTAGGTCTGCGATGTCTATATATGGCATATCCTGCGCCGACTTGACGTCAAGTCGGCCAGAAATTAAAACCATCTATTTGAGTGCGCGTGCACGTGGGCTGGTTGACGAACCCAGGGGTAAACAAACGCTTCACTTTTAAATATCGGCTTCCCGGGCAGTGTATAATCGTTAGGCAATCATAACATACATTTTTTCTCATGGAAAAGTGAAAATTACAGGTCACGACTTCTTTAAGCTAAAGTATTTCAAATCAGATCAACTACATCAAACTACAACAGGATTACTCTAGTGTTTTATAACTTCATTAATGTGAAAAAGATTTTTGCCATTTACAGATTTCTTTTGTCTTTTTTTGTCACAGTTAAATGTTTCAGTTCATCAAACACATCATGATATTGCATAAAGTGAACCCGCGTTAATCAAAAAAATATTTTCAAATGATGAATTACTTCATTAAAGGGATCCTAGAATTCAAAACCACATTTACCTTGTTGTTTCATTTAGGCAGTTTGGAATGTTAAATGTATTATACCAAAAAGTCTTTGCAATCTCCAACCTGCTTTCCTCTGCAAATTCGTAATTTTGTAATTGCCGTGAAGAAACGGGCCAGTCTGGGCAAAGCTCTGATAACGTATCCTAAGCTGTAGACACACCCCCTTAAATGTACATGTCTCCGCCCAATTCGGCATCATCAGTATGGAACTGTTGGTTATAGAACCATTAACTATATAAGCCAATCAGTATGTAGCTCATTTAATATACATGAGTGGGCAGGGAAAACCACTTTCAGTCACAGGACTTTATTATGGGGTTGTATTTGGCCATTTATCAGGACGCCTGGGCCATTTCTGCCCCAACAAAGATTCATATGACATACAGTTGCTTAAAGTTTCCAAATATCCAGTTTCCAATTATCAAAAATTTAGAACCCCTTTGATGGAAAACAAGCTTAAGTTTGCGAAAAGGCAAAAACAGAAGAAAACAGTAAAGGGGCCAAATGCTTTTCATCAGCGCTGTATCAGCAAATAAAAAACATTACCCGGACTGTGAAGTTTGTTATTTTATAAAAATTTTTTACCACATACACTGTTTAGTCTTTAAAAAATTTCCAAATGTTGCTATTATTTTTGCCTTATAAACCAATTCCCACCAGTTGGCTGACAGAGGGAACTAACAACATGATGCCCCTCTAACCTATGTATCCTGCAGAAGATCTCAACAACATCCTTGCCAACCTACTAAAGAAGATTACCCAAATTGAATCTCAAATACAGAAGTTGACTACTTTACTGTAAACTACGGTTTGTGTTGCACCCAGCAACCTGGAGGAAAGTGCTACAGAAATACAGGAAGAGTATCTGAAAACCTTAGAAGCAAGTTCACACTGGAGCCGTCTCAGGACAAAGCCAAAACAGAAATCGGTTTTGGGAGAAAAATGATCAGGTAGAACCTTCCACCCAGATACATTAGATGAAATCAACTGGCTAGTTATAGTTTCAAACTCGTCTGCTACTCCTGTGCCATAGCGGATAAAAGCTAGAGAAAAAAACAACAACAGATCTCCCATTAAACAGCCAATGAGACTACAGAATAGATTTGACCCACTTTTACAAGACTCACCATGTTATGATCAAGAGAACCCTACATCTTGATAGACAAAGAAACCCGAAGCTATTCAGAAAAAGCAGATAACTAAGCCTCAAATTTGGTTTGTCGGAACCAGTGCTGTGAAATGTTTAAGAAAGTTATTCAGCAAAACCACCAAGGTACTTTGTCTGCCTGACAACAAGGTCTGTGACATAAGGGAAATATTGTGATCCCTGTGTTCGCACATTCAAAATTAATTAAAAAAATGTCTTCCTGGGACAAATGACTGCAAATGAGCAATCTTAATTACAGACAAAGAAACCTTATGCAGGCCCGGCACCAATGATCAATCCTGGGTGCACCCATTTAGGTATCGGGCCAGTCCAAGACAGGTTACAACCCCCGCGTAAATTAAATTCCAACCATGCAATGTATTCAAATTCAATTCAAAATTCAAAAATACTTTATTGATCCCAGAGGGAAATTAAGTGTTGGTATAGCTCATATAATCAATTCTTTAAGGAGATGTTGTAGATAATGATGGCTGTGGGCAGGAAGGATTTCCTGTAGCGGTCTGTATTGCAGCGAAACTGAAGAAGCCTCCGACTGAAGATGCTCTGTTGTTGTGTGACTGTCTCATGAAGAGGATGCTCAGGGTTGTCCATAATTTTTTTGATTTTATGAAGAATCCTTCTTTGCATTATCATCTCCAGATTTTCCACAGTTGTCCCAAGAACAGAACCAGCCTTCTTTATCAGGTTGTTGAGCCTTTTTAAATCCCTGGCTCTGATGCTGCTACCCCAACAGATGACGGCTGAAGAGATTACACTCTCCACAACAGACTTGTAGAAGATCTGCAGCATCTTGCTGCAAACCTTGAAGGACCTAAGCTTCCTCAAGAAGTACAGTCTGCTCTGTCCCTTCTTGTAGACGGCTTCACTGTTGCGCCTCCAGTCCAGTCTGTTGTCAAGGTGAACTCCGAGGTATTTATACTCCTCAACCACCTCCACTTCTTCTCCCATGATGGAAACAGTGTTTGACTTGTCCCTGTTTCTTCTGAAATCTACAATCATCTCCTTTGTTTTGTTCACATTCAAGGTGAGACGATTGTTTCCACACCATGTCACAAAGCGGTCCACCAACTCTCTGTATTCAGCTTCTTGTCCATCTCTGATACACCCGACAATTGCAGAGTCATCTGAGTATTTCTGCAGATGACAGGTCTCTGATTTGTACTGGAAGTCTGAGGTGTACAGAGTAAAAAGGAATGGTGAGAGTACGGTCCCCTGTGGTGCTCCTGTGCTGCTGACCACCTGGTTTGACACACAATTCTTCAGTCTCACAAATTGTGGTCTGTTGGTCAGGTAGTCATTGATCCAGGCGATTGTTGAGGGCTCCACCTGTGTCTTCAGGAGTTTCTGACAAAGCAAATCAGGCTGAATTGTGTTAAATGCACTAGAGAAATCAAAGAACATGATCCTCACAGTGCTGCCTGCTTTGTCCAGATGACAGTGGGTTGGCTGAAGTAGGTGGATGATGGCATCTTCAACTCCAACTCCACAGCGATAAGCAAACTGCAGTGGGTCCAAATACGTTCTTGTTTTCTTACTCAGGGGTGCCAACAGGAGTCTCTCCAGGACCTTCATGATGTGGGATGTCAGGGCAACGGGTCTATAGTCATTGATGACTGATGGGTGAGTTCTTTTGGGTACTGGAACAAGGCAGGATGTCTTCCACAACACTGGGACCTTCTCCTGAGTTAAGCTAAGGTTGAAGAGGTGCTGCAGAATCCCACAGAGCTGCTCTGCACAGGCCTTCAGGACTCTGGGGCTGACACCATCTGGACCTGCAGCCTTGTTCCGGTTCAGTTTCTCCAGCTGCCTCTTGAGCCAGGACAACCAGTAGAGTGTGCTGCAAGCTAATAATAGGGACATTTTGACATAAAAAAGATACTCTGATACAGTTGTATGCCAAAATGGACATTAGAGCTTGGCTTAATAAAAACAAGAGCAAAGCTAGCACAAGCAGGGACAATGCTAATACATCACCAGTCTTAGAGAGGCAAATGCAACCTCTAGTGACATTCTGGTCCACACTTCATACCAGTCAGTGGCTGTAATGGACCAATTTGTTGTTTGCCAGCTGCTAATAAATATCACAAAGAAGAAGAAGGGTGCTGCTATGTTGTGTTTAGGCTAATATGAGCATGTTAATGGTAGTTATGATGAAAACTTTGTTGGAAATACACACCAGGAAGGAAATTATCAAGAATTACAGTGGCTGATTATGTTGGATTGTGGACGTAAGACTTGTTTTGGACCAGTTATTTTATTGGAGGATATTAACTGGACCCTTGTGGATGTAAAAAAAACATTTTTGTTCGAGATGGTTCAATTCTGTCAATGATATGTGTCTTTGAACTGTAAGTTATAATTTTTTTATTTTTTTGGAATGGTTTGACAAAGCATTAACTATGTCTATAGTTATGATTGTATCCTTGACTGATATACGTCATTGGAATCTCAAGAATCTTAGTTTTCTAATGAAGTATAATAGGTATATGTATCTAAAGTGGGTGTCGCAAAAAAGGCAGATTCTACCCGGAAGTGTGTGACGTACTGCCAATGGAACGTAAAACCACCCGGGGGTTAAATAAAAAGACTGTCCACTGGAACCTACATAAACCACAGCCCCCCCCCAGCTAAAATTCCTATGGTGCTGGGTCTGACCTTTTGGTTGTTATCAGTTGACCTCTAGCTCTTGTGACAAAATGAGCTGAAATCTGCAGTTGTCTGCTCTCTGAATAACTGGTTTGGCCCAACATGCAAAGCTCAAACTGTTTAGTTTATGTCAACTTATTTTTCTGGGACCAGCGACATTTTTTTAAAGAGATTGTCTCTCTGTTAATAACTTTGGGGCAGTGGCGTAGCCAGAAATGGCTTTTCAGGTGGGCCTAACAAATAAAACATCAAAGCTGTAGCCTAACACAGGTAGCTAATGTCAGGTCTCTGACTTAAACAATAGTTATTCTCAGCTGGTAGTTAAGCCTTTTCTGGCTTCTCTCCCCATTTAGACAATGCTCTGGTTTCCCTACTTTGCACCAGATTAGCGGGAGTCATATGCTGATTTCAAAACTGCGAAATGTAAACATAACAATATGGGCACTGTCAGACACCCAATGCTTTAAATATTTATTTAATTAAGGCAGCTTACCCTGTAGATGGTGACACATTCACAATCATGTTGCTGAATCATGCCATTTTTCGTAACCAGGAGTAGCACTGGAAGTTAAATGGGATGGTATCATCCGAGTTCTGTAAGCTCAACAATTGGTCAGCTTTTCCCATTATGTGAAATGTAGTATCTCAGTGTCTCCCGATGACACACGGCCAATGGATGCACTTTTTAACAGCATTTTAGACATCAAATCCTGGATGGCAGAAAACTTTCTCCAGCTCAACCAGGACAAAACTGAAGTTTTAGTCATGGGTCCTGAGGCTCAGAGAGAGAAACTTTAACCAAAACTACAATCACTTTTAATCCTTTTGTACAAGTGAAGAACCTGGGCGTGATTTTTGATTTTGAGCTGACTTTTATCCCTCACATTCAAAATATTACTAAAATAGGTTTTAATCATCTAAAGAACATTCCCAGAGTCCGCCCCATTCTCTCTTGGTCCAATACGGAGATACTGATGCATACTTTTATCACCAGTAGAATTGTTACTGTAATGCCCTGCTTTCTGGTCTTCCCAAAAAGAGCATCTCAGGTTTACAACTACTACAAAATTAAGCAGCGCATGTCCTGACGAAGACCAGGAAGATGGAGCACTTTACACCTGTCTTAAACTCATTTCTTTTAATGGTTTTTAAGTGTCTTAATGGTGTTGGGCCTTCATATCTTTCAGAAGTGGTTTTACCATATATACCTTTACGGCCTCTGGCAGCCGTCTCTATGTCATCCCTAAGACCAGGACACACGCTCATGGTGAGCTTCTTTCCATTATTACGGCCCTCACCTCTGGAACAGGCTGCTGGAGGACCTCAGGACCGCAGAGAACGTTCCTGTTTTTAAGACCAGGCTCAATACTCACCTTTTAAGCCTAGCTTTTAATTCAGTTTAGTTCAATTCAGTTTATTTATATCGCGCCGATTCACGCCCAGGTGATGCAGACTCCAACCACAGCAATCTCTCAGCAATCCCTCATACTAAGCAAGCATGTAGCGACAGGGAAGAGCAAAAACTCCTCTTTAACAGGAAGAAACCTTAAAACGTAATTATATATACAATTAGTTTTAATTTCTTTTAAGAAAATCATTTATTTGGGTGGGCCTAGGCCCACTCAGACCCACAGATAACTACGCCCCTGCTTTGGGCCAATACTTTTGCCTCTCACATGACCTCTCTGCATATCCATTCAGTTACCAACTAGAGACAAGAGGAATTAAATCAAGCAGAAGATAAACCAACACACGAAGGCCACAGTGCAGGTGGACTGATATCTAATCACTCAAGAGAACACAATAACAACTGCCTTCCAGCTGTCTCTTATCTGCATTTAACTGCATTCTTATAGTTGAGGATTTAAAAACATTCTTATTGATAATGTAAAAGATAGAACAGAAACAACCCATGACAAAGAAGCTGTTGTGAATCTTGTCTAAAAAAGTGATGCTGTTGTAACTGATCTTGTTCTATCTGTCCATTTTTGTTCGCAATTTAAAGTGAATATTCCTGAAATCACCAGTAGAAGTAGAGCTGAGGTCATCGCAAAACACTGCATTAGGGATAACACCTCTGCAATATTCACACATTGCTTTTCATCATCATGGAGTCTGTCCTCAGCTTCAGTTTGAATATTGTAAGGCATTTGGATAAAATTGCCCTAATAAAAAGCAAAGTTTAGTCTGGAAAGAAAAATTCACCATGGAGGAATGCTCCTTTAGTCAGAGCTCAAAAAACAGTGTGTAGAAGAGCCGGACAGCTGTAGAGAAAAACAAAGCTTCAAGTTAAAAAGAGCAATGCAGTTACATTGTTCATACGTTAAGAATGGTAAATGGACTGAACTTATATAGCGCTTTTCTAGTCATACTGACCACTCAAAGCGCTTTACATTGAAGCCACATTCACCCACTCACACTCGCATTCATACACCGACACCCAACATGGCTCGGTAGGACGATGTTATTTTGGGGTTAAGTGCCCAGAGGCACATCGACATGTGACTGGAGGAAGCTGGAATCGAACCTACGACCCTCCGATTGCAAGCCAACTCTACTCTACCACTGAGCCACAGTTGCCCAAAGAACAATATATAAGAACAATATAAGAATATAGAATATAAGAACAATATAACTATATATGACTATATATGACTATATAATATAATAACAGGCTGACAAATCCATCACCAACAGTCCCTCCTGAACTCTTATCCAACAAGTCCTGCAGAATTGTGTAAATAACAAAACTCAAATAAGAGTATGTCACTCCACTTCTGATAACCCAACATTTTTTCTCAGTGTCTCCAGAATCATCACAGCATCTAAGAGACTTTAACAAACTGAATAACAGTATGTGTCTTTTTCAGAAATAGTTCATAAGTTGAAATCCAACATTTGCTACTTTGATATGTTGCCCACCAGGATTTTAGAGAGCTGTTTTAGTTTAGTTATATAGCGCCAATTCCCAACATGTCATCTCAAGGCACTTTACAAGAGCAGTCACTTCCATTCAATCATACATAAATTCCAATCAGTTTAAAAGTTTTCTATCTATTGAAACCCAACAGATTGCATCAAGTTATTGACTTACAGCATTCACTCCTCCTGGATGAACATGTAGCACCAGTAGAGAGTCGCCTGCGTTGTGTCGTTGACTTCACAGCAATCCCTTCATACTGAGCGACATGTAGCAACAGAGGAGGGGAAAAACTCCCCTTTAACAGGAAGAACCAGCAGAACCAGAACCAGGCTCAGTACGAGCGGTCATCTGCCAAGATCGACTGGGGTTTTAAGAAGACAGATCAGAGACAAAAAAACAGACAGAAGAAATATAATTCCATTAGGTCATATTATAGACGACAACATCTCCTACTATGTGTATGCTGATGACACACAACTTTATAATGCCATGTCACCACAGGACTCTAGTCCTCTATGTTGTGAATAGTGAAAAGATGTGTCAGAATTGTCCCCAGTTGATATGACAAAAATCATTGCCTTTGGTCCCAATTATGTGGGGATTAATATCAGCACGTATCTAGAATCAATGTGGCTAAAGTCCACATAGCATACTAGGAATATGGGAGTAGTTCTCTTAGAAACTTTGTAAGAATAGAGGGTTTCTTTTCAAAATAAATGACAACATTGTCACTGTCAAAGAATAGATTTCAAAAATTTAAATATAAGATTAATAAATCACTCAAAGGTTTTAGGCCAGAATACATTTGAGAATTGTAAAGTATGAACCATGCATCCCCCTCAGGTCCAAGCCCTTACAGAAATGTAGACTCCTAACCCCGAGCCTTGCCACAGAGATGACCTAGATTTCCACATGCAGGAACTAAAAAGAAATTTGGAGGAAGCTTAAGAGTGGTGTTGAGGGGCTGCAACATTATATTAATGCAGAATTTGGAGCACAGTTATTGGCTGTCTTCTAGAATATACTAAATCCAAGCTCTAATTAGCAAGAGGACCCTTCTAATTTGCACTCACCTTCAGATGTGACCCAAACGTCCTTTAACACATTTTAAACTATGTCCACCTTTTTCTGCATAGACTTCATTGCTTCAGTTTCAGGTGGCATTATGTATGGTGCCTATAAGAATACCATCCATCCATCCATCCATCCATCCATCCATCCATCCATCCATCTATCCATCCATCCACATTTATCCATGCACCACAGAGAGACTAATTAAACAGCTTTCCACAGTAGGAATCCAACAGTAAAAAATTTATTAGCACTAAAGAGTGAAACCTTAAAGGAGCCGTATGTAAGATTGTGGCCAAAACTGGTACTGCATTCCCTTTCAAATTACTGTAGAGCGGTGTTTCCCCTTCCCTTCCCCCCTGACTCGAGGTTGCCAGATAGGCTGCAGAATCCAGCAGGAATGCAGGCTGCTACAAGGAGCTTCAAATGGCAAGTGACGAGTCCTACACAGTAAGTTTTTTTTCAGTTAATTGTGTTTAATTATAATGACAGAGAAAAAGTCTCTGATAATGCATTGCTAATGTTACCAATGACGACTCACCATTTTTATTTCCCAAACAATTCCTTACCTTTTCAATTCGATGACCCTCCTCCTCCATATGTGCTAACGTAACGTTACTTGGTGGCATTAAGGCAATCAGCACGAAGATGCATAACTTTGTTCAATTGTCATGAATATTTGAAATGTCCATTTATATTATGTAGGCCTACAAGTTAGCCTAACATAGATGAATCTTACCTGTCCAGGAGAAAATTAGCAACGTTGGCGTCTGTCTTCAAATTCTTCTCTGTTTTCAGCGTTCTCCATCTTGCAAAGGCATCTCCTATACAAATCCTTGTTTTATTTTGGACTTTGTCACGACATATTTATGAATGATAACGAGATCTAGTAACATTAGATATGTTTTATCCGAAAAACTTTTGTAGCTGCAGCTGTAGTAACTAGAGCAGAGCTGGCAACCCCGATGCCAAAACACTACTGACTTCGTGATTGGTAGATAGGTGGAGGGTGGAGCTTCAGGCCAAAACACAAGATGACATCATCAACATCAGTTGAGGACTGCAACTTTACTTTTTAAATGACAATATCCTGGCCGTACTACTGTTGTCAGTGATATAAGTATTTAAAATGAACATGATTTTTTAATGTCTAGTGACATATCAGGGCCATTTTGTGATTAATTGAAATACATTTCTTACACACAGCTCCTTTTAAGTAGATTAATTCCATAAAGACTGTTGTTTTTAAGCCTTAATTTCTGTTGATGAAAATATGACATCTAAGATTAGAATATCAAATCAGATCAATAAAACATATTTTGTAAAAGAGAAATGTAGGCTTTATCAAAAATATGCATAATGCCTGTTTAAAGGTTATTTTCTAAAAGTACTTTTAATCTGACAAACAAGCATGATGACACCTCATATTATATTCTATTGAATTGGACTGCAAATTATCAGATACCTAGTTTTTCCACTTATGTTGTCCAAGAAATATATGAAAATTATCTGATTTATTTTTAGTGGCAAATCAGATAAAAGAAACCCTAAAAACCTTCAAAGAAATTATGTCATATGTCAATAAAATTGATTACTGTAATCAGAGTTTAAATTGTTGCAATGAATGACAGATTCTCCAGTTTTGTATTGCAAATTAACTTCTGGGTGAAACAGATGACTAAAAAGCTAATTTTGGTTTAAAATGTTTCATTGCATGTTTATTCTAATTAAAGAATAACAGTTCTAGGTGAACTAATCCATACTCCAGCTTTCTCCCACAGCCCAAAAACATCACTGTTAGGTTAACTGGTCTCTCTACATTTTCCTTAGGTATAAGGGTGTGTGTACATGGTTGTCCTGTGAGTCTTTGTGCTGCCCTGGAATAGGCTGGTGACCTGTCCAGGGTGTAACCCCCCTCTCACCCAATGACTTGAGATAGGCACCAGCCCACCTGCAACCTTGCATGGACAAGAATGGTCCAGCTTTGTCTAAAAAAAGCTGGTTTGATTTCTGCTATGAGTTTTATACGGAAGCACAACTTCCTCTATCATTTCTAAAGTTTACGTTTGTGTGTGTCCGTTCACGCATGCGTTTTTTTGTTGTGTGTGTCTCTGTGTTATCTGGTGATGGACAGCTTATCTATCTAGGCTATACTCTTACTCTCTCCCATTGTTTGCTGTAGACAGGCACCAGTCCCCCTGACATCCTGCAGGGATTAGGAGGGTATAGGAGACAGATTAATTTCTGAGGTGTAAGTGTTTGTCTGTCTCTTTGTGTCTGCCATACCCTGGCAGCTTTTGTCAGAAGGATTTCACCTTAAACCTAGAGTCAATTAGCTGCAGCCCTTAGGTAACCCCCAACAGGATAAAGGAGTGATGAAATAAGAGATAAAAAAGCATTAGTTTGCTGGTTAAACATATTGTTTCATTGTTGTACCTTGTGTATTGCCATATGCTGTGTTGAGAAGAAGGACCCCCACTGTAAAAAAAATCAACTTCCATCTTTTGCCCTGACAAACATATTTTAAATTTAGAAAACACAAAAATTGAAGTTTTATTTATTTGAGGCAATAACATACATTATACGTAATAAGTAATAAGCTTCAACACAATCTTCTTAGTCATCAGTACTTAAATCTGTAAATTGTGCTTCATTAAACCATTAAAATTTCATCCAACAGAAATGATTTTGTTGTGAAATGCAGGAAATCCAATTTCCGTAGTTGTCTTCACAGTGTAAAAAAGGGCAACTTCCTTTTTTTGACATGAAAAACTATTTTCAGTTGTGAAAACTTGAAAAACTAATTTTGACATATTGGGAAAGCAATTTAAGTCAGATTAAAGTCAGAGGGAAAATCTGAGGTAGTTGTAAGCTGTAACATTATTTAGTGGGTTGTCAGTACTTGTATCTAAGTGTGTTACTCGGACAAGGAGCCCACAGAGGTAGGTCTTGTGCTTATTTAATTACATTAACATGGTTTTGCAATCTCTTGTGAACATCAATCGTTGAATATTAGGATAAAAACACTGAAAACAACATTTAAACAGTAGAGTATGAGCTTTAATTTAGGTTACAAGTCACAGTTAAGTTACCATTAAAGATCTACGGATGTGGCTTGATGGGTAGACTAGTTGGTTTGTAATCAGAGGATAGTAGCTTCAATGTTCCTGTGCTATGCACTTAACCTCAAGTTGCCTATTGTATCAGTGCAAACATGTGAGTGCATTTGTGAATGTAAAGTTCTTTGGGTGAGTATAGGTCAAGTCTGGCTTGAAAAGTTCAGACTATTAATCAGGATTTAAAATTGTTAGAATCTATACTTGTATGTTCCCTCACCCTATGACTGAGTTAGAGAAATTTGAGATTTATAGTTTGCACAACATAAAGAACATAAGTCACTGCTACTTTCACATGGGTTCTTAGAGCCTGAAAGTCTCTACAACTTATAGTTGAGTTAGAAAAACATAAAAATCCAAGTTCGGCAAACTCAAAAGCAAAACTTAAACATTTTAAGTTAAATTTTTTAACTTAAAATTCTATTCAAGTTGCTGCTAACTTTTCTTTTTTTACAGTGGAGATACTGTTAGGTTCCTTCGGTGCGGTTTGAGTTTTAGTTATTTTATTTCCTTATTCAATTTACCTTATTGTTTTCGTTTATTTCTTGATGTTAGCGTTTGTTAATTGATACTTTAGGATCTTAGTGTTACTAATTTAGGCTCTGCCTCCCTTCCTTACTTTCACTTCATGTCCTTAGGCATTGTTTACCTTTGTTTCATTGTTTCATTTTTAATTTATCCTTATTTCATAATTTTTCTTGGCTAGTTCTGTTAAACTTTATATCTCTTATTAGTTGGTCTTCTTATAAAGAATCCTTTTCTAGTTTGTTTATTTTCTTCTGTTCTGTTTTCTCCTCCTTAGTGCTTCTTTGAGTTTCTCTTGAGTTCATTTACTCTCATTTTCTTAGATATCTTTTATCTTTAGTTAGTCCTTATTCTTCTTTAGAATTAGTTCTCTGTCTAGCTATTTCCTATGTTTTGTTCTTGGCCTTTCTCTCTGTTTCCTCCTTGCCATTTTGCTTCCCTGTCCAGCTGCTGATTGCCTCCACCTGTTCTCTCTCTCTCTCACCTGCAACTGCTTTCCAGTAATTAGTCCTCTGTCTCCTCCTCGTCACTTCCACTCCTCCTCAGTATATTTATTATTATTTCAGTATATTATGCTCTCCAGTTCCTTCTGTTCTTTGCTGATTCGTCTGTCTTCCTCCGACGTCATTCTTTGCTGCCTCATTTTGCTCTCCTCATTCCAGCATTTTTAGATGTTCTCAGTCCAGCCATTGTAAGTCTTTTTATTTTCATTAAATACAACTCGTCGAATTCTGTTCTCTGTGTTTGGGTCCTTCACACTACATCATGACAAGTACAGGCAGGCAGGAGACAGAGTTGAATGTGAATCATTTTATTAAATTTAAATGTGCTAGAATGGTTCCAGGACAAAAGCTAAGCAGTAACCAACAGCATGGAAAAAAGTTGGATCTGGCAAAGAAATGAACCAGTAAAGAGTATACACTCTGTTGGAAGGTGATTATTGGGACCGACTATTATTGGGACCAATACTACGAAGCAGGTTCAGCCTATCCAGCTTTTCTTAAAGAGATCCAGTTCAACATTGAAAATTGGACTCGAGTGGTACTAAAAAGCTGGTTATCAGTTTTGTAAGTTTACCTTAGACTAATGACCATGGATGTGAGTGTTCATGTACAACAGGTGGAGCTGAAATGAGGACCAATCACACTGAGGAAAAAAGCTGAACACCAAATAAGGTATTCAAATTAATACGCTTATGGTAAAACAAATCACAGCCATACTGGTAAAACATGCCTTCATCTAACACTTTGTCAACAATTATTTCGGAACGTTGTGCAGCAATGCTAATTGTTTTAAATCCTTGTTGCACAAAAACATAAAAATGAGTCCAGTAGGTGTTGTCATTATAACTGAGTATTTGAGTATTTAGACATATGTAGTAGCTTTGAGAGTTAGATACTCTCTGCACTCACACTAAATGGTGAAGAAATCTTTTCAGAGTAAGACATTTTAATTAAGAAATACGATTAACACAGATCAGCGGCAAAATTAGTCTCTGTTTTAGATACGGAGCCAATCTATAAAGTGCTGCTGATTCCTCTTTCACAAATATCTTTTGATGAACTAAGATGTAATTATGCCACTGACCAATCTCCACATTGTTTTCCATCCATCCATTTTCTGTATCCGTCATTCCTATGCAGGGTTGCCAGTGTTTAAGTTGGAATTTGAAGGAACTGTATGATTTTGAGTTTCTTATGTTGAGTGATAAACGTTTCTAATATTTAGTCCCATTAACCGAGAGTGTGGTCTTTCCAAAAGCAGTGCGCCTGTATGGCACCTCACAGTCTCCTCTAACTGTGGCCCTGGTGCTCATTCCACTAATAGACTTTAATAAAATCTGTCAGGGGAGGTGGGGCCAGTCCATGCAAAACCTTGAAAACCAGGCAAGCATTTTTGAAATTGACAAAATTACTAAAATTAAGAAATGTATATTTATTTAAAACAAAACAGTGGTGTAAATTAAATGATTTCTTGTCAAGGATTTTTATGGCTTTAAAAAAAGGGATTCTATGGGTTTGAGTGTAGCACCAGCAGCAAGTGACCAAGAAGTTACACAGTATTCCAAGTGAGAGAAAATCATAGAATGTAAAAACAACTTAGCAGCATGGAGGGACAAAAAAGGTCTGACTTGTTTAAAATTTTGCACACTGAAACTGAGTGTCTTCTTTAGTTGTTTTATGTGGTTTTTAAAAGTTAATGTTGGGTCCAGAGTTAACCCAAGATTAAATTCTTGGACGGTGTCAAGTTCGACCCCTTCAAGAAAGATGTTTGATTTTTTTAATTCAATTGCTTTTTTGGTGACATCATGCAGACTGTTTTTTTGTGTTGAGCTTTAAATGGGAATTCTTGACCCATTTTTGTACATGGGTCATGGTTGCTGTCAACAATTGGGAGGCTTCCTGAGGACTTTTGGCATGAGTGAAAATAACAGCATCATCTGCATACATTTGAGTATTTACTGTTAGACATACCTCAGCGAGATCATTAATAAAAATGCAAAATAAAATAGGCCTCAAAATACTGCCTTGGGGCACTCGAATTGGACAATTGATATAGGAAGATTTACTACCAGACAAAGACACACACTGTTTTCTGTCACACAGATAAGACTGAAACCAGAGCAGCGCCTCTGCATTTTAACAAGCAAAATGTTGAATTAACACGAAAAAAACAGTTAATTCAACTTTAGCGAGTGCTTTGTCCAGTGACTATAAAGTAAAAAGTTGAGCAAACTTGATATTTTAATTACCCAGTTAGCCATTAACTTCAAGTCTTTGCGCATGCGCTATCACTAAGATACACGGGGTTTCCTCCAAGCTAGCTGAGCAGAAGTCGGCACGTGTGGCATCTACCCCACATAAGGTAAGTGTCATTTTTTTTCCATTTTTATATCAAAACTAAGTTAATAAATGTATAAAATTGTTTTAAGACAATTCCGTGTCCTTAACAAAAGAAACCTAAAAATATATGTAGCCTACCCAAGTTCAATAAAGTCAGAGGAAGTTGCTGGCGATTCATTTTAAACAATATAACGTAGCAAATGTAACATGATTAAGCATGCTGCATTGGGCTTTACATAATTGAATACTCTTATATTTAAAAAAATGAAGGGACATAATACAGCAATTAGGTATAGGTAACCATCCATAAAAGTAAGCTGAGAAAAAAGTTTGCACAAGCGTGAATGTGGGACCGTGGGTGTCCAGAGCTAGCTGCAGCTGTGAGCTAACACAGCCGCATATCCCTGAAAAAACGCAGACGAGTGATTGACTGAGAAGGACCGCAGCACCGGGTTGAGGCGCATTCAACATACCCCCGTCCGGCGCGCGCGGCTAATTAGGAAAAAATATTTTTCGTGCACCACGGAGCCAAGAATACAAGCGGTTTTAGTGGGAAACGAGGCTGTTTGCAGTGATGATCTGCGCTGTGGGCTGCAGGTTTTAAGGTAAACATAATGAGCTCAGATCAAAAGGTGAAAAAAACTATTAACTTGTCTTTAGGATAGGTCTACACTAATCCAAATGCATAGTAGCGTGCTACAGTTTACAGTTGATGAAATTGTGGTGTAACATTGTGTAGTCCAATTTTCTGTATTCATAATTCGAGAAATTTATTTTTTCTCATTTATTACATTAATTCTGTATCAATCAAACAATGCTTGCCTTTAAAGTCTGTATTTGAGGTCCAACAAAATAAAACTGCATTCGATATGTAATTCACTAAAACAAGATATCAACGGATCATTACTGGATATTAGTGGATTAATGGATATTAATGGTTATTGGATATTAACATCATCCAATAATTATATTCCTCTCATCTACTTTAGTTGCCTTTTTCCACAGCAGGCCTTATATTATGCCTTTTAAAAGTCTCTTGGCAAAACATTTTAACTAATCGTATGATATAATTTTAGAATATTTACTAGTTGATTGTCATATGTATCAAATGTGTTCATACTCTCTTGCTTTGTTTCTTTATTGTGCATCATGTGTTATGTGTTTCATGCTAATTTGCTACTTTTAATTTCCAATGTTATATTCTGTTTGTTTAAAAAAAAATCACCAAATTATGTAAAGGACCTTGAATTACCCTGTTCTCGAGAGTGTGCTATACAAATAAAATTGCCTTGGCTAGTTGTATTATTACCTCAATCAGTTTACACTTAAATTCAATTATTTCATTTAAAACTACTACTACCCCTTGTAGGGGAATGTTTTTAGGAAAGCATTTTATGTTCTTTTTTTTTGTCTTTAGGTTGGGATGCAATAGTAGCTGAGCATGCTCTGCACTTGTGTCAACTACAGATCCATTATCCATGGTACTTCCAACACCACAAATCCCAGAATACAGTGTGCAGTGTCCAGGAAATCAGGCTGATGCTGTCAGGTGATCACCTGAACTGTAAAACTGCAGGTAAACATTAGGAAAGACTAAACTCAGACAAGCACAATCGAAACCTACAACTGTGATACAATACTCCAGTTGTTGGTTTCATTGCTATATAATTTTAATCATACTCTTTGCAGTTACATGTACAGTTTGCAGCATTTAGTAAATTATTGTACTTTAATCAGATATTCAGAAAAACTTGCTGTAGCTTGTAATTCATGAAATTGTGACATAACATGCTTACATTTCCAGTAATGATATGCTTCAAATACCTTTATTGCATCAACATATTTCAATAAATTAATTAATGCTTGGCTTTTTAATGTCTTTATTGGTGTCTGACCAAATTAACTTGCAAACATTATTTCTTTGAATAAAACAAGCTAAAAATATATTCACATCTAATAATCAAAACCACATCTACTTACAAAGTTAATAGATATTAATTTTGTTTATCCATTTTGCCTATCAGATCCACATTTATTTTGTTTTGAACTACCAGACCTTGTATATGTGATTGTTTTAAGAAATGCATTCAATGTTATTTTTCTTTCTTAGGTTGGAATGCAATGTAAGCTTTGCAAATATGACCACCTTAGCCGAGAGGTCCTCCTAAAGCATTACAGGTTACATCACCATCAAGGACGACCCTGGCAGCTGCCTTGTTTGTACACAGATTGCTTCTGCACGTTTAAAACAGAAGGTGCGTTAAAATCCCATCTGACAAGAGCACACAAGCAGTCTGTTCCAGCTCCCGAGCACTTCTATTTTACTTGTGAGTTGTGTGAATTTAAAAAAGTTTGCCAGCCTTCCCAGTTTTTATACCACATAAGAAATCATGTGAAAAGACATGACACTGTCAAATGCCCTTTTAAGGATTGTGACCTGAAAACCAATGCACTCACCATGCTTAGTTGCCACATATCACGCAAACATAAGTCACGCAGATTTGAATTTCCTCCCAGACAACCCAACTGGACAGACAGATTCTTCCCTCCAAAAAGCAAGAGATGAACTTAAGGAACAAATGCAGAAGAAACATCCAAACATGGCTGTTGTCAACGACAAGATGGAACTGACATTTTCTCTGAGAAGAAAAGAGATTGTTACTGAAGAACCTCTTGTGTATGATCTCCTAAAACAATGGCCAGCATTGTTTTTACCCGATCAGGTACGTTTTTATTTCCAATAGTTGGTCTGCAGTTTCTTTTCAGTATTTAAGTATTGTTGTTATCTGTTCTTTTTAGATTTGTGCTGAGTTCTTCAGGATTACTCAAACTAATCTGACAAGCACAATCTTCACCTCTTCGGATGAGTATGCACCAAAAATGATCAAGGTATTCAGAGCAAGTAGTGGGGCTTCTGGAGAAGACATGAAGAGCCTTTTAGAAAAACTTGATGATCAAGTAAGTACCCAAAGCAGTTTTTTATATTTTAGTTCTATGCTATTAATTACATGTATCACATTTGTTCATGTTTATTTTTTAGATGTCAGATGTGCTCGCCTTTAGAAAGGCTACAGCTCTTAGAGGTTTGCCCTTGTTCATGGATAAAGATTCTGGAAGCCTCCTGAAAAAATGTCTGGTGAGTAGCTATAATTCATTTGCAATAACCTTCACAACACAAACAGTCTTTTACTTTAAGGAAAAAAGGATTTTTAAACTGGAAATGTTAACCCTAATAATAATAATTATAACAGATTTGGCAAAAAAGAACCTATTCACACAACATTGTTTTAGTGTTTTTAATGTTGAATATTTTTAGCAACTTGTTGTCAAATTGTCTGGTTTTTGTTATTTTTTGTTACTTACAATGGGCATCTTTGTGATTCAAATCAAATGTAATTCATATAACGTCAAATCACAACAGATGGTGTGTCAAAGCACTTAATAGACAATCAAAGCCAATTAGTATTAACTATCTAGGGAAGCCAGTGGGTTGCATCAGAGGAACACAATCCCCCATCCTGATCAAGACGGAGGCGACAGGGGAAAGCCCTCTTTGAAAAAAGCAATTCAAAAAATAATTACGGCCTTTTCCAGCAAAGTAGTGTTTTATTGGTAGTACTAGTTTGCAAATTAAATTATATTGTTGAAAAGAAAAGAAAAACATACATATACTTATATATATGAAACTCTTCTTCCTCAACACCTTCCAATCTTCCGGATACTTGAGTTTCCAGTTTCTGACAACACTACGGAAGTCAAGTTGATGCTTAGCTGTTAGCAGCTATCAGACAACTGTACATTTTAACACACTTTCTGGTATACATAAAAATATGACAATGCTTCGTTTTAGGAAAAGAGGCATATTTGAACTAATAGAAAACGTTGGTACAAATCCACTTTTTTCTGATTAATTTATGAGAAACCCTCTGAGTACCAAACCACCTGCAATGAACCGTTGTGTGCAGAGTTCTCAAAAAGTGTTTGAGCATGGTAAAATTTGTCTGATTAGTTGGCTGGTCCTCAATGTGCAGAAGCAGCTTAGTTAAATTTACACCAAGGTTTCTCTTTAAGTCAATGTTTAAGGGAACAGCAGCAACTACTAAGTCTTTAACTCTTTTCTTTTCCCTTTTTTAAATAGGACACAGAGCCACCAGAACATCACACCAAAGACATGAAGATGGGAATCTTGACCATTATTGAAGATGATGTTGCCACTGTTCGGTCAAATCCAAACATAAGGTCATTTGCTGTTGTACTAGAAGAACAGATTGTCCTGGATGAAGTAAGTGACCTCCCAACTGCTTTTGCTCTCCTCTTTGGCTTAATTTATGCCCTGAATATGGACTACCCAAAAGTACACTTTTACACTTTTGAGGCCGTTCAAAAAGTGTTCATGTGCCTTGACCCCAAGTGCTCAGCAAGAGTTCAGTCATTCAAAAACAAAATGTTAAAGTTTTAATATTATGAATGTTCCAAACATTTTTGTGGTCCAATTGGCAATGTGTTTTTATTATTGCACGTGTTTGTTATGACCTGGTATCAGTTTGTTTTGTAGTTCTGTTAGATACCTATCAGCAGCTTTTGGTAGTTTTATTGCTGCAGCTGATTGTTAGCATTTTATCTTCAGAATACAGAACATATAGCATGTTTTGTCACAGTACCTGCACTGAAACTGATTATTTCTAACCCCTCAAGTAAAGTGTGACTTAAAGGTATCACCACATCTCAGTTTCATTGATCTATCTTTAAATCAGATTTGTATAAGAGATATGTCAAATTAGGCATTGGTACCAAAACTATAGCTTTTTTGCTGAAATATTGTAAGGCAAGTTTATTTGTATAGATTGTCTATTGTCTTTGTTTTGGACAGAAACATGTGAACTGGTAATAGCAATTGTATTTAGGACATTATAGCTTATTTTGTTTTCATTGCTGAAGCTATAATAAATTGAGCACTTAATCTTTTTTGAAGAGACTTGAAGTCCGCATATAGCAGTGCGTGTTTTAAGAATGTATGCTATACCTGCACGAAAAACAAATCCTGATTATTTTTTATTTTTTTTTACTGTTTTTAGTCTAAAGAGATCTTTCATTTTCAAAGAGCAGTGTTTATAGCTCAGACAGTTCTGTACTTGGCACTGAGGATACTGTTCTACTGTATACATTTTAAATTTTTTAAATGTGGCATCAGCCCATTAATAAATGCTTTCATTAAACTTGAATGTTCTGTTTTGTGTTGTAACCTAAAGTAATGTATTCCAGCAATTGCAGGACACCATAATTAAGTATTTAAAAACTGAATTTAAAAAGTTGATTCAAATTAAAATATTAAAGCTACTGGTTGCAGAGCTTTTTTGAGTTTACTCAACTTCTGCAAATAGATAGTTGTGGCAACTATTTATTTTAAGTTTGTATGGCCCTTGGCCTAACTGCTTATTCTAAGTTTAAAAAAAACTCCTTAGTACTACTTTGTCAAACTTCTTATTCTTGGTCCAGTAAACTTTTTATTCCCAGTTCTGTAAATTTAACATTTCTATTTGGTTTTATTTCTAAATAAAAGTAGGCATAAAATGTGACTTGGCACATCAAATCACCTAAAAGTTGAATGAACTCAAAATTGCTATGCAACTGGTTGCTTTAGTTTTTTAAGTTGATTAGGCTTTTTATTTTTTACAGTGTGGGGAGAGATCAAAATGACTCAATTTGGTTAAAAGAATGTGATGATTAACACTGTCGAAAGCCTTCTTGAGGTCTGGGAACGCAGCTCCTACACATGCATGCCTGTTCTATGAAATGCGCCACTGTGCAGCCCACATTGTTTTATTTTTGCCAAAACATTGATTGGTAAGGCACTGTTTCTCAATGTCTGAATGTCTATTCTGATATATAAGCATATGCCGAAATAGTGACCAAAAACGATGGGAACCATATTCCTAACCTGAACATGAAGTTACCTCAATAAACCAATAAACCTGCTTCTGTACAGGCCCCATGTGGGACTGATGGCCGAACTATAGCCACAGGCCCCATATGGGACTGATGGCCGAACTATAGCCAGATGACTGGGTATTGTTGTAACTATTAATAATAAAAAGTTGTTGTCAGGTTTTCTGAGCATCAATAATTATAATCAATAATTTAATATTAATATAATTATTGATGACGTTCAAGTTTAACCTGTTTATTAAAGATATAGGGGCACCAATCTCATAAATGAGATAATTTTAATTAAACCAGACAGTCAGTCAGTCTCTCTGAAAAGGCGCAGTTTGTCCACGGGTTAAAACAAACTTCACAGCACACACTGAAATAGCACAAGAAACTTCTCGTTACTTAAGGGAATTTATTAACGAAATAGGTCAACCTTGCAGATTACGTTTCATTCAGAATTTCCATCTATTCTAACCCATGCAAAAATATAGAACAAAGTTAACGTTGAGGGAAGGGGGCATGTGTGTGCGGTTTTGTGTGTGTGTGTGTGGGAGACAGCGAGCGAATGGGGGGGCGGTTCAGCTTAACCCTCAATGCGATAAATAACTCAAGCCTTATCAATTGGCACGATCGGTTCACAAAGGAAGACAAAGGAAGACAGCGTGGCGATTCAACAAAGGCTAGTTTCATTAGCAATGGTGGCTTGGACAAAGGAAAGGGGTGACAGAAAAGGAATCGATGGAAGCCCCCGCGACCTGTCTAAACAGACACGCGCCGACCGCAGCGGACAATACAACAAGCCGGGAAATAATACAATATAATATACTGCTTCTGGTTGCAACCAAAGTCAAATAATAAAACACAAAAAGCATGCACATTCAGGGTTGGTGTACAGCGACAGACGACCAAGAATAACAGTGATTAACAAGTTGACAGACTTATTTTAACCAACAGAAAGCGGATATATTAACCCGCTAAGACCTAATTCTCCTCTACCCATACCGAGAGATATAAATCAGTTTAATCCTACTTGGTGGGGGCAGCTCTCCACAGTCCACGACGAAGAACGTAGAAATTGTCCAGTTTAAAGCCCAAAACCGAGGTCGGAAAAGCGGACCTCCGACTTTAGGCGCTGAGGGACTCAGGCCGGTTTAAATAGAGCTCAGATGGCCAGCGGACTCCCTGGTTGCCCGTACAGGAGAGTCTGTTTGCTCAGCCGATTCACTTTGAAGTTTAAAAGGGAAGATCTTCCTGGTCCAGCAGGTTTGAACAAAAAATTGAAAAATGCTAGCAGTGGATTAAAGCGTCTCCTTGCGGCACCGCTGGGGAACCAAAAGACAAAGATTTCAATCTTCGCGCTGCCCTTTATCAACTCTGTGATGTCATCACTGGCCACAGACCAATGAGAATGGGTTGAGGGCAGCGCAACGGATGCTGGGAGATGCAGTTCGTTCAGTGAAAGGATGCTGGGAGATGCAGTTTGTTCAGTCAAAGGCCATAGCCTCAACAGTATATAGAAGCTAAAACAGAGGAACCATCACAAAACCAAACCTAACCCAACAGGAGACTGACTTAAATGATACAAATAAAGCTCTGTGCACAAAAGGAACCAGACTAACTAAAAAAGCAAGAACTAAGGAATACAGAGATAAACTCCGTAATTACACTACAACTCAAAGGCTTAGCAATACAACAACTTTTAAGTGTATAATACAATGAATACAAAGTCCAAAAGCATAACAAATTAGATTTTTAGAATAAGGAAAAAAATAGTCTAAGGAGTGATTTCACTGGGTTTAATCACTGGGGGGTTAAAATATTTCATGTAGCTGACATCAAACGGCTTTATCAACTTCATCACAAATAATTTGATTCTACTTTATTGCTTAAAGGGACCAATAAAAGTTTGGAGAAGGATTGTATTTTCAGATCTGATTTGTAGTAGATGAGACAACAACTGGTCAAATTAGATGATTTGCTCCATTCAGCAATTCAGCTTGATGTCTGTCTTATTGTGCTTAGCTGAAACATCCACCATAGAACAGAGTTAATAATGATACTTCCCCATTGTGGGCTTTTCTTAGGTTTGAATGAAGCCCCTACTGTTCCCCCAATATGTTGACTGACCAGACTCATAGAATAAACCAATTTTAAGAGAGTTTGCCAATGTTCTTGTATAATTCAAATTTGTTCTAAAACAGTGTAAGCTTAATTTGAGATAGATAGCACATACTTCCACTGCCCACGCACCAATGCTTAAACAATTATTAAAACAATAACAGTGGAGTTGCTGAAACTTCTTCATAGTAAACCACACCAAGTTTGCACCTGTTTCCAATGTTTTCACATGTGAAGACCTAATAACATGGCAAACACATTTCATATGGGCCAATTAATGAGTTATACAAAGGCATCACATGCAATCCTGTGGGGTTCACATTGAACTTTGTGTGTTTCACATATACACTGCTCAAAGAAATAAAGGGAACACTAAAATAACACACCCTAGGTCTGAATGAATACCATATTCTTATTAAATAGTTTCTTCTTTACATAGTTAAATGTGCTGACAATAAAATCACATTTGATTTCCATTGATAATTTATCAACCCATGGAGGTCTGGATTTGGAGTCACACTTAAAGCTAAAGTGGAAAAACACACTACAGACTAATCCACCTTTGATGTAATGTCCTTAAAACAAGTCAAAATGAAGCTTAGTAGTGTGTAGGGCCTCCACGTGCCTGTATGACCTCCCTACAATGCATGGTCATGCTCCTGATGAAGTGGTGGATGGTCTCTGGAGGGATCTCCTCCCAGACTTGGACTAAAGCATTCGCCAACTCCTGGACAGTCTGTGGTGCAACGTGGCGTTTGGTGGATAGAGCGAGACATGATGTCCCAGATGTGCTCAATTGGATTCAGATCTGGGGAACGGGCGGGCCAGTCCATAGCATCAATGCCTTTCTCTTGCAGGAACTGCTGACACACTCCAGCCACATGAGGTCTAGCATTGTCTTGCATTATGATGAATCCAGGGCCAACCGCACCAGCATATGGTCTCACAAGGGGTCTGAGGATCTCATCTCGTTCCCTAATGGCAGTCAGGCTACCTTTGGCGAGCACATGGAGGGCTGTGCGGCCCCCCAAAGAAATGCCACCCCACACCGTTACTGACCCACTGCCAAACCGGTCATGCTGGAGGATGTTGCAAGCAGCAGAACGTTCTCCACAGCATCAACAGACTCTGTCAAGTCTGTCACCTGTGCTCAGTGTGAATCTGCTTTCATCTGTGAAGAGCACAGGGCGCCAGTGGTGAATTTGCCAATCTTTGTGTTCTCTGGCAAATGCCAAACATCCTACACAGTGTTGGGCTGTAAGCACAACCCCCACCTGTGGACATCAGGCCCTCATACCACCCTCATGGAGTCTGTTTCTGACCATTTGAGCTGACACATGCACATTTGTGGCCTGCTGGAGGTCATTTTGCAGGGCTCTGGCAGTGCTCCTCCTGTTCCACCTTGCTCAAAGGTGGAGGTAGCGATCCTGCTGCTGAGTTGTTGCCCTCATACGGCCTCCTCCACATCTCCTGATGTACTGACCTGTCTCCTGGTAGCACCTCCATGCTCTGGACACTACGCTGACAGACAAAGCAAACCCTTGTGCCACAGCTTGCATTGATGTGCCATCCTGGATGAGGTGCACTACTTGAGCCACGTGTGTGGGTTGTAGACTCTGTCTCATGCTACCACTAGAGTGAAAGCACTGCCGGCTTTCAAAAGTTACCAAAACATCAGCCAGAAAGCATAGGAACTGAAAAGTGGTCTGTGGTCACACCCTGCAGAACCACTCCTTTATTGGAGGTGTCTTGCTAATTGCCTATAATTTCCCCCATTTGCACAACAGCATGTGAAATTCATTGTCAATCAGTGTTGCTTCCTAAGTGGACAGTTTGATTTCATAGAAGTGTGATTGACTTGGAGTGACATTATGTTGTTTAAGTGTTTCCTTTATTTTTATGAGCAGCGTAGAATTTATACATGCAAACCACGAGACGAGTTTCCAATATCCGATCTTCAGGGTAATTTTAACAGACCCTCACGGTATGCACGTGTCTCAACTTCACCGGGATGGCCCAACGGGGCCATTTTCAGGGCTATTTCAGGAACCAACTCTGTACCCGTCTTGGGGTATGTAATCAGAAAGGGCCTGGTAGAGGCGCTGGGTGGGACCTGTGAATAAATCATGCTGATTGGTTATAACTCTGTAGGAAATGATAGCAGCAGTAGCTGCCAAACAAACAGTTTTATAAAATTGGAAGAGTTGCTAGGGAAGCAGTGTATAACAACATAGCAAACAGAAACACGGCAACCATTTTTTTGTTGTTGATCTCTTATTATTCTCTGCTGCTGTGGTCACCTTTTGGCCTGATAAATGACAGCACTTACTGCCAAAATGGCCGCAATATGTGACTCTACACACCAACCTGCCTCTTTATTGAAACTCTTGCCATCAAGACATAATTTCCGCCACCCCTCCCTTTTGACTAAAAACAGGTGCCATTTTTATTTAGTCCTACATGCTATTAATGCTTTTAAATCAGTTAAAGTAAGCCAGTCATGCAGCTGACCTGGTCAAACTCTACAGGTAATGTGCTAGTGTGGGTAGAAAGAATGCTTCTCATGTGGTCTGTTGCTGTCTGTGTCATTTGTTTGGTGTCAGTTAACAAGTACCTGCAATTGCAGTTGTGCAGCTAATCAAATGACCCACACACTGGGAAAAAGTTGAGAAAACTTAAAATATCAAGGCAACGTGATGCAAGAGATTTTTGAGTTTTCTCAACTTTTTCCGACTGTTGTTGACTTAACTAAGATTTATAAGTTCTGACAAGAGTTCTGCCAAGTTGGATCTTCTTCTTCACTTAATTAAGATAATCTTGTAAGGCTAAGAAATTCTGGTTTCAATGCCATGTATTTCTGCCTTCACTAAATGCAGATATTCTTGTTGAATAAACATACATTTATTCCTTCAGTCCCATGTATTCCTAAATTCACCAAACACAAATATTGAATACAATTCTTACTCCAGTGAGTTGAAAATTTACCTATATAAAAAGGAAAATTGATGTTGTAATTATATTTATAAAAATATTCATTAAATGGATATTAAAATAAAACAAACCACAACTGAATTATACCTGAAATCATATTTATTTTGTGCAACAGTGCCTCAAGTACATTTTGGAATGGGTTTGAAAAAGTATTGCCAGTTTCTTTTTTTCCCGGTGCTTTGAGCATCACAGCAGAGACGTTAAAATTTAAGTCCACAACCAAAAAAAGAAAAACTAAGTGATCAGCGACTTACAGTCACTCAGGCACACACCATGACCAGGGCCGCCGCTGTCCATACACAAAGTACGCAGAGCCCATAGGGCCCCAAGTACCTGGCGGGGGCCTCCAAAAAGGGTTTCCAAAGAAATGTCATGAAAAGTATTACATTAGCCTATTGCATGTAATACATAAATTAGTTATAAAAGGCCCACCGTTGTTTTTTCTTAATTGTGTAACCCAGGGGTTCTCAACCTTTTGCAAGCTGGGCCCCCCCAAAGCTGGTTCATTGCAGTTGCCCCCCCCGCCATACCACCTTGCATAGATAGATAGATAGATAGATAGATAGATAGATAGTTAGTGTCGGCTTCGTACCATAATATGCTCTGCAACTCACTTTCTACTCAGAGAGGTGGGGGCGCCGAACTCCAAAACCCCGGTGGGAACTGTTTTAAAATAAGACCCAGAACTGAGAGACAGAGAGTAAAACAACACACACAAACAGATATCTGTTTCACAGTGGACGCACCTGCAGATGGGAGCCAGAAAAGATCTGACTCGCTTCTCTACAAGGGTGTACCATTTTTATTACAGAAGACCAAAGAACATATCACATGACTCCTCTCTCCTCCTTCTACATCTTGACAGATCATATATTTTCTCCAGGTCTCCTGACCGTACCATGAACTAGGGTTGTAAAATGAACTAGAGTTATAACCGATCCTCCCTGCTTTCAGTTCATATCTTTACGCAAGAGTTTATTTACTTAAAACCTTAACCCCATAAAATACTGGTAAAGAGTCATGTTTTACTACCCTGAATAATATAAACAGGCCTATTACTTCTAAACGCTTACTTAAAGATATAGTTAAAACATATGTACTGCATAATACAAAATAGCCCCAAAAAAGTAGAATACAACAAATCCCTCTTTCAATCTATTTTTCAAATAGATTGATCACTCCTCTGTACTTCTCCTTCAGGCTCCATGTGAGGGAGTAACAGATATTGACCTTGCATATTATCACCAACAGCTTTTTCAATACACTTTGTGAGCAATGAACGTATACAAGGAATACAGCAACATCCACATAACACCATAGTTGACACAAATACTGCTAAAGAAACCATTATAGACATTGCCAGAGTCTTCCATTTACCAAACATATTATTTAACAAATCATCCCTCTTTCTAACATGATTATTCAAAATGAGAAGAGTCTGTTTTTTTTTTTTATCTTCACCTTTAAGCAATATTTTTTTTCTAATTTATGATTATTGTTGTTTATGTTTTAACCTAATTCTCAATATTCTTTTAGTAAAAAGCAAACTAGCTATTGTCACCAACCCCAAAAGCATCCTACAAAAACCACATCATAATGAAAAAAGAATAAGTAAAACAAAAATTAGTAGTCAGTCAACCTGATTATACTTTAAACACCCCTTAAAATATTTTAGCTTATTACTAAAAAGTTTTATGAAACCGTAAAAACTGAATATTAAGAAAAAATCCTACAAATTAACTACTTAAAAATTCTTTGACACCCTCTTAGGCAGTGTCTAACAATCTGCACCTGTAAATAAAAATTGGTTAAACAACCTGTAAAATACAAGAAAAATGATTAATAAGTGTTCAGTCTTTATTATTTTGTTCTCTAGTCTTCGCTCTTGTTTATTTCTCTGGCAGCAGGCGGCTACCAGAGTGATGAAATGATTCAGTACAGTGGACTCTTTATTTTTCCCAATGTTACTGTCTTTTATGCAGATCGCCCTCACTGAAATGACAGTTACTTCATTAACTGAACATTTCCCCCAATAAACACAAATGCACAGACAGGCCCCGCCTCCAATAGCTTCCCCCACCGATTGTGAGGTGGTCAAAACCTGCTGTGAAATGTGTTTGATTTCTTGCGATCTTTTCTCTTCGGTACAATCCCTCTTCGAGAAAAGCAAGTCCAAATTGCTTATCTCGCCCAATTTCTTGCACATATAGATTACACTGGATGATTACAGCAACTTCAACCAATCTTCTGGGTGGGCCAGGCCCCGCCTCCTGGCTTCGGCAGTCGACACCGCCTAGTCAGAACCGACACCACCCGCTGCAAAGAGATTCTCCCAGGTCAGCAGAGAGCTGCTGCAGCGTGAGGGACAGGAGGGGGGTCGGAAGGAAGGAGGAGACCAGGCCCTTCAGATGCTGATGATCACTGCGAGGGTCCGGGTCAGGGTGCGGTAAAACCTGTGGTTCTCTGCCAGCTGTAACTTTAAAGTTGAATTAGAACGCTCGATGACGCCCTGAGATTGCGGATGGTAAACAGTGCCGAACTTGTGGGTTATTCCCATCTGTTCCTCAACCTGTCGGAGATGTTTATTTTTAAAATGTGTGCCATTGTCAGACCTGATCCTAGTCGGAAAGCCATGGCACGGAATCCAGTGGTTAATCAAAGATTTCACCACTGTCTGAGCATCCTCCCGTCTAGCAGGAAAAGCTGAAACCCACGAGGTCAGTGGATCAATCATCACTAACAGGTAACGAAAACCTCTAACAGGGGTCACCATATCTGTATAATCGATAACGACCTCCTCGCCAGGCCTGCGCAAGTCCTGGAAGGCGCCCATTTCTGGCTTGATAGTAGGCTTAGGATTAAATTGACCACACACCACACATTCACTCAAAAAACGCTTAATTAAATGTGGCAGGAAGGGATGCCACCAAAAACAAAGATTACGTTTCATCTGAGTGTATGACACATGTGCCACACCATGAGCCTCCTGAAAAAGGGTGGGTTTTAACGCGGCAGGTAAAACCAAACGGCCATCAGGCCCACGCCAAAAGCCATCAGAAAAAATCGCACCTCTATCCTTCCACACAGTTATCTCCTGCGACGCAGCAGCCTGCTGTGCCAACTTCACTTCCTCAGCAAAACTGTCTGACATTTCCTGTGCTGACGTGACAATCAGCTGCGTGTGGACATGGGACAGGTAACCTGCTGCTCCTTTCGCCGCCAAATCTGCTGCCCTATTTCCCCACGCGTCAACAGTGTCAGCCTTGCTGTGACCCCTGCACTTAAGAACAGCGAGGTTAGCTGGTAACTGTACAACATCCAAAAGCTCCATAATATCTGCATGATGGTGTACAGGTTTACCAGTAGCAGTAACAAAACCTGCTCTTTTCCACTGTGGTAATTCATAATGTATAACAGAAAACCGGTAGTTCGAATCAGTGTAAATCGTGACGTCTTTATCTCTGCCCCATTTGCATGCTTCAATAAGAGCCCTTATCTCAGCACGCTGTGCGCTCTGCTTGCCGTCCAGCTTCCCTGAAACGACATTCTGTAGTGAATCTCCATTTTGCTCAACAACTGCAAAACCTGATCTCAACTGGCCCTGTCCATCTCTAAAACAACAACCATCTGTATAGAGCACAAAACCTGTAGGTAAGGGATCAGACCGTAAATCAGGACGTATTTTTTGAGCAACAGAATTCAGCCTGACACAGTCATGCTGCTCCCCAGAGGCGGTGATTTGGTCAGCCATGTTTATTCCTTCATGCGTAAAAATAATGTTTGGTGCCTCCAAAACTCTGCTAATCCGCTGCTGACGCAAAGTAGAAAGAGTAAACGTCTCAGAATTAACCAATGCCATGACTCCATGAGATGTCAAAATATTAAGTGGATAACCCCTGACAATGTGTGATGTTTTTTCCACTAGATGTGCAATTCCTGCTGCATGTCTAGTGCAAGGCGGCTGTCTCATTTCAATAGCTTGCAGCTTTATGCTAAGATACATAAGAATGTGTCTCTGACCACCTTTTTTCTGAAACAAAATCCCATTAACCACCCCATCTGTTTCTGATGTGTTAAGAAAAAATGGACATGTATAGTCAGGAGTGGCTAAATCAGCTGCTTGTGCTAGAGCCTGTTTCAACTTAATAAATGCCTCCTCAGCTGGTATGTCCCATTCTAATTTAGCATGCAGATTTTTCATACCATGAGCATTTACAAGAGCCCTGAGTGGTGTGGTAAGGTTTGTGTAATTAGGCACATAATGTCTGGAAAAATTTGTCAGTCCCAGAAATGACAGCATTGATTTAACAGTGAGAGGTTTAGAATGGGCCAAAATAGCATTCTTGTGGGTGTCCGTCAGTCCAGCCCCTTGAGCGGTCACCCTTCGCCCCAGGAACTGGACTTCCTGCCTGACCAACTGAAGCTTATCGCGGGAGACTTTGAATCCCTCTTTTCCCAAATGTTGCAACACAACTAGAGTAGCTTCTATGCACGTTTCAACAGTAGGGGATGCTAAAAGTAAATCGTCCACATATTGGGTCAGTAAACAGCCTGGAGGGAGCTGTACAGTGCTTAATGACTGCTTCAACACCTGATTAAAAATACCTGGAGATAAAGCAAAGCCCTGCGGAAGCCTACTATAACGTAGCTTCCTGCCCCTGAATGTAAATGAAAAAATATCCCTGACAGAAGGATGGAGCGGTAAACAGAAAAATGCATTAGCCAAATCTATGCAGGTAAACCATTTTAAATCAGGAGTCAGTGATGCCAGAGCTGTATACGGATTCGGTGTAGAAATGGGAGGGGTTCTAAGGGCCTCATTGATAGCACGCAAATCATGTGCCATTCTGTATTTACCAGTACCTTGTTTTTCCACAGGAAGAATAGGGGTGTTATATGAAGAGTTTGATGGTTCTAAAACTCCAACTTCAAGTAAGCCTGCAATAGTGTCTGCAATACCTTCCTCAGCCTGAGGTTTATGTGGATACTGCGAACGCCAGATTGGATCAGAATGTTTCATCTCAAATGTGATGGGTGTGGTTTGCACTAGACCGACATCAGTGGGACCATCTGACCACAAAGAGTCAGGCACGACCTTTAAGGCCTCCACTGCATCAGGATGATCTGTTTTTTCTCTGCCATGATTTCTAGAAAGCTGCAAATGTTCCAGAATGGTAGTATCAGAGAGCTGCGTGTCTATTTTGTACATCTGAGTAGAAGGAGAAAAAGAGACTGAAGGTATCTGGGTAGGAACCCAATCCTTTAATTCAACTCCCCTTTTAACCATTCCCCCCAAATCTTTAGCTTGATGTTTCGGATGCAACAAAAGCGATATGTGTGGAAGCGCTTCAGCTTCCATCATATACCATTTATGCTGCTCTGAAGTCAGATCAGCATACAGTGCAACACCCTCTTTCCCCACAAAGCATGGACCCGAAGCCACAGACCAACTTTGGCCTTCAAGTTCTGTTTCAAATTGTTCCTGATATAAAGTAGGATCGCCTCTCTCATAGAGGAAGGTCACATGGAATGGGTCAGGCGGTGGAACAAAAGGCTGGAGTTCAAGCAGCCAAGGCTTCCAGCATCTCAGAAATTCAGCCGCAGAAGATTCATGTGCAGACATCGTAGTCAATCTGGCCCAGAAAATATCAGCCACTTGTGAAGTGTCATCCTTCAGCAAAAATTGACCACTCATGGTATCACAGCAATGCGTATGTCCATTCGGAAAAGTCACCATAAGTCCATCAGGGGTACATAGGATCGAAGCACCAAGTTTGATAAGCAGATCTCTGCCTAACAAGTTGACAGGCGTGGTTTGAGCAATGACAAAAGGATGTGATAGTCTTTGATCTCCCACTGAAACAGGCAATGGTTGAGTGATAGGGAGAATCATTGGAGCCCCAGAGATTCCAATCACAGACACTGTGTTCCCAGAAAAATTGACGTCTGGTAAAACTCTGTCCAACGTGCTGAAAGTAGCACCAGTGTCGACAAGGAATGGCAATGAATGTCCATGTACGTCTATTGTGAGCATCGGATCCCCCTTTGTCCTGCTCACTAAGGTACTCTGTGGGCATTGTCAATACTGAGGCCCACTCTGTCCTCCTGGATAGGAGGGAGGAGCCATATGCTGATTCGGAGCCATATGTAGAGGTGGCTGACCGGGAGGTATAGCGCCCCCTTGTGGGTGTGGGCACTCCCTCACCCAGTGTTCATTGGAGCCACACCTGTGACAACCGTTAGCACCTGGCTGCCCTCTCCCCATGCCTCTAAAATCCCCAAACCTGGCCCTGCCACGTGACCTGCCACGGGGCTGCCATGTCCTATAAGGAGCAGTAAATGGCGGATTCGGCGCAGCTCCAGCATACATCACAGGAAAAGAAGGCAGCACTGTCGCTGATCCAACAGTAGGTGCTGCTTCAGCCACCATCTGCTTCACTTTTTTAGACTGATACAAGTCAGTCAATTTATTCTGAGCCTCTTTTAACTGTAGCTTTAACAAAGCAGTCTCCATTTTCTTATTCTCCTCAGCGTCCTTTAACGCAGAATCTTGCACGTCTTGTAAATAATATGTTACGTGTCTTTCCCATGTAGGCTGATCATAAATGTGTGAATCAGGATTCCGTTTCATTAATGTAGCAACAGACTCTGGCATGCCTGCTAAAACTGCTTCTCTAAACCAAATCCGATTATTTCCCGGATCTCGAGGGTGTTCCCCAGTAACGGCAACCCATTTATCTTTACATTTTGCCATATGTTCTGCGGGAGTAACATCAGTTGACCAGGGAAATTTCAAAATTTTAGACGCGGGCGGAGTAGGATATTTTCTTCTGACCCACTCGGCAAGATCATGTGCATGATGCGTGAATGGGGCTTCATCAAGTACACGTGCTAACTGGCACTGGAGCATCATCTCATTATAATCTGTTAATGTCAGCATCCTACCCATAATAGCTTTCCAATCTCCCACCGCTAGGGTTTGCCCTGAAGTCAGCTGATTTAATTTATTTATCCAACAGTTTCCTCCACCAGTCAAAGCAGGGAGTTGCAGAATGATGGCAGATATGTCAGCCATCTTCCATGGTTTGTAAATTACTGAACCATCTGATGCTCCCACTAAAGGAAGCATTAAATCAGGGCCCCCACATGCCCCTAGTGGCAACTTAGATCTGGTATTCTTAAATGGTCCCTCACTCCCCTTGTCCCCCAACGTCTGCATATTTTCGACCTGTACAACTGCTGCACATTCATCACGTTGACTGGGGCTGGCACTCCCTGAAAGGTCTGCAGCTTGCCCCCTTACCACAGATGCTAATCTTTCCTGATCCTGCAGCACCTCATCCATCTGTCGCTGAACTTTAGTTAACCTGTGTTCGTGCTGCTCCATCTCGTCCATCAATTTAGCATTATACGCCAAGAACAATTTATCGGTGTCCTGTTCTACTTTGTTGCTAACTAATTTTAGTAGCTGTCGCTTTTCCTCCCCAGTACACATTCTGTGAGAGACTCCTCTTATCATACCCTCGGGCACCATGACGAGCCCACATGGCCGTCATAAGGCCCTGGAACTGGTTTTTATCTTTTTTACCGGGCTTATCAACTAAAACAGAATATAATTTAGAAATGTATACTAACAATTGGGCATCTAAAGTGCGCCACTTTTGTCCCTGTGGAGCAGAGAGTAATTTATATTCGGCTGCCATCGAAAAATTCGTAACAAAAATCCAAAATGGATTAAAATTTAACAAAGTAGGTTATTTGTATTAACTCTATAAATTATTTATTTTAATTGATAAACTATCAATTCGTAGGCCCAAATTTATCCCTATATTAATGCAGTTAACAGTAAAGGCAGGCACAGTTTTTATTTATTTAATTTTCATTTATTTCTTTTTATAGTGAAGGGGTTTATGTATTATTTTGTCATGCAACATTAACCTTAATAATGTTTTAGGCAAAGCCGAAACGAAGGAAAGCTAAAAAGGTTTATAAAGCACTGTTTATCTTATCATTAATTCATTTATATACGGAGATTATTGCCGTTCCGTCTAAAAATCAAAGAATTCCTAATAGAGTCCGGCCTGCACCAAAACCCGGGACGCACACTTCGGCGAAACACACGAAGAAATAGAATTCTCCCAATATAAAGCAATTTTTATTTATCATTAAAACATATACCGAAAGAAATACATTTAATACTCGCTATGCAACACAAAATCGTCAACAGTTTGCTCAAAAAAAAAAAAAAAACTCAGCCGGACTGACAGATCAAAGTCCGGCCCAATAAGACTTCCGGGTCACACCGCGGAATGAATACGCCGGTGCACAGATGGCTAATTCTTCACTACGATGTTAAACTTAACAAACCGTACTCATAAGTAAACCAACCAAAGACGAGCAAAATGCCTCCAACAAAACCACACTTCGCCATCAATACTCGAATGACTGTTTAACCGAGCCAAATAAATACAGTTCGGAAGCTAAGCTACCAGAGATTAGCTGTCATCATGAGCAACCTAGCTCAACCGGAAGCCAAACGTGACCGCTCCGTTACCATAAAAAAGTTATTTTATATATATTCTAAAGAGTTTACTACCAGTTATCCATAATAACAGTCCTATATATATGTGTTAGACAATGCTTTAGACGTGTTTACGTAGTTGCACAAGGTTGAACGCCTTTATTTCAGGCGAGACTCATCCAAACTGTATGTTAGCCGTAAGCTAGCTTATGGTGGTACTTTAGCCGACTGAAAATGATATTCCCTTATTCCTCTACAATGTCAAGCTTCTACGCTTATTGTCTATACAAGAAGCGCGGGCATTGTCTAGGCGTTTAAGATTCGCAGAGGAATTATGGTTTTAGATTCAGTCGGTTAGTTCCCCTAAATGAGAAGTTTATATGAGGCCGGTGTACAAAGAGCCACTTGGTAACTCTTTTTTCCGTTACCTCCACTTTCTCCAATCACACACACATTCACACTAGAAAGAAAGAAAGTACAACAATTTTACAATTTCATCAAACAGTAACCTCTACCGGAGCCACCTAAAGCCAGACCTTTAAACACAATCCAATTCACGTGGCTCAAACGTGCGTTTGGAAGATACGCCGGCCTCTCCAAGGGAATCCGTCTCAACACAGAGAGCACACAGGCTCTGCTGCTGTCTACTTTTCCGTTTGCCAGCCTTGGAGAATTCCGGCAGCGTCCTACCGGAGGCGAGGCGGCCAACCCTCAAACTCTGGTCCGCACTTTTGTCGGCCCTCAACCGAAAGAACAACACGTCAACATTAAATGGAGAACGTTTAAATCGATCAATACCTATTAATTTGGTGTTAGCGCTTTTCCAGATTTATACAAAACCACCCGGGTGTTGATTAGCAAGGATCAATCCAGTCGCTCTCCGATTCTCTGTTGAACTCAAAGAAAAAACACAAAATTACTATAATTGCCACAAACACATCTATCAATCAGTTATGCCACACTCATTACTCACACTCAATCTCTCCCAGCCCTGAGAAAACTCAAAACCAAATCAAATGCCCGCATTCTCCACCATTTTGTCGGCTTCGTACCATAATATTCTCTGCAACTCACTTTCTACTCAGAGAGGTGGGGGCGCCGAACTCCAAAACCCCGGCGGGAACTGTTTCAAAATAAGACCCAGAACTGAGAGACAGAGAGTAAAACAACACACACAAACAGATATCTGTTTCACAGTGGACGCACCTGCAGATGGGAGCCAGAAAAGATCTGACTCGCTTCTCTACAAGGGTGTACCATTTTTATTACAGAAGAACAAAGAACATATCACATGACTCCTCTCTCCTCCTTCTACATCTTGACAGATCATATATTTTCTCCAGGTCTCCTGACCGTACCATGAACTAGGGTTGTAACATGAACTAGAGTTATAACCGATCCTCCCTGCTTTCAGTTCATATCTTTACGCAAGAGTTTATTTACTTAAAACCTTAACCCCATAAAATACTGGTAAAGAGTCATGTTTTACTACCCTGAATAATATAAACAGGCCTATTACTTCTAAACGCTCACTTAAAGATATAGTTAAAACATATGTACTGCATAATAAAAAATAGCCCCAAAAAAGTAGAATACAACAATAGATAGCCCTAGGCTATTATTTTTAGGCCCACATTGTTATTATTATTATTATTATTATTATTATTATTATTATTATTATTATTATTATTATTATTATTATTATTATTATTATTATTATCATCAGTAGCGGTAGGTAAGACTATTATCATTACTAGGCTATTGTTATAATTGGCAGTAGCACCAGACTTCTAATGTGAGCTTACAGGCATTATTATTATTATTATTATTATTATTATTATTATTATTGTTATCAGTAGGCTCTCATCATTACTAGGCTATTGCTATATAACTATATGAGGTTACATACTTTATTGTTATTATTATTATTATTATTATTATTATTATTATTATTATTATCATCATCATCAGTAGGCCTATTATCATTACTAGGCTATAGCTATAATTGGGAATTGGCACCAGACCTGCTATTCATTTATCCTTTATTATTGTTATTATTACTAGGCCTAATAGTAGGCATCATCTGCATTTTTTTAATAGAAGCTTGCAGGTAGGTGATTTTAATGTGAGACCTGAGCCTGCTTTGCCTTGCAAAGATCCTAAATTCTTGGCTCAATGTTTGATAAACAGAGCCTCAAATCATCTTCGATTTGTGTATTTTGTTTTGAGTGCAGTCATTTTGGAGAATCCTGCCTCACACAAATATGTCGACGCAAAAGGAAGGAGAATCTTCAAGGCGACGTCACAGAGTTGAGCGAATTCCTTCATCAATGCTGGCCAGAATGACGAAAGAGGGGAGGAGCTAAAGAGTTCCTTCAGTCTACTGTCATTCTTCAGCTCAATCAGTTGTTTGCTGAGCAAAAAAACGGATCTCGAACCCACGCAAAACAGCGATAATCCTCTTTAAAGTACGTCGCAAATTGTGCTCTCATTGCTGACAGGTGCTCAGACGCTGACTGAAATATGGAGGAGAAATCGTGTGACGTTCCTGCATCAGTGATAAAGTCTACAAGGCTGGGGAACTTGTCACAGTTCCCTCGACTGATGAGGCCATGCCAGAGGTCTAGTTTTTCTGTGAAGGCGTGCACTTTGTCTGCAAGGAGCAAGATATGAGTTTCGCGGCCTTGCAAAGACAGGTTAAGGCCATTCAAGCGGTCAAATATATTGACCAAATAGGACAGAGAGGCAAGCCACATAATGTCATCCAGATGCTTCGCCAGATCCGATTTGATTTCTCTCAAAAACCACTTCACCTCCTCTCGCAGCTCATACAATCGCTGTAACACCCGCCCCCCTGGAGAGCCAGCGAACTTCAGTGTGAAGAAGCAGCTGTTCGTGCCCTGACCCCATCTCCTGGCAGAGGACCCCAAACAAGCGAGAGTTTAGCAGCCGTGATTTGATGAGATTTATCATTTTCACGGATTGGTTCAGCACGGAGTCAAAGAGAACCGGCATTTTTTTAGCAGCTAGTGCTTCGCGTTGCATCATGCAATGTGTCCATTTCACAAGTGGAGCTACTTGCTGAACGCGAGCAGCTAGGCCACGCTCACGCCCCGTCATTGCCTGCGCACCATCCGTGCATAGGCCAACGCATCGGTCCCAAGCCAAACCATTTTCATAGATAAAAATATCAAGGACATTGAAAATGGCTTCTCCTGAAGTGTGGGACTGAAGAGGCCGGCAAAACAGGACATCCTCCTCAATCGCCTTGTCCCGCAGATACCTAACATAGGTGAGGAGCTGTGCCTGCCCAGCAATATCAGTGGATTCGTCCAGCTGCAGCGCGTAGCAAGGACTCTTTTTCACAAACTCTATCAGTTGCTCTCTGATATCATTGGACATGTCTACAATTCTGCTAGCGACTTGCTAGCACCTCAGCACACAGAACACACTGAGGTCTCAGATCAGCCGTGACTGTAAATCCAAACTGCAGGTATGCTTTATCGTACCTTCGAAGCTTTTTTGCAGCTGGTGGTGCATCGATTGGCTTGTTGGTCCTCACAAGAAATTTCTCAATTTTTGTTATGTGTTTTCAATAAACTTTGCAGACAATTCAGATTTTATTTTTAATATTTAAAGATCGTAGTTCTCGTCAGTGTGTGTGTGTGTGTGTGTGTGTGCGTGGGTAGTTTTAGCTAATTGTAGCTAGGCTACTGCCTAGCAGTTAAAACAATTACTGGCTAGGGCTGAGATTTGATCGAATTTCACTCTAACAAAGAATGTTTGTGGGTTTAGTCTTTAAAAAGACTGTTGGGGTTTTGTAGTAAAGACCTATGTAAATTGAGATTGATTACAGACTAGCAAGAGCTGGCACAAGCGAACTTGGCAAGAGACTAGACTAGAGTGTCGTGAGTCAATTCAAATGCAGTAATTTATTTTTGTGCCAGAGTGAGTGAACATTCGCGTTTACACTCTGTAAGCCAGGGCGGGAACAGCGGCGGCCATGTGCGATTCATTTGAAGCATGGACGCGGAGGGGTGTGTGTGTGTGTGTGTGTGTGTGTGTGTGTGTGTGTGTGTGTGTGTGTGTCTCTCTCTCTCTGTCTCTCTCCTCTCTGCTCTGACTGCTGCGCGAGGCTACTGAGAGACTGCTGCCCCTGAGTGCTTTTGGATAGGAGAGGGGCTCACGGCAGCACCTGCTGCTCGTTGAGCACAGTAGGCCTAACTGCAGAGTGATTCGTGCTTTCGAGTCTCCAAACACCACAAAAGTCTTCAAAAACACCAGTAGAAGTTGCTGGATTTGTAGCTTTTGACAACAACAAAAAAAGTCGCCAGGAGGATTATTTGTTTGTGTTATAATCCGTGCTTGAAGTGGGGGGAAAAGGTAGCGGTGCTCTCTTGGCATTGGCAAATCATGACATTTTTACAGTGAAAAACAAAACTCGGAGATATTGCTGTTACAAGAATTTATTGTTATTTATTTATTAACAAATGTATTTAAACATGTTTGTGTGGCTGTGTGCGTGCGTGTGAGCATTTCACAAAAGCTAAAGGAAAGCTTCAACTGTAGCCTATATTCTGACTAGTGCATTCGTTTATATAAATTTTTATATAAATATAACTAAATGTTTTATATGTTTGATGCCTCCGAAACTTCCGTACGTCATAAAAAAATTAATTCGGATTGTTTGATTTTCTGCATTTTTCACATCCGTAGCAAATATTTTGAGGGGTGTTTTTGACAATTGAGAACCACCAAAAGACGAATATGAAAAAAAGAATACGACAGTTTAGGATTCAGTCCGGGTGCAAGGACCTTAAACTTTTGAGGCTTGCGCAGCTTCTCGAGGAGAAATCAAACAAATGAGCGCCGTTTTCTAAAGTCAATGAGGGCAGCACAAATTAATTAAATTGACATACTGCAGTCAAATTTTAAAATGTGGTGTTTTTATATTTATAAAATTTGAATACAGTCCAGCCAACATACATGACACGGCGTGGCGACCAAGAGAGCTGACAATTGACCATCACTTAATTACCATCACCTCACGATTGAAAATGTGACACTGATTTCATATGACAGTTCAACAAAAAGTTTAATAATATTAAGTCACTTACATTTCAGATGAAATAATGACTGTTTTGGTCTAATTTAGCAGCGAAAATAGATCCTATGAATCCAAACAAAGATCATAGCATAGCGCATCTCACAGCAATCGTTTGAATGAGCGACTGACTCGCTTAATTAAAGCGCTTATCACCTGCATTTGCGCTCACAATCGAAAAACGAATCAAATTTGTTTAAAAAATTTTTTTTTAAATCAGTCCAAACACATTTTAATTTTGATTCAGGAGTTATGTTTATACAACACTATAACTTTTTATGACAGTAGTTTAGTGATTAAAAAAAATTTCAAATTTGTCTTTTTCAGTTGTTTTTTTTTTCCTCTCATCCCAGCCTACTCGCGCCCCCCCTGGAGAGTGTCCGTGCCCCCCACCGGTTGAGAATCACTGGTGAAACCTATCACTCACAATTCCAAGAAATTAAATGTTTTTATCTAATTTATATAAATAGCCCCCCCTCCTCCCCGCCTCCATGACCCTAATGGTACAGCCCTCAAAACGTTTCGCATCCAAAGGTTTTCCAGGCTACTCTGTTGTTGAATGGCTAATGATGTCAGGTAAGAAGAGACAACACAAATCTGGAGTTGAAAAAAGAAAGAAGCAAAAACAAAGAGATGACGCCCTTGCATCTTTTGCTGGTAAGTTCTGCCTAGGATGTAACCCACGTCACCCTCATGTATAAACGGGTTCACAAATAACTACAGGAAATGACAATAAGTAGGCCTAGATAAATGCAAATGTTTGTGACAGTTCATATGGTTAATTGTTTGTTTTAGAAGTGTGTAAAAGATGATAGTTTTTTTTTAAACAAGTACGTGAAACAAAATAAACAGTACGTGAAGCACCCCCCCTCCCCCCTCCCGCAGCAGCAGGTGAGTGAGAGAGGACCGGGAGGAGAAGCGGTTTGAAGCTAAAGCTAAACACGGAGTTTAAACTTGACTTCTGCGGGTAAAAGCAAAACTTTTCCAGTCAGCATTTATCCCCTGGTACCGCCAGGACTTTAAACATCTAACCTAGGATGGTTTTGGTGAGATTTCTTTTAGTTATATCTTATTTTCGGAAATGTATGTGACGAGTTTACAAGCTAATTAAGCCTCAAACTCCGTCTGTAAAACAGTAAAGGCTTGATTACTTGAGTAAATAACTTTACTTTACTGAATATATCTGTGTTAAACCCCTTGTGTCTTATTTTCCTGACATTATAAGCCTGTATTTGGCATCAATCAGCTGTTTTTGTTTTTGAAGTTTAACAGCAGACATGAAAGCTGCCGCCTCGTTAAGTTGGCCAGTATTAGAGATTTTATTTTTCTTCTTTTGTTTGACAATTTTATGTAAATGCATTTGAGTTAAACAAACTTTTCTGCATGGTCTGTCATGCAGGCCAGTTTTTTTTTTAAACAATAATTTGGTTGAAAGAACAGAAACAAGTTTAACCTGAAGGTTACAAAGAAAGGTGTCGTGAGTAACAAACTCAAGTTTTTGCATGGATGTGAACTGTATGTTATGTGTTTATATGTTCAGTAAATTGCCGGCTGATAATTTACTGAGCAGGATTTTCAAATTAATGTGAAGATCCTGACTCTGTATCCAAATTCTCTGTATTACTGTGATGTAAGTGCAACAATAAATTTTTTATCCTAGATTTGTTGAGTCTTGAAAAATGTCCTCCTTTTTGGCCACCTTTTGGTCAAGGCCTAATTGTTTTGGCAAAACAGAAAACGCTGTCAAAAATTATATTATTGACCTCAACGTTAGCATACAGCCAATGTCAAACCCGTAGCCTGCACAAAAGACCATAAGCTACTAACAGGACCAGGACTAGACCCGACGGCCATTAATTTAGGACAGGACCGAGCAGCACCGGTCCGTGGCATGCCATGCTGCTCTAAAGAAAGTTTTGTATATTACTTATATATTATTTATATATTACTGCTGTTGTTGCAGTTTATTTAGTTTTTGTTTTATGCTGTATATTACTTAATATCTAAATGTTCGTGTTCATATGTTTATTTAATGCCAATCTGAAAATAAATAGCAACAGGTTAAGTAGGAACTCGAGTTTTGTCTGTGATTGTTTTTGGAGGGGGGCCTCCCTGGCCAATTTTGCTTAGGGCCTCCAAAAGCCTAGCAGCGGCACTGACCATGACAGTCTTATAAAAGCTGAACTTAACCACTTGCACATTAAATAGAATAGTGCTATAAATGATTGGCTATATAGCCAGACACTGACATTTTACATGGGCATAGCTATGATGAGCTAGAGCAGTTAAAAGTTCTTAGAAATGTTACCATCAATGAACAGGGAACTAACAGGCAAAAGACCAGTTCTGCACTGTAGAACAACACTTTAACAAATCTTTTAAAATACAACATGACAAAATCTCCCCATATGTTAACAGATTTCTCTGACTAAAATTAACATTTCTTGTAATGATTTATCCACTTAACGTTCATATTGTCCGAGCAGGTCAAAATTTTCATTCTTTTTTGACTGTTCCTTCCTCCCTTCTTTCTTACCAGTTTTTGTCCCCTTCTTGTTCCTTTGCTCCCCTCCTTTCCTTTTCCTTCCCTTCCTCCCGACCTCTCTCCTTTCCTCTTCCCTTCTTCCTGACCTCTCTCCTCTTCCCTCCCTCAGAGGGGAAGTATTTTTTTTTTCTTTTTTGCATACATACATTATTCTTACTTGAACAATAATGCATTTTAACAGTTCAAACAGTAAATACACAACTCTTTGTAACAGGTGAATGACTTTCAGAGAAAAAGGGGTTTAACTACTTTTTGTTTTAAATGACTCGGCTACAATGCACTTGAACAGGCTAAAGAACACAAGTTAAAGTCATGTCTGGCTTCCCCATTAACAGTCTGTCACGCTGCCCTATTCCTGCCTTATTGTCTTCACCTGTCTGTCTCATCATCCACACCTGATCCTACTCACCTCCTGCCTCTAAGACCCTTCACTTCCTTTCACTCCCGGCCGGATCATCCTTAGTAGTAGTCAGTATTTGTCAATCCCCATGGTGTGTCATTCTTCCTGCTGTCTTCCTTCCCTGCCCGATGTCCAGTGTCTTCATCATCATCATCATCACGACTTCACAATAATAAACATCCTGCACCTTCCTTCAGCGAGTGCGTTTGGGTCCATTCTCCACACACTTCGTGACACAGTCAAAGCAAAAGCTTTGTTTTCAGAGACCTTATGCGCTGTGAGAATCGAGACCCACCAAGCTCAAAAAAGATGGCCTGAATTGCATCAAAGATGTAACTCATCTGCTTTGGATAATCACTGTTGAGGGCATATAGAAGGCCAAAGAGGTATGCCAAGGCAGTAGTAGAAGTCTGGAATGTTATGTAGCTCTATGTCCCCTTCCAACACAACTGCCTGGTCTCGCAAAGATGTACCGGCATCATCATCTTGTAGGATGGTGAGGATGGCAACAGATGTACCGTTCAACACTGGTTCCAAAATATCAGTGTCCTGAAGAAAAGTAATAGAGGAATTATTAAGAGGTAAGAAAAATAGGGACAAAATAAATTTCTACAGATTTGAAAATAAACCTCTGTACTATGCTGATCATTTGACTCATGGATTTGTTAACAAGAAAAGGCATATATTTTTTTAATTAATGACACTAGCTTTCACCCATTAACCTTGTGATGAGTTGTGTACAAGAATACTTTCTGCTATGGAATACCCACTAAATGCCCAGCTGCTTCTCCGCAGAAGAAGGAGCAAGGGTTATAGACAACTGCAATCCTCACTATAAAATTATCTGGACTGTGTATATTTCCATTTTTGATTAACTCATTCTTTAAAACATCTCATAGGAATTATTTTTACTTGCATTACTTTTTTTGTACTTACCAAGCACTTCAGGAAAACCTCTGTTGCATCTTCACGGAGGAAAATGGGCAGCCCTCTTAGTGCTGCTGTCTTTCGGTGGGACACAATGTTGGATGTCTAGAGTATTCAGTGGAAAACAAGCATTTCAATTAACACAGTAGCATAGTGTACTTATACACAATGCAAAATCAGAACTCTTTCATAGTAATGAAAATACAGCACAGATAAGACCCAGCAACATGTAAAAACACAAAACAAAGAAAAACAAGTTTTTTTTCTGATTTTGTTGGTCGAGTATGACTTTAGAAGGGGGTGAGTTACTATTTAAATATCGTCTCCCTTCCCTATTATGTAACAAGCTCTGAAAATGTAGCAACCTTATAACAGAGCATGAAGCAAAACTTTAATTTGTGACAATTAACTTACAGTAAGAACATTAGACTGTCACACCAGCTGTCAAACTGTCAAGCTAGCTTTAAACATTACTTTACAGTAACAGTGGAGCACCAGATAAACTTTCTATTGAATAAAATTACTTACATCACTGTCATATAATTGACGCACATGTCTGTCATACAACGACCCATGAAAGCGTCTGCATGACGACGCCTGCCGGCCCCCGCATAGCTTACATGGGCGGGAATTTGTTTCTTTTGGTCTAAGTTAATATCACATCTCCACACAAGATAACATTAAAACCTATTAAAATGTGGGTAATAAGCTAATAAGCTTTACCACGGCCGATGTGCAGTAAAAAAAAAAAGCCAGTCTGAGATACATCATTTAGGGATAAAGTCTGACTGAATTTCAGAGTTGTTTAATATTAAAAAGTAACATTACTTTTTGCAGTGGTCAAACACACTGTGCCGATGCTTTGAACTAAAACCTTAGCATAGAAGTAGGTGAAAGGCTGGAAATGTCGTTAGGCACTTTTAAAAAAGCCTATTAACATACCAAGTTAGCTTACCTGCTAGGGCAACTGGTCGGCAGCTCCTGGTTATGTTCAGAAATTGTCCAAATACTCCACTCCACCTGGAGATCAAATTCGTATTGGTCGGAACAATTCAGTTCACATCTGACTTTGACCATGTTTGGTCAAGTTTTGGGGTACAGAAAATGTCAACGAACCACCATCACGCAGTCAGGTCTGCTCAGTAAGGTCCGTTTGAACTTGTTCAGACCATGTGCGCATGGGCACATCAGTAATCTACGGGGTTTCCCACTGGTTCCCAACTTGACTCAAAAAATCTACTCAAAAGTTGATCATCTTTGTTATGCTGTTTAGAAAATCTTAGGACAGCAATGACAAACATTTGTTGGGCAGACAAGTTTTTGTAGGGTTGTAAATGTAAAGATTTTTTTCTGAGTTAGTTAAATTTGAAAACTTTAATCAAATCAACAATTACTAGTTATCATTTTTACAGTGCAGAGACAATATAGGTATCTGCCACTACTACTATTATAACTACTACAACTACTACCATTGTAGGTTTAATATGGAGACTTACTTAACATCTCTAGAATCAGAACCAAACATGGAGAAGCAGCTTCAAGTTTCTGAGCTTTTCTTATCTGGAACAAAATTCCAGACCACAGCAAAGCTGCTGAAACGCTGAGGTCCTTTAAATCTAAGCAAATAACCCATCTGTTTAGCGCTACCTTTGATTAACTGTTCAATAATAACTGGAAGGTCATAAAATTTGTAAGATTTAATGTTTTTTATGTATTTGATGTTGTTCTTTTCTGTTTTTATTGTTGCTCTTATTCTTTTCCCTAAACACCAAAACCACCTTGAATTGCCTTGTTGCTGAAAGTGTGCTGTACAAATAAATGTGCCTTGCCTTATGCCATTCGTTTCATATTGGCATATCACTTGTAGTTCCAAGAGTTTGTCATGGGCATCAAATGTAATCCCATTAGATTCAAAATAGGGTTTTCCATGAAATTTTGCATGACGTGTTGTTTCTCCAAATGAGAAGAGCTAAATGTTTTGCTCCATCGTTATATTTTTGAAATGTTGCATAACAGAGAAAATAGCTGCATGCATATCTATCACATATTCTCATACATAAACGCCACAATGTAAGGCTGTACAAGAATAGCAGGTTCTAAAAAAAAAAAAAAAACTACATAATAAAAATGTGGTAAAATATGATCTAGTGTAGGAGCCTCCAGGTTAAAACAACAATGACTGCTCACTGCCTTTGTGATCCCTGTAGATGGCCAGCAATAAGCCTGATTCAGTGAAATGCTTTATTATTCAGAGACCACAGCAGTAAAATCCTGTTGTGTTCTAAATAGCTGAGTTGTATTTAAGTCCCTGGTTGTGTTGAAATGATGAAACACAGTAATTATAGCAAGTCAGCTACTGCAGGTTTTCTTTAACACAACAGATATACTTTTAAACTGAACCCATGCGTGTTTTTTTATCTGTATTGCAAAGTGATGATGAAACGAGAAAAATGTTAAAACATAAAAACAATTTAAAGTGAGTATCATTCGACACAGTTTCATCTTGCAACATCCAGGACTCTCAAAATCAGTCCTGGTGACGAGTCACGAGTGAGATTTTGTTCATGTGTTTAAGTGTCTTTCTGTCTTCCACACAGCTTCAAAAGTAATCTTAAAAACAAAGGGTTTTATGTACCATACAACACAAGCACCTTTTCCCGATTGCGGTTATTTGCCAACCCAACAATTTCAAAACCCATCTCATTGTTGTTCCAGTAGTTGACCACCTGGCATTCAGTATAATTAAAACCAGAGGTCTAATGTTGTGCAAATCTTGATGTGGTCAAAAGTTTGTTTTTTAAGGTTTCTTGGCAATAGTGGGCTTCATTTGCAGCAGATCAGACAGGAAATAGGTAGCGAGAGAAGGGAGCAAAGGTCCCAAAGTTTGTGAATTAAACCCTGGACAGTTGCATCAATGACCAATAGCCTTTGTATGTGGGACGGCCGCTCTACCCTTACACCACGCACTGCCCCAGTTTAAAGCGGGAACATCCCAGCTCATCCTAAATAGGTTTTAGAAGCTAGTGTTTTGGTGTCAATGCATGGTGGAACCCATTACTTACAGGGTATCTTCTGGGTCATGTTTTTAGTGACATAGTTGCGACTTCCCCTATTGAATTAGGTTCGTGGCCCAATATAGGAAATTACCCATTTCTTGGGGCTAAAGGTCAGTTGTGAAGTCCAGTGTTTATAAGATAAAGCAGTTGGTCCAAATAAAGCCAATTCTCTCTAGAAAACACCTTGAGACTTTAATTCATGTCTTCATTACTAGTCAGCTGGATTGCTGTAATCTGTGGTTAAGCCTGGCCTGGGGATTACCAGCTCTACCCCTGAAAAATTCTCATCAAGCCTCGAATCTTTTTTTTCACCCCAGAAAAAATAGGTTAACAGTAACCAAGCCGCCCTATGACTTTAATACATCAGTTTTTAAATTTCCTAACTTCAGGGAATGCTACACAAGCACGTACATATGACCAATCAGAGAGGAGCTGTACGGAAACAGGGAATCCTCCGTGTCTTATTGGTTGGGAGCCCATTGTTTAATCTAAACTCTGGTATTATTTTTGACAGAAAATAGAAATCAGAAGATTCTTTTTGACAGAAGAAGAGGAACAATTCTTCAGTTGTGATGGCTAGCAGTGGGCGCCAAGACTCTGGCCCAACACATGAAACCAGTGAACAAACACGGAATTTAAATCCTTTATGTCTTTGAAATCATATGAACATTTGGCAGATCATTCTTGACAGCAGTGTTTGCGAAAACACATTAGACAAGTTACAATTTTCGGCGAAAAACGTAAACTCGTGGACATGTTGACCTACATGTTTCTCTTCTAACCTTACAAATGTATTGCCATTAAAAAAAAATCTTAAAAAAGGTGCTGAGTCCATCTGCGTCTCCCCATTGATCTGTGTCTCACTACAGCTTCTCATAGCTCCTGGGCCAAAATTACTAGCTCGCTCCAGGTGGTAACCGACACTTTGCTTATGCTCTCCCTTATAACCCCTATTACCAGCACCAGAACTTAATGGGCAAAGCTCTGAAATATGGTAGTTGGCATTTTAATATGTGCACGGCAGTAGTGACTTGTTCTGCCATGCAGACGGAGCTTGACTCCCACATCTGTGCCACATCTGTGCTCAGCTGTTTGCGCCGCAGTGAAACAAAGACAGCAGCTTCATGAATTTCAGCTATTGGAAGATTTTTTAGAAGCAGAACAAAACAAACATGAAAAACTCAGGAAGAAACAATGACTCCTCTGAGAGTTTGAATTAAACATATTTCTAAATGCGTGTTACACATCTGTTTAACCCTAAAGCAAGTTTAATTCAGTACGTCATATTTAAAATGATTATAAGTGTTAATGCATAGCTTAATACTTGCTTAACTACCATATAATTGATTTTATAGCTGTCTCTTTTCATTCCATGAGTTTACTCAGGAGAATAAAACTTTTTCATCATCTTTTTAAGATTTTTATGGCTTTAGAGGTCTTCATTCAGCAGTGAATAGCATACAGAAAGGGTAGAGAAGTGGGGGAAGACCAGCGGTAAATGTCCACAAGGACAGGATTTGAACTTGGGATGACCACGCCCACTCAGTCTTTTTCAATATGTTTGAATTCTATATTTATCATATACACAAATACTTTCATGCATGTATAAAATCCAAATATCGACATAGGAGAAATTTAATTAATTTTAACCTTTGAGTAACATCTATGTTGTGACACAGATAGGTAGGCTTTGGCTATGAATAATTATGAATATTTGCTTAGGGCAATTATTAATAAGATTAATCATTTACGTCAAAATTACCAAGTTTGGGGCACCACATGTGATCCAGAAAATTAATAATAGCCACATAGTTCAGTCTCAATTAATGTTTATGATTAGGTGCCTGATAAGCCTGAGATAATTAAAAAATTGATGAAGGAATAAGTTCTTGGCGTACTTTGAACAGCAAGTTACAACACATGTATGTGGAATAATAAACAACACTTACAAAATACAAGAGTTTGTTACAAAAGAATTAAACTTTCAGTTAAATGCTTAAATCAACAAACTCACTTACCCCCGCTTTCCACCGGACGCGTAAGCTGTGCGTAACATTATAGACGCGTTTTACTCACGGATTCAGCAGCACGTCCCTTCCCACTGGGTGCGTTTTAGATGCGTATCACTCGCGAAAATGTTCCAGCTGGTCCCAGGAGATCACAAAATCACAGGAGATTTGCAATTGCACAACTTAAAGGGTAGTATGGAGGGGAAAAATTTAATTCTATATTAATAGGTATTATAAACTCACCATCCACTCCCCAAACTGCAGATATTTCTGCCCATGCCTTCTCCTTTTTCATATTGTCCTTGTAAAAATGATCCCATGTATCAGATGAACAGGGTGATTCTCCACTTCAAGGATTAAACTCTAGTCATCCATGATAAAAACCAACAAATTAGACCCAAAGACCGACTGACTTCAAACCTGGTGTCACAGGTGATGCCATTTTGTTTATTTTTTTTTGTAGTTAAGCAGACAAATTTCTGCACATCTTTTATCTTGAAATTTCTGGCTATTTTACACTGGTTCTGTGCCTGAATTCCTGTCTGACCAGATCTAAACTGCTGAGATTGACGCGTTGTAGAAAGTAGACCTGCCACGTAAATTTAGGAGAGGGCCGGAACACAACACTTCGGAGACGTGTCTGATTCACGCTGCTATAAGCCAGGTGAAAACAGTCCCATTGACTTTAATGGCATCAGCTGCATATTACGCTTCGTGGCGAAGGAGGTTTAACTCTGGCGCCTCTCCTCTGTGGCTGCCCACGGACAAAGAAGTTCAGAGCGCCAGCTGGTTTGGTTTGAGTTTGGCTGATCACAACTCGCCCTTTTCCTGTTAAAAATGAAAGTGGATTGTGTGGTCAGCAGTCCTACCAGCGCGAGGTTGTTTTGTCCAGTGACCATGGCTGTGTATCCAACATCTATTACATTTTATAATTATAACAATATAACTGAACCATTTTTCCCCAATAAATGAGACTTGAACGTTCATGTTGAACAGGTCAGTTCCCTTTTATAATAAGATAATAATAATATCATAAGATATTGCTGATAATAATATCATAGGATAATATTAATATCATAAGATAATAATAATATCATCATAATAATATCAAAAGATAATAATCTTTTGATATAATCTATTATGATAAAATAAATCTGATGCTATACTCTGTTTACAGATGACCTAGACAGGACAGAGAATGAGGAAAAGAGCAGCAAACACACAGGTCCACTATGTAACCTGACACAGAAATAACTTTTGTGCTTGTCAGGGAAAGAAAAATAAAAAAAAGGAAAATAATTATTACCTACTGACTAATTTTATCAAGCTGTCTTACCTAAAGTACTGCTTTTTGAAATCTTGTTGACAATTTCATGTTTAAGTTGGAAAATAAATACATCTTGAATTACATATTGCATTATTTAGCTTTAGACATGGTGCCACAATGCTTAAGAAAGCTTTATTAAAAAGCCTTTCTTACTGCGTTGGTTGAAGGTGTGGGCTTAGCCCCCAATGTTCAATTCAATTTAATTCAGTTAATGTATATAGTGCCGATTCATTACAGGTGTCATCTGTAGGCACTTTTCAAGAAAAGTAATTTCAATACAATCAAACATTCCAATTAGTTTAAAGTTTTAGTTAGTTTCCTATTTAAAGAATCTCAGCAGATTGCATCAAGTCATTGACTTGAGGTTGCGTCCCGCTGATGCAGACTTTCAACCAAAGCAATCCCTCAGCAATCCCTCATACTGAGCAAGCATGTAGCGACAGTGGAGAGGAAATACTCCCCTTTAACAGGAAGAAACCTCCAGCAGATCTTGACTCAGTGCAAGCGGCCATCTGCCATAACGGTCTAGGGGTTTAAGAAGACAGAACAGAGAAACAGAAAGAACAGATATAAGAGTACTTTCTATATTAAAGAAAGTGTGAAGTTGATAACAGGACACGGGGGATGTTCAGCCGCTGAGACCATCATCCCAGTCGATGCCCCCGGTCCAACCGGCATTGTAGCTAGGCAGGATGCCAGACCAGGTGTACTTTCTATGGAGAGAAAAACAATAAGAGAAAAAGGAGTTAACAGTCGAAATAACAGCAAATAATGCATCGAGAGAGTAGTAGAAAAGAAAGTAGCAGAGTAAAGAAAACTGGTCATTCTGTCCTCCCGCAGTCTAAGGCTATAGCAGCATAACTACAGAGATAACTCAGGATAACCAAAGCCACTCTAACTATAAGCTTTGTCAAAAAGGATTTTAGAAATCCTAGGAACTAAAAGTAAACCTGCAGTCTGAGAGTGAAGTGGTCTGTTAGAACATATGGAACAATCAGATTTAACAGGGAGTCGATGAAGGGAAGCTAAAACAGGAGAAGTGCGATCTCGCTTTTTAATATTCATCAGAACTCTAGCTACAGCATTTTTGGATCAACTGAAGGCATTTAATTAAATTTTGTGGACTTCCTGATAGTAAAGAATTACGTAGTCCAGCCTTGAAGTAACAAATGCATGGACTAGTTTCTCAGCATCACTCCTTGACAGGATGTTTCTAATTTTAGAAATATTCTGGAGGTGAAAGAAGAAAATCCTAGAAACCTGTTTAATATGGGATTTGAATGTCAAGTCTTGGTCAAAAATAATGCAGATGTTCTATACATTATTACTGTAGGCGAATTTAATGCCATCTAGATGAGTGATTGACTAAGCAGTTTCATTTTAGAGCTTCTGTTCCAACGACAGCTACTTCTGTCTTGTCAGAATTTATGAGCAAAACGTTTAGAGTCATCCATGTTTTTATGTCTTCCAGACATGCCTGTAATCTACCAAACTGACTGGATTCATCAGGATTTATGGATAGATATAGTTGTGTATCATCGGCATAGCTGTGGAAATTTATCCGATGCTGTCTAATGATTCTACCAATTGGGAGCATATATATATAGTGAAAAGAATTGGTCCAAGCACAGAACCCTGTGAAACTCCACAAGTAACCCTTGAGTGTGAAGACGATTTTTCATTTAGATGAACAAACTGGAATCTGTCAGACAAATATGATTTAAACCAGCCTAGTGCTGTTCCTTTGATCCCTTAAACATGGTCGGTACGTTCACACCAAAGCATCAAATTCGCAGCTTGACGCTTGACAAAATATAACATTTTGACACGCATCAAGCCATAAATACGCAACTTGGGGGAGGAGCAAGTGCCAGACTGTGTTTTTACAAGATGGCAGCTGTCAATATAGGGTTGGAAGAGAGAGTCTCCATTCTCTATTCACTGTGGAGAGTACCCTGCGCAGGTTCACAGGGTCAGTAATGGGAAAACTTTCAAAACTGAAATGACCATACCAGGTTGCCCTATCTCCTCACTTATATTCCTCCAAGCGAGGGCCTTTTTATTCCTGTCTCTGTAGAGAAAGCAATTGGTGTCGTATAGCTCGGGGTGATTAGCCACGGCTGTTTTCAGTATTTCCTCCATGTTAAATGAAAACTTTTGTCGGACCTGACCCTGTGAACTGGGTCATAGCATCACGTGACACAACGTCACCAGGTTCCTGATTGGTTGACGCGGCGCGAATTGATGCCGAGTTCAGATTTTTCAACTTCAGCGGCAGACGCAAAAACGTGCGTCACGGGTGAATGCACAAAATGCACCACATAAAATGATGCATGTATTATCTGACGAGTGTTAAACGCTTCATTTGCGCAAATTTGATGGCCGAATGAGATAGAAATGCATCTTCGTGTTGCAAAAATGCGCGTGACGTGATGCACAAACCCTGATGCGCGTCAGCGCGCTTCTGCATTGACTTTACATGTAAACCTGAGGCTTCAAACGCATTCGGTGTGAACGCACTGTAAGAAAGAATTGTGATTGACTGTGTCAAAAGAGGCACTGAGATCTAATAAAACCAGAACAGACACAAGTCCATTATCTGAGGCCATGAGAATATCATTAGTAACCTTCACCAGAGCTGTTTCAGTGCTATGATGAGCTTTAAACCTGACTTAAACTCCTCAAACAGCTCGTTACTGTTTAGATCCTCACAAACTTGTTAAGCAAATATTTTCTCAAGGATTTTAGATAAGAACGGAAGGGTAGATATAGGTCTGTAATTAACTAAGTTGTCTTGATTAAGCAAAGGTTTCTAAGTAAAGGTTTAATTACAGCTATTTTAAATTCTTGTGCTACGTATCCGTTTACTAAGGATAGATTCATCATATTCAAAATGGGGCCAGGAACCAAAGGGAACCCTCCCTAAATAATTTGGTTGGGATTGGGTCCAACATACAAGTTAAAGATCACATTTCTGCTGTGTTCCATCTTCAGTTTCTCCTAACCAGTAACAGATAACATGCATAATGATACATCTATCAATTCTACTCAATGTTACCTTTACCTTTACCAAAATGGTTCAAATACTCCTTTTGGTTGCCGTGGTTCATGCCGTGGTTCAATAACAACTGTGTGCTGATGCAGATCGGGGCTCAGTTAAGGAGAATTGAGCCCGTCGGCTGACGTCTCGCTGTTAAAATCTGTAACTGTTGTCTGTTGTTTCTTATTGCTCCTTTTTACAGAAAATGAACGAGCACACTGGAAGGTGAAACAAGAGCCCGAGAGAGCCTAGGAGTCAGAAAATTAAATGGGTGTCTGTTCCTTTAAGAGAGGCTTTAAATTAGAGTGATAAAATCCCTTCCAACACTATCTATTGCCAAACACAATAAGGACGTAACGCCGAGAACCAGATCATCAATTTCTGAAGGGTTAGAGATAGAATTGCTGCCATCCACTTTGTTACTCTGAGACACTAAGGAAAGTAAGAATGTAACAGATTCTTTAAAGTTTGTTACAGCATTGTCTGATAAATCTCTACTATAATGAAATTTAAGATGGTCAGTTTAAGTAAATTCAAACGTTATCAAAAAGTGGTAAGGCAAAACCGGGTTATGTGGGAGGACTGTTATTTCCTCACACTCAGTACCGTATGTCAGTACAAGGTCCAAAGTGTGTTGGCCCAAGTGTGTGGGTCCCTGTACAATTGAGTCTAAAATAGCATTAAAGGCTGCATTTAGGGTATCACTTTCAGTATCCACATGAATATTGAAGTCCCCCACTATAATGACCTTATCAGTATTTAATACTAAACCAGATAAAAAATGTGAGATCTGATCGAAGAATTGAAAGTAAGTGCCTGGTGGACGATACAAAACCACAAACAAAAGTGGTCTTAATGTTCTACAACTTGGATTAGGAAAATTAAGGGTTAGATGTTCCAAAGAACTGTAAACTGTTCTCAGGTCCACTTTATGTGGGGGTTAGTAGCTCCGATATTGCCCAACAACATGAGAGTACTAATTCTGCAGCATGTCTTTTATTTGGCACACACAAATATGAACATATTTCCCCCATTTTAGCTTCACAGGAAACTGTGAGCACAGCAGGTAAAATGTTTATATTTATTATTCCATGTGTTCATCTGCTCAATGTGTGAAGGCACAATGTGGATTCAGCTTCAGATTGAATATTAATTAAAATTTAGAAAATTAGTTACCATTGAATATATAATTTTCAATTTACGGGTAAAAATTGATTATGATGGGATTTTCTGACCCCGGGTCGGGTCGCGGCTTTTAAATCAACGGGCCGGATCGGGTACAGTTTGATCGGGAGATAACCACAGGTAGCCTACCAGGTCGGGTTCAAAAATCATCTTAAATGGGTGCAGGCAATGCAGACAGGTAAAATTGTACCCATGCAATATTCTGCTACATTTAACAGCCTAATTTTACTGCAGTTGTTTTGTATTTAAAACATAAGTGAGAGTGATGAAAGAACCTTAAATTAAATTTGCAAAAAGGGAATTTCTTGGGGAAACAATATTTATTTTTATGAGGCTTTATATTGGGAGCATATTGAAGATGACCCAATTGAAAAATTGTTGCATTACTGGAAAATGCGCTAAAAATCACACAGTGTATGCCCACCTTGCCACCTTGGGGAATGTGCGCATGGACCTGCGCCATTTGTGCATGCATGGAGCAGGTGGCACTGCATTTTTAGAACACCTTCCATTAAGAGATATTAGTTATGAGATTCCTGGGAGGCGGATCGATGACTCCTCACACCAGCTGTTGAACACTCGTATAGAGAAACCTTTTATGCACCAGCATGCTCATACATACACACACACAGGTGTGGGGATTCCGGTGTTTAGATGCATTCTTGGGCTAAGGTTACCAGCAGGGGCTTCCCCAGCCTTTAAGGAATACCTGGGCTTAGCGCGGACAGGATGTGATATTTTTATTTTTAAAAATACATTTAAAAAAACTATACAAAGTAAGGTGCCCAAATTATGCCCAATTTATTTTCAATGCATGCATCTCAAAACAGTGTAATGTGTAATCTAATATACAATGTCTTATAATTATATCTACTGTTCAATTTAATGTTCAATGTTTTGTGTTTTGGAAAATTACATTTGAGAACAGCAAAACCAAACAATAATTTCGTGCAATCAATCTTTCTTCACTTGCTTCTGTTGGTCTCCCTTTTCTCTTCCTTAGTTGATTGTCCCGTTCTTTTTCCCCATTTGTCTTTGTTTTTTCTATCTCTCTCCTTCCACCAGAGAGCTCCCCAATTTTTTACAATTTTGAATTAGATTGCTGACAAACACTGTGCACATGCCATCATTCATACACTATTCACCTATTGCTCTCTCTGTCTTTATCTCTAGTTGTTGTCTCTCCTCTTCTCCCTCTCATCACTTGGTCTTCTCTCATCATTGGTTCTGTCTTGGATAGTCTGTTAGACTCTGTCAATAATGCCAAAATAGTAAATGAGCAAATAAGGTAAAGCTAAGCTTTACTTATTTCATTTATTATGTCTTCAGTGATGCACTGTTATTGACCCGTTTTGAATTAGCTTCTGTCTATATTTTAATAGGTATTATGATAGTTGGAATTAAACAGCCGTTTGTTATTACTTATCTATAACACAATGTGAAAATATTTATTTGTTACCAGTTCACCTGCCTAATGATGATGCTGGTGCTGCAGCTCCTCCGTTAAGGTCATCTCTCCTACCCTCTACAAAATCATGACATCAGAATTAAGTATGCAAAGTACGATTATTGTAAACTAATAATACAAAAACATCAAGTCATGATGCATCAAGAGTGTTACAAAAGTGTTTACTTGGTTAGCAATCTCTAGCACAAAATAATTCTACTTAAATAACTGTGACCAATTTCCATGTGTGATTGGAACAGCTCTGCTGCTGCTGGCTCCTTCTCAATCTGGAGCTCATCTTTCCTTCCAACAAAATTGTTTAATCAAATCAAAGTGTGCAACAAACCAGCAACAAACAAGTCGCACATATAGTAATACGATAATAAAATGCAAACAAGCGGACAATAAAACCAAATCAAAAACTTCAACAACAACAGAAGCATTTAGCCTTCCTGTCTAAAGCAGCAGTTCTCTAATGGGGAATATGTCTGCAGGAGCAACGTGACCTAAATAAATGATCAGAGCTATAATATAGGCTATATATATTTTTAAGTATCAACAGAAAATAACAAAATAAATCAAATGTTGTGATCAACATTGCTATATTAGTGTTTTCCACATCATGTTTGCAATGATTTTTTTTTTTTTTGGACTGTGCTCTGTAAAAAAAAAAATATGTTGTTGCTTTTGTATTAGTCATTTTTCATGAATTTCTTTAGTCAATGTGCTTACTACGGATAACTAGTTTGCTACCAACAGGACAGCTAAAGAAAATTATGCATAAGCCACCGTTTGCCTTTGTGAATCACTTCAGTTTGCAAAGATGCATTCTTACAGTTGGTCTCTCTCTAGAAAAAGGTAAGGAGTTGCAGCAGATACACGCATTGATACACGCCTTATTTTTGATACTGATGGCTTGCCATAACTGACTGTAACCTGACAACGAGTCAAGTCAGTGGCAGCGTTGATCAGAGTAGAGCACACCCAGCCTGCTGGGTGTGATTGCAGTGGTGAGCCTGTATCTGGTGAATGAAACAACAGACTGAAATCCTGGCTTAAGCCCCAGCAAAATCGGCTGACGACGTCACTGGTTACCACAACCAGATCTTGTAATAATTGGGACCATGAGCATTTCATTGTTGTATTTATGTATCTATATGTGGGTTGTGGTTGTGTAGTTCTCAGTTCACATTGTTTTATTTGTTTTATCAATCTTTTCTTTCCCCTTCTCTCTGCTGTCCTGCGGATGTGGAGGTGGACTGGGATGGTTTGTGTTTTCTTTGTTCCCCTTCCTCTCTTGTATCTTCAACTCACCCTCTCCCCCTTAACTTTTTTCCTAACTCTCTTCATCTTCTTTCTTTTTTCGCCTTTTTTTCCATCTCCATGTCCATAATATCAGAAGAAAAAAAACATTTCTGATAAAGAATTTTTACACATACATGAAGTGGAGTACCATAGCAAAAGCCGTAAAGCTCCACTTGTGAAGGTAAATCTGTTGGGCTTCTACTTGGTACTCAGACACCAATTTTGAGTGCCACACTGGCAGACAGGACATGTTAAAACAAACAAAAAAGAAATATGTGCTAATCATTCACCAGATTTTGTATGAATGTATGCACTAGTCTTGAATCATACCTAAAGGTGTTTGCAGCGGATTGCAAGTCTTTATTAAACATAATATCAACATCTGCAAAGAAAGCTGCAGCATCCACAAAAACACACATGACTGTAAAAGATAGTGGAATGGAGTGATTGAATACGGATTATATGGAAATTGTGCTGGGAGCACAAGATGATGTTAGATCTGCGCTGGAAAGAAATTCAGCAACAGATTTAACAGATTAAGAGTGGTGGGGGAAAAACTGTCAGTCATAAATATTGCTGGGGACCTGTCCCCGGCGTCCCCGGCTAAAATTTCGCCTATGAGAATTAATATAAAGAAGAATATAATGTAGACCTGCTGTATATGAAAAGTGTCCTGAGATGCTAGATGATTTAGGACTACATTTTTGAAACTGACCTGAATTGATTAAGCAAGCTTTGTAAAAAGGGAATATATGTGCATAGAATTATAACCATTTTAAAAATGTGATTTGGTGTCAGAAGCAGATCCAGGAGCCAGTATTGATGAGAGGATTGCTCCTGTCAGTACGGAGGGAACAGGTGAGCTGTTGCGAACAAGCAAGCATTAGTTCCAATATAACCACTCAATATGTCCAAACGAGGTTTGGACGTGTTTCTTTGAAACTTCTGTTCTACAGAGGAAAAACGAGATAATAACATCATTAGAAGAAAGTTATATTATACATTGAATAACAAATTTGCAGACTGCAGAGCAACTTATTTTTTATTCATAATAATTAGATATTTCCTGGTATTTACTGCAGAAAGGGAGATTCTGATGTAACAAAAATGTTGGATTTTTGCTCTTTAACTTACATCCTTACATTTGTGAAATCTAACTTGTGACAGAATCCTTGCAGAGGAAAAAAGAGATGGTAGTGGTAGTGTAGTAAGTACAACACCTTTTATTTTACTTTCATCCTTTAAAGCGTATTAATTAATTTATTCTTTTATTCATTGTGTCAGGGTTGGAATATCTGTGAACACTTATTCAAACAGAATATAAATTCTGATATTGTTGAAAAGGATTGGTTGTAAAAAACAATGTTGGGGATGTGCACTCATGTTGAAATAAATCTATATTGCGAACACAAGGCTTATTTGCAATCAAATGGATACATTTTAGAAAAAAAGGACAAAATTAAGGCTTTACAGAACAGTGTGATATTGTAGACGTAACATGTAGGCTAAAGTTATATTTACATGATTTTAAAAATAATAGGAAGTGATTTAAAGTTGGCCGGTCTAAGGCAGGAAATTCCAGGGCTGAAAATGAGTCCCACTCTGGCCCTGCCCTAGCTGGTTGGGCAGATGGCTGCTCATACTGAGCCAGGTTCTGCTGGAGGTTTCTTCCGCTTAAAGGGGAGTTTTTCCTCTCAGGATCCTTAGACTCTTTGCTTTGGTTATGCCCGGTCCTTTCCTCATTCTGGTCGGGGGTGTTCCATTGGCTCAGCAGATCTTATAGATGCAGCATCACTATTCGAAACAATTGGGCAATATTTGGTTACTCATCTGACTCGGATTCCACCACATGTTCAAATAGCTATTCATCTGGGCATGGTCGTGGCAAAACAAACTAATCTTATTGTCGTGGAAAGCCACCAGCCCACCTACCATCACACTTTGGCTCAAAGAGATGGTAAAGTCTGGTGTACAAGACAAGTTCACTAGAGTGTGGGGATATTCTTAGCCCTCTGCAACATTGACCGACCTAGATAAAGTTGCTGCTCATCCCCTAAACCAATCTTATGTCTACTGTTGTGATATTTGCCATGTCCTCAGGTTATTTATAGTCCCCGCTGTACCAATTTACGACATGTTTTGAATTGTATTTTACTTTTCTTCTGTATAACACTATTATTTACTGGAAGCCGATTGGTTTCTTTATTTGTTTGATAATGTTTGTCTCGACAGTTGTGTTTGTTTGTGTTATAAGGTAGGAAATTATAAAATAAAACAATATTCTTTAAAAGGATATTGTCATTGGTGTACAGTCGACAACTGCCCACAAACAGCTGAAATCCATGAATGCTCATTTTATGTGAATAATAATGTGAATCCTTGAATATGCAGAGGTCCACTGTATAAGTAAAAATTATGTCTATCTATATTAGTTGTACCTTTTTTAAGGAGGTTTCCCAGTACCACTAAGTATTTCACAAATATTTGTGGAAGCACTTTGTGTGCCTTTGAGCTGAACTTTATACAACTGTTGCCATGGTAGGCAGGGGAACACCTGAATTCATTGATTTGTAGGAATAACTAAATTTTTTTGGCAAAAGATTGCTGTTAATAACTCCTCCTCCTACTATTAAATCCCATTTTAAGTATTTTTTGAGTAACTCCTGTAAATACTCTATATTTACTCCGTATAAAGTACTGGATGTATGTATCGCTACCTACACCTCACAATACAATTCTGTCCATCGTAACTATTACAGATGTTATGTAAAACAACTAGATTCAGCTAGGTTTTATAATGCCTTACCTTGAAAATACCAATTCCGTGTCACAAGATCCACCTTTAACTCTGTGTCTGAATGCATACATTTTAACATCACCACATTGGCTTTGATGTTAAAACAGTTGCTCTACAAAAAAGAGAAAAAAAGTAGCATAACGTTGCATGGTAGTAAATATTACTTTTATAAGTGTATCTTTCTCATTTAAATGTATCAGCAGCAGCTAAATTACTTGCTATAGAAGATAAAATCTTTGATAAGATGGTGCTGAAAAAATCCAACCTGATTTATTGATATATGGAGAGATACATAGTGCCATAGTATGTATTTCAAGTCATGTCTGTGTCATATTTGTTTGAGTTCATTTAATGGAAAGCAGAGATTACCATTATATCGCCACAGTGCCTTTTGAAGATCCAAATTGAAATAGCTATGTTTACTCCAACACCCCAGAGATTACGGAAATCTTGTGTTTAGTGAAGGTAAATTCTGGGGGCCCCAGTGTTGGTAAAAACATCTAATGCACCTAATATTGTCTGCAGCATCCTATTCCACTATAGTACAGTATGTGTGATGCCTTTTTGTAATGCAAGGAAAAACATGAAGGTGATCTTAGCAGGCTTCAAGGTCATAGAAGCCACCAGCCCAAAAGTGCCTAGAATCAATTTAGACGTTAAAAATTGTTCGATCAGGACAAGGATTTCAGATTGGGCTTCCAATTAGTGCCTGAGACCAGGTAAGTCAGCAGATTGTTTGGATCCTGGTAGTGAAGTGGTTTGAAACCTACACCGAATGGCCTTGTTTTTTGTGTTTTTTTTATTACTATGTGATATACATTTTCCTTTTTTAATTGTTAGAATTACCAGATCATCCAAATTTGTATTGCTAAATACCAGAATGTTGTGAGAAAAATTTAAGAGGATGTTTTGGACTTCCTTAAAAGTCAGAAGTAACCGTACATTTCTTTAAACGTGGGGTAGGAGATCTTGGAAATGCTGTTCAAGCAAGCTACATTTTGAAAACAAGGTCCAACCCCTTTTCTTCAGGCTCCCACCCTAAGCCACGTGTAACCCATGTAAAAATATGACATAAATAGTTTAAAAGCTGCATAAATAAGTTTGAAAGTTAAGTGATTCATTTAATGTAATTTATTCATCAGAGTTAAACTTGTTAAAAATGTTAATACAACAATTTACTGTTTAAGATTAAAAGTATGCTGACAGAAAATTCATGTCACTGCCCCTTTAAAGGACTAGTGACGTTAGACGCAGTACTTCAGTGATGCTGCAGAGCGGAGGCCTGAAGGAGAGAGCAGAGGATAGATCGGAGAGAACGAACTGTGCTTAATAAGCAAAGAAAAGAGTGAAAAAGTTGATTTTGCAGTCGGAAAAACATAACTTACCTGGTTGGGAACTGACGGGGATTTTATGAGAACTAAGCCACCCCGGTTTTGGTGAGTTTTGATTTGTTTTCTTGCATTTTGCCATGTTGTATTTTTCTTTCTTTCTCTGGCGGAGGGCTAACATTAAAAACGTAGCTGTTTACAAAGAAATGCTTCGCCATAAACTGTTTACCAGTTAACATTTTGGGTTTATGAAAACTGTGAATGTTAAAAAAGTGAATGTATGCTTTGTAAATGAAAGATGTGTGCGGTAGTTGTGTGGAAACGGAACCGTGAGTTGAAAGAGACCGCTCCGCCGCCATTTTAGAGATGAAAAAAGCACCGTAGCAGTAATGTTACAACTCAGAGACTGTGAAACATTTATTTGTGTAATTTGAGGATTTAAAAATTGATTTATTGTGCTAGTGACCTGTTACACAGGTCAGGTTTTTTTGCTTGGTTTGAGGCTCGGTCGGAGCGAGGATTGGGCTGCAGTGTGTGAGTGTGCACATGGCATGCACAGACGGGATTCAAGATGGCGAGCCAGACCCAGACTTTCAACTCACCTTCTCCATCGCATCAGTGAGGGAATCTCCTGCGTATGGTGACTCGCTGCCAGAGTGGTAGGAGTATCAGGAACTGGTTTTGAACTGAACTGGAAACTGATTCAACTATTATTTTTGAACTGAACTGGAAACTGATTGAACTATTATTTTTGAACTGAACTGGAAACTAATTGAACTATTATTTTGAACTGAACTGAGTCGAACTGAGACTTTTCATTGAACTGAACAATTGAACTCACATTTGGACTTGAACATGAGTTTAAGGTTTCACACTTTTATCTTCATACTGAGTTCATATGTTGAATGTGACTTGACATGCTTGTGGTCCACTTTGATTGGTTGTGTAAATTAAAGGTATTTTCTTACCTGTAATAGAAAGGAAAAAGAGTTAACTCAGGAAGAAAAATAGGAATTCTAAAATAGATACAACCTAGGAAAAGACCGGTCTAACTTAGATTAGTCTGATTAAAATAACTTAGGTGAACTAAAAAACAAAAAAGAGAGTGGAATAAATTTTCATTTATTATACTTACCTCAATATTAAGAACCTGCAGGATATTTTTCTTTTTGCATTCTGTTCAATCTATATGTGTGTTTTGCATTCAGTAAATTGCCGGCCTTTTGTATTGAAAGCAACGGTCTCTGGTGTAATTATTTATGCTTCCCACTCCTTAGAACCTAGAACTGGTCCAGTGGCGCAGTAGGTGGTGTGATACCGGTGCTACAACTTGGCGAGCCAGCCAGGAGTGGCTTAAAGCATTTAAATCTAGAACCCAGAGACCGTATAGTGTTGTTATCAGTGATTCACTATGGATGCTATTCAAGCGAGTAGTGTGAAAATCCCTAACTCAGTCATAGTTAGTGGTATAGCCGATACAGAAACTGATGAAGAACTATATGATTTCCTGAAACAATATGGTTCCATTCAAAGGATAATCCCAGTAGATTTTGCTGAGCCAGTGTCAGACAAACAGGTCGTAGTAGAGTATGTGTATGGTACAGCTATGCAGTCTCTCTTACCTTCATTGCCACACAGACTCAACAGTAAGACTCAGACTGATGTCACTTATCACATTAGAGCCTTAGCCAGTGTCTACACACCTGTAGCTAGCAAAACAGCTACACAGACTTACCTTTCAGAGTTAAAGGACATTTGCAAAACTGACTGGCAAAAACTTTGCCGCTGTCCTCAGAGAAGAGCTCTCGGTTATCAGTGAGAGTGTCGATCTAGATCAATCAGAAACCCAAGATGAAGATATGGAACAGAACTCACCTGATACCCCAGGGCAATATGGCCCTGAAAATGCTGCACACGTAAGCCCCCTGCCCAGTACGGCTCCGGGGCAGCATGTTCAACATCATTGGTCTCCACCACCATCTAAAGAAAAGACACAGTCTGCTCTGAAACTTTCTGACATCAACCCACCTGACATACAAAGAGTAATAGTCGAGCACATAATGAAAAAGGAAGATTCTGCTCTGCAGGTGCACACTTCTTTGAGACTCAGACCATTCTCTGGGCGCTTCCCCCGATCTAACAATGAAGTGGATTATGAGACATGGCGTTCCAATGTGGAACTTCTCCTTAAAGACACAACACAGTCTGATCTTTACAAGTCACGGAAGCTTCTTGAAAGTCTCTTATCACCTGCCATCGATATTGTGAAGCACCTGACTCCTGAATCTCCCCTTAATGCGTACTTAGAGATCTTAGACTCCGCTTTCGGCACTGTCGAGGACGGAGATGACCTCTTTGCAAAGTATCTTAACACAATGCAGGACAACGGTGAGAAACCCTCAGCTTATCTACAACGGCTGCAGGTGATGCTGAACACCACCCTCAGGAGGGGAGGTGTAACCGCAAGTGACCTTGACCGGCACCTCCTCAGACAGTTTGTCAGGGGCTGCTGGGACAACATCTTAATAGCTGAACTCCAGCTAGAGCAAAAGAAACAGAACCCACCTACCTTTGCTGAACTTCTCCTGTTACTCCGCATAGCAGAAGATAAGCGTACCTCCAAAGCATCCCGCATGAAACAGCATCTCAATATTGCAAAGCCAAGAGTGTCTTCTTATTATCAAGGAATTTATGTGCAGAGTGAAGAAGACTGCAACCCATCTCAGCCAGCTCTTGATCACAGGTCCGAAATCCAAGACCTAAAGAAACAAATAGCTGATTTACAGTCCCAGCTCACACGTATCACACAGAAAGACAGTAGAAAGGCTAAACCAGCTGCCAGACCAGTAGCTCTCCAAACAGCTATCACTCCAACATCTCAAAGGCCGCACCACAGCCGAGATGTAAACAACAACACAAGCAATAGACCGAGGCCCTGGTATTGCTTTAGATGTGGCGAGGACGGACACATTAAGCCTCAGTGTGAAAGTTAGCCGAACCCATCTCTTGTAGCTGAGAAGAGGAAGCAGCTAAGAGAAAAGCAGTTAACATGGGACATTGAAAATGGTGCTTCAAAGCCCGATCATTTAAACTAGACCCAGTTCCGGTTGTGGGACAAACGGGGACTGGAACACAGACAAAGTGTCCCAAAAAGAAGCTGCAAAGAGCCCGTGTGTACTCTCACACACGAAAACAGACAGTGACCCTGCCAAAAGGGCTGATTGGAGCCAAGTGCACTGCACAAGTGACCATAGGTAACAAAGACTGCAGATGCTTGTTGGATTCAGGCTCTCAAGTAACAACGATCCCCAACTCTTTCTATTTAGAGAACCTGTCTCACTTACCTATGAATTCCTTGAATGACCTGCTTGAAGTGGAAGGAGCCAACGGCCAAAGCGTCCCTTATCTTGGCTATGTTGAGGCCACCATCAGATTCCCAAAGAGCTTGCTTGGAGCAAACATTGAGGTGCCCACACTGGTTTTGGTTGTACCTGATATGCGCTCCACCTTGTCATCAGTGCTTATTGGCACAAATACTTTGGATGTTCTCTATGAAAAGTATGCAGATATCGCACCTCAGAACTATGAGTCTCTTCCTTACGGCTACAAAGTTGTCTTAAAGACCCTTGAAATCAGGAAGAGACAGTCTGTTGATTCCATTCTAGGAGAGGTGAGGCTTCATAGTGGAGACTTTGAGACTATTGCAGCTGGGCAGACCAAAGTCCTTGAAGGATCAGTGAGTCGCAGGACAACTGATGTTGGAAAGTGGGTGATGGTAGAGTCACCAAAGTCATCCTCCCTGCCAGGTGGCATCCTGGTGACAGTTAGCTTGGTAAGCCTACCATCGAAACTACCACGCTGCATACCAGTTATGCTCAAGAATGAGTCACATCATGACATCACCCTATCTCCAAAGGCTGTAATAGCAGAGATCCACGCTGTCAAGACTGTTCAATCAATTAAGACCCCTGACTCAGACCTTCCCACAAAACCTGACCAAAAATTAAATCTCAACTTTGATTTTACTGATTCCCCTGTACCCAATGACTGGAAAGAGAGGATAACTGAGAAATTAATTTCCATGCCGGAGGTTTTGCACTGCACGAGCTTGACTTTGGCCGCACTGACAAAATAAAACACCACATAACCCTCAGTGACGAGACAACATTCAAACATAGACCAAGACCTATACACCCTCAAGATATAGAGGCTCTGCATAACCATCTCCAGCAACTCCTTGATGCAGAAGTCATCCGTGAATCGGAGTCGCCTTTCTCCTCGCCGATTGTCGTCGTCAGGAAAAAGAATGGCGATGTCAGACTCTGCATAGACTACAGAAAATTGAACACCCAAACAGTAAAAGATTCATATGCCTTACCTAATCTTGAGGAGTCATTCTCGGCGTTGACCGGGTCCAAGTGGTTCTCAGTGCTCGATCTCAAATCAGGCTTCTATCAAATAGAGATGGAGGAAGCAGACAAACACAAAACCGCATTCGTCTGCCCACTAGGATTCTTCGAGTTCAACAGGATGCCTCAGGGGATAACTAATGCCCCTAGCACGTTCCAGAGGCTTATGGAGCGCTGTATGGGAGAGTTGAACTTGAAGCAAGTCCTAGTTTTTCTTGATGACCTCATCATCTTCTCCTCAACACTGGAGGAACATGAGGAAAAGTTGATGCGTGTGCTCAACCAATTGAAGGAGTTTGGCTTGAAACTGTCGCCCGGGAAGTGCAAGTTCTTCCAAACTTCTGTAAAGTACCTCGGCCACATCGTGTCTGAAAGGGGCATCGAAACTGATCCAGACAAAGTAGCAGCATTAAAAACCTGGCCAAAACCAAACAACCTGAAAGAGCTAAGAACCTTCCTGGGTTTCTGCGGTTATTACCGCCGGTTCGTAAAAGACTACTCAAAGATTGTGAAGCCACTCAACGAGCTCACTGCTGGCTATCCGCCGCAGAGAAAGCGCATTAAAATCACAGAGAACCCTGGGAAATACTACAACCCAAAGGACCTCTTTGGAGACAGATGGACACCTGATTGCCAGACAGCGTTCAACACCATAATCGAAAAACTGACAACAGCACCCATCCTCGGGTTTGCTGACCCCAAGCTCCCCTACATTTTACACACAGATGGGAGCACCTCAGGACTCGGTGCTGCCCTTTACCAAGAGTAACAGGGGCGGAAACGAGTGGTTGCCTATGCAAGTCGAGGTCTGTCGAAATGTGAGTCCAGGTATCCTGCGCACAAATTAGAATTCCTTGCCCTTAAATGGGCAGTGACAGAGAAATTCCAGGACTACCTATACGGGAATACGTTCCTTGCTGTCACCGATAGTAATCCGTTAACCTATATTCTTACCTCTGCTAAGCTCGACGCCACAAGCTACAGATGGTTAGCCGCTCTGTCGACATTTGATTTCCAGCTACAATACAGAGCCGGTAAGCAAAATCAAGACGCGGACGGGCTGTCCAGGCGTCCTCACGGCAGATTACCTGATGACACATCATCACAAAAAGAGTTGGAGAGGATACAACAATTCACAAAAAGACACTTGTCAGAGGCTGATTATGCACACCTGGATGAAAACGCCATCAAAGCTATCTGTGAGAAGCACTTGGTTCGCCAAGTGATCAACAATCACTCTGGGGAAACATCACCCGGCACCACCTTGGTTGTGTCACTTGCCCATCATCCAAAAGCTCTCCCACAAAGCTTTGAAGAGGAGGATCAGCTTGGTGGCTTACCTGTCATCTCCTCATTAGCACCAGCTGAATTAAGAGACAAGCAAAATGCTGATCCATGCATCCGTGAAGTACTCAGGCAAGTGGAGTTAAAAGAGAAACCCCCACCATCCTTGAGGAAGGAACTTCCTGAGCTTGGTCTCTTATTAAGAGAGTGGGACAAACTTACGGTCTTAAATGGTGTCTTGTATCGCAGGCGGCAAGAGGGTGCTCAGACTCACTACCAGCTTGTGCTCCCCGAAGTCCTGAGACCCTTTGTCCTCAAGAGCCTCCATGACGACATGGGCCACATGGGCGTAGAGCGCACTCTAGATCTCGTCCGGAAGCGTTTCTATTGTGTGCATGGACTTTCTTAGTGTGGAGCCGGACTCCAGTAACACCAAAGACATTCTGGTCATTACCGACCATTTTACGAAATACGCAGTGGCTGTCCCCACCCCGAATCAGAAAGCCAGGACAGTGGCCAAGAGCCTGTGGGACCACTTTTTCGTCCATTATGGCATCCCTGAAAAACTCCACAGTGACCAAGGTCCCGACTTTGAGTCCCGAACAATAAAAGAACTGTGTGAGCTTATTGGCACTCAAAAGATAAGAACCACTCCTTACCATCCGAGAGGGAACCCTGTAGAACGCTTCAACAGGACCCTGCTCAACATGTTGGGAACCCTCGAGAATCAGAAAAAGAGTCACTGGCGGAAGACAGCCAGTCGCAACAAAGTGAGGTTTGACAAGCATGTTGTTGACTCCACCTTGAAGGAAGGCGATAGAGTCTTGGTTCGAAACGTCCGCCTTAGGGGCAAGCTCAAGTTGGCCGACAGGTGGGAATCCGATGTGTATATTGTCCAGAGACAGTCTGGAGACGTCCCAGTGTATGTTGTGAGGCCTGAGACAAGAGATGGTCCACAAAGAACTCTTCATCGTGACCTCCTGCTGCCTTGCGGGTTCCTTCCTGTGACCTCGATCGAAAGTGAAACTAACCCATCAATGGCAGTGAGACGACCAAGGACTCGACAACATCCTAAAAATGACAGTTCAGATGGAGCTGAGGGGGATGAATCCCAATCTGACTCTGAGGAATTTCACTATGATGGACACAGAAACCTAAGAGTGGAAATACTAGGGTTTGACCCGACCCCTGAACCCATATACTTACCAAAAAGGACTGAACCGGAACCCGCAGAAGAGTTGACTGCTGTTAAGCAAGATCCTTCAAACGTAGCCAAAGCTCTTCCTGGGGATGTTCCAGTAGAGACTTGTGACCTGAACTTACCTGATCCTGCAGACTATAACTTACCTGATCCTGCAGACTATGATTTACCTGACCCTGGGAGCAATGACTTACCTGATCCTGAAGAGAGCAGCTCAACCGTTGGACAGGAAACTGGAAACCTACCTGAGGAAGACCTGGATAATGTCCATCCTTCTACTCAACCTGCTCAGGAGGGCAAAGAAAACACAAGTGTTATGGACCAAACTGACATCCAGACAGAAGACTGTTCTAGAAGACCTATCAGAGACAGAAAAGCGGCTAAAAGACTGACTTACCCTGAGCTAGGGAACCCATTGGTTACAATAGTTCAGTCTTTATTTCAAACCTTGAGTGATGTGTTTACAGATTCCCTTAAAGAGCCTAGCTTTCCAAAAACCCCTAGAGTTATGACAGTATAGATTCAGAATGCACAGGGACGTGCATTAGGTAAAGAGGGGAGGATGTAACCCATGTAAAAATATGACATAAATAGTTTAAAAGCTGCATAAATAAGTTTGAAAGTTAAGTGATTCATTTAATGTAATTTATTCATCAGAGTAAAACATGTTAAAAATGTTAATACAACAATTTACTGTTTAAGATTAAAAGTATGCTGACAGAAAATTCATGTCACTGCCCCTTTAAAGGACTAGTGACGTTAGACGCAGTACTTCAGTGATGCTGCAGAGCGGAGGCCTGAAGGAGAGAGCAGAGGATATATCGGAGATAACGAACTGTGCTTAATAAGCAAAGAAAAGAGTGAAAAAGTTGATTTTGCAGTCGGAAAAACATAACTTACCTGGTTGGGAACTGACGGGGATTTTATGAGAACTAAGCCACCCTGGTTTTGGTGAGTTTTGATTTGTTTTCTTGCATTTTACCATGCTGTATTTTTCTTTCTTTCTCTGGCGGAGGGCTAACATTAAAAACGTAGCTGTTTACAAAGAAATGCTTCGCCATAAACTGTTTACCAGTTAACATTTTGGGTTTATGAAAACTGTGAATGTTAAAAAAGTGAATGTATGCTTTGTAAATGAAAGATGTGTGCGGTAGTTGTGTGGAAACGGAGCCGTGAGTTGAAAGAGACCGCTCCGCCGCCATTTTAGAGATGAAAAAAGCACCGTAGCAGTAATGTTACAACTCAGAGACTGTGAAACATTTATTTGTGTAATTTGAGGATTTAAAAATTGATTTATTGTGCTAATGACCTGTTACACAGGTCAGGTTTTTTTGCTTGGTTTGAGGCTCGGTCGGAGCGAGGATTGGGCTGCAGTGTGTGAGTGTGCACATGGCATGCACAGATGGGATTCAAGATGGCGAGCCAGACCCAGACTTTCAACTCACCTTCTCCATCGCATCAGTGAGGGAATCTCCTGCGTATGGTGACTCGCTGCCAGAGTGGTAGGAGTATCAGGAACTGGTTTTGAACTGAACTGGAAACTGATTCAACTATTATTTTTGAACTGAACTGGAAACTGATTGAACTATTATTTTTGAACTGAACTGGAAACTAATTGAACTATTATTTTGAACTGAACTGAGTCGAACTGAGACTTTTCATTGAACTGAACAATTGAACTCACATTTGGACTTGAACATGAGTTTAAGGTTTTTTTGCTTGGTTTGAGGCTCGGTCGGAGCGAGGATTGGGCTGCAGTGTGTGAGTGTGCACATGGCATGCACAGACGGGATTCAAGATGGCGAGCCAGACCCAGACTTTCAACTCACCTTCTCCATCGCATCAGTGAGGGAATCTCCTGCGTATGGTGACTCGCTGCCAGAGTGGTAGGAGTATCAGGAACTGGTTTTGAACTGAACTGGAAACTGATTCAACTATTATTTTTGAACTGAACTGGAAACTGATTGAACTATTATTTTTGAACTGAACTGGAAACTAATTGAACTATTATTTTGAACTGAACTGAGTCGAACTGAGACTTTTCATTGAACTGAACAATTGAACTCACATTTGGACTTGAACATGAGTTTAAGGTTTCACACTTTTATCTTCATACTGAGTTCATATGTTGAATGTGACTTGACATGCTTGTGGTCCACTTTGATTGGTTGTGTAAATTAAAGGTATTTTCTTACCTGTAATAGAAAGGAAAAAGAGTTAACTCAGGAAGAAAAATAGGAATTCTAAAATAGATACAACCTAGGAAAAGACCGGTCTAACTTAGATTAGTCTGATTAAAATAACTTAGGTGAACTAAAAAACAAAAAAGAGAGTGGAATAAATTTTCATTTATTATACTTACCTCAATATTAAGAACCTGCAGGATATTTTTCTTTTTGCATTCTGTTCAATCTATATGTGTGTTTTGCATTCAGTAAATTGCCGGCCTTTTGTATTGAAAGCAACGGTCTCTGGTGTAATTATTTTTGCTTCCCACTCCTTAGAACCTAGAACTGGTCCAGTGGCGCAGTAAGTGGTGTGATACCGGTGCTACACACGCCTCCAAAATAGAGGAAGGGTTCATATGCAGTCCAGCGCTGTGCCGCTTTGATCAGCAAACAGTTTAATGGCTCATTCACAGGTAATAAAAATTCTGACATTACTATTGACATAAACAACAAATGTGATTGCAGTTTAAATTGTATTCATTTATATATTACATTACAAGTTAAGACTTTTCCCTGTTTGTTAATAAAGGTTTTGTGGCCACAGAGGCCTTTGACATATAGTACATAGAATGGGGAGAGAAGTGGGGGAAGACATGTGGCAAAGGTCCACCAGGACGGGAGTCGAACCCAGGACGACCACGTTGAGGACTGAGGCCTCGGTCCGCTCCGCCCCTTTTCCCTATTATTTTGATGTGTAAAAATTTATCTTGGAATAGCTGATTGCAGTGAGACTGATGTCAATCTAGCAGCCCACTAGCCAAAGTAGGCTAGATATAGCTGCATCCATGGGGTGACTGTGGCTCAGTAGGCAATCAGAGGGTCATAGGTTCAATTCCAGCTTCCTCCTGTCACGTGTCGATGTGCTCCTTTACAGATCAATGTAAATGCATTCACCTTATCAGTTGGGCTATCCAAACCTGTGCAAGTACATTTACCAAACTACATAGGCATGATTATAATTAGGGGTGTCAAATTATCGCGGTAATTGCAATTAATTAATGACAGCCATATTTAGCATGCTATGTTTTTAACCACATTAATCTTATTTTTAATCTTAAACTTTCCTGTTTCTGCATGCAAGTTGCCTTTGAATAAAATCAGTTTTTATGCTTTGGGATTCTTGTGCTTCCGCTGTTAAGGGTTAACCACACCTTGAAGTGGACATTGATTGGCTGTCTATAGGCCTGCTTATGAGATGACTGGCTTCCGTTGTAGTGGAGGGCAAAGTGAGGAGGAGCGGTGAGTAGCAGACAGTGTTGCCAAATTAGCGACTTTGTTGCTATATCTATCATATATTTAGACCCCTCTAGCAATTATTTTTCAAAATAATGACTACTGACAAATTAGTCAATATATGCTAAATCTTTTTTTTTTGACTTTTGGGTGAAGCACTAATTCTTACTCTCACTAAGCAGCGGTGCTGCCATCCTCTCCTGTCTCAGAGTGCTCACAGCAGGCAGCCCTGTCCGTGTGCTGCAGCTCAGCCCAATACAAGTCCAGCTAGAGTCAGAGCAGATATTTACTGCACCGAGTCCATAATCATGAATGAATTTATGAATGAAAATACCTTAAGATTAGGGCTTTTCTCAGCAATTATTAGGTGTGATAAAAAAACAATATATATATATATATATATATATGTGTATGTTTTTATAGAACACTTAAACCATCTGGTCTACATTTGAAAATTATTTATCTGCTCATCAGTACAATGAAAACCAAAAATGTTATGACTTTTCATTATCAAGGACCACGCTTACAGAGATCGGATTATAATGTTTATTGAAGAAGGGTAGGAGCAATGAAGTGTCTGGGAGGATACGCCGATGGAGGCTTGAAGATTCTGTGTGGGGGTGCCGTCTTCATGAATCCGTCTTATTTCTTATCAAGCCTGCTCAGGACCCCCCAGACAAAACTTGAATGGACGTGTGTTAATGCTAGGACTTTGAAAGAGCGGATGAGAGAATTGAGGGATGTAATGATGAAGGGATGAGAGAGGGGATGAAGGGATGAGAGAGGGGGGATGAAGGGATGAGAGGGGATGAAGGGGAGAGGGGATGAAGGGGAGAGGGGATGAAGGGATGAGGGGTGAAGGGATGAGAGAGGGGATGAGTGGATGAGGGGTGAAGGGATGAGAGGGGATGAGGGGTGAAGGAGGGGATGAAGGGATGAGAGAAGGGATGAGGGGATGAATGGATGAGGGGTGAAGGGATGATAGAGGGGATGAAGGGATGAGGGGTGAAGGAGGGGTGAAGGGATGAGAGAGGGGATGAAGGGATGAGGGGTGAAGGGATGAGAGAGAGGATGAAGGGATGAGAGAAGGGATGAGGGGATGAGAGAGGAGATGAGGGGTGAAGGAGGGGATGTGAGGGGGGATGAGGGGATGAAGGGATGAGGGGGTGAAGGGGGGATGAAGGAAGGGATGAGGGGATGAAGGAAGGGATGAGGGGATGAGGGGATGAAGGAAGGGATGGGGGGATGAAGGAAGGGATGGGGGGATGAAGGGATGAGAGAGGGGGTGAAGGGATGAGAGAAGGGGTGAAGGCATGAGAGAGGCGATGAAGGCATGAGAGAGGCGATGAAGGCATGAGAGAGGCGATGAAGGCATGAGAGGGGGGATGAAGGGATGAGAGAGGGGGTGAAAAAGGAAGAGAGGGGGGATGAAGGGATGAAAGGAAGAGAGGGGGGATGAAGGATGAGAGAGGAGATGAAGGGATGAGGGGTGAAGGAGGGGATGAAGGGATGAGAGAGGGGATGAAGGGATGAGAGAGGGGATGATGGGATGAAAGGATGGAAAAATAGGGATGTAATGCTGAGATGAGATAGAGGGTCGGGGAGGGGGGGTTACGGGACAACAGTCTGAGAGATCTGATCTCTAGGTAGGCAGGGTTTAAATAGATTGCATAGTGATTAGGGATGAGATTCAGGTGTGAGATGCCAGGTGAATATCAGTAGGAAGCCTTGTTTCACTGGTGTAATTCCAGGTTATGTCCTCCTCATAACAAACAAAAACAATAAATAATAGTTCTCATTCTAGCAGCACAAAATACATGACATGAACAACGTTCTCACAAGTGTAATACAGCTAGCGAGTCAGCAAGTAACACAATTAATTGTTAGCCAACTTAGCAAGCCTAGGACAGTATAAAAAATGCTACAAAAACTTCTAGCATTGCAGTTTGTCCAATTCATTTGAGCCTCAACTACTCAGATACTTCATAAAATGAAAACATAATGTCGGACACAACGGACAATGTCAAACCGCCATAAAACCATAACGTTATCTTACCGATCACGCAGATGTCCACCATGGTATCAATTTGCATCTCGCTGTTCTGTCAGCTGACACAATTGCTCAAATGCAGCACCAATGCTCACTCTGCTCTTCTCTTGTTCCGCTCTTCATCAGCTTTTTCTTTGGCCATAGTTTTGCAAATACAGTTTTACGTTGTCAACCTGTTGTTAGCACATTTTCCACCATAATTCTTGACATAACGCACCTACGTAAACATATAGCAATTTAGTATTAAAGCTAAAATAGCGAGCCCAGCTTTGGCTTCACTTTCTGTTTACTACTCCAAACCAAGAACGCGCGATGTGTGGACAAAGAAGGGAATGCGCACCAGGGGAGGGATGATGCTAGGGTAGTTTGATGGATGGCTCAGGAGCCAATCATTTAGAATAGGACGCACAAAATGATGTGTTGAATTTATTTTTTTTTTGGTCGGTGTTGAATGTGTGGTGGTCGGAGTTTAATAAGTGGCGCACCGCCATAGAGTTGTCCCTGTGTGGGAAACACTGAATTCAATTAAGTTCATAAATACTTTATTGATCCCAGAGGGAAATTAATTGTTGTTGTAGCTCTTGGAATTAATTCTTTAAGGAGTTGTTGTAGGTCATGATGGCTGTGGGAAGGAAAGATTACTTGTAGCGGTCTGTGTTGCAGCAAAACTGAAGAAGCCTCTGACTGAAGACACTCTGTTGTTGCAGGATATTCTCATGAAGAGGATGCTCAAGGTTGTCCATCATTTTTATTTTATAAAGAATCGTTCTTTGCATCATCATCTCCAGATGTTTCACAGTTGTCGGAAAAACAGAATCAACCTTCTTTATCAGGTTGTTGAGCCTTTTTAAATCCCTGGCTCTGATGCTGCTACCCCAACAGATGACGGCTGAAGAGATTACACTCTCCACAACAGACTTGTAGAAGATCTCCAGCATCTTGCTGCAAACCTTGAAGGACCTACGCTTCCTCAAGAAGTACAGTCTGCTCTGTCCCTTCTTGTAGACGGCTTCACTGTTGCTCCTCCAGTCCAGTCTGTTGTCCAGGTGAACACCAAGGTATTTATTCTCCTCAACCACCTCCACTTCTTCACCCATGATGGAAACAGTGTTTGACTTATCCCTGTTTCTTCAGAAATCTACAATCACCTCCTTTGTTTTGTTCACATTCAAGGTAGGACGATTGTTTCCACACCATGTCACAAAGCTCTCTGTACTCAGCTTACATGATACATGAAAACATTACTCAAAGGCAGCTCTAAACAGATACGTGTTTAGCCGTGATTTAAAAGAACTCAGTGTTTCAGCAGTTTTGCAGTTGTCTAGAAGCTTGTTCCAGATTAGAGGAACATTGGAAACGGAAAGCTGCTTCTCCATGTTTGGGTCTGATTCTAGGGATGTTGAGTAGACGGGATTTAGAGGACCTGAGTGGTCCTGGGGGTTGGTATAGTAACAGTTGATCTTTAACATATTTTGGTGCTAAGCCATTATATGATTTGTCAACTAGTAGGAATATTTTGGAAGTCTATTCTCTGAGTTACAGGGAGCCAGTGTAAGGACTTTAGAATTGGGGTGATGTGCTCTACTTTCATGGTCCTAGTGAGTACGTGGGTAGCAGCGTTCTGGATCAGGTGCAGCTGTCTGATTGAGTTTTTAGGCAGACCTGCGAAGACACTGTTGCAGTAATCAATCCGACTAAAGATAAACGCATGGATGAGTTTTTCAAGGTCCTGTTGGACATCAGTCCTTTAATCCTTAAAATGTTCTTCACGAGATAGAAGGCTGACCTTGTTGTCATTGCCTTTATGTGACCCTGGAGGTTCAGGTCTGAATCCATTACTACACCTAGATTTCGGGCCTGATCAGTAGTTTCTAGCTGTATTAACTCAAGCTGTGTGCTGACTCTTGTTTGTTCCTCTTTAGGTCCAAAAACATTTCCTTCTGTTTTGTTTCTGTTCAGCTGGAGAAAGTTATGGGACTTCCATCCATTGATTTGTTCGATGCATTTATTTAGGGTTTGGATGGGTTCAAAGTCACCTGGTGACATCGTAATGTAAAGCTGAGTATCATCTGTATAGTTATGGTAGCTAATCTTGTTGGTTGTTACAATCTTGCCTAGTGGGAGCATGTAGATAATAAGTTGGAGGGGCCCTAAAATGGAGCCCTGGGGCACCCCACCTGCAATTTCTGTTTGTTCTGATGAAAAATTGCCTATTGACACAAAGAAGTTCCTGTTCTTAAGGTAAGACTGAAACCAGTCAAGTACTGTGCCAGAGAGTCCGACCTAGCTCTCTAGTCTTTCCAATAATAAATCATAATTAACAGTGTCACATACTGCACAGAGATCCAGTAGAACCATCACTGTTGTTCTACCACAGTCTGTATTTATGCGAATGTATTTAAGTGAACTTTCACGAGGACAGTTTCGGTGCTGTGGTGAGCACAGAAACCAGACTGAAACATATCAAAACGGTTGGTCATTGTTAGGAAGCTATTTAACTGCTGAAACACAGCAGTTGTCCAAGTTGTTCTTCTTTAATAGGGGTTTAATAACTGCTGTTTTTAAAGCCTGGGGGAAGAGGCCTGACAGGAGGAATGAGTTAACTATTTGAATCAATTCAGACTTAATGACTGGGAAAACTTTCTTTAGAAAGACTGTGCGTAGGACATTGAGACAACAAGAGGAGCTTAATTGGTTAATTATTTCTTCAAGGTTTGTTTGGTTAAGTTTTTGGAATTCAGACATACTGACAACACATTGGTGTTGAGTAGGGATGACATTGGTAGTTTGTTTGGTACAGATGTACAGATCGATCCTCTAATTTTCTAAATATTTTCAGTAAACAAAGCTGGCAAATTCATTGCAGGCCCTGGTGGAGTTTAGTTCAGGGTCTACTGCTGAAGCAGGATTTGTTAGTCTCTCAACTGTTGCAAATAAAGTCTGCGTATTATTCATGTTTCAGTTAATGCCAGTGAATGACTCAATGCAATTTGCTGGTATTCCTTCAATAGAAAACAAACTGAAACTTTAAACTGATTGGAATGTGTGTATGATTGTATTAAAATGACTTTTATTGTTAAGTGCTTTGAGATGACATCTGTTGTAAATCAGTGCTATATAAATAAACTGAATTTAATTGAGTTTGTATACTTATATTTAAGTATCAGTGATTGTCAGAGTTGTTTAGAAAAAGTGGAAACAAGGATTCAAACATCTTCTAGCATATGCTGGTTCCCTGGTGTTCATGAATATCATTTTCTTGTTCAGTCCTAAAGATGAAAACTTCTTAACCTTGAAAGATCTCACCTCTGTAATCAAAGACGCTCATCCCCCCCAAAAAATGCAATCATACACATATCAATCATATGTTTAACCCATCTGCCCAGCACTGAACCCTGTAATAGTGTGGCTATAACACACCTACACACTCACATAAAAAATGGAGCGCAGACTGAGCCGTCAATGCTTACATGTGCGCACGGCTGCCTGTCAGTGCATGTGTGCATACAATAGCCCGTGTCCTTGTGTAGAAGTCACCGAGCATAGGAGTGTGTGTTTGATAAGGAGGAGAAGAAAGCCCACTATGATTCTGACAGGCATGAAAGCTGATGGTATCGCTTGTTGAGCTATATATACACAATCATTACTGACAGTATCAGAGCTCAGGCTACCAAGAAAAACTTGATGGACACACACGGCCACCGATTGTACATCAGAGACAGAGAGGCTGAATTCGTGCCGTGAGAGGCCAAGACAAGATGGCAAACACACATGTTCAACAAGCTCCTCCTTCCTGGCTGTCAGAGTGTCCTTGAGACATTCAATTGAACCCCAAATTGTTCCCAGTGGTGAGACTAGTGCCATAGTTCTTTGCTGCCTTCTAATATTTGTCATTGTACATGTGTTGTTGGATAAAATCAACAACTTGTGTTTTGATGTGAGTGATAGTTTGGAAAGATTGTATTTCTTGGGCCCAGATTTTATTAACAAGAGCAGAAGCTATTGTGACTTACATTTCAATTTCACATTTTCCACAAATGTCCACTGATTTTGAGGGGGAAGGGGGGGGATTAATATTGACATACACCAACATTTACTCACAAATAAAAATGTGTAGTTGGCTTGTCTGTCTGAAGCGTTGTAGGATCAGTTCCAGCTTCTGCCTGTCACATGTTGATGTGCCCCTGGGCAAGGCACTTAACCCCAAGTTGCCTACCAATCTGCATATCGGTGTATCAATGTGTGCGCATTTGTGAGTTCAAATGAGTGAATATGGCTCCAGTGTAAAGCGCTTTGAGTAGCCAGTATGACTAGAAAGTTGCTATATAAGTTCAGTCCATTTACCATTTATATTCAGCCACTGTGACTCATACTTGGTCACAAGTATGAGTCACAGTGGGATTCTTCATAAATAAAATAAATTCTATTAAAAATAAAATCATTGGCATCCTCCCAAACATTATTACTTCTTCCTCAGTAAATGAGGCAGCTTCGGAAAGAACTGTAGAACCTCATTTGTGCTTAGCCTGTTTTGATTCAGTCGAGCTTTCGGAATTATCAAAAATATTAGCCTCATCTAAACCTTCAACTTGTATGTTGGACCCAATCCCAACCAAATTATTTAAAGAAGTGTTCCATTTGGTTCCTGGCCCCATTTTGGATATGATGAATCTATCCTTAGAAAACGGATACGTGCCACAAGAATTTAAAATAGCTGTAATTTACTCAAGAAACCTTCCCTTGATCAAGATGACTTAGTGAATTACAGACCTATATCTAACCTTCCTTTCTTATCTAAAATCCGTGAGAAAATTGTTCCTAATCAAGTCTGTGAGCATCTAAACAGTAAAGAGCTGTTTGAAGAGCTTCAGTCAGGTTTTAGAGCTCATCATAGCACCGAAACAGCACTGGTGAAGGTTACTAATGATATTCTCATGGCCTCAGATAATGGACTGGTGTCTGTTCTGGTTTTGTTAGATCTCAGTGCTGCTTTTGACACAGTCGATCATAATATTCTCTTAGAAAGGCTTGAACATGTTGCAGGGATCAAAGGAACAGCACTAGGCTGGTTTAAATCATATTTTTCTGACAGATTCCAGTTTGTTCATCTAAATGATCAATCTTCTTCACTCTCAAGGGTTACTTGTGGAGTTCCACAGGGTTCTGTGCTTGGACCAATTCTTTTCACCGTAAATATGCTTCCAATTGGTAGAATCATTAGACAGCATGGGATAAATTTCCACAGCTATGCCGATGATCCACAACTATATTTATCCATAAATCCTGATGAACCCAGTCAGTTAGGTAGAATACAGGCATGTCTGGAAGACATAAAAACATGGATGAATCAAAACTTTTGCTTTTAAATTCTGACAAGACAGAAGTTGCTGTCTTTGGACCAGAATTTCTAAAACAGAAACTGATTAGTCAATCACTTTATCTGGATGGCATTAAATTGGCCCCCAGTAATAATGTAAAGAACCTCTGCGTTATTTTTGACCAGGACTTGACATTTAAATCCCATATTAAACAGGTTTCTAGGATTTCCTTCTTTCACCTCCGGAATATTGCTAAAATTAGAAGCATCCTGTCCAGGAATGATGCTGAGAAACTAGTCCATGCATTTGTTACCTCAAGGCAGGACTACTGTAATTCTTTATTATCAGGTAGTCCACAAAATGCCATTAAAAGCCTTCAGTTGATCCAAAATGCAGCAGCAAGAGTTCTGATGAATATTAAAAAGAGAGATCACATTTCTCCTGTTTTAGCTTCCCTTCATTGGCTCCCTGTTAAATCCAGAATAGAATTTAAGATCCTTCTTCTTACATCCAAAGCCCTTGATAATCAAGCTCCATCATACATTAGAGATCTAATTGTTCCATATGTTCCCAACCGAGCACTTCGCTCTCAGACTGCAGGTTTACTTGTAGTTCCTAGGATTTCTAAAAGTAGATGGGAAGGAAGATCTTTTAGTTATCAGGCTCCTCTCCTGTGGAACCAGCTCCCAGCTTTAGTCCGTGAGGCAGACACTCTGTTTACTTTTAAGGCCAGGCTTAAAACTTTCCTTTTTGATAAAGCTTATAGTTAGAGTGGCTTAGGTCATCCTGAGCTAGCTCTGTAGTTATGCTGCTTTAGGCTTAGACTGCTGGAGGACAGACTTACCAATTTTCTTCACTCTGCTACTTCCTTTTCTCCTACGACTCTCCAGTTGTATTACAGTACATTCTGTTATTTCGACTGTTAACTTTGTGTTCTCTCAGTGTTTTTCTCTCCATAGAAGATATACCTGGTCTGGTGTCCTGCTTGGCTGCAATGCCCTGTTGGACGGGGGGCATCGACTGGGATGATGCTCCCAGTAACTGAACATCCACTGTGTCCTGTTATCAACTTTTTACTTTCTGTAACATAGAAAGTTCTCTTATATCAGATCTTCTGTTCCCTCTGTGTCTCTGCTCTGTCTTCTCAAACCCCCAGCCTGGCTCTGTTGGAGGTTTCTTCCTGTTAAAGGGGAGTTTTTCCTCTCCACCGTCGCTACATGCTTGCTCAGTATGAGGGATTGCTGAAGGATTGCTGTAGTTGGAAAGTCTGCATCAACGGGGCCCAACCTCATGCCAATGACTGACGCAATCTGCTGGGATTCCTAAAATAGAAAACTTTTTAACTGATTGGAATGTTTGTATAAATGTATTGAAATGACTTCTTGTTAAGTGCCTTGAGATGACATCTGTTGTGAATTGGTGCTTTATAAATAAACTGAATTGAATTGAATACTTTGTAGCAAAATCTTTTGCTGCAGTGTCAGCTGCAAATCCTCTGGGTTCAGTCACTTCCAATTCAATGTTTAGATGAAAACAATTCATATATATCCAACTTTGTTTTGAGTTCCCAAATGTTCATGTTTATGTAAAGAAATAGAGTGGTTAGGCTTTAAATAGAAAGAAAGAAAGAAAGAAAGAAAGAAAGAAAGAAAGAAAGAAAGAAAGAAAGAAAGAAAGAAAGAAAGAAAGAAAGAAAGAAAGATCATTTAAGGGGACATATTATGCCTCTTTTAAAAAAAGGTTATAACAGGTCTAATGTCTGTACAAAACATGTTAATGAAGTTCTTTGCACAATATCACTCTCACATAAAGCCTTCTCACCAGCTCAATTCTTGACAATTTCAGTCCCTTTCAGAATGATGCTGTTTAATGTTGGGATTCAGTTGCTGGGTGCATGGGTGTGTTTTTCTCTGCTTACCTTTTCACTTCAGGGTGAGACTGGCCACACAAATGTGCTCAACCAGCAATCATTGCCTGAGCAGGATAAAAGGAGAGCTGTTGCTGAAGGCTTGCGCCAGATGATTCTGCTCCTCAGCGTGGTACTGAGGCCAAACTTCGTCCTGAGATCTTCTATGTATGTGTGGGCGATCCTAAGTGGAGTTTTCTACTTACCTCCCTCGTTTCTTCCTTGCAGACCTGCTCCAGTTAACCTCCTGGTTTTACACCACCTCCCAAGCTCTAGTATTCTGTGACTCTGGTCTGGATTCTGCCTCGGTCATCCTCCACAACGTTCTAATCTAGAAAAGATCAAACCACACTCACCTTCTCTGCCATTCCTCCTGGAACTGCTGCCGGTCCACCCTCCAATGATTAGGGACAAGACAAAGGATCATCAGAAACACCAACCACCCATCCCCTGCCAACCACAGCTATCTGATTCCTACATACCTCCATGTCATCAGCACCTCAACTTCCAAGTAAGATCCACTCTCACTTGTTAAAGAGTCAAAACAGACTCCACACACACCCTACCTTTTTACCACCTACCTGTTCCCTCTTCATTGGACCTCTCCAATCAGTTACTTACCTGTACCGCCTCCAGAATCGTCAGTCCGTTTCATGTCCACAGCCTTGGTCCTGAGCTTCCGTCCTGAGTTACCTGATCCAGTCGAGTTTCCAGTGTTCAGTGTCATTAATAAATCCTGTTAAAGACTGTTTTTGAGTGTTGCCTATTTTTTGTCTCTGTAAAAGCAACATTATGACATTTAGAGGGCTCTGTTACTTTTATGCAAATTACCGGTTGCAAATGATTATTGTGACGTCACAAAAGGCAATTTTTTAAATGGCTTGTAGAACCACAAGATTTCTGACAGCAAAAATTTGCAAAACAATGTATTGACACAAATGGCAACACAAAAGGATGAAACATGTGAAATTTGCATAAGGTGTCTCCTTTAAAGTCTGGAAATTGTTCTCTGCCAAAGCTCAGTTTGAGAGAATATTTGTGAACATCAACTCTTAACTGTTGCCACACATTCTAAATGTGATTTAGGTTGGGACTGTAACAGGGCCATTCTAACACTTGAATATGCCTTAACCTAAATCATTCAACTGGCTGTCTGATGTATGTTTAGGACTCCTGCTAAAAGGTGAATCTTTTTGAGGTTTTTTTGTCTAGGATCTTCCTATATATACCTTCATTCATCTTCCAATAAACTCTGACCAGCTTTCCTGTTCCTACTGAAGAAAAGCATCCCCACAGCATTATGCTGTCATTACCATGTTTCACCTTGGGGATGATGAACACAATTAGTTTCCTACCACATATATAGCATTTAGCACATGGGCCAGACAGTTCAACCTAAGTCTCATTCAATGAGAGTATCTCCATGTTTTTTTCTGTGTTCCTTGGTCCCGATGTTTGTTCGCTACAGTTCTCTAAACCTCAGAGGCCTTCCTAACACACCTAGAAATATACTGAGTTTATAACACACACAGGTGGAGACAGTTGGCTTCAAAGGATTTTATTTAGAGGTATCAGAAGAAGGGACTGTCTAGTAATTTGTAAACTGATTGAAAATCCTGTATTCTTTTCTTTTTTTCTTTTCCCAACAGTGGGCTGCCTAAAAACCCTATCACTTGTATGACCACAGTTTACCCATCTTATGACTACCTTTAACAGAGAAATTCACCATAGCACAAGTATTTAAAAAAATCACAAACTGGTTTGATGAACTTGACAATGGGTTAATTGTAATGCTCAGATCTCAGTCAATTAGAGCCCATTTGGCCGGGCCTGGGGGACCGGTGTGTCGGTCGGCCGATGCGTTGGGCCGATGTCTTCCCTTGGTTGGTTGGGGCACCTCTTTCAGGGGTGCCAGGTTTGGGATTGTTGGGTGGTGCCTGTTCTGTGGCTCGGCGAGATACGGATCCAGCGTCTCTGCTCGTTTAATCAAATGTTCTGTGTGCACCGTGCGTGGTCGGTTCATTGGCGGGTTGGACCAGCCCTGGCCTTTGTTGGATGCCTGGTCTCAGCGCTCTGCGTTGCGCGGGATCAGGACTCGGGAGTTGGTACAACTTGGTGTCCAGGTGCTGGCTGAGCTTGGCCTGGGGATGCCGTCAGTCCACTGCGGCTATCGGTGGAGTGCCCCGACGTGGGGCTGGGGTGGGGCGCTAGGATGTTGGCGGTGAGGATTGGCCTGCGGTGGCGCATGTGGCCAGCCTCTTGTCGGGCCCCTGCTGGGGGGTGGGGCGCCCCTGGGCCCCGGCTCTCCCGGTCTATGGACCGGCCCGCCCTGGCGCCGCCGGTTGCCGGCGGGGGCTGTTGGCTCGTCACGGCTGCCCCCGGGCCCCTGCATCATAGCCGCTGGACGTTCCCCTGGGGTTCTCCTCTGCTCCTCTCTTGGGGGATGCGGTCGGCCCCACCCCCCTGGTCCGCCTGGGGCTCTGGGGGTCCTTTGGACGTCTTGGCTCCGATCTCCTTAATGTCTGCATCGATTCCTGGGAGATGGATTGATGCCTGCTCACACCAGCTATCGAACACTCTTATGGAGAAACCTTATATGCACCAGCATGCTCACACACACACACATAGGTGTGGGGTCTCTGGTGTTTACAGATATATTCTTGGGCTGAGGTTATCATTACTAGATGTTGATTAATCGGTACCATGAGTTTTTCTGTGACATTGTTGTTGTATTTTTATATCCATTTTTGTGTGATGTGGTTGTGTAGTTCTTAGTTCACAATGTTTGGTTTGTTTTGTCGATGTTCCTTTTTCGTTTTTTTTTAGTTTTTTCCCCTCTCTCTGCCGTCCTGTGGCTATGGAGGCAGACTTCGATGTTTTCCTGTGTTTTCGTTGTTCCCTTTACTCGCTTGTATTTTCAACTCACCTTCTCTCTTTACTTTTTGTTTCCTACCTCTCTTCTGCATCTTCTTTCTTTCTTCCCCTTAATTTTCCGTCTCCGTGTCCATAACATCAGAAAATAAAACCCCCAGCAATTCATAATAAAGAATTTTCACACATATATATATCAAGTGGAGTACTATAGCAAAAGCTGTAGTGCTCCGCTTTTGAAAGTAAATCTGTTGGGCTTCTACTTGGTACTCAGACACCAATTGTGAGCTCCACACTGCCAAACAGGACACGTAAAAAAAAAAACATAACTCCATATTACATACAGAAAACCTGTCTATTCACAATTTTTTTCAGTGAGCATATCTAATGTATTTGAAAGAAAATGAATTCGGGAAGCTGGAAACCCTACGCACAATGCTAGCTGACATCCTATTGGCTGGTGCTTACAAAGCATCCGATTCATCTTCCCAAAAGAGACTGTAGCCTAAATGTTTGCTTCTGCAGTAGTGCGAAGAGGCTTTCCACTGTGTGTATTAATGCATATTACGGTGTATTTGATATTTGAACTACTAAATTATGCAAGTATAAACATTTTTGAGGGGTCTCAAGTATTTGTGAATTTCAGCTATTTGTGGGTGGTTATGGTCCCCAAGCCCCATGCATGCCGTGGGGTCCACTGTATATCATTTCCCAACAAAAAAAGAGTAAAAGTTTAACTTCAGAAAATATGAAGAAATGAGACTACAAGTAAGTAAACAAATAAATCAAACACTAAAAGGACTGATAGGAACAGCACGGGTGAACTAATGAGCTGGTGAACTTTAGTTAACCAACCTCACAGCTGGGTGGTGACTCATTAGAAACTGTAGCATCACTGGATTCATATCTCGTGGAAACAATCTTTAATTTTAAAGTCCATTCACAGAGAACCCCCTTTCATCTAAATGCTTCTGTTACCATGTCACTTTGTTGCTTTTGCAGCTGAATTTCCTCTTTGTAGAACAATAAAAGATTATTCTATTCACACCTATACCTGCTCCTTGTAGTGGCTATCAAAACTACACACATCTAGGTAAAATGCTGTTAATAATTTAAGAGCTTTTTCACATTTAATCTGCCTTTTTTCCTACACAATTTAACAGGAAAACAAACATCTTTTATGGATAAAAATGAAAAACTGGTTACAAATATGTACAGACCATTTGTTGAAGCACTTTTTGAAATAACTTCAGCATTCAGTTATCATTAGAAGGAGTCGATCAGCATCCCACACATAGACCTGGTAATATTTGCCATCTTGTAAAACTTCTTAACTTTGTCAGAGTCTAAGGAAATGACTTGTTCACAATTTAATTTAGTTCAATAATGCCTAATACTTACCTAATTCAGTTTTGTAACTCATAACTCATATCATCCAAGTATCTTCAAAGAGTTGTTGTGGGTGGTGATACTGTGGGCAGGAAGGATCTCCAGCGGTGGTCAGTCTTGCACTGAATCTGAAAAAGCCTCTGACTGAAGATGTTGCTGTATGACAGTCTCATGACTGTCATTACATGTTTATAGCTCAAAATCTGGGCAGCAGAGACGATATTTAACAGTAACATGTCCTGGATGACACTATCAGTTGTTAGCAGGCACTGATAATCCACCTCATTTTCTTTTACCGTGCTTCTTTAAATCTCTGTTTGGCCATTAGAAAGCTGAGCAGAGAGACATTGGAGTTGAAGATATGATATGTGCCCATTATGATCAGTGGAAGAGATAGTTTGAACTTCTTCCTTCTCTTCCTGCTCTTTGGCTCTGCTTTGCATTCATGAACCCTTTTTTAAACTCCTCTGGGATTTGGGTTCATAGCCTAGGTTTTATTTGAGCTTTTTTCTGTTCTATCTGTGTCTCTGCTCTGTCTTTTCAAACCCCCAGTCAGTCCTGGCAGATGGCTGCTCGTACTTTGGCAGGTTCTGCTAGAGGTTTCTTCCTGTTAAAGAGGATTTTTTCCTCTCCACTGTCGCTACATGCTTGCTCAGTATAGGGGATTGCTGAAAAGTCAACGACACAATGCAGGCAATTGTGTTCTGTCGCTACATGTTTATCTGGGAGGAGTGAATGCTGCAAGTCAACGACTCAATGCAATCTGCTGGGTTTCCTTAGATAAAACACTTTTAAACTGATTCGAATAATGAACTGAAGGATTAATTGGTATGTGTGTACAAATACAAGAAAAGTCATTTCAATTCAAAATGCCCTGAGATGACATTTTGTATATAAACTGAATTGAAGTTGAAAAATGAGATGTTAATCCGCTGCTTACACATCATAACTACTGTCCAAAATTAGAAGCAAAAGTCCTTCCAGCTGCACATTATTCAAAACCAGGTAATCATTGTAAACTAAAATCTCTCTCCTTTACCAGCTTTCAGGCAAACGTAAACATACTAAGGTTTTGGGCCATAACTGCCAGCCAGTTATGGCACAAAACCTTAGTATTTCAACTATTTATAATTACATGCAGCATCACAAAAACAACCGATCCATCCAAGTAAAAGAAAACGCATGATACTGCCACCATATTTTATGGTTTTACGTTTTTCATTCGGTGATGTGCAGAGTTGTTTTTGTGCCATACGTACCTTTTTGGAATTGAGGTACAGGCTTGCTTTTTTAAATCAGTCTGTAACAAATTCCCTGAGCTTTTACCCAGACTAGATGTTTTCTTTGGAATAAGATTCTTCCATCTTGTAACCCAAGTATTTAATGTGGGTTACATACTACATACATGTGGAGAATACACTAAATTTTGAATGCAGAACACAACCAGTACTCTGCAGAAATTCTTGCAACTGCTTCAGTGTTGCTGTCAGCTTCTTGACAGCCCTGCTTTTTAATCAGCTTTGAAGAAACATTCAACTTTGGTAATTTTGCAAAAGTTGAATCTGATTGATACTTGTGTGCAATGATAGTATTCTGGCCCTTTTAAAGCTCTGCAAACTATGGCCTCAGAAATAGTAGGTAAACGTGCTAGTTGTCATATTTTCTGCATTTGCTCAAAAGTACATACCAAAAGAAAAAAATAATGTTATATGCAATAATTAAACCAAAAGGTGTTTTAAATAAGTAACCAGTGAATACTGGGGACCTCACAAATATAGGAGCAATGCTGCAAGTTTCCAAAAAAAATGCACGTGAGAAATTCTATGTAAATAATTCTGCTTTAATCCGCTTTATGCTATACTGCAGAAACAATAGTGTAGTGTCATTTCAACTTATTTATGTCAGGTCAAATATTGATGCAGCTGGTCCTTCATGGCAAAACACAAAAGCAGCCTTACTATGCAATACTATTTCACGTAAGAATTTAGGAATTCATGGTTGTGTACAACAAGAAGGTAAAAAATAGAATGCTGCATTATTGGAACACATTTACATGCAGGATCCGTTGTGTTGTGTCAAACAGAATTGTATTGTTTCTATTTGCTCCTAACTAGTCACTAAACGACAGACGTGTTTAGCTAATCACACAATTAGCATTTATCCAGGAATGATGTGAAATCACGTTTCAGTTGCCTCCTTTTGAAGTAAAAAAAAAAGAAACATTTAAGAAAATAGCAAGAGCAGTATATTTACAGTATCCACCATTAGAACAGCATTGGTCCTCCCCACGGTCCTGGTAGGGGAATTTCTGCTGCCCCAGCACAATTGGACAGAGACAAAGGTTCAAAGCAAAGCAAAGGCCCTTTCCTTCCCTTACACTTTTTACTTTTATGCAACAACATTCGTTACAAAGTAAACCGAGCTTCTTTAGGGACAGGGTGAACGGCTATCTGGTTTTTCAAATGTAGTGATGTTGGGGGAAGGTGGTGTGGTGGTTTCTGCTCTGCAAGCACTCACAAATGGATCTTTTCTTTAGAAACAGCTATAACTTGATGTCTACTTTTTCCTATTCACATGTGCATAATCTGGTTTCAACCTCTGCCCCTCATGCTGGATTTTAAAATGTAGACAGTTTTTTGAATATCTTAGAGTTACCCCTTTGAATGGGTATTGTCACAAATTCACCTCAAACCACTTCTGGTTTTAAACCACCCCAGGTAGCATACGTACCTCACTGTTGCAGAATGAAGTACACGCGTCGAAATGAGTTTGCTGATCTTGTGATTACAGTTATGTCCAATTATACATAGCTAATATGTTTACCAAATACTTAGATTTATATTTATTGTATGTGATATTTAAATGATCAATCTCTATTTAGCATGGTCTTTATAGCAAAAACAAATATTTCATATTTAGAATAGCGGTAATTAAATGTAGGTAGTAAGGTGTTGACACATTTGTTGTTGGTTGCAGGCATTTGTCTGGGCAAAAATGTCACGCACACACAAATAATTGTCATGATTTTAGGTAGCTTTTTGACCCATATGCAGAATCAACATGGAGACACAGGTAAAAGTTAAAACAATGTTAATAGAAAAAAAAACATGTTTTTAGGATGTGCGTCTCACTTCGGAACAGGAGTGGCTTCTAGAGACAGAGTTTGACACTTACTGAGTGGATTCAAGTGATGGAAGGAGGAAGGTTTCTGTAATATTGGGCGCTTATTGTTGGTTTGGGAAGTGCGATGCGGAGGTGGAAGAGTGCAGGAATCCAGAGCAGAAGGTAAGTTCAACGGGTTGACTTTTTTGTTATCCGTGAGGTCCAGTTATTTCCAGAAAGAGGGGCGCTGGAGAGCGAGCAGGTAGAGATTCGAAGAATCTGGATCCCCACCGCTGTGGGAGACTGGAGGAATGGGGGAACCCTGGAGATTTGACTAGTGATGGTTAATCACCAGCCATCGGCTTGTTGCTCCACAGCTCCTTATGAAGCTCATTGGAACCATAACTAATTAATTCCCGGTGTGCAGACCGCAGTAGTTGGATTGCATACTCTAATCAGCCTCCTAGGACACAGGTCGGACAAAACACAAACAAACCCCCCCAAATCCTAACAGTAATGGAATCTCGTCTATACAGTCCTTACAGAAGGTGGCAATGATGTTGAGTTGATGTCCATGGTTTCACATTCTAGAATTCATGTACTGTTGGCTTATAACTGATCAAGGCAAATTGCAGGTAGGACACATTCTAAATGAAAAACTACCCTAACAGGTAAAGGGATGAAGACTGGATGCCCTTGGCACTTGAGCAGTAAATAATGCCACCATTTAGAAATACCTATCACTGTAATTGTGGCTTCTCAGCTCTGGACAAAACACAGAAAACAGACAAAACATTAAGCATGTACTGAGAGTTGCTTTGTCTACTGCTTTGATTAATTTCAGCAAGGGAAAAAGGGAAGTAATATTACAGTACATGTAACTGATTTTAAAGTAAAGAGGTTTCATGTAATCCTCTTAAGAAAATATAAACAGAAAATAACAATGGGTCAGATCAAAAGTTACTGAAAACCAAACTAGTAGGATACAACTATTCCGACCTAAACATACCACTTAAAGTTCCATACATTACATCTATAACTAAAACACATTTACCAATATTCGTGAATGTTATGCTAACTAAGGAAAACCAACCAAAATAACCACTAAAACAACTGACCGAGAGCATCCAGTATCAAGTAGCATACATACCGAATGCTGGTTTTCAAGTTTTTCCATCAGTGAAACTAACTTATCAAAGATAAATGTGTTTAAACAGGGCTCAGAAATGCAATCTACCTCAAGCTTTCTTTCCAGATCCGCTTCACATTTGATAAGCTCAAAAACAACAACCCCCCCACTGAGTCTGAAAAGTCTATCGTTCTGTCCTTTTCAAAACCAAACAGCTAGTGATACCACATCCTGTTTTGTGATGAGAAAAACGTCCCTTGTCATCTCTTTGGTGGCTTAGGTGTTTCTTGACTTTCACGATTTAGCAACACCCCTTTTAAAAGATACGGACTGGACTGTAGATCTGTGTAGCACATATTCGTTTGCTTGAACAGAAGCAACACACAGTCTACCCTTTGTTCATTCAAATATGTTACAATGTATTATGATCAACAGTTTTCAAACTTTTTAAGCAAAGGTAAGTGGACTGAATTTATTTAGTGCCTTTCTAGTTATACAGGTCACTCAACATGCTTTGCACAGCCAGGTTTACCCAGTCACACTCACAAATGTGCGCACAGTCATACGATATGCAGATCAGAAGGCAACTTGGTCCCTTGCCCTGGAGCACATTGACAAGTGGAGGAGGAAGCTGGAATGAAACACACAACTTTCACTTGGTAGCATGACTAAATTAGACTAAACTTTTATTGGCTGGACTCTGGAACAGACTCATAGAGTTTCAAAATTATATTTGTATCCACCTCATAATCAAGGGTGTCTTCAAAAGGGAGATAAGCTAGAACCTCTTGTAGTGTACCATGACATTTTGCAATGCAAAAAAATAGTGACCAGAGTTCATGTGAACACTGCAAAGCCTGTGCTATCCAATAAAAGGGCGAAATAAAACAATCCGCTTTATGGAATTCATTTACCAATCCAACATTCTTGTTCATGTTTAAAGGCATTTTTTTAAAGAAAACACAGTAAGCAAACGCAACAGAACCAGTGGTAGATGTTGCAGGGATAGCACATTCAAGCCCCACCTTTTCCCTTTCAGTTGGAACTGTATCAGCTGTGCTTTTGTCAGAGCCTCAAGTTGTACTCTGGGAAGTCAGAACTTCATACTAGCATCAACTCTTGAACCAGGAGAGCCACTGGTGTCAGATAAGGGATCATACCCAAAAGAGTGAAAAGAGTCCCTCCCCCGAGTTCAGGATCACCCTTGGGGTCCAAAAAAACCCCTTCAAGTCTACCTGAAAACATTTTGCTTGGCTTCGTGTCAGAGGATGGACTGGTAGTTGGCAGGAATCACCAGGAGACACAGTAGGCACACCGACAGAAATCTCAGAACATAAGATAGCACAATGAGGTTTGACTTCACCAATTTCCTTGGAACCAGATTCTTTCAATCATTTTGATAAACTGCGTTGGATAAGAAATGGAGGGATTGCTCTGTCATTTTATGACATAGATCTAGTTTTTCTGGAGCAGGACAATCCAGAAAATGTCGACTCTCCTCCTAAATAATCCATCAATTCATTAATAGTTAATAGTTAATGAAAGAAAGGCTTAAGTATTTTTTACTGTTGTTTGTACATGAAAATGAGCTAAAATCAGCATTGAAAAATTAAAGCCTTTCAGTTAAATGTAGATAACACAGAAAAATTAGAAATACCCAACTGAAGCTGTGATTGGCCATTTTTCATCCAGCCATCCATCCATTTTCTGTACCTGTCATTCCTATGCAGGGTTGTGGGGGGGGGGGGGCATTTTTCATTTTAAACATTATTTATCTTCACTCAGAATTAAGCAATAGGGCAGTGTGTGGTGTAGGGGCATAGCAGCCCCCATATGCAGAGACTGATAGTCTTCAATGGATCAGGCCGGGGTTTTTGGGATCTTTGAAACATGTCTTCCCCCTTCTCTCTCTACCCATTTCCAGTCTGATCTGCTGTTAATAAAGGCTGCTATTGCCAAAAAACCTTTAAAAAAAGAATTAAGCAACAAGAAATAAAACCAGCACAGGACTTCCAGTCATATTTTTATTGGTGGATGACGATTATGGTACCTTAATGCCTAAAATGATGGTGTCTTCACACCAGCATATACAGAGAGACATGGTATGATTAGGTGGGGAATGCTGACAAATTTCACACCTGGGGCAGCGCATGGTAGAGCAGGCGCCCCATATATAGAGGCTGTTGGTCCTTGGACACAGCCATCTGGGAATCGATTCCTGACCCTGGGGCATCTGCTGCCTGTTATTCTTCTCTTCTCGCTCTGCCCGTTTCCTCTTTGATTACTATAAATAAAGACCACTAGTCCCACAAAAAAAAAAATAATTACACCTTCTTTTTGGTTTGGTTCACTTTCACACTGCATTCTGGAAAGCAGACTAAACCACCTAGAGAAAGTGTCAAGCAGTTACTACCGCTCCTCATTCGGGGCACTATCACAAGATTAGGCAAGGCAATTTTATTTGTATAGCACACTACCAGCAACAAGGCAATTCAAGGTGCTTTACATAAAAACAGCAATAAAGCATAAAACACACACAAAATATATGAAACATTAATACATTACACAAAGGCAGTTATAAACAGATGTGTTTTTAGCCTTGGTTTAAAACAGCCCAGTGTTTCAGCAACTTTGCAGTTGTCTGGAAGTTTGTTCCAGAAAAGGGGAGCATAGAATCTGAAAGCTGCTTCTCCATGTTTGGTTCTAATTCTAGGGATTTTGAGTAGACCGGAATTAGAGGACCTGAGTGGTCTCGGGGGGTTGGTATAGTGACATTCAATGATTATAAACTAGTAAATGTATTTTGAAGTCTATTCTCTGAGCTACAGGGAGCCAGTGTATAGACTTCAGAAATGGGGTGATATGCTCTACTTTCATGGTCCTAGTGAGTACGTGGGTAGCAGCGTTCTGGATCAGGTGCAGCTGTCTGATTGACTTTTTAGGCAGACCTGTGAGGACACTGTTGCATTAAAAAATCCGACTAAAGATAAACGCATGGATGAGTTTTTTGAGGTCCTGTTGCGATATTAGTCCCTGATAAACCCTCGGCCTAATTTGAAGCCTGTTTCTCGAAAAATGCTTACCCATTAAAAATTAGTATATTTCAGCAACCAAAAGGAGTATTTGAACCATTTTGGTGTCATTGTAAAGGTAACATTGAGTAGAATTGACAGAAGTATCATTATGCATGTTATCTGTTACTGGTTAGGAGAAACTGAAGATAGAACACAGCAGAAATGTGTTTTTTTTGCTCCGCCTAAAAGAAACAAACATGTTTTATATTGAAAAACTCTATGGATATTGCTTGAATGGTAGTGGTTACTCAATAAAATGTAAATACAACATGTGGACATTATCTCTGCAAAACTTGATACTGATTATGTGAAGCAGGACAAAACCAGAGAGGTTTTAATACAGGCAAGTCAGGCGAGGTGTCCAGTTTGGCACAAAGTGCCATTTCTATTTTTGTCATGTAAAAGTTATATTTTTTATTTTAATGTCACATAGTGTTCAGTAGTCCTAAAAGAAACACTTTTGGGCTTTTTTGGAAAAAAAATCTGATAATAATGCAATAATGTATATATGTATATTTTTATCCTGTGCGTTGTGCACCCTCTTGCGTAATGTGCCTGTTTTGCCTGCTGGTAGTTTTATTTTACGCAAAGACCTACCCTCGCAGCGGATTGGTCATTTTTGATGAGCGATACCTCGTTGGATTCGTAGAAGCCTATAGAATAACGCCAAAACTTTCCAAACAAGATTGACAACACAGCCAGCCAACCAGAGAGCCGAGAACAGAGCCACCAGGAAGTGCCAGCATTCTCAGCAAACAGACGACAAACAGTTTCTAGGAGCCACAAATAGTAAGAGAAACGCCCAAAAAGTTCTGAATGGTGCATAAGAGATGGAAGTATCAGAAAATAACGTTTATTTGCCGAAGAAATCATCTTTACACGGCAAAACAGCAAAGGTAAGGCAAATCTTACTACTGCGATTCTGAAAAGTGATTTCCTGTTGTGTTATACTTTGGCTTATATCTCCGCGGTGCGTTGGTGTAGCGTCTTGGCTGATGTATCCTTGGAATCGGCTGGTTCTCTGGTTTCATTTGAGGGGCTGGTTGTGAATTTAGGACAAAGGATTGCTGCGGTAGAGCCAGAAATGTGGCGGCTGGGTTGACAAAACTATGTTGTTAGGTTGACAAAACTATGATGTTACGAGTTTGTTCGCATATAGTTATTTACGTGGCATCTGAGTTGTGTTTGTGGTTGGTAAAAATAGTTTAGATAGCCTTGTAGCGCGTGGTCTTTTGTTTAATTTGATGTGCATTATGACTATTTTTTCTGTCAGGTTGTGTTGTCCCAAGCCTGTTGAGAAAAGTAATTCCCTAGGTCCCCCAGTTGGGGGACCCTCGGGTTTAACAGGTTCTTCAGATGGTAGAAGAGTGACCTTGTTTTGGCTTTTATGTGACCCTGGAGATTCAGATCTGAGTACACCTAGGTTCTAGCTGTAACTGAATCTGTGTGCTGACTCTTGATCTTTTCTCTTTAGGTCCAAAGATAATTACTTCTGTTTTGTTTCTGTTCAGCTGGAGAAGATTATGGCACATCTATTTATGGATTTGCTTAATGCATTTGCTTAGCATTTGGATGGGTTCAAATTCCTCTGATGACATTGTAATGTACAATTGATTATCATCTGCATAGTTATGTTAGCTAATTTTATTGGTTATAATCTGGGCTAGTGGGAGCATGTAGATTTCAAATAGGAGGAACCCCAGGATGCAGCCCTGGGGCCCTCCACAGGTGATTTGTGTCTGTTCTGATGAAAACTTGGCTATTGACACAAAGGGAATTTTGAGCAACAAGTGGGTCAAAGCAAGTTGTTTTAAAGTTTTATCAAAATCGCAACTTTCCCTAAATCCCATTTGAGTTACAAATATTTTATCATTAATAATTTTTCCCAAATGATAGAGTTTAGTAACCAAACCTAATTTTCAGAAATATATATCTGCACATTGAATTTGTTTATGTTCCACAAATCCATAAAGTATTGCCTACCTGAGCCACAGAAGCGCTGTTACCATCATCCTTCTACCAAATGTATTACCCTTTCAGGACCTGCTGTTAAGTGAAGTGCCACCCAACAGTCAAACAAATCTGTTTCTGACTGGATTGTTAAATTAGTGAATTACATGACATTGACCAATCAGTTGAGAAAACTAAACATCCTGTCATCATTAGTATTAGCAAGATACTCACACACAACTATTTCCAGTATCCTCCTGCAACAGAAAACAATAATTATTGGTCTTTAACTTTGCTGATTTGCTACTAGGGTTACATAGGCAAAGATAAATAATTTATATACAGTATGTCCATAAATCATACGTATAATCACATTTTGTCTTTGGTTCTCTGGATAGACCAGTGGGTTTGCCACGGCAAGCACGCCTCACAAGGGTTTCAGTAAGCAAAGACCCATTGTCAGGATTTTCCATATTCCTGTGAAGCCTGATCTTGGTCCCCTGCTCTCTGCCCCTCCCTTACCTTCACCTGTGCCTCTACACTTACCGCTCCTACTTGGCTGCTAATTGCTGATTGTTCTCACCTGTGCTGCTGGTTACATAAAATGCTGTTCTGCGCTCGGTCCAAGATCGTCTGTCGTCATTCACCATCACAGCTTTCGAGCGGGTCATGTCTGATATTTTGATCGTGTTCCTGACCTAGTTTCTGCCTCTTTACCATCGTCTCTAAGTCCAGCCCCTGGTTTATGTTTCTGGATTTTTGTTTATTGCCTTTGTCTCATTGCCTTCACCTGTTGCTGACTTTTTACCCAACAACAGAACAAAGGATTACGGACCACATGATCAATCCCTTTCCCACGGTGAAACCAGATCATTGTAGCTATAAGTGTAAACAAATTTACCTTGTTATAGGCACTCCTGTTCACCACAGCTCCTTCTCTCTGGGATTCCAGTATGTAGAGCATTATCTGTACTGTCCTGCGGGTGTAACTGTCCCCAAACAGACACAATCCTCTTTCTCCGTCATTACTCCAAGTGCTCCTGACAAGCAAGTCCCAAAGAAGAAAACCAGGGAAACCACCTCTGCTAGGTAAACCTCTATTTCCTGTTTACATAATCTTCCTAATTTGTGCTGTCAGTCACTCATCCTCCTATCTCTGTTACAGTCTGACTAGAGCTGACTGAGAATGAATGAATGAATGAATCAATCAATCAATCAATCAATTCTTATTCATATAGCATATTTCTTCCAAACAATGTTGCCCAAAATGCTTCACATTATAAAAACAAGCTAACCTAAACAGACAAACCCATTAAAGCAAATTGCATAAATAGTCAAATGAAATACTAATAAAACCGAATTAAAAATAAAAAGTAAATAATAAAAGACTATTGAGCCTTTAGGAGCCAAAAGCCATCCAGAATAAATATGTCTTGAGTTTGGATTCAAACAAAGGCAAACTAGTGATGCTAGAGAAGCTGTCAAGTTCCAGCTTGCCCATTTTCATTGTAATCAATGAAAACTGGAAACAAACTGGAAACTAACCACTTCCAGTTTGTGGATTACTTTTTGTATCTAAATGATAAAAACCTCTTTACACTCATGTTTTCAAAAGGGCACATATTTTCTAGTTTGGTCAGCATCTATATCAATCTAAACGAAGTGGACAATCCATGGAAACAAACTTAATGGGGACCAAACGTCTATGTGAAAGCAAGGTAAGTTATTTTAAAGATTCTTGGAGGTGACTGTGCTGTACCTAAAGCACAGCTATGTTCTGGGGTATAAGATTTATATTTAGTTGTAGCATTTAGTGGCAGTTTATCTGTGTGACGCATGACAGAAAATTAGAATGTGGTGATGGACTGCTGAGGAGCACATCCTGCTCGCTGGAGGACACTGTGTCCCATAACTGTCACTTAACCAAATAAGCAATAATCCCTCAGTAGTTTAATGAGCCTGGACTTAATCAAACCTTAAATACAAAGGTGTCAAAGAAGGCGACACTAATGAAGGTCAATTGTAAAACTGTGATGTGGGTCAATATGAAGTCAACTAATTTCACTTTGCATGTGTCTACTTGTGTACTCTTTCTATTATAATATCATAAAACAAAGCCATTAATACCCATTATAGAGTTACCCTGTAGTTCTGAAACACACACACACGTTTCTCGGTGGCTAGCTAATGCAGTGTGACCCCATCCGTCTTTCAGCCTTATCTCCCCTGGAGAGTGTGTGTGTGAGAGAGAGAGAGAGAGAGAGAGAGAGAGAGAGAGAGAGAGAGAGAGAGAGAGAGAGAGGAGAGAGAGAGAGAGAGAGAGAGAGAGAGAGAGAGAAAAGGAATTAAATGAAGGAAAGATATTACTCCTTGAGTGTCCAGAGGCTTCTCATCTCTCTGGTTTTCCTCTATCTGCTCCTTCTTTTTCATCCCTTGTTTCCTCCTCTTGCTAAGCTCCCAAACTGTCATCCACACACAAAAGCCTATGATTCATTGCCGACGTATACACACTCACTTACACACATGGGGCCTCGTCTTTACACAAGCAGTGTAAGAAGGCTCAGACTGAGGGAGGAGAAACCTGACAACTTGAGAATCAAAATGAACCCTCTTTTATTGCTCCAGCTTTAAGTCATCTATCTATCTATCTATCTATCTATCTATCTATCTATCTATCTATCTATCTATCTATCTATCTATCTATCTATCTATCTATCTATCTATCTATCTATCTATCTATCTATCTATCTATCTATCTATCTATCTATCTATCTATCTATCATCTAATCCATAAAATATTTTTAAATGAAATATGTACTTGGTTTTTTTTCACCCCACAGTTGCAAACAGATATACCTGTTTTAAAGTCTATAACATTTAAAATTTACAAGAAAAACTACAATTTAGCACTGTTCCTCCACAACACTGCTTTCAAAAGTTACTGGTACCTGGTGAAATAGTACCTCCCTATCAAGGCAACTTACGTTTTACCATTTAAGGGCAGTGAAAACACATGAGGTTAGTAATAGCCTCAGGAAGCAACACTGGTTTCTTGAAAAGGTTTCTGTAGTAGAACCGCGTCTAGCAGCATTCTCACAGTGCTCAATATCTTTCTGTCTGTCATTGGGGTATCTAAAAAGCTGTCACACCAGTGATTTAAGAGGGGTTGGATTTGAAGATGCCATCAAATGCATGGTTCAGCAAACCCACTGTCATCTGGACAGAGCAGGCAGCACTGTGAGAATAATGTTCTTTGATTTCTCCAGTGTGTCTAACACAGTACAGGCTTACTTACTATGCAAGAAGACACTTGTGGATCTCCCACAATCACCTGGATTATTGACTGCCTGACATGCAGACCACAGTTTGTGAAACTCAAAGGTTATGTGTCTGACTAGGGAATCCGCAGCAGAGGAGCACCATGTAGGGTTGTACTCTCACCATTTCTCTTCCCTCTAAATACCTCAGTCTTACAGTACAAGTCAGAGTCCTGTCATCTGCAGCAATATTCAGGGGACTCTGTAGTTGTTTGTTGTCAAAGCAATGGAAAAGAGACTGAGGTACAGACACGTACTCTCCATCCAACCTACAGTGTTTATTGAAAAATGTATATTGTTTTGAATATCAACAAAACAAAAGGCATGATTGTAGATTTTCAGAGTTAGAGGAAGATGTAAAAAAAAAAATTATCAGGGGAGAAGTGGAGGGTGTGGAGTATAAACTGGCTAGACTCTAGATGAAACACTGATGCTGCTTACAAGAATGGACCAAGCAGACTAGATTTCCTGAGAAAGCTTTGTCTTAAGATCTTGCAGTAAGATGTTAAAAATCTTCTACTAGTCTGTTGTGGAGAGTGAAATCTATTCTGCTGTCATCTGTCGGGAAAGAAGCATCAGAACCAGAACTGTTCTGAAAACTATTCTGGAGCCTCTCGGTCCAGAAACTGCAGGTCTAAATTGACACTTCTGGCATTTATCTTAAAAATACATAAACAACACAATATCTTCAGTCTGAGGTCTCCTCAGTTCCACAGCAATAGAAACCACCACAGGACTGTCAGGTTCCGTGGATTTTGCTTTGTTTTCCTTCCACTTAATTTCCTTCCCCTCTGTACCCTAAGCTGCTTTCTTGTTTTGTTCCCTCCTGTTTGTGTTTAAACCTAGTTCTTTTCCTTATCTAGTCTTTTCATGTTAGATTATTTCCTTGTCTTTATTAGTTTATTCTCTCTAGTGTTTCCTTAGGTCCCCTTCCTAGACTTCTTATCTTTAGTTAAGAGTTTTCTGTCTCCCTACCATTCTACCTCTCTTCCCAGCTGATTGTTTCCACCTGCTCTCTCCCTCTCACCCGCATCTGATTCCCCTAATTGGTCATTGGTCCCCTCTCACTTCCTCCTCAGTATAAATCCTACTCTCATTCAGTCACTAGTCGCTGGTCCGTCGTCAATCTTTCCCTGTCTGGTTCGTGTTCAGTTCCTGTTTCCTCCTCATCGCTGCATTTTTGGTTCTCCTAGTTCTGTAAGTTTTTGCTATAAATAAATTATTGAAGTTTTATTCTTTGCTGCCTTTGGGTCCTTAATCCGACAAACATGACAAGGAGATCCTTCCTGTCTGCAACAACCATCTATAATTACTGAGGAAAATGAAAGATTTTACAAAATGTGATCTTAAATTAAATCAAATAGTTTAGAATAATTTACTAAATGCCTTCCCCATTTTTTTGAATTGAAACAATTTTAATGTGTTTGAAAATCTGAATGTGAATGATGTGATTCTCTATCCATCCATTGTCTATTCCATAGACTGCATATAAAAGATGGACGGAGCCTCTGTGACGTTACTCCTAGGTTTTCTGTAGAGCTGAATTGAAACCATATGGGCGGTTCCCACCACCGCCATCTTGTCTGCGTCACGTGTCTTGTCACGCCTGGAAAATACAATGGGCATACAATACAGTAGAGCTGAGAGTGGGGCTGTAAAGGTGGGGCCGGATGATCGACACCCATCAAACTCTGAGCTGATGTAGCCATGAGCTAACTGAGCTAACCTGGAGCTAACTGATGCTAACACAGGTTAGTGTGGGCTTTTAGCCAGAAAACCACAGTTGAGCAACTCTGCTACCCCTCTGACAAAATTATGGCCTAAAAGGCAAGCCTTGCTGGTCCATAACTTATACTAAAATATTTTTTTTTAAATAAAATTTTAATTAAAACAAGTATTAATAATCAATGTGTAAAGAAGAAATGTGATCATTTCAACCCATTTTTGACAAAGCAGCGTTATCTTAAATACATAGCAGAAAGTTCAGTTTATTTATATAGCGGCAATTCACAACAGGTGTCCTCTCAAGGCACTTAACAAGAAGTCATTTCAATACATTTATACAAACATTCCAATCAGTTAAAAAGTTTCCTATTTAAGGAATCCCAGCAGATTGCGTCAGTCATTGGCGTGAGGTTGGGCAGACTTTATATATATATATATACAGGTCCTTCTAAAAAAATTAGCATATTGTGATAAAGTTCATTCTTTTCCATAATGTAATGATAAAAATTAAACTTTCATATATTTTAGATTCATTGCACAACAACTGAAATATTTCAGGTCTTTTATTGTTTTAAAACGGATGATTTTGGCATACAGCTCATGAAAACCCAAAATTCCTATCTCAAAAAATTAGCATATCATGAAAAGGTTCTCTAAACGAGCTATTAACCAAATCATCTGAATCAACTAATTAACTCTAAACACCTGCAAAAGATTCCTGAGGCTTTTAAAAACTCGCAGCCTGGTTCATTACTCAAAACCACAATCATGAGTAAGACTGCCGACCTGACTGCTGCCCAGAAGGCCATCATTGACACCCTCAAGCAAGAGGGTAAGACACAGAAAGAAATTTCTGAACGAATCGGCTGTTCCCAGAGTGCTGTATCAAGGCACCTCAGTGGGAAGTCTGTGAGAAGGAAAAAGTGTGGCAGAAAACGCTCCACAACGAGAAGAGGTGACTGGACCCTGAGGAAGATTGTGGAGAAGGACCGATTCCAGAACTTGGGGGACCTGCGGAAGCAGTGGACTGAGTCTGGAGTAGAAACATCCAGCGCCACCGTGCACAGGCATGTGCAGGAAATGGGCTACAGGTGCCGCATTCCCCAGGTCAAGCCACTTTTGAACCAGAAACAGCGGCAGTAGCGCCTGACCTGGGCTACAGAGAAGCAGCACTGGACTGTTGCTCAGTGGTCCAAAGTACTTTTTTCGGATGAAAGCAAATTTTGCATGTCATTCGGAAATCAAGGTGCCAGAGTCTGGAGGAAGACTGGGGAGAAGGGAATGCCAAAATGCCTGAAGTCCAGTGTCAAGTACCCACAGTCAGTGATGGTCTGGGGTGCCATGTCAGCTGCTGGTGTTGGTCCACTGTGTTATCAAGGGCAGGGTCAATGCAGCTAGCTATCAGGAGATTTTGGAGCACTTCATGTTTCCATCTGCTGAAAAGCTTTATGGAGATGAAGATTTCATTTTTCAGCACGACCTGGCACCTGCTCACAGTGCCAAAACCACTGGTAAATGGTTTACTGACCATGGTATTACTGTGCTCAATTGGCCTGCCAACTCTCCTGACCTGAACCCCATAGAGAATCTGTGGGATATTGTGAAGAGGAAGTTGACAGACGCAAGACCCAACACTCTGGATGAGCTTCAGGCCGCTATCGAAGCCTCCTGGGCCTCCATAACAACTCAGCAGTGCCACAGGCTGATTGCCTCCATGCCACGCCGCATTGAAGCAGTCATTTCTGCAAAAGGATTCCCGACCAAGTATTGAGTGCATAACTGAACATAATTATTTGAAGGTTGACTTTTTTTGTATTAAAAACACTTTTCTTTTATTGGTCGGATGAAATATGCAAATTCATTGAGATAGGAATTTTGGGTTTTCATGAGCTGTATGCCAAAATCATCAGTTTTAAAACAATAAAAGACCTGCAATATTTCAGTTGGTGTGCAATGAATCTAAAATATATGAAAGTTAAATTTTTATCATTACATTATGGAAAAGAATGAACTTTATCACAATATGCAAAGTTTTTGAGAAGGACCTGTGCATATCTTTACTTACTGAAAGAAATGGAGCAGAGAGTTCTTGGACGGTTTGTTAGTGCAATTCATACCACAGCAAGCCATATTTGTCCAATAAGTGCATGATTAACAACTGAACACAAATAAACATTGGGAATGCAACTGATGGTCAAGTTCAGAGAAACAAAATGGCCTAGACTAATGTGAGGCTGTGGCTGCCTTCCCTGGAGCAAGCAGGGGGCAAAGCCACTAGCCACCTGCGCTGTCGGCTCATCTGAGACTTTTCAATCAAAAGGACACGAAATCAAAATTTCAAGCTTAAATTACATCTAAACTGAGTTTAAAAAAAATAACGCACCTCAGAGTTGTCATGACGATAAACTTGACTTATGAAACATTAAAAAAAAAGTTTTTTACCAGGCTGTAAACATGTTTATTTCTCCTGTGAAGTTGGCATTTTTAACATGGGAGTCAATGGGAATTTGCTCCTTTCTGCAGCCAGCCCCTAGTGAATGAAGGGGGAATTGCAATTTTTGTCACTACCGCATAGGCTTCAATTTTGACCTCCGGAGTTTCCCCCTTGGTCTATACCCGCTTATCTTTTCAGCTTTGCAGGGTGTCTGGTGCTTATCTCCCTAGACAGGTCTTCAGTCTGTCACAGGGCAACACGGAGTCTTAGGACTAAAACCCACTCACATAAAGCCGTTCAGAGAGACCAACTAAATCTGTATTTCTCCAGCTTCAAGTTGTTGTTTTTTTAATATTCATGGGCATTTTAGCTTTCCATGTTGTCATTGTCATCCCATTCAGACTCAGTGGAGTGAGGATGAAACTTTATAACTCAGTTGACTCCCACAAGTCAGTTACATAGATTCCAATTGATCCTAGTCTTAAAATAATGCAGTTAAGTTCACGTTATTATTTAAACTGGTGCAACAGACCCTGAAGATACTTGAAAGTATATTGTTCACAAATAAAAGGAAAAATAGAGCGGGAGAGAGATTGGTCCATCAGCGAATCTATCTAGACAGATTCACGGATGTGAACGCTGAGCAGATAGGTGAAGCTCTGGATTTATTGGTGGAGCTACATTGCTACCCTTATCTATAGAGATGACCTCTGCATAGTGACCGAAAGATCGCAGATACAAGTGGTTAAAATGAGCTTCCTCAGCAGGGTGTCTGGGTGTGCGGTTTCAGCCTGAACACTAGGGGGCAGTAGGAGAATGAAGGATAGGTAGCTGCTCCAGAGAGTGATGGAGAATAAGGTAATGAGCAGGAAGAGAGGTGATCTGATGTCTGTTGATCTACCGTCTGTTTATGTTCAGAAATAAAGGACTACAATTGAAGTAACGGTGTGCTTCCTGAAGACTCCACGCTGGGCTCTCCCTTGGAGATGGGGTCAAAAGTTTCAGTCATCCAGGAGGGGCTTAGAGTAGAGCTACTGCTCCTCCACATCAAGAGGAGCCAGCTGAGATGACTCTGGCATCTGGTTAGGATGCATCCTGGACTCTTCCTTGGTGAGGTTTTCCGGACAAGTCCTACTGGGAAGAGACTCAGAAAAAGACCCAGAACACGCTGGAGGGAGCTGGTGCTCAGCTGGCCTGGGAAGTGGCTGGGAAGATGATGATGATCCCAGGAACTGATCATCCCCGTGTCCTGTTATCAACTTTACTTTCTTTAGTATTGAAAGTACTATTACATCAGTTCTTTTTGTTCTTTCTGTGTTTCTACTCTGTCTTCTGGAACCCCCAGACAGACATGACAGATGGCCACTCGTTCTGAGCCAGGGTCTGCTGGGGGCTTCTTCATGTTGAAGGGGAGTTTTTCTCTCACTACATGCTTGTTCAGTATGAGGGATTGCTGTGGTTGGAGTCTGTTACTGTTTAAATAAACTGTCTGTTTAACTAAAACTTTAAACTGGAATGTTTGTATGATTGTATTGAAATGACTTTTCATGTCTTCATGACATCTGTTCTGAATTGGTGCTATATAAATAACCTGAATTGAATTGAATTGAAGAAGGAAGTCTGCCTAAGGCTGCTGCATCTGTGACCTGACCTCAGAATAAGTGTGAGATGGATGGATGGATGTGTTTTTATCTATGTAAGGAAGCCCAGCAGATTGCATCTAGCCATTGATTTGCAATATTCACTCCTCCTGGAGGAGCATGTAGCAACAATAGGAAGTTGCTTGCATTGTGTTATTGAATTGGCAGCAATCCCTCAGACTGAGGATGCATGTAGCGACAGTGGAAAGCAATTCTCCCGTTTAAACAGGAAGACACCTCCAGCCGAACCTGGCTCAGTGTGGGCGGCCATCTGCCATGTCCAACTGAGTGTCAGAGATTATGCACAAAATAGCAAGGAAGCATTGATCCAGGAGTATTTTCTATGTTAAAGAAAAGTTAAAAAGTTAATGGCAATGGCAAACAGAATGAAAAGTCTTAATATTACACATGTATCAATATTATCACACCATACATTAGGCGATACTGATACAAATGATACTCCTCTTCTTTACAACTTATTCAAAAATATATTCACATATATATTCCAAAACAAAGCATGCTGCACAGCACAAAGCTTTATAGGGAGCGATTCAAGAGCAAAAGTCGGTCAGTATGTTCAAATACTTTGTATTTTCATCTTGGCAATGGGAGAAACAACATCAGGCTATTGTAAGTGTAGCATAAGTCTCAGTCACTGCTGAGTCATTATCTCTTTGTCTTAGTGATAAAAAGACAACTGCATATGGGGAATGACAAACAGCTTCCAATTAAAGATCCAATAAAAGGACCTTTCATTTGAATTACATCACTTCTCATCCAGCCCAGACTAAATAAACCAGCCAGCAACCCGACTAATATTGTGTGGGAACATTTTTTCCCTACCTCTGAATCTAACACCACTCAAACTCTAGTCCTCTTCACTCTCTCATATTGAGGTCCAATATCTGGTGTTCTTGTAATACATGTAACTGGGATTTGATCCCCATTGTAAAGCCTCCATAAGCAATAACTATATGTGAGTATTAAAAATCTCCACGACTTTGGCTAAATATTCTACCTCGTGTGTGTCCTGTAACAGTGAAATGAACATCTTTATTGCCTTACCCTATCCTAAGCTCAACTGTAAATTCAATTCAATTCAAAATTACTTTATTAATCCCAAAGGGAAATTAAATGTTGTTGTAACTCATTATGCAAGTTCCTTCAAAGATTTGTTGTAGATGCTGATGGCTGTGGGTAGGGATGATCTCCTGTAGCGCTCTGCAGATCTGAAGAAGCCTCTGACTGAAGACGCTCTGTAGTTGTATGACAGTCTGATGTAGAGGATGCTCTGGATCTATGGCGTCTTCTTTTCAACTCATCAAGGTTTTGTGGCTGTAGTTGAGGTATTATTTGAGCTTTTGTGATGTTAATCAGCTGCTGCCAGTTGTAAACCACCTTGTTGCCATGGTTATGCATCATAACAAATGTCCAAAAATAAAAAGTATCAGCAAAAATCCTTCCAGCTGCACAGCATTCAAAACCAGAGAGAACAGTTGTCCACAAAAACAATGTTTCTACCAGAAATGGAAGAATTAATGTTTTAAAAAAGAAAAAAATATGAACCAAAGTAACAGATCTACTCCAACATGCTGCCACCTTGAGCGGCGCAATTCCGGAATTAAAAACCTGAAAACCTGAAACTGGGCCTGTAAAACAGGATAACACACCAGTATTTAATATATGTAGTTAATTTGTGCTTACATAATGAGGCTCCCATTTATATTGCTAGTGTAGTGTGTGGTGTTGTCTTGAGTATTACACATGAAGGTGAGTGCATTTCAGGTATTTGTTAGAAAAATGAATAGTGAAAGTGGCGTACAATATACAAAGTATTTGTAAGGAATAGTGTGTTTAAAAAACAATTCTCGGATTCCAAATTGATTCTTATAAAAATGGCTATTCGTACATCCAAATATCAGTTAGAACTTTTTAATGTTGTTTGCCCTTGTTACAGCTAAAGTAGGAAAAAAAAGTACAGGCAGGTATTTTGCGGCTGTTTTGCAAATTTTTAAAATAAAAAAAATCCCAAATCACTTGATCAAACACAGTCGAAACGCACATCATTAGTTGTCATTTAAATTGAGATACATCATATGTGTGATTCAGGACGTAAGACAAAGCGGACCAGAAAATAACTTTTATTGCTCCATTGACTAACATAAAAAAAAATTTCGACCAGGGGACCCGTGGGCCAACAAGAAGAGAGGAGACTTAGGCTCCCCATTTAATTCAGGCATCTGGGCTTGGTGTGAAGAAATGTTAACATGGGACAAGTGGTACCTTTAGCCTACCCTACCTGCCCGCACTAGGAAATTGCTTTTTATCATAGCTCATATCATTCAAGTATCTTAAAATAGTTATTGTGGATAGTGATGCTGTGGGGAGGAAGGATCTCCAGTCGCGATCAGTCTTGCAATAAATCTGAAGAAACGTCTGACTGAAGATGTTGCTGCGTGACAGTCTCAGTCATGGCATGCTAATAGCTTAAAGACCCGCTCCGATCATCTTTTTGAGCTATTTTAAAATGTTCTCAGTGGTCTTTAAATAAGTATGATGATGCCGTTTTTAGCCAAAATCACAAAACCTGTGCCGTTTTCTAGGACATAGTATCAGAAGAGCGGCAGCAGCTCATTAGCAATTTGCCTCTGTGTTGTGGGCAGAACCCTTGGTGCGGAGGACCCCTCCCTCTTTCCCCCAGCAATGGCTTCTGTGCGTCCCTGCTTTAGTATAAAATTAAACAAAAATAAAAGACCCTGTAAAACGCATTACTTTATATTATAATCTGCATTGCTTTAACACAGCAGCATGCAGCAGTGGCTATTGACTCATAAATAGCTGATGTAATGCTAGCAAACCAACGGATGGTTGAATTAGGTCACTACAAAAAATAAAATAAACTTACCGTAAAGATACAGGCTGTCCTCTTGATGGTGTCTTGATGGAAGGCACTGCACCCGGCTTTAAAAGTAGTTTACTAGCGAAGCCCATTTTTTCCCTGCCAGTTGGTGAAACAGTCTTCTCTGAAATGTTGACTGCAAACCGATGTGTGGTTCTTAATCTTGCTGTGACCAAGAAACTTAATTAATTTCTCTCTCACTGCAAATGGTTTTGGTAAAGTATGAAAACTAATAATATCATTCTTCTTAGCATTGCAACCCGCTACAGCACACAGGTGTTGATCCGCCATCGTCTTCTCTACTCCTCAGAACCTGAGCGGGCGGGGCAGAGCGGAGCTTGTAGCCCGCCCAGTGCGGTTGCTATGTCATAAATGCAGTCTGTTTTAGACTGACTTTTAGTGTCGGCTACTGATTCACAACAATTTGAAAGCAGAAATACTCAGAAATGCAATTTTGAGCTTAATTTTCTTAAGATATGTCCTCTGGCATCAGAAAAATGCCACAAGAACATGTTAACGACACGAAAAACACAGTTTTAATTGGAGTGGGTCTTTGATATCTGAGCAGCAGAGACAATATTCCACAGTGGCATGTTCTGGATGACAACATCAGCTGTTAGCAATCACTGCTAATCCACCTCATTTGCTTTTGCCTCTTTAAATCTCTGTCTGGCCGTATGGTTAGAAAGCCAGACAGAAAGATAGACAGGGACATGGTACTTGCCCATTATGATGGATGGAAGAGATGGATTGAACTTTCTTTTCTCTGCTCTTTGGTCCTACTTTGCATCCCTGAAGCCTCCTTTTCAATTCCCCCAGGATTTGGAATCATAGTTCCGGTATTATTCGTGTGTATGAGATGCTACCTAGCCGCTCCAATTCCAAAAGTAAAACAGAAAAAGTAAAAATTATTTCACCTGCAAGGAATCCAAAAGCAGGAGGGATAATTGTCCAAACAAGTCACGCCTTAATTAGTAAAAGTCTACTAAAAGAACAAATCAGAACTGAAGTAATAGACCTACTCCACCATGCTGCCACAATTAGTAGTGAACTTTTAAAGTCCAGGCTATCTACAGAGGGTTACTTCTTTGAGCCTTTTACAATCAGATGGTAAGTCAATCATTTAATGAGTGGACATATCATGCTAAAAAGCAATTAACCAATATAAAATCTAAATGAACCTTACATTAGGGCTTTGTCTGAGCAATACTTACAAGAAGATACATTTTATCCAGTTAGGATTAACTCCTTCAGGTTTGCTTTATAAAACATGAAAATAAAGAAAATAATACATTCTGTTTTCAGTATTAAACATTGCAGTACATCAATATGAGCCACAACAATGGGAAGTTAATCTGTCATCTTACTGAGCTGCCAATTCAAACTGAGGAGTATGGAGTGAGCTCTTTGTTGTAATGTTGTTTAAAACGTGGTTTCAACTGTAGATTGATTCCACTCACTGATGTTTTCAAGCCTTTATCTTTTTCTTAATGATCATTTTCTGTTTACAGCTAATGAAAACAAGACTTTTAAGATTAGAATATCAAATATGATTTTAAAAAATATATATATTATCCAGTAATGTGGTATGTTTAATAACTCCCTAAATGTTTTTTTTTCAAAAGTGTTTGTCTGTGTATGTGTGGGAAAGGGGAATAACTGTCTTTTCGTTTTTATAATTGTGGGGAAGGGATGGGAATCTGGGTTATGTGGGGTCATTTTAATCTGTAAGCACTTTGAGCTGCATTTTTAGTATGAAAGATGCTTTATAAATAAAGTTTGATTGATTGAAAAGATACTTTGATAAACTATCCTCATCGAAACGCATATTTATATTTATTAAATAAGTCCGCTGCTTTGGTGGAAAGAGTTGTGACTGGCTGATTGACTGGTATGTTCACATCATCTTATATGGTTTTCACAAACGAACTGTGAGAAAATGGTCACAGGAAGCTGAAGAAGCCCTGCAGGGTTGTTTTGAAACCACAGACTGGATGACTCTTTGCCAAGCACATGGAGAGGACATCAATGCCATGACTGAGTGTGTGACTGACTATATAAACTTCTGTGCAGATAACATCATCCCCACCAGAACAGTGAGATGCTTCCCTGATAACAAATCCTGGATCACCAGTGACCTGAAGGAACTGCTAAACAAGAAAAAAAGAGCCTTCAGGGAGGGACACAGGGAATTACTGAGGAGTATACAGAAACAACTTAAGGTCAAGATGAGAGACAGCAAGGAGGCATACAAGAAGAAGCTGGAGAACAAACTACAGAGGAACAATATCAGAGATGTCTGGTCAGGAATGAGAAAGATCACAGGTTTTAAGGACAGGAAGGATTGGATAGATGGAAGTCTGGACAGAGCCAATGAACTGAACATATTCTTCAACAGGTTCAGTTCAGGAACTAGCTCAGCATCCCCCTCTCCTGTTCCCAGCCAAACAGACATCCCACTCTCATCTGACCAACAGCTTTCCTGTTACACCTCGGGTGTTTTATCCTTCACCTGAGCCATGGACTCTTCTGATTCCACAAGTTTGACTTCAACCCAGTCAGGAAATGCTGCTACCCCCTTTGCCTCCCCCTCCCACTTGTCTGTCTCCAAAAGTCAGGTGAAGAGGCAGCTGGAGAAACTGAACCAGAACAAGGCTGCAGGTCTAGATGGTGTCAGCCCCAAGGCCTGAAGGCCTGTGCAGAGCAGCTCTGTGGGATTCTGCAGCACCTCTTCGACCTTAGCCTAACTCAGGAGAAGGTTCCAGTGTTGTGGAAGACATCCTGCCTTGTTCCAGTACCCAAAAGAACTCACCCATCAGTCATCAATGACTATAGAACTGTTGCCCTGACATCCCACATCATGAAGGTCCTGAAGAGACTCCTGTTGGCACCCCTGAGTAAGCAAACAAGAACGTATCAAGGCCCACTGCAGTTTGCTTATCGTTGTGGAGTTGGAATTGAAGATGCCATCATCCACCTACTTCAACCAACCCACTGTCATCTGGACAAAGCAGGCAGCACTGTGAGGATCATGTTCTTTGATTTCTCCTGTTCATTTAACACAATTCAGCCTGATTGGCTTTGTCAGAAACTCCTGAAGACACAGGTGGAGCCCTCAACAATCGCCTGGATCAATGACTACCTGACCAACAGACCACAATTTGTGAGACTGAAGAATTGTGTGTCAAACCAGGTGGTCAGCAGCACAGGAGCACCACAGGGGACCGTACTCTCACCATTCCTTTTCACTCTGTACACCCCAGACTTCCAGTACAAATCAGAGAACTGTCATCTGCAGAAACACTCAGATGACTCTGCAATTGTTGGGTGTATCAGAGATGGACAAGAAGCTGAATACAGAGAGCTGGTGGACCGCTTTGTGACATGGTGTGGAAACAATCGTCTCACCTTGAATGTGAACAAAACAAAGGAGATGATTGTAGATTTCAGAAGAAACGGGGATAAGTCAAAAACTGTTTCCATCATGGGAGAAGAAGTGGAGGTGGTTGAGGAGTATAAATACCTCAGAGTTTACCTTGACAAAAGACTGGACTGGAGACGCAACAGTGAAACCGTCTACAAGAAGGGACAGAGCAGACTGTACTTCTTGAGGAAGCTTGGGTCCTTCAAGGTTTGCAGTAAGATGCTGGAGATCTTCTACAAGTCTGTTGTGGAGAGTGTAATCTCTTCAGCCGTCATCTGTTGGGGTAGCAGCATCAGAGCCAGGGATAGGCTAAACAACCTGATAAAGAAGGCTGGTTCTGTTCTTGGGACAACTGGGGAACATCTGGAAATGATGATGCAAAGAAGGATTCTTCATAAAATCCCAAAAATTATGGACAACCCTGAGCATCCTCTTCACGAGACAGTCATACAACAACAGAGCGTCTTCAGTCGGAGGCTTCTTAAGTTTCGCTGCAATACAGACCGCTACAGGAAATCTTTCCTGCCCACAGCCATCATTATCTACAACAACTCCTCAAATAATTAATTATATGAGCTATACCAACACTTAATTTCCCTCTGGAATCAATAAAGTATTTTTGAATTGAATTGAATTGAATTGAAAGCACATTGTTTTGGCATATTTATGAGCAAAAAACAACCTGAGAAACAAACCTGAGATATGGTTTTTGTTAAACGCAAAAAAACCACACACAAAAAAACGAGCAGGGTCGGAGGTTTTTTAATTAGCAATTCATACCAACGAGCTCTAAATGCCATTAAAATATTTTCACACATATCTTTGCTAAAGCTTATCAAAATGTACATTTGTTCATTTTTGGGTTCAAGTTCAGTTATGTTTGTGCTGTGTTGAAAGAAAAAAACATTAAAAACAGTTTTACTGCTAACAACTCTGTGATGGTGTCTGCTCTGGAGCTTTCCATCAGTGCTAAAAATTGGCTGTTTTTTTTTTTAGCTTTACCTCAAAATCTAACGTGCTTAGACTCTTTAAACATGAATTGGGCAATTCAGCACAATGTTTGAGGTTATAGGCTTTGAGAAAGCACAAAATATGAGCATTTTCAGCAATTTTTGGCATTAAGACCTTTTAATTTAACAAGCATAAACGCTAGAAAATTACGGGCATTACACAGACTGTTTTAAAACACAATTCTAATATTTAGAATTATTGTTTGCTAAAATCTTGTGTTGTCTCATTATCTGAGTTGGATGTTTCACTGCATCCCTAAATCATAAGGGTAAGCAAAAAAAAAAAGAAAAAATGGGCTTAATAGTGTTTTATTGCTTAATATTGCAAATCATATACTCATTGTGGAGAGAATGTTATATATGGCTTGTATGTTGTCTATTTTCCCTAAAGGGCTGGTAGTCAGACACGAGACATATTTTGTGTGATTTATTAGAACATTAAATAAAATACTGTATGTCTAATACAACGGCATCTGTTTCAGGTTTTAAACAATTGAAGAAGATTAAAGGGTTTAAAAATGGGTTTATATTATGTGGGATGTGTGGCATTATGACCAAACCCAACAATTTTCTTTTCTTAGTTGAAAATACAGGCTTCAGAAGCCTTGTTAAGATGCAGTTGCACAAATATGAGCAATGCTCCAGTGTTTCTTCAGAGAGAGTAGACTTTCCTCTGGGACCCCTTCCAAACAAACTTGTCCCAGTCAGTGTTTTCCTGATTGTACTGTCATGACCCTTAAAATTTACAAATAATAACTTAGGAAGAAGAGTCTGAGCAGTTGGGTTTATTCTAATTTCCCTGAAGATCTTACTGTCTCATTTCACCATCTGAACTTTTACACTTGTAAATATGCGTTCTCATTGCATGGTAATATACTCTGCAACGCGTTCCAGGCTGATGGGCAACAACAGTTGCTTTTCTAAGATCACTGCTGATGTCATTCTTCTTCTGCTTTGTGTCAGTACACACCCTTCCCCTTCCATGTTAAAGAAAAGCATAGCCACAGTAGTATGGAGCCCCCAACATGTTGTACAATAGGGAGGTTGTTTTTATGGTGATCTGCAGTTTTAGTCTTTTACAAAAAGGCATTTTGCATTTACAATGGAACCCCATTATTCACAGGTGCTAGGTACCACAACTGCCCACCAAAAGAGCCCCTCTAAAATGCTTAAAATTGCCTATTGTAATAGTTTAAACCATAAATATACCTTAATATGCATTAATACACACATACCGCATCCGGTAGAAAGCAGGTGTAGGCGTTATCTTAAGAGCCATCATGATAATCAGGGACTCCTTGTGATTGTCGGAAGGGGAGAATCAGGCCCAAAATCAGCTCAAAAATCCTGCCGTGTGAACCAGCCTTTACTCGCAAAGCCTCAAAAAAGGTGTTTGAGTAGCTAAGTCAAAGTTGATAATATGACCTTAATAAATCATTCCTGTCATGATTTCCCAATTCCTGCCATACTTTGTGCTGCTTCTTTGCGTTGTCCCTCCTGCTCCTACCAGTTGCTTCCACCTGGGCTTCTGCATATATAAACTCCTGCTCTGCGCTCAGTCAGTGTAAGATTGTCTGTCCTCATCATTTTTGCAGGGTTCGAGCATTCCAGGTCTGAGTTCCTGATCATCATGTCTTGCTTGCTCCATGACAGCTCTGTGAGATACTCTGCTTTTGGCTCTGAACATTGCTTCATGTACCTGGCCTCTAAATAGTGTCTTGTGAATTCTGGATCTGTTCTGGCTTATCATGCCACAGTATTGTTGACCTGGACCATTCACCCAACCATTAAGTTAAATATCATGGACAAAGTAATCTCTTACTTTCCCATAGTAAAACCTGATCATTGGATTGGTGAGTGTGCTCCAACTGACATAGATATCGGAGTTTCTTTCCCCTGTTACTTAAAGCTGCAGTCCGGAGTATTTGAGGGAGAGAGATTTTTAGAATCCGACGTACCAAGGCCCCTCCAAAAACAGTCTCCCCTCCCCTCCCGAAAAGAACTCGAATTCTATTGGCTAAGAAAAATTCAGCGCTCAGTGTGAAATGCATAGGGGGAGGAAGGTGGGATTAAGAAAAATAAGAAGTGCTGTGGAGCACTACCCTTTTATCATAGTATTGAACACCACTGTCATTTTAAAGATTTATAAAACTTTGATACATAAATATATTCTCCGGACTGCAGCTTAGTTTGTTCCCAGTTCCCAGCATATAGAGTGTTCCCCTCTATATGATTCTGAGTGCAAAACAATCCCCAGTAAAAGGAGATAGTCCAATTTGGAACTGTTACACCTTCTAGGATTCAAGTTAGTCAAGGTCCGAGTATCTGAAGAGGATTTACTGGGAAACCCCTTCTGTCAGGAAATCCACTGCTACCAAATTACATGGCCGGGAGTGGCTTATCGGGGGACCAGGACAATTTCTGGTGGGGCGGTCTGATGTTTGGGCCACAAAGGCCGGTGTTCTCTTGCTCTTTTTTTGTTTACACAAACAGCATGCCATACACTTGATTGATCCACTACTCCCGCTGCAGCTCGGCTGTCTCCACCTCCATTCGTAGCTCTCATTTTTTTCCTCTCTCTCTCTCTCTGTCTGCATACACACCCACACTTGACCTAACACGTTAGTGCATTCAGTCAGTTGTATAGAAAAGTGTCCTGAGATGCTAGATGATTTAGGACTACATTATTGAAACTGACCTGAATTGATTCAGAATGCTCTGTGAAAAGGGAATATATGTGCATAGAATTATAACCATTTTAAAAATGTGATTTGGTATCAGAAGCAGATCCAGGAGCCAGTATTGATGAGAGGATTGCTCCTGTCAGTAAGGAGGGAACAGGTGAGCTGTTGCGAACAAGCAAGCATTAGTTCCAATATAACCACTCAATATGTCCAAACGAGGTTTGGACGTGTTTCTTTGAAACTTCTGTTCTACAGAGGAAAAACGAGATAATAACATCATTAGAAGAAAGTTATGTTATACATTGAATAACAAATTTGCAGAATGCAGTGCAACTTATTTTCTATTCTTTATTCACAATAATTAGATATTTCCTGGTATTTGATACTACAGAAAAGTTGATTCTGATGTACCAAAAATGTTGAAAATTTGCTCTTTAACTCATATCCTTATATTTGTGAAATCTAACTTGATCTAACTGATAGAACTGTTTTCTTGCAGAGGAAAAAAATAGATGTTAGTGTTAATATGCAAGTGCCACACCTCTTACTTTGTTTTCATCCTTTAATTTAAAGCTATTTAAAGGAGCAGGGGGCAGAATGAAGAAACGAAGCTCACGAGCGATGCTGCCGGTGCTGCAAGTAACTGCAGCCAGCCGCACGAGAGCGCGCACAAACGCTTAACAAAAAAACATGCCTCTTCACAGTGACGAACTTCTTTTTCTTAGTCCACTAAAAAGTGGCACTGTGAGTCGTCCTTGGTCGTTTCCCAGTTGCAGAAGAGAAGAATCCATTCTCACAATTAAATAAATGGAGGTCTGCGACCATTTTTCTTCCTCTTTTAAAGCTGTCGAGAACGCGCAAGCCGTGTCAATTGACGTCACATCCGTAGGACAGCGCGGGAAATTGGGGCCCCGGACTGCAGCACATTTTGCAGCACACAGCCAGTTTTAGAAAATGGAGAGATACGTGTTCTCTCATTCTTTTTGGTTTATACAATTCATCACCCAACAGCATTAAAAAACTGGACATGTATGTTTATTCTATTTACAAATCCTGCCCCCTGTTCCTTTAATTTTAATTATTCATTTATTTAGTTTGTCAGGGTTGTGATATATGTGAACACTTAATCAAACAGAATATAAAATCTGATATTGTTGAAAAGGATGGGTTGTAAAAAAACAATGTTGGAGATGTACACTCATGTTGAAATAAATCTATACTGTGAACGCAAGGCTTATTTGCAATCAATGGGATACATTTTAGAACAATATACTAAATCAAGTCTTTACAGAACAGTGTGATATTGTAGACGTAACATTTAGGCTAAAGTTATAATTATATGATTTTAAAAATTATAGGTTGTGATGTTGTAAAGTTGGCCGTAAAGACGTCACTTCACACACTCACCATCAGGCCAATCAGTGGCTACCACAGGTAGGAGTGAGAGTTACATCACTTTAACGGACCAATCAGTCCATAGGTGGGCGGGTTGCGTCGCCTCGGCCCGCTTCAGACTAAGCCAGAGGCAGTACGAAAAAAGGGTTCGGCTCGGCCCAGAAAGTTTAGTGGAAACGCGCTAAATAGGAACGGACCCCACCGTGTCCGGTGGAAAAGGGGCATTGCACATTCTAACGTTTGTCAGTAAAAGTTGTTTAATCTGTCTTAGGTTGTGGTCTGAATTTTACTTTACCCATTACATTCCATGCTAAAAAACCTGAGCTGAAACAATTCTGCAAGTGGGTCAAAATTCCTTCACAGAATTGTAAAGATTCACACCCAGTTGTAGGCATTGTAAGCATTTAATGGTAGTGGTTGCAAATAGCAGAGCAACTTATTATTAGGTTTAGGGACCAGTTACTTTCTTTATTTGGCGTAAGTTTGGTTGGATCATGTCCAAAATTGAAAGTTGTTTAATTATTTGAAACATTAATTGAACAAAAGGCAAAAACACAAGAACCTTGTAAAAATGGAATTACTTGTTCATAGCGTTATAAAATGCTGTGGAGAACATAGTTTTGTCTTTGGATACTTGACCAGAAGAAAAGATAAGAAATAACGGAAAAAAAACAACATTTTGAAGATTCAGTATGTGGTAGTTCTTAATAAAAAGCTAATCAGATTGCAGCACTGTTATTCAAAGAGTCAGAGCAAGACATGGAGCCTCCTTCAATCTGTCTGATAGGGGCAATCAACTGATGAAACATGCAGAAAGATGGAGAGATGCACGAGGGCCCACTTTCACTGTGATTTTCTCACATTGCCCCTATCTCTGTGCCCCCTCTCTATCTCCAGCTGTCCTTTTGCAAGGCTGCTCTCCTCCTTCTAATCATCTCCCTCTCTCTACTTACTTTTATGTGAGCTGAAAGCAGGGAGGGAAGAAAAAAAAAGTGGAGTGGGAGCAGCTCAACGAACAGGGACAGTCACATAATGGACTACTCTATTACCGAAACAAGCAGGATGGCATTGTGCTTATGAATGACAGAGGTGATGGCTAGACCAAAGAAATGGGAGTAGGAGGAGAGGGAAGACAGTCAGAGAAGTATTGTGGGAGGGTAGGCGCTGTGAGAAAAGAGGTGGAAATCAACACACATGATGGAGGGAATGAATGTGGGAGGAAAGACACATTGAAACGTGGATAATAGTCAGCAAGTACCAAAGATGACCTCTATTATTTGAGGCAGATTTGTATGGAACACAGTGTGATAGAAACCTGGAGAGATAATAAGAATACCCAAATGGAGCCATATTGAACCCTAATTTGGAATCTCTGTTTGTTGTGACCTTATTAGAGTTTGGTAGCAACTTTCTATTCGCCTGCCTGATCAAAACAATACAATTTAACAAATCATGCTTTTATAGTTTTAGTGTCTTAAAGCTCTCTTTTTACTTCCGCCAACAAGGTTATGTTTTCAGCAGGGTTTGCTTGTTTGTCTTTGTTTGTTACCAACATAACACAAACAGTCTTTGGGGGATTTTGATGAAATTTTCAGGAAATGTCTGCAATGGGAGCAGGAACAAGTTATTAAAATTTGGGGATGATCCGAAAACCACCAGTACGGAAACAGTGATTTTCGTCAGTGACTACTGAACTAATAATAATATCAGTGTGAGTCCAGCTGCTAAATGTATGTTTTCATGCTCAAGGAATTTGAAAAAGTTAGAATTAGATCACAACATTTGGGGGGGGGGTGTACTGAGCTGGTTAACTATGTGGAAGGTAAGTCCAATTTTTATTTCCCCATACAGATTTCTTTTATAGTAATGTCATCATGCTCTTTGCCCACCATGCTATTAATAAAGGTTGAAGCAGCTCCGCAGAAGGCGGGGCTTAGACTGAGCTCTTAAAAGACAGGGCTGTGAGCTGATCAGTCTTAGCCCATTCAGGATGGGCTTTGTTGTTAGCGAGAGGAATGCCATGTGTGGTGTGTGTCCGTGTGAAGACAGATAATTCCGTGTCTCACACTCAGACCATTTAGCACAGGCTACAAGCTAATTCCAACAATAGCAATTTCACATGTTGGAGTCCAAGTTCAAGTCCTAACGTTGCAAGTCCGAGTCCAACTGCAAGTCATCGACATGCTGCTTAAGTCAAAACACAAGTCCCTTAAACGTGAACCGAGTCAGGACCAGAGTTTGAGTCCAGGAGTACTCCATCCCTGCTCAGTGCTCCTAAAACGTGACAAATCTGATTAAATAAAATGTTGCAATCAGACTTTTTCTTTTATTAGAAAAAAGCTATTCAAACTAATCTGGCAAATTGAAAAAAATCATAAACTGAAAATGGCTTTTTTGTATTTCCTCAGGTTATCTTTGTCAAATAACAATTTCTCTGCTCAAAGATGCAAGTGTGACTAAGAAGCAAAATCAGAAAGCCGTAAATACTTTTTCACAGCTCTTAAAAACTGCATTTGCAGCCATTTTCATGATCCTTCTCGACTAAACGCAGGAGCTCACATAGTGATATTTGTAATTTTAGATTAAGGATAATTCTGGAACTTTCTGCAGACCGCCTTAAGCAGGATGTAAATTGGGGTTTAAAATGCTAGCTGCATGCTGGTGTTTCCTGGAGGAATTAGAATTAATGTATCTTCAAAAACAGCTTATGCCTCTCTCTGTCGTGGGCCTTAGTCAGCAAACTGAGCAGTGCATTTCTTCACCACGTGATGTAGTCCTGAGATGCTATATGCACTACAAGAGTTTATAAATTGTCTCACCTGGAAAATGTCAAGTGCAACCATGTTTTCTGTGTCAGCAGGAAGTAGCTCGCCCTGAGTGCTTTTCATTATGATTCTGCATTGCTTTTTAGCTCCTCCCTGTAAATGTGTATGAGATGGTTACAAAGAGGAAATCCAAGAATGCAAGAGCTGAAACTAGCTGATTGAGAGGTTCCATCAACTGCTTGGAGCAACATGTAGACCTACATTCTTTAAATTATAGACAAACAACTGAAAGGAAACCCTATGGCTAGAATTTGGCTTATGAATGATGCTGAACTATTGGGTAGGTAGAAGTGTCAGGACTGCTCTACATTTACAGCACGCTAGCGATGCAAGCCTTTCAGTAGGAAATACTGGAGCTCCACAAACCTACCTTCAGTTGTACTTACATATTCGTGGTTAGAAGTTTACATGCACTCATTATCAGCTGGAATCTCTCTATTTTTTTGCTTTCTTATAATTTATTTAAACATTTCTTTTTTTATCTAGGCTTTTGAAGACATTAAAGTGTAACTGAACCCCCTGAAAAATCATAACCCCGCCCCCAGACAACATTTGAAAAATTCTACAAAGTGGGCGGTGCCAGGAAGAACGGAGGGGTATGGCCAAGTGTGGGGGAAAAGCGGAGGGGGGACGTGGGTGTGTGTTCAGGAGGACAATGACAGCTCGCTTAATGTGAGACTGAAACATGGACAGTGACCAAAGCGACGTTGGCAGTTTTGCGACTGATCCAACATTCATCTGTTTTGAACGTTAGCCTATGTTAGCATTAACATTCAGAGACTGGACTCCTCCTGTCTTCCTCTGCCTCAGCAGCACTGGGCTTGGGCGGCGCTGGCTCGGCGCCCTGAACCAGCGGATCTCCTCCGTCGTCACCGGAGATAGAGGAGTAGAGGGAGGCTTTATGGAGCCCAGCGGCCACGAGTCGTATCAATTCGAGCCGCTGGCTCGGGGCGCTGAGTCAGTGCTGTCTGAGGCCGGCGCTGCTGCTGAGGGAGAGAGAGACAGGATGGGTCCAGTCTCTGAATGGTAATGGTTACATAGGCTAACGTTACCCCTAACCCATAGGGTAACGTTCAAAACAGTATGTTAGCTATGCTAACTAAGTGCTAATGTGATAATAATGGTAACCTGAAAAACCCAATCCAACCTCCAACTCCAAACTCGCCTGATGTCTGATAGTTTTATACCCAAACCCACGGGGCGTGTCTGTGAGACCATGGCTGCTGTGACGCAGTCAATGCCTGTGACGTAAAGATGTACAGCTCTCCACCAATCACAAAATTCAAATTCAGTAGCCACCTTTCAACCCTAAGAGGGCAGCACTAAGACGTTTTTAAACCAAAAAGTGTAGAATTAAACAAGTTTATCCCCAGAAACTGAAAGATTGGATTGGTAAAGACCCATTTATACAGTTTAGAAGGAAAAAAACTTGTTTTGGGGTTTAGTTATTCTTTAATAAACTAGAAAAGCACTCAGATAGCACAGACCTCCTGCAGGGCCACTCATTCCCATTTGTTGTCTAATTATAACTTTCGGTACATTTCCAATAAAATGTCTGTTAATGAGATGTATGGCTGTGTTCGTGCTGTCGCTGTGCTTTTCCAGCAGAGAGGGGAGATTCGAGCATGCACAAATAATTTGCTTTGCATATGCTCCAACCGTAGTGGGGCTGCTGAGCAAGTCAAGGCGCTTGTGAGCCCTCTGACACGGGAGAGGAGTGGAGGTTAGCACTGCTGGTTGGTGGGTGGATACACGATTCATGTTGGATTTCCTGAAATTTTCATCGAACTACGTCCATAACCTTTTGAGTTATCTTGCTAACAGACAGAAAAACATATGCAGACCCTTTCCAAAAAAAATTGAATATTGTGGAAAAGTTTATTTAATTCCATAATTACACTCAAAACATTAAACTTCCATAGATTATAGATTCAGAGCCCACAACTTAAACGATTACAAGTATTTAGTTCATTTGTACATAATTTGGGCTTCCAGCTCATTAAAATCCATGAAAACAGGAATTAAAAAAATTATAATACTGTGAAGAAATCACCATTTACTTCTCAGTTTTTGCAGAAAAAAAGAAAGAAATTCAGATCAAATCAATCAAAATATGGTACTTTCAAAACAATATGGCAATCTTCGATACTTGGTAAGGAATCACTTTGCCTTAATCACTGCCTCAATGCGCCGTGGGATTGAGGCTATCAGCCTGTGGCATTGCCTGGGAGTTATGGAAGCCCAGATTTCCTTGATGCTTGCTGTGAGCTATTTGTTTTTGGGTCTGCTTCCCCTCATTTTCCTCTTGATAATACCACATAGATTCTCAATGGGGTTTAGATCCGGTGAGTTGGCTGGGCAGTCAAGCACTGTGATGACATGGGCATCAAACCAGGTTTTGATGCTTCTGGCGGTATGGGCAGGGGCCAGGTCCTGCTGGAAGATGAAATCTGCATCTCCATACAGATCCTCAGCAGAAGGAATCATGGTCCCCACCCTGGTCCTCAGGGCCCACTGTCCTCCATGTTTTAGATGTTTCCCCACTCCAGCACATCTGACTCAACTGATTACATTACCACTGTGGCATGCCTCTAATTGCTGTAGAAGCCTGTTAATCACCCATATATTTATAGTGGGCCCTGAGCACCTGGGTTGGGGACCTCCGCTCTAAAACATTCTGGTAGACTGATACGGTGACCTTGGATTTAAGAAAGCAGAGTTTACCAACACCTGAACTGGACATTGCACCCCAAATCATGACTGAATGTGGATATTTTACACTGGACCTCAAGCAGCTTGGGTTCTGTTCCTCACCTGTCTTCCTCCAAACCCTTGGACCTTGATTCCAGAATGAAGGGCACACTTTACTTTCATGGGAAAAGAGGACCTTGGACCACTGGGTAACAGTCCAGTCCTTCTTGTCCTTGACCCAGTTGAGACACTTCCTACGTTGGCTCAGGCTCAGAATGGGTTTGACCTGAGGAACCCGGCAGTTGTAGCCCATCCATTCTTTCTGGATCTCTGCCAGATTCATGAATCTAATCTGCTTGATAATCCGCTGAAGCCCACGGTCAGCTGTTCTGCTGGTGCATCTTCTCCTGCCACATTTTGCCCTTCCACTAGTGCCCTTCCACTGAATCATTTCAATAAGTCACAAAAACTATCAATTTTATGCTGGCAAAGAACGGGCCATAAGCAAATAGCAGTTTGCTATAAACACAAAGTAATTTTTCTCTTTTGAGTACAAAATTGTCAGTGTATTAAAAGATTTGGTATGCAAAACACTTTACAGTCCCAATAAAAGTGCTTTGAGGATCTCAAAAAGTACTATATAAATGCAAGCCATTATTATTATTATTATTATTATTATTGTTATTATTATTATTATCAAAACTATTAACCGTTAAAGATTTAATCTGGTTTCTGTTGAAGATTCTGCATTGAGCTAAATGGTCGATGGGTGTAAATACACTGGTTATCCTATGTTGCAATGTTTTCTAAATGGCCAATAGTCTTCCCATTTACTCATTATTGTCAAGCTATAAACTTGCATGAAGTCCACAGTATGGAACTGACAATAAACATCTGTGCACTCCATCCTGAAAAGATGCAACTTTTTAAAGAACACTTCCTTTCTGACCTGACATATACAGCGTGACAGTCTGTCAGCAGCAGCTGGTAACATTTCGCCAAACATGTTGAGTACCCATATGTTGGCACTGCCTGTGTTTTTTTTGTGGTTAATAATATTAAATGTTCATGCATAGTAACAAAATCTAAATCACTGTGATTCAAGTCAAAGTTTTGGCTCTTTTATTCAAACATTTAGTGTAGATTTGGCTAATTGAGTATGCAGAGTATCTGCAGAATTTTTTAAACTGAAATTTAGGGGAAGAGCTTTCCACCATCAGGCTCCTCTACTGTGAAACCCAAATATTGTCAGTAAGGCAGACATCCTTTCTAAGGTTCCCTTTTAAACTGCTTTGAATTTTGGTGGCCAGGGCTATTCCTTTATTGAAGCTGTTGTAGATAAGAACGAGGAGCTTAAATGGTGAATCATTATATGTAGCTATTGATAAGACTCCTTACTTATGTTTCTTTTACAGTAACACAGAAAAGTGGGGGATATTTAGCATTTGATGTACTTTTTGCAAATAGCTTGCAGAAACCCAAAACATGGTTTGCAATTAAACTGACAAAAAGGCATCTGTGCATCGTAAAATCTTTCATGCATGTACTGTAAACCTTTCAGTTACCTTAGTATAACCCCGAATTATGGGAGAGCGTAAAAACGGCAAGCTGCGCATGCTGTCCTTGGTCAAAATATGATCATACGTGTGTGCTGCATGTCTGTGAGTGTTTCTGTTTGCTTTGTGTTCCTACAGGTATTTTCTTGCATGTCTCCGTGTGTTTGAATGCACTCTGTCCATACATGTGTATGCATGTGTATTGGTCTGTTTCGCTGGGTATAAGCATTCACAGCGGCCACATCTATCACATAAGAAAGAGAGTTACAGAGTGTGAAATCAACTTTGACATTCATGCTACTAACCTCCCAAGGCCGTCCTGAGGCAGAACACTTAAGAGTCGAGTGTCACTTTTCAGACAGAGAATAATAGCGAACTCTTCTCCGCCCTTTGAAGGCGACTTTTCATTCTCCCATTGACTCCTATTCGCTTTGACCTCGCCAGTGGAAATAATAGCCGTAATAATCTCTGCTTTCGTCTATTGCTAATACAGTCATTGCAAGCCTTGCTTTTTATGTGTCGGGTATTTTCTCTCCGGTCATTCAAAAAACATTGCATTAGAAAGTTTAAATCTTCATCGGAAATTTCTAAGATACCAGGAAACAAGAAAATTAGGCATTTTAACAAGTAGCTGCATGTGAAAAAATACACAGGCACAGGTTCTTTAGAAACAAAGACTTCCTGATTGTCAGAAAAAATAAGATTGTCAGAAATCGAGCACTAAAGTTCAAATCAAAAGCAATTCCTTATTTAGTGTAAAATATAAATCTAACACCCACCCTCAGTAAGTTTCAACAATCTTTAAAAGAGCAAATACACAAGACTAGCCTGAGTCCTTTGTATTTTCACAGTGAATGCCATTTATTTTTAATGATGTGACGTGAATAAATTAACACTTGACACCTGGTGCTCAAAGGGCAATTTTGTGTTTCATCTTCTAACCTCCATTCAAAACAATTAATGGCTTCCTCATTACTGTCCTTTTTATTCTCGTCTTTATTTTATTTACTTTATTTTATTTATTATTTTATACGTCCATCAACTTCTTTGTTTGACTTGTTTTGTCCCTTTCACACACGTTTCCTCCCTTTTTTGGGTTGGCACCAAGACTTCACAAAACAAAAAAAATCTTAGTTTTACTTTTTTTGTCAGTAAATATCAAGACAATATTTTACTTTTTTTATACGATTTAAACCATTAAAAAAAAAAGGACATTCCAACCACAACCATTTGTGTATTTTATTGAAACTGTATTTGGTAGATCAACACAAAGTAGTGTGTCACTATAAGACTGATGAAAAAGGATAATGGAGTTTTTTAGTAATAAAAATGTGAAAAACAGCCTTCTTTACTCTGATGCGACTCAGTCAAATACAAAACAACTTCTAATGAATATAAACAAATCGAACCCAGAACTCAGACCTCACCTGAGGAAAGGTTAAGCAAGTTCTATTAACAAATGTTGGAATGTGTAAGATAACTGGCATTTTGTTCTTGGGATTGGCTTTCAGGTCAGACTCTGTGAAACAGACAGGAGGTTAGGTAGCTGTGAGGTCAAACAGGAAGTAAAATGGGAGCCGGAAGTTATGTATTACCCGGCAGAGGTGGTTTTCAAGGAGATTCTCTTCGGAGACTCAGACCTCAATTTTCTTGAATCCTCTGAGATGGAACAATTGTGTACTGGAATATCTCCTTTTACATGGGATTGTTTCGCCCACAGGACCGTATAGAGGGGAACACTTTATACGCCAGAAACTGGGATTGATGATGTCACAGAGTGCAGAAACTCCGGTAGCAGACTAAGTTAGTTAACACAAACCAATCAGGTTCAGGTTGCATTACTGGGGAAGTGAGAGGTTACTTCTTCTGTAATCCAAAGCTCAGTGGTTGGGTGAATGATTAAGGTCAGCAACAATGTAGGTCAATAAGGCTGAACAGATCCAGAATTCATGAGGCAGTAATCAGAGTCCAGGTACATGAAGTGAGGTTTGGAGCCAGACGCAAAGTAACTCACAGAGCAGTAAGGGAGCAGGCAAAAGCGATGGTCAGGAACCAGAAAATAGGTCAGGACCATTATCAGTAACATGCATGTGGACCTGGAATGCTCGAGGGTTAAGACATGGACGATGCCAGACGATTTAGCGCTGAGTGCAGAGCAAGACTTTATATAGGCAGCAGCACAGGTGAGAGCAATCAGCAGCCAGCAGGAGTGGGAAGGGTAGAGCTAAGAAGCGGCAAAAAAACATGTAAGGAATAGGGAAATCATGACACAACTATTTCCCTTTGAAAGGAACCTAATTAGTAAAATAGTCCCCCTTATATTCCCTGAAGTCAACATCCCAATGGGGGCTCCATAATTTGGAGATGCTTTTTTATCAAAGCACAGAGAAGCTGGTCAGAGTTAATGGGAAGGTGGATGGAGCTAGACACAAGGGAACACTGGTAGAAAACCTAGTCTGCAAAGGACTTGAGACCAGGGTACCTTACAGCAGAACAACAACCCTAAACATACAGCAAGAGCTAAAATACCATGGATTTGGTCAATGCATATTCATGTTTTAGAATGGCCCAATCAATGTCCAGATCTTAATCTGTTTTAGAATCAGTAGCAAAACATGGAAATTCATGTTCAAGACAATCTTCAGAAAGTCTGACTTGAACTGGTTTGTGAAGAAGAATGGACGCATTTTCAGTCTCTAAATATAAAATGGTAGAACATTACTTAAATTAAATTCGCCTAATTGCAGAAGAAAGGTGGCTCTATAAATTGACTGTAAGGACATGAAAACAGATGCATATCACACTTCAAAAATTTTTATTCACACTAATTTTTGTTAGTCTTTCACATGAATTCTCTTTAAATCCATTTTAAGGTTTGTGTTTGGAATGTAAGAAAATCTGATTATGCTAAGGGGGAACAAATACTTTTGCAAGGAACTGTAGATGTGTCCTTTAAATTATACATATGTAAATATGTAAAGAGATTTATTTTGGACAAAATCAAGCACTGGATTTTAGGCCCTAAAGAAACCAGTCTAGTTTTACCACCACTTTTATGATTCAGTCTAGTGCAATGGTAAAAAGTAAGTTAATGAAAAGCAGTCTTTCCTGTCATATCCACCACCCTCATGCTGCATATATCCAGTATAAAGCAACACATTTGATCTGTTAAACTGAGGTTGTTGGACAGGGAAACCCCAGTCGTAACAGCCACAGTTCTACGCCTTGGTTGTCCTTTGTCTTTGAATTCCAAGCCTACTCAATTTGATGAGACATGTCTGGCTATGTAATATTAGGTTTGTGTTCAGTCAAGTAGTAACTTGCATCCAGAGACACTTGGTCATACATATTGGGTAGAAGAATGCTCCAATGTCCATTTAGCACTGCCTTGATTGCTTGCTAAAAAATAAGTATGGTCAGGGTTAGTACTTTGGACTTCTATTTGTAAATCCAGTGGTTAGGGCATTTTGAATAAATGGTTACAAATGATTCTTGTAGATCTCAGGGGTCTTCAACCCTGGTCCCCGAGAGCTAATGCCCTGCAGGTTTTAGATGCAACCCTGCTCTAACGCAGCTGAATCAAATTAATGACTCATTACCAGGTCTTTGCCAAACTTGATGGCATGCTGAAGAGGTAATTCAATCACTTGATTCAGCTGTTAGAGCAGGGTTGCATCTAAAACTTCAGGACAGTAGCTTTCGAGGTCCAGGGTTGGAGACCCCTGATTTATCCACTTCAATGTAAAGCTGTGAAGGCTGATTTTTAAAGCAAGTGGGGTTAACTGATTAAGTTTTAAAAGCATGTGAAGTAGTTGTTCTAGGATTAACTCCAAACCCTAATCACGTAAATAGAACCTGAAAGGATCTGAAAGGATGAAGTTGTCATGATATAATGTTGTTTGATGGACCCAGATGCAGAGATGAACGTAGTAGAAATGATTCTTTAATGATGATGAGGCCAGATTACAGCCAAACACTGGTTCTGGAACTCAGAGTGTAAAGGCGAAGACAATGATGAACTGACAAGGAAGCGACTAGGAAGACTTGACATGGGAGACAAAACGCATACACAACAATCCGACAAAGACATGGAAACACAAAGGGGTATAAATAGACAGGGAAGGCAATGAGGGAGACAATCAGGGAAACTTGGGGCAGCTGGGGACAATCAAAATTTAATAGATGATTAACAGTCATTGACAATTTATCAGTCTTAAAAAGGCTGGAAAGCCATTTCTAAGGCATTGAAAATCCAGAAGACTACAACAAGAGTTACAGTCAGTAAAAAAAAAAAAAAACATGGAACAGTGGCAAAACTACCTGGGAGTGGCCTAGCAATAATGACTCAGAGAGAACCCTAATGACTCGAAACAACCCAGAATAACATCTAAAGCTCTGTAGGCTTCACTTCCAGTAGTTAAGGTCAGTGATCATGAGTCAACATTAAGAAAGACTGAAAAGAAATAGCTTCCATGTGAAGGTTCTGATGGGAAAAAAAAACAATTCTGAACAAAAAGAACACAGAGGCCTGTTTCACATTTATGGAAAAAACAACTTGACAATACATAAGACTTTTTGGAGAATATTCTGTGGACTGATGTGACAAAAGTAGATATGCTGGGAAGGTATGTGTCATGTTACATTTCAGACACGTTTCAGAAAAGGGGCCTCTTACAAGGTCAAATGTTATTGTGGTAACGTGAAGATCTAGGGTTGCTTTGCTGCTTCAGGACTGGACAACGTGCAATAACTGATGACAACATGAAATTGGCTCTTTAGTACAAAATCCTTAAAGAGAATGTCTAATCCATGACTAGCACATAACCTTGTTACAGATTATCCAGTGTTATGCAGAAGAACACTGATCTGAAGCGCACCCCTAATTCACCTCTGAAATGTCTCCTCACCCCCAATATTTAGGATTTGGTTTGGTCAAGGTAAAATATAGATCTAATCTGATTTAGATGTGGTGGCATGACTTTACATAGCCTTTACATGAACAAAACCTCTCCAATTTAGTCAAGTAAAAAACTATTCTGAAAAAAAAAGATAGCCAAAACATGAGAAACATATACTGAGTCTGGCACATTGAGGTGACATTAACTATTGTCTGTTGCAGGACTGAACAGCTGCTATAAATAAAGTCAAGACTGTGTTATTAATTAAATAGATCATCGTGGTTGTTGTGCTTTTAAATAGGCCATGAATAAAAAGATAGTCTGAACCACAGTTTAGTTTTGATTTATTTAGTCTTTTTTGGGGGGAATATGAAAAAAAACCAAGCCTGGGGTCTTTCTGCATAGAGTTTGCATATTCTCCTGATGAATGCATGAGTACTCACCGGGTATTCCGGCTTCCTCCCACAATCCAAATATATGACTGTCAGGTTTATTGGTTTCTCTAAATTGTCCTTAGATGTGAGTGCGTGTATGCATAGTTGTTTGTCCTGTGTGTCTCTGTGTTGCCCTGTGATGGACAGGCAACCTGTCTAGGATGTACTCTTGCCCAACAACCACTGGAGATAGGCACCAGCCTTCCCTCAACCTTACAAGGACAAGCACATATAGACAACTGATGAATGGATTTCAAAACTGCTAAAAAAAAAATTCTCACAGTTTTAAAGTAGTTTTAATAGGATTTCAAGTCCTCTCCTACTTCATAGAGTAATGCAGAGAGGCCCCTCCCACACGTGTTGGCATTGCTAGTCAGTTGGCTGAGTTGAGTACAGCTACTATAAGTTTAATGATTAATGGAAAGAAAGAAATGGCTGTTAGGAAATATTTTTAGTCACAAAAGGCATGGACTGTTATAGGAAACTAGAGGTGCTCTCGACAGTGGCAGCAACATATCACTCCAGTATTGGCTACTCTGCACTGTGTGCCTGTCCGCTTCAGAATGGAATTTAAGATTTTAATGTTTATTTATAAAGCCCTTCATGGTTTGGCACCTGCTTATCTGTCTGATTTACTCTTTCCTTACATTCCAGCACGGTCCCGTAGGTCAGCTGAGTAGCATCTACTCCAAGTTCCCAATGCTAGATATAAGGGCCATGACAGTCGTGCTTTTTCGATCTGTGGCCCTTCACTTTGGAATTGTATTCCACTTCCAGTAAGGCTGTCACCAACCCTTATAGACTTTGAGTCTCGACTCAAAACTTATTTTTATTCCTTAGCCTTTCCTCCGACTTAATTTCCTTTTTTCCCCCATTTTATATTTTTATTGTTTTTAAAGTGGTACTATTAGTTTTTCTGTAAATTAATTATCCTACATGTGTATGTTTTGTCCTGAGATGTACAGCACCTTGGTCGGCTCTCAAGCTGTCATGAAGTGCGCTCTATAAATAAATTTGGTATGGTATGGTGTCTGTCATTGATCTGATACAGGACAGTGATGAGTCTGCATTCAATTAAATTCAGAAATATTAGAATCCCAAAGGGAAATTAAATGTTCTTGGAATTTATAGTGCTCCTCAAGGCTCCTCCATAAGTTTAGATGCTGATGGCAGGAAGGATCTCCTGTAAAGGTCTGTGTTACAGTGGCTCTGAATAACCCGACTGAAGACTCTCATGAAAAGGATGCTCTGGGATGTCCAGAACTATATTGATTTTATGAAGAATCCTTCTTCGCATCATCATCTCCAGATGTTCCACAGCTGTCCCCAGAACAGAACCAGCCTTCTTTATCAGGTTGTTGAGCCTTTTTTAAGTCGCTGGCTCTGATGCTGCTACCCTAACAGATGTTGGCTCTCTACAGCCAGAGGTGGCTGGAGTACCCAAACATTGTACTGAAATAAGAGCAGCACTACTCCAGCATATTGTTACTCAAGTAAAAGTAAAGAGTATAGATAGCGAAGAAAATGCTCAGGCAACAGTAAAAAATATATTTCATAAAAAGGATACTTAAGTACTGAACAACTGATCATAACATCTAATTTATTATTTCAAAATAATGTCTGACAGACAAAAGCTATAAAGTTATGTGCACATTCTTTTATTTTAAAGGCTAAAATGAAATTAATTATACAAATTAAGATTGACAAAATACCAAATTTAGGCTGATTACATCATATTATTATTACAATATGCAAAAGGCTCAGTAGAAAGAAAATAACATCAAAAAAGTTTGTACAATCAATATGTCTCACTTTACATAATGCGTAGGTGTCTGTTTTTACGTCTAGTTAATTTTTGGTTGAAGTATTTGTTCTTGATTTGGTTAAGTTAATCGCATTAGTAGCAATACTTCATCATAGTATTGCTCAAATAAAAGTATGGTGTAGTAAAACTACTCAAAAGTAATTTATTTTCCAAAAGGTTACTCAAGTAAATGTAACTGAGTAATTGTAACTAGTTACTACCAACTTCTGTACACAACAGACTTACACAAGATCTGCAGTATCTTTGCTGCAAACATTAAATGACCATTTCGTTAAGTACAGTCTGCTCTTTTCCTTCTTGTAGACACAGCTACTGTTGCGTCTCCAGTCCAGACTTGACCATCTCTGATACAATTGACCCTTTTTGGTCTTTATCCATAGTGAGTAAGAGAAAAGCAAATATATCTGAGCTGGCAGATTTCAAGCATTATGTGACAACACAATTGATTGCTGATACAGTACTTCATCTATTTATTGATATCTAAAATCTAACTTCAGTTTTGGACAAAATCAAGCATATGAGATAAAATGCTTTTTACCTTTTGCTTCAAAAGTAAGCATTGTCATGCTTCAGTTTATGTGGATTTATAGGTTTAACTTACCTTAGTAAGTTAAACCTATACAGCTTCTGCTATATGAATATCTGCACTCTGCACGACAGCATGAAGCCACAGATAAGAAGAGAGGCTCAGCAAGCAGGGGAGAGATAAAATAAGAAAGAGAGTTGAAGAGAGAAGGTGACAGTTTGATGCTTTATGTTTTGTTTTTTGTGTTTTGACACTTTATTATAATGACTTAATTACTTTCAATAGACTTTACCCTGTGTTTGGCTGGATATGCTCTGTTGTTTGACACGTTTAACCAGCAGTCCTAGAACTCGGTCCCCTTTACCTGGTTCAGGTGGGGTTCCAATTGTGAGAGTCTGCCATCTGACCAAAAGAAAGCATTTATCCAGTTCCAGTAAGGTTTCTTTTATCATGGAGTTGTCTCTTTGTGCTGAAGACAGAATATTCTGGCTGCTGTGTTTTCTGTGGGAGCAAATCAGAAGGGAAGAAAAGTTCCAAAACACGAAAAGAATTCAAAACTTTCACAATGTTTTCATCCCTTACTCTTAGTTTCTTTTAAACTTCTTTTTCCCACGCTTCTTTACTTGATAATGATTTGCAAAGTTTTCATATCCTGCACACCTGTCTGTACTTTACAGAAAAAAGAGCAAGATGTCAAGGTCTAGTTGATTTGCTTTTTATTTTAATGGAAAACCACAAGAAATGTTTTTCCCTCCTCTCAGTCAGAGAAGAACGTTTAAGTCGCCTGGAGAGACCTAAGTAAATCAGCATCCACTTTGAAACCATTCATAGATATTTCAGCAGTAATTAGACAACTACTGACCAATAATGTCAAAACGGAGTATACTGTAATTATATAGCTAAGCCTCATTTCCACTCTCTTATGATAATGCTTTGCTAGTGTAGCAAATAGGCATTATTCACTTTGTTAAATCATTTTTAAAAATTCTATTCAGTTTATTTATACAAAACACACATGTATATATACACACATATATCTTTCTATAGATAGATAGATAGATGTGTGTGTATGTATGTATGTATATATATATATATATATATATATATATATATATATATATATATATATATATATATATATATATATATATATATATATATATATATATATAGGTAGGTCATGGGGTAAGCCGTATTGCGTCATTTCCTGTTGTCACTGTTGTTCAGGCTCTCTTGAATTGATCTTATTTTCTCTGTGCTGAGGCCTTTCTAAGTTATTTTAACACACAAGCACACTAAAACACATGTTTTTTGGTGGTGTACTTTACGTTTTGGGAACTCCTTGTGTTTCACACAGCTTTTCTTGGGGTGATAAGGTCTCGCTAGCTCAGTTAGCTTAGCTTCATTGCGGCTATGGCTACTCTTCTCTCTCCTGTCTCTAACTCTTCTCTCTTGCTCTCTCTGTCAGATGTTTAGTTACTTCCATGCCTCCTTTAGTGATAATGGTAACTGTAATAAATGTAATATTTATGTAGCTTTGGAGGCGAGGGTATCAGAATTAGAAGCACGGCTCCGCGCTGTTGAAAAACCAGCTGATAGCCGAAGCCCATTAGCCAGCGTGGAGCCAACAAGGATAGAACCCCCTAGCTGTCCTCCGGTAGAGCCCGCGCAGCCGGGACACCAGGCCAGCTGGGTGACGGTACGTAGGAAGCATAGTTCTAGGACCCAGCCCCCGGGCCACCACCAACCGGTCCACGTTTCTAACAGATTTTCCCAGCCGACCCTGGTAATTGGCAGCTCCATAGTCAGAAACGTGGCATTAGAGACACCATTGACCATAGTCAAATGCTTGCCAGGGGCCAGAACAGGCTACATCAAATCCTACCTTAAACTGCTGGCTAAAGATAAGCGTAAATACAGTAAGATTGTTATTCACGCTGGCGGTAATGACACCCGGTTACGACAATCGGAGGTCACTAAAATTTGTGTTGCTTCGGTATGTAAGTTTGCTAAAACAATGTCAGACTCGGTAATCTTTTTTGGTCCCCTGCCTGATCGGACCAGTGACGACACGTTTAGCCGCATGCTGTCATTCCATCAATGGTTGTCTAGGTGGTGTCCTGCAAACGATGTGGGCTACACTGATAACTGGCGAACTTTTTGGGGAAAACCTGGTCTAATCCGGAGAGACGGCATCCATCCCACTTTGGATGGAGCAGCTCTTCTTTCTAGGAATATGCCCGAATTTATTAGTCCTCCAAAACACTGACAACCCAGGGTCCAGACCAGGAAGCAGAGTCGCAGGTTAACCCACCTCTCTGCTGCTTCTGTACTGTTACCCACCCATTACCCTATAGAAACAGTGTCTTGCCCACGGCCAAAATTAAATAGATTAAAAGTTAAGCCAACAAAAGCAAATTATGGAAATCTCTTAAAGATAAATATGACTTTGACTGAACAGAAAAATAAATCTATTAAATGTGGTTTATTAAACATAAGATCTCTCTCCTCAAAGACTTTGTTAGTAAATGACTTGATTTGTGATAATCACATTGATTTGCTTTGTCTCCCAGAAGCCTGGTTGCAGCAGGATGATTATGTCAGTATAAATGAGTCAACTCCTTCCAATCATTAACATTTTCACATTCCTAGAAGTACTGGGCGAGGAGTTGCAACCATTTTTCGTTCTGATTTACTAATTAGTCCCAGACCAATTGATAGCTACAGTTCTTTTGAAAATCTAACCCTTAATTTTCCTCATCCAAGTTGCAAAACATTAAGACCATTTTTGTTTGTGGTTTTGTATCGTCCACCGGCCTCTTACTCTCAATTCTTGGATCAGATCTCACATTTTTTATCTGATTTAGTTTTAAATACTGATAGGGTCATTATAGTGGGGGACTTCAATATTCATGTGGATACTGAAAGTGATAGCCTAAATGCAGCCTTTAATGCTATTTTAGACTCAATTGGCTTTACTCAAGAAGTAGAGGGATCGACCCACTCAGGCAAACACACTTTGGACCTTGTGCTGACATACGGTATTGAGTGTGAGGAAATAACAGTCCACCCACATAACCCGGTCCTGTCTGACCACTTCTTAATAACTTTTGAAATTACTTTAACTGACCATCTTAAATCTGAAAGAAAATTTCATTATAGTAGAGCTTTATCAGACAATGCTATAACAATTTTTAAAGAATCTGTTCCATTCTTACTTTCCTCGGTGTCTCAGGGTAATACAGTGGATGGCAGCAATTCTATCTCTAACCCTTGAGAAATTGATGGTCTGGTTCACAGCGTTACGTCCTCATTGCGTTTGGCATTAGATAGTGTAGCCCCCTTAAAAAAGAAAGTGGCTAATCATAGGAGGCTGACTCCTTGGTTTAACGCAGAGTTGCATACTTTAAAGCAGAATACTAGAAAGTTGGAGAGAAAATGGCACTCTACACATCTAGAGGTTTCCTATTTAACCTGGAATAACAGTCTACTGCTGTATAAAAAGACCCTTCGACAAGCTAGAACAGCATATTTTTCATCATTAATAGAGGCGAATAAAAACAATCCTAGGTTTCTTTTTAGTACAGTTGCCAAACTTACACAGAGCCATAGCTCTGTTGAGCCAACTATTCCCCCAGCTCTTAGCAGAGATGAATTTGTGGGATTCTTCATAAATAAAATTAATTCTATTAAAAATAAAATCATTGGCATCCTGCCAAACATGATTACTTCTTCCTCAGTAAATGCGGCAGTATCGGAAAGAACTGTAGAACCTCAGTTGTGCTTAGGCTGTTTTGATTCAGTCGAGCTTTTGGAATTATCAAAAATATTAGTCTCATCTAAACCTTCAGCTTGTATGTTGGACCCAATCCCAAGCAAATTATTTAAAGAAGTGTTCCATTTGGTTCCTGGCCCCATTATGGATATGATGAATCTATCCTTAGTAAACGGATACGTACCACAAGAATTTAAAATAGCTGTAATTAAACCTTTACTCAAGAAACCTTCCCTTGATCAAGATGACTTAGTGAATTACAGACCTATATCTCACCTTCCTTTCTTATCCAAAATCCTTGAGAAAATTGTTGCTAATCAAGTCTGTGAGCATCTAAACAGTAACGAGCTGTTTGAAGAGTTTCAGTCAGGTTTTAGAGCTCATCATAGCACTAAACAGCACTGGTGAAGGTTACTAATGATATTTTCATGGCCTCAGATAATGGACTGGTGTCTGTTCTGGTTTTGTTAGATCTCAGTGCTGCTTTTGACACAGTCGATCATAATATTCTCTTAGAAAGGCTTGAACATGTTGCAGGGATCAAAGGAACAGCACTAGGCTGGTTTAAATCATATTTGTCTGACAGATTCCAGTTTGTTCATCTAAATGATCAATCTTCTTCACTCTCAAGGGTTACTTGTGGAGTTCCACAGGGTTCTGTGCTTGTACCAATTCTTTTCACCATATATATGCTTCCAATTGGTAGAATCATTAGACAGCATGGGACAAATTTCCACAGCTATGCCAATGATACACAACTATATTTATCCATAACTCCCGATGAACCCAGTCAGTTAGGTAGATTACAGGCATGTCTGGAAGACATAAAAACATGGATGAATCTAAACTTTTTGCTTTTAAATTCTGACAAAACAGAAGTTGCTGTCTTTGGACCAGAATTTCTAAAACAGAAACTGATTAGTCAATCAATTCATCTGGATGGCATTAAATTGGCCCCCAGTAATAACGTAAAGAACCTCGGCGTTATTTTTGACCAAGACTTGACATTTAAATCCCATATTAAACAGGTTTCTAGGATTTCCTTCTTTCACCTCCAGAATATTTCTAAAATTAGAAACATCCTGTCCAGGAATGATGCTGAGAAACTAGTCCACGCATTTGTTCCCAGTAACTGAACATCCACTGTGTCCTGTTATCAACTTTTTACTTTCTGTAACATAGAAAGTACTCTTATATCAGATCTTTTGTTCCTTCTGTGTTTCTACTCTGTCATCTCAAACCCCCAGACAGTCGTGGCAGATGGCCGCTCCTACTGAGCCTGGTTCTGTTGGAGGTTTCTTCCTGTTAAAGGGGAGTTTTTCCTCTCCACCATCGCTACATGCTTGCTCAGTATGAGGGATTGCTGAAGGATTTCTGTGGTTGGAAAGTCTGCCCAACCTCACGCCAATGACTGGCGCAATCTGCTGGGATTCCTTAAATAGGAAACATTTTAACTGATTGGAATGTTTGTATAAATGTATTGAAATGACTTCTTGTTAAGTGCCTTGAGATGACATCTGTTGTGAATTGGCGCTATAGTATTCGGCCCCCTTGAACTTTTCCACATTTTGTCACATTACAGCCACAAACATGAATCAATTTTATTGGAATTCCATGTGAAAGACCAAAACAAAGTGGTGTACACGTGAGAAGTGGAACGAAAATCATACATGATTCCAAGCATTTTTTACAAATAAATAACTGAAAAGTGGGGTGTGCGTAATTATTCAGCCCCCTTTGGTCTGAGTGCAGTCAGTTGCCCATAGACATTGCCTGATGAGTGCTAATGACTAAATAGAGTGCACCTGTGTGTAATCTAATGTCTAATGTAAAGAGAATGTTGGGAGCAACAACACCATGAAGTCCAAAGAACACACCAGACAGATCAGGGATAAAGTTATTGAGAAATTTAAAGCAGGCTTAGGCTACAAAAAGATTTCCCAAGCCTTGAACATCCCACGGAGCACTGTTCAAGCAATCATTCAGAAATGGAAGGAGTATGGCACAACTTTAAACCTACCAAGACAAGGCCGTCCACCTAAACTCACAGGCCGAACAAGGAGAGCGCTGATCAGAAATGCAGCCAAGAGGCCCATGGTGACTCTGGACGAGCTGCAGAGATCTACAGCTCAGGTGGGGTAATCTGTCCATAGGACAACTATTAGTCGTGCACTGCACAAAGTTGGCCTTTATGGAAGAGTGGCAAAAAGAAAGCCATTGTTAAAAGAAAACCAAAAGAAGTCCCGTTTGCAGTTTGCCACAAGCCATGTGGGGGACACAGCAAACATGTGGAAGAAGGTGCTCTGGTCAGATGAGACCAAAATCGAAAACGCTGTGTGTGGCGGAAAACTAACACTGCACATCACTCTGAACACCCATCCCCACTGTCAAATATGGTGGTGGCAGCATCATGCTCTGGGGTGCTTCTCTTCAGCAGGGACAGGGAAGCTGGTCAGAGTTGATGGGAAGATGGATGGAGCCAAATACAGGGCAATCTTGGAAGAAAACCTCTTGGAGTCTGCAAAAGACTTGAGACTGGGACGGAGGTTCACCTTCCAGCAGGACAAAGACCCTAAACATAAAGCCAGGGCAACAATGGAATGGTTTAAAACAAAACATATCCATGTGTTAGAATGGCCCAGTCAAAGTCCAGATCTAAATCCAATCGAGAATCTGTGACAAGATCTGAAAACTGCTGTTCACAAACACTGTCCATCTAATCTGACTGAGCTGGAGCTGTTTTCCAAAGAAGAATGGGCAAGAATTTCAGTCTGTAGATGTGCAAAGCTGGTAGAGACATACCCTAAAAGACTGGCAGCTGGAATTGCAGCAAAAGGTGGTTCTGCAAAGTATTGACTCGGGGGGCTGAATAATTACGCACACACCACTTTTCAGTTATTTATTTGTAAAAAATGCTTGGAATCATGTATGATTTTCGTTCCACTTCTCACGTGTACACCACTTTGTTTTGGTCTTTTGATCCCATCCATCAATCCTTTCCCCGCTTTCCTTCATCAAGGCCTTTAAATTTATACTTCTTTGTGACGTGGTCCTTGCTGGTGAAATAACACATTTGCGGGGCAAGAACAAACCTGTTTTTAGTCTAGTATCCCCTTACACATCCTCTTTCACTGTAATAAGAAAAACTATTTCAGCATCTTCTATATTCCTCTACAAAGCAAAATTCTGACCTTTAGAATAAATTTCCTTTGAGGTAAAAATCAACCCACGTGTGTGAACTGTGAATATATTTCTATCAAGAGTTTAAATAATGCTGCTTTTGGAGATACAGTAGTCCTTTGCCCCTTCTACAGAGATTAAACTGAACTCATCGTGAGTCGAGGTTTGACATTTTCCATTTCACACCTCTTGCAGTTTGTTTTTGTTAAATATTTCACTTTGTAGCGAGTGAAGATGTGCTTCTCGCAAATAACCCGCATAAGACCTGACCTATCATCCTCTTCTCTATCATATCACACATACCAACCTACATGTGAGAGTATTGCCTTTATTCATTAATGGAGCTAATATTTGAAACCCCTAGAATCGAATGCAAGCATTATAATTGATTGGTTTCCTGGCCTAGACTCAGCTTTTAGACATCATTAGTCCTTACATTACAGGATTGAGGTCAGGGCCATTTATTTTTAATGTTAGCCAGATTTTTTCCTTCATTTCAAACTAGTTTTGATTCGGGTTAAGGTCAATGCCCTTTTTGGAAAATCGATTGTGTCCAACTTTTAACCAGGTACAATGTGTGAAATTTGTGTCTGGTAACTTTTCTCTAATAATGCTTCTGCTTTCGGATGGCTCCTTTATTCATCCCTCAAGGTTATCCCACTTGAAAGGAAAATGCACTTTGGGCAGAGTAGCAGAGTTTTGTATGTGGATTGCACCCATCATGTAACTTCCCAAACCTCTCTACCAACCAGAGATCGCGTTAACCAAATATTTTAAGTGTTTGTTTTTCTTAAACGGTGGCGGAAAAATCTGAAGGCCATTGGCCATTTTGAAATCCGAACTTTGATCACTTCAATTGGAATAGTGTTTCCCGATTTCAAAACTTTGGCTGATGTGGCGCCAGTAATTCCAGTCACCTGTGTGCCAACAGAACGCGGATTCAGCCTCTATTATGCACAAGCGGGAGCACAGTTTACCTCCATGCATGGCGTTCAGGCCACAGCAGGTGAAATGTTCATAATTAACACGTATTAATGTGTGATGGCACAATGTGGATTCTCTGTTCAGTTTGTTCGGATTTAATATTAATTTTAATGAATGAAAAATAAATAATAGTTATTAGAAATAGTAGTTATTATCATTTTTTAAATTTGTCAGGTAAAAATAGATTATGACCTAATTTTTTTGATCCCGTCAGTCAAAATGACCAACAACAAAAAATTCTAGCCTGACCTCTGCTGCCAACACCAAAGCTTGCCATAATTCAATTCAATTCAATTGGGTTTATTTATATAGCGCCGATTCACAACAGATGTCATCTCAAGGCACTTAACAAGAAGTCATTTCAATACATTTGTACAAACATTCCAATCAGTTAAAAAGTTCCCTATTTAAGGAATCCCAGCAGATTGCGTCAGTCATTGGCGTGAGGTTGGGCAGACTTTCCAACCACAGCAATCATTCAGGAATCCCTCATACTGAGCAAGCATGTAGCGACGGTGGAGAGGAAAAACTCCCCTTTAACAGGAAGAAACCTCCAACAGAACCAGACTCAGTAGGAGCGGCCATCTGCCACGACCGTCTGGGGGTTTGAGAAGACAGAGCAGAGAAACAGAAGGAACAAAAGATCTTATATAAGAGAACTTTCTATGTTACAGAAAGTAAAAAGTTGATAACAGGACACAGTGGATGTTCAGTTACTGGGAGCATCATCCCAGTCGATGCCCCCCGTCCAACAGGGCATTGCAGCCAAGTTTTAAGCCTGGCCTTAAAGGTAAACAGAGTTTCTGCCTCACGGACTAAAGCTGGGAGCTGGTTCCACAGGAGAGGAGCCTGATAACTAAAAGATCTGCCTCCCATTCTACTTTTAGAAATCCTAGGAACTACAAGTAAACCTGCAGTCTGAGAGCGAAGGGCTCTGTTAGGAACATATGGAACAATTAGATCTCTGATGTATGATGGAGCTTGATTATTAAGGGCTTTGTATGTAAGAAGAAGGATCTTAAATTATATTCTGGATTTAACAGGGAGCCAATGAAGGGAAGCTAAAACAGGAGAAATGTGATCTCTCTTATATTCATCAGAACTCTTGCTGCAGCATTTTGGATCAACTGAAGGCTTTTAATGGCATTTTGTGGACTACCTGATAGTAAAGAATTACAGTAGTCCAGCCTTGAGGTAACAAATGCATGGACTAGTTTCTCAGCATCACTCCTGGACAGGATGTTTCTAATTTTAGCAATATTCCGGAAGTGAAAGAAGGAAATCCTAGAAACCTGTTTAATATGGGATTTAAATGTCAAGTCTTGGTCAAAAATAACGTCAAGGTCCATATTGGAATAAATCTTAATATATGGAGATATTGAAATGAGATTATACCACCAGCGTCAGTCCTATCTTTCTGTTCTGAAGGACAAAACTCCATCCTCCAAAAGGTCATTGCTTGTTCTCTTAGAGCTGGGTTTATTATAGAGTACATCCATAATATAATATCATATCGAGCCTGCAGCCTGTTTCAGAAGCTCTAACTCAGTCCTGAGTTTTTTCTTTTTACATATATTTCTTTCAACGTTTTTGTCATAGTTTTTCATTGTGGAATGCTTGTTCGCACATTGGAACTGATCGTGTTGTGGACAATTATGTTTTTATTAAACATTTTTCACTGTATTTGTGTCCAGAGAACGTGTGAGCATCCGATCGCTCATTCCTTACATCAGGGATCAGCTGCTAGGTCCTGCTAGCTCCGCTGTACTGCCTCCCACTGAGCGAGCCAATATCGCAACAGAGGAAGAAAGAACAGGCCCGTCATCCCCTCCATCATCATGGTAAATGTGAGATCTCTTCCCAACAAAGTGGATGACCTGGTGGCTCTTACCCATCATCAAGAGCTACAAGGAGAGCAGCCTGATCTGCCTGATTGAGACATGGCAAACCGCACTAACTCCGGAGTCACACATAAACATAAACGGTTTTCATCTGATCCGGGCTGACAGAACCAAGGAGAGTGGTAAGAAGAGAAGACTGAAGAGGCTCTGAGGGACTGTTTCAGTTCTACTGCTAGACTTGTAGTCAAGGCCGCCTAAACCGAGACCAAGACACTACCAAGACCAGAGGGTATCGAGACCAAGACAAGACCAAGACCAAAGACAGTCAAGGCTGGCTCTTCTGTTTTTCGCAATATTTGAAAAGAGCAATGTTGTAATCATAAAATTAGCACTGAGATGAGTGATGGATTACATGTTAAAGTTGTTTTAATTGGATAACTCATTCTCTCTCGCCACGCCTCTGGCCACTCATACTCACTATTCTGCGATTGCGACTCCACCTCTCTGCGTCATAACCTGCCCTGTCCTCCTACACTCATTTCCCACTCTGTCTTTTTCTAATAAATTTTAGGCAGACTGCACAGCAAATAGCGCATTGCTGTCTTCTCTGGCGAGGAGGGGTTACTGCCCCACTCCCGCTCAATCTTCTCTCCGTGGCTATTTTGTTTCGCCACAAAATTAAACTTATCTCACTCCAAATACCATTTATGCTGCTTTTCCTTACACATCTGTTTGCACAATTTATATTTTTCACTTCTTGTAAAAAATGTTTTTTAAGGCACAAACACATGGACATTCTGTAAATATTTTTGAAATTATCCTGCTCATTTGCACATTCTTAAAATCTAAGTATGACATTTTTATTTTTTATAACTACACAGTACTTTAGTTTTGTAATTTTGTCCTTACTACACATATATTATTTTTAATTCTGTTTTTTATATATATTTTCTTGTGTGAATCTAAAGCTTCTATCACCTCTCACTTTGCTGCTGTTACAACTTAATTTCCCCTCTGTGGTACAACAAAGGATTATTCTATTCTATTCTATATAAGAACTAAAAGTATGGAGCCTGCAGTCTTGATCTCTATACCATTAAACACTAATGGAATCACTTTGAGGCAGCTGTTTGCAAGAATAACTAACACAAGATGACTAACAGTTGACCCCCGCCATTTTGCGGTTCGGTATTCGAGGACCCACCTATTTACAGATTCTTTTGTGGAAGAAAACTCAATCATTCATGGAACATGTGTCTATATCTGTAGTTTTTTGTAGAGGGCATCCATATTTTTTTTTTTTTTTTTTTTACGTGTCCTGTTTGGCAGTGTGGAGCTCAGAATTGGTGTCTGAGTACCAAGTAGAAGCCCAAAAGATTTACTTTCACAAGCGGAGCAGTACAGCTTTTGCTATAGTACTCCACTTGATTTATGTGTGAAAAATCTTTATTATGAATTGTTGGGGTTTTTATTTCCTGATGTTATGGACACGGAAATGGAGACGGAAAATTAAGGAAAAGAAAGAAGGAAGATGAAGAAGAGAGGTAGGAAACAAAATGTAATGAGAGAGGGTGAGTTGAAAATTCAAGAGAGGAAGGGGAACAAAGAAAACACACATTGAAGTCTGCCTCCATACCCACAGGACGGCAGAGAGAGGGGGAAAAACAAAACACGAAAAAGGAACATCGACAAAACCAACCAAACATTGTGAACTAAGAATTACACAACCACATCACACAAAAATAGATATAAAAATACAACAACAATATCACAGAGAAACTCATGGTACCGATTAATCAAGCTCTAGTAATGATAACCTCAGCCCAAGAATATATCCTTAAACACCAGAGACCCCACATCAATGTGTGTGTGTTAGCATGCTGGTGCATATAAGGTTTCTCCATAAGAGTGTTCGATAGTTGGTGTGAGCAGGCATCAATCCGTCTCCCAGGAATCGATGCAGACATGAAGGAGATCGGAGCAAAGACGTCCAAAGGACCGCCAGAGCCCCAGGCGGACCCGGGCGGGGCCGACCGCATCCCCCAAGAGAGGAGGAAAGGAGAACCCCAGGGGAACATCCAGCGGCCACTATGCAGGGGCCCGGGGGGGCAGCAGTGACGAGCCCACGAGCTCCGCCGGCAACCGGCCGCGCCGGGGCGGGCCGGTCAACGGACCGGGGGAGCCGAGGCCCAGGGGCACCCCACCGCCCAGCAGGGACCCGACAAGGGACCGGCCGACGAGGGGCCCCCAGCACTGCAGGGGCCGCCGCCGGCCGCCACGCGACGCCGCCACCCTAGGCCAATCCCCACCGCCAACATCCCAGCGCCCCACCAATAGCCGCAGGGGACGGACAGCATCCCCAGGCCGGGCTCAGTCAGCATCTGGACGCCAAGTTGTACCAGCTCCCGGGTCCTGATCCCGCGCAACGCAGGGCGCCGAGACCAGGCATTAAACGAGGGCCAGGGCCGGTCCAACCCGCCAATGAACCGGCCACGCACGGTGCGCACAGAACAGGGGAAATAGGCCCCCCATTAAGTGTAAGGCCTGAGGTGCGCCAGGCGAGGGGGCAGACCAAGATCCAACCTGACAGGTAGACAAAGACATACAGACACAGTCATACGTTCCCTCCCTCTTAAACACATACATTCTCACTGACTCACCAAGACACCCAAAAAAATGACACTGTACCCTCACTCACACACCCCATGCACACTTTATGCTCCCAGGTCCAGGTACTGATGCCCCAGTAGAGCCACCAGCCCCCGGACCCGGGAGGTGGACCCCCTACCTTCTAGGATGGAGACAAGCAGACCGCCAAGGGCCCCACAGTGGCAAAGCAGCCCGACAGCCCAGGACCCCGACCAGACCGCCTGTCCTCCTCCAGACCCCAACCCCTGATGGCCCGTAGCGAACAGGGGTGGGAAAAGACCCCTAGCCTCTATCCTCCCGCTCGAGTATGGTGTTGATGCGTGTTGTTATAATGTGCATTTAAAACAGAGGGGTGGGATGTGGGGGAGGCAGCCACACATCCCCCAACCCCCACCCCGAGCCCTCAGTGTCTATATGTGCTTTAACAGTGGGCACCGGCACCAGAGGTGAAGCTGATTGTACCGCTCCCCCTCTGGATGCCGAAAAGTGTGCCCACCCCAAAGTCCCTACATATGTGTCGTGTGAAAATGTTATAAGTGGGAGTGTCTAAGTTGTATATTAAAATTGGGACCCAGGACACCACGGGACAGCGAGGAGGGAAGCCCCTCCTCGCACCCCAGTGATGTGCCCATGCCCCAAGACCCTATATGAGTGGTAAAGTGATGGAGCGGGTGGACAGAGGTGTCCAGGGATGGGGAGGGAAGGACTGGGAGACAAAATGTCTTCCCAGGGAGCCAGCTCCCCCACTGACCCCAATAGGCACCGCTGTTCACCGGGATCCACCAGGGGAGGGAGGCCATGGCACGTCCGACCCGGGGCCCACGGCCACAGCACCACAAAGCCCCACGGACCCCAAGGGAGTCCCCCCAGCCCCATCCCAGAAGGGGAACTAAACCCACCCTGACATTCGCTCTACTCTCAAAACACAAAAGACACTAGACACCCAGGTTGAGTTCGACCCCCCCCCCCCTCCCGCACACCCCTCCCCCCCCGTCCAAGTGCCCTCGTAGGGGGAGAGCACCTGTTGCCACACAGCAGCAGCCTCCCCGCCAGCAAAGGAGGCCCCCAGCGCCACCCGCACACCGGAGGCCCCCGTAGCCCGAACCACGTCGACGTACCTGCCCAGACCAGGAGCAAACCGATGAGCCGGGCGGCCGACCCACCAGGCCGACATCCACCAGCCTCATTCTTTGTGGAGCGACCACTGTTGCTCAACGGCCCGGCAGGAGACCAAACCCAGCGCCCCACCCACCTGCCCTGCACGCCCACCACCCAGCCAGTCCACCCGCAAGTCCGACCGATCCCGGCCAAATGCCCAACCCCAGCGCCCCACACAAAGACCAAGACCCAGGAGCCAAGTCCAGTGCAAAAAAGGACTGATCCGGCCCAGAAACGCCACCCAGCCGCCGCGACCAGCAGCCAGGCACCCCAACCAGCAAACAAGGCGAGACGCCATACAGGGACTGGCGATGACAATCGGCCCAGAGAAAAAGAGAGAGGCGGCTGCACATGCCGGCCGCCGGCCGGCCACGACCCCCACAGCCAACAGAGACCCCACGCCGGCCGATCCCCAGCCAGGACCACAGCTAGGGGGCGCGGCGCCCCCGAGCCCCGAATCCCCAGGCCCACCCCAGACCCTACCCAGGCGCAGCCCGGCCACCAGGCCAGTAACCCATGTCCGCCAGTGCAACCCCCCCAAGGCACCGCATGCAGCCATCAGGAGTCACCACCCAAAGCCCAACCCCAGGCCGGCCACTACATCCAGCGCCCCATCCGCCCAGTGATCCCACCCCCGGGGTCCCCCCCAGACGCCTCCAACCCCAAAACCCCCACATCAGCAACAGTGTCCCAAACGACAAAACCAAGTGCCCCCCACCCCCACTAGGTGATGGAGCCGATCAAAGGAGCCCAGAGAGATTGATCAGATATGGAGCCAGAGGCCGTCTCAAGACCAATATGGTCCAACAAGAGATTTCTATGCTGATTAATATTAAGAGCTTTTTTATTTTTCCAGTTCAGGAGGATAGTTTTCTTAGCGATGCATAAGGCAATGTGAACCATTAGAACTGACTTTGTGTCCATGGTGACATCATTTAAATTTCCTAACAGGCAAATTGAGGGAGATGGTGGGATGTTACATTTCAGACACTTTGATAAGTCCTCACAAATCTGGCACCAAAATTTCTTAACAGGTGGACAGAACCAAAGCGCATGAGCATAAGTATCTGGTATATTGCTTGTGCATTGTAAGCAGGTATTAGACGATGTAAAACCCATCCTAAACATTCGTTGACCTGTAAAGTGTACTCTATGAAGGATTTTGTATTGTATTAATTGCAAATTAGGATTTTTTTGTTATTTTAAAGGTTCTTAAACATATCTGAGACCAGACGTTTTGGTCAAAGCTGGCTGATAAATCCACCTCCCATTTTGAAATAGGGATGGCTATTGATTCATCTAATGTAGATAAAGTTTTGTATATTTTAGACAGCAATTTGGGGGGGTTGAGATTAAGAAAATCTAAAACTCTTGCTGGAATTTGTAATTCAGCTGTATTGATCCTAAATTTACCTTTAATAATAGATTTAATTTGTTGATATTCTAAGAATTTGTTTTTATCAATTCCATATTGTGTAATTAATGTATTAAACGGGATAAAGTCTGTTTCATCAAATATATGTTCCAGGTATTCAATTCCATTGCACCTCCAGACTGGGAAACTTATCATACATTTTTTTTGCAAGATGTCGGGGTTATTCCCGATGGGTGTACGTCTGCATGGGATTATTGTGGACTCTGTCATTTTTAGAAACTCCCACCATGCTGTCAGAGAGGAGCTGATATTTATGCTTTTAAAGCATTCATATTGTTTTATATTTGAGCTAATAAATGGTAGGTCTGAAAGTTTTATCTTATTACATAGTGTCTGTTCTACGTCTATCCAGGACTCGTCTAGGTAGCTATGTTTTAACCATCTTGATATGTATTGGAGCCTGTTGGCTAAGAAATAATGATGGAAGTTTGGTAGATCTAGACCTCCTTTTTCTTTGGTCTTCTGCAGTGTTTTTAAGCTGATACGTGGGGGTTTATCTTTCCAAAGAAATTTTGAGATAGAGGAGTCCAGAGATCTAAACCAGTCTAGTGATGGTTTACTTGGGATCATTGAGAATAAGTAGTTGATTCTGGGCAAAACTATCATTTTTATTGAAGCAACCCTTCCCATAAGTGATATGGGTAGAGATTTCCATCTGGCAAGATCATCTTCCACTTTTTTTAAAAGTGGGATGTAGTTTAACGTTATTAAATCTGCCAGTCTTGGTGAGACATTGATACCTAAATAGGTAATATTCCCTGACTGCAGTTGTGTATTAGTTGGATTCTGGACAGAACAATTGATTGGAAGAACTGTAGATTTTAACCAATTTATAGAATAATCTGAAACATTTGAGTAAGAGTTTATCAACCCGATTACCTGAGAGAAAGAGGTTTGTGAATGCTGGAGAAAAAGTAATACATCATCTGCATAAAGACTGATTTTATGTTCTATGTTATTGCATTTTATGCCTTTAATATTGTGAGTTTGCCTGATCGCTGCAGCTAGTGGTTCAATAAAAATAGCAAACAGGGAGGGAGAGAGAGGACATCCCTGCCTGGTACCTCTCTGAAGATAAAACCTAGATGATGTTTGGTTATTTGTTCTGATACACGCTGTTGGTGAACTGTATAATATTTTCAACCAGTTTATAAAAGAATTTCCAAAGCCAAATTTATGTAAGGTTACAAATAAGAATTTCCAGTTAACTCTATCAAATGCTTTTTCTGCATCTAAAGATAATATATTAGTTTTAATGTTTTCACAGTTGGAGTACAGAGGGCATCCAAAATATTTGAATGAAATAGGAGGTTGGGAAGCTGAAATATCTAGACAAAATGCTACTTGATACACTATTGGATTTGCAAAGCAGCCAATCCAGGAGTGGCATCCGTCTTCCTTGGTGCTGATTGGGTGTACCCCCAAGAACAGAGATAAGTAAGACCGTGGATGTTGGCTTCTGCGGTAGTGCTAATATGTTTTCCACTGTGTGTATTAATGCACATTAAGGTATATTTGGTGTTTAAAGTAATAACATAGGCAGTTCCAAGTGTTTTTTGGAGAGGGTCTCAAATATTCATGGATTTCAGCTATTTGTGGGCAGTTGTGAGCCCTAACCCCAGCAAACATTGATGGTCCACTCTACTGCCAAAATGGCAGTGGCATAAAGTATTTTCCTCAGAGCCCACATGCTCAAATCTGTTGGTCAACCCCCAAATGCTTTTTTCCTATGAGTTTGGGACTCTTAATGGGGAAATAAAACGGCTTTCCAACATAAAAAAAGAAAAAAAATACTTTAAGTTTAATTTTAACTTTATGTCCACTGTTGCTACATGTTCGTCCATAAAGAGTGAATGCTGTAAGTCAATGATACAATGCAATCTGCTAGGTTTCCTCAGATTGAAAACTTTTATCTAATTTGATTAATAAACTGAACTTGACTGTGTTGTTTGATAACTAGGATCAGTTGGAATGGATGTATGATTGGATTTAATTGACTTTTTTGTAAAGTGCCTCGAGATTAAATGTATTGTGAATTCCTGCTATATAAATAAACTGCCTTCAATTGACAATTGAATCTAAGGAAACCCAGCAGATTGCTTTTTTCAGAGTAACCTCTTCTGGCAACAACAAAATGCCATCAATGTTATAAATAGGTGAAGTGCAGGACTCAAGGGAACATGTTACAAAAATGTAACAAACCAGAATAAGAAAAAATGATCAAGATTCAAACCAAAAGGTTAAAGAGAACACAAGTAACAGCGACCAAAGTAAATAGAAAAGACAGTTTTTCAAAATAGACAAGAACCAAAAAATACAGAGAACCAAAAGAGCCTGTCACTAAGGGTGCATTCACATCTGATATCTAGTAGACTCGGTTACACTGGGGACCAACATTGCATCATTGTTTTAGCCGGTACATTTCACATTCACACTGCTCAATTGTCAAACAAACCAAAGCTTATGAGCAAAATGGTTCCCTCTAGACTTTCAGGGTAAACTAACTAGAGTTCAATTAAAGCTGAAAAAAACAGGGCTGGTGTGAATGCACCCTAGGAGCCGACTACATAATTCAAGGAATACACTGAATATGAAAAACCAAGACTGAGAAATCCTACAAAAATAAATGCAGGTACATATGCCAAAATCCATAGAACTAACACTAATCTTTAGGAAAGGCATTGTAAACAGAAAATTAGAGCTGCTTTTAAATGTTTGGGGTGTACTTGGCTTTCCTTGAAACCTGTTGCTTGTAGTGTAGCTCCTTGTTTCAGGTCAACTCTACTGCCACTGGTTCCTTCTGGATTTGCACCCCTTTAAACTATGGTGACATAAAACATGGTAACACAGATGTTGTTCCAGCAACTTCCAGTTTATAACAGACTTGAGCTTTGGTGGATCTGGGTTTGTTCATTCTAACTAATTTTCTCTCATTAGAACCAATCATTTGGGAAAGATGTTTAAAGCTTTGGCACACTTTTTGTTATGCATGACTATGACCCCAAACACATCCAAAATGGTTTGGGAATAGATAAAGGTGACATTAAGGTAAATAGAAAACATCATGTTAACTCAATGTCACAGGGAATCATAAGGTTTGACATTAGATTGTAAGTGTACAAAAGATAGTTTCCATATAAAGAAGCGAGTTAGGATTAAATTTCATGTGCAGTGCTGGTTTGTAGGTTTTTGTTAACTGTAAACTGGATAAGCAAATCATGACAGATTTAAACTTGCTTTTGGATGCCTTTTCTAAAGGATTCATGACCTGTAATTTTCACTTTTCCATGAGAAAAAATGTATGTTTTGATTGCCTAACGATTACACACTGGCCGGGAAGCTGATATTTAAAAGTGAAGCGTTGGTTTACCCCTGGGTTCGTCAACCAGCCCACGTGCACGCGCACTCAAATACGTGATTTTAATTTCTGGCTGACTTGACGTCAAGTCCGCGCAGGATATACCATATATAGACATCGCAGACCTATGCTGCAGGAAGCCCGCCCTCCTCCTCGCCCCTCGCCCCCCCATATTCAGTCAAGCGCTGCCATTACGGAATTCTAGTGATAGGAATTCCAGCTCTTTTTGGAGAGCCAGTTCCTCCTCCTGCTGTCTTGATATCCTACCCACAGCTTTTCTAAAGAAAGTTCTTCCTGTTATTGGTTCTGATCTTGTTCAAATAGTGAACTCATCACTGCTATCAGGTGTCTTCCCTCAGGCTTTAAAAACAGCAGTTATTAAACCACTGCTAAAGAAGAAAAATCTGGACAACACGTTAATGCAGAACTACAGGCCAATCTCTAATCTCCCATTCGTCAGTAAGATTATTGAAAAAGCTGTGTTTCAGCAGTTAAATGGCTTCATAACAACGACAAACCGTTTTGATGCTTTTCAGTCTGGTTTCCGCGCTCACCACAGCACCGAGACTGTCCTCGTCAAAGTATTTAATGACATCCGCATAAATACAGACTGTGGAAGAACCACAGTGCTGGTTCTGTTGGACCTCAGTGCAGCATTTGACACTGTTGATCATGATATTTTATTGGAACGACTGGAGAGCTGGGTCGGACTCTCTGGTACAGTACTTGGCTGGTTCGAGTCTTACCTAAAGAACAGGGACTTCTATGTTTCAATAGGAAACTTTTCATCAGAACGAACAGAAATCACATGTGGGGTGCCCCAGGGCTCCATCCTGGGGC